>CM062626.1:10411164-11056164 GCA_025617555.3 Puccinia polysora | reverse complement strand
ATAGAACAAATCATAAATATATTATTCAATAAATGAAGCAAAAATCCATAAAATATTTTGATAAAGCTTATTGCAAGGTTAATTTGTTTGGATATGTTTTATTGTTATCAATCAATATAGATAAATTGATTATGAAATTTTTTTATAGAGGGGCCACAATTATATTGGGGACCTTGAACACCTCTCTTCAGGGAATTCAGTATGAAAACACGTAGGCCTGGTTACTTTGGAAACTTTAATTTATGTTCTTAATGGATATTTTTCCCAAAGATAATATGTATATAAAATACATGGTGGAGTCCCAGGGCTTTGTGACCAATCTGCCACGACAGAGCAAAGATAATTAGAATCACTGGTATATTATGAAATCCTTTGGGTACCTGTTTGGGACATGCACTGATGGGTTAAACCTATATACTGGGGTTATAAGGTTGTTCAGCAGTTTAGATTGATAAAAAGAGGTTGAGGATGGATATTATTGATCAGACTAAGCCATAAATCACTTACTTTTCTCTTATAAGTACTTGATTACCTTGGAACGGTGTCTGGATGTAAATATAACTGGCTCTCTGGGTATCAAGATCCTCAAAAGAGCTCTTTATTTATAGCTTTTTGAGTCCCAATATTGTCCTTCTGAGGTGTACAGGGGCTCAAAGGGATGCAAACTGATGCTAGAAAGGTACCCAGTGGTAGCCCGTCATGTTTTTTTGGTGCTTTAGCACGGTTAGAATCTAATTCCACAGGGTATGGGAATTATTCTACTTTATACTTGATGTTTGGACGTGTGAATAACACCAATCTGTCCTCTTTATTTATTGTTTAATGAATTATCCTTAGCAAATGTTCCCCGTAAGTTAATAATTATTTCAATAGACATTCCTACGGATATTCTTATGTCAGTTGAGTTCTCATTATTTCTTACATAATTGGAGTAAATTCATGATATTTATTTTACTCCTTATTTTGAAAATTCAGTTCATTTTCTAAAATAATTACTTAAAAAGATAAGTAATGGGTATTCTTGTGATATTTTTGAATCATTAGTTTTTTTTGTATCTCACAAAAAACATTGATGGCTAGAAATTCTCACAATAGTATATTAAAGTATTTTAATATGTTTTTAGAAGTAGTCATTATCTTATTTTTGACATTTTTGGTACCTTGAATTATATTTAATGAAAAAGACGTATAAAGGTTATTTAGATATTTTTATATAATTTTATGTATTTTTAGACTATCTACTATCCATGGGAACATTTATTACATATGTAGAATGTTCCCGTGTAGGTTTTAGCATGTTTACGTGGTACCTAGGTTTCTCAGTCTGCCTGTCACTTTGTAAACCCGTAGTCCTGCGGCTGCATACTTGTCAGAGACCCGGCTCTGCATGAACGGATTTGACAGAGTGACAGTGCTGTAGCTCAGCCGCGTTGGGGTTTATTGGCTACTGCGGCTGCGTGCAGGAATTGTGACAGAACACATTTCCGTCTGTAACTCCTAAAATATAAACAAAAACTCAATTCTGACTGAATTTTAGGTGTGAAACCTATATGTGACAATACATGTGAAATATTGAATTTTCCAAAAGGTTCAATAGTGGTGCCATGGTATTTTTGTCTTTCTTCCTTTAATTATTTAAAAATATAAGGAGTTGGATTTCAAGGGTGGGATCATTGAGTGACCCTAACTGATTTTGGGTGGAGAATCCATTTTGGTAATAATATTCATGGTTTTTCCATTCCTTCGTAGGTTAATTTTAGTATTATTATTTTTATGTTATTTCTTCTACTTTTGCAGCTTGCTCTGCAATAGTAGCAAGCTGACATTAATCTTCTTATGATAGATGCAAAAAATATCCCATTGTTCCACATAGTCCAATAAAATTTACCTCTCCTTTTTGGAAGGAATTCCTGTTTGTCTGTTTTTCTATTCTTAGTTTCTTTCTAAACAAAAACATAAAATTGTGAATTGAGGCTTTCAGGATTCAAATAGTTCTGCTTTGCATCTTAAATTTCTTCAAGGAGAGTGTCAAGGATAATATCAAAGGCATGATGAATAAAATTTGTTTGATAATACTTTTTTTTAAGGCAAGCTTACTTGAATATTTGAGTTCTTCACACCACAAAAAAATTTATGTCACTTGCTAGTAAGTGAAGATTTGAGATAAGCTATAAGGCCCCAGAGAGAAGAATGGGACATTTTAGGCTACTGAAATGACAATTGAGGAGTAATGATAAGGCTATAAAAAGCCACGTGCAAAGTGATCTTAATTTTGAAGTCAACTGGAACTGAGCTCATTTAAGAGGAAAGGGGCCCTCTGGTTTTGATTTCTGGTAATCAGATGTTTTTCTTTGATGATCTCAGGAAAGGACCAGTACTTATGGAAAACTAGGGAAACCCAAATTGGACCTAAGGCAGGAGGCTAGAGAAAATTAGAGAGTGCCTAAGGGGGAGGGAGACATGAGTAATTAGATAATGGAAACAGTAAGGTAGAAACAAAGGTAACTGAATTTTTTAGTTAACAAATATGGAAATAGAAAGAAAACAGCAAGTTCCATGAAGGAATCTATAAATGAAGCTATATCCATTCTTCAACCAATCTTTTGCTGGGAAGTCACTTTTCACAATTTTCAGTGAATTTTCAGCCAATCTTGTTCAATGATTGAACTGATCTTTTTAGGAGCTTTTAATGAGCTTAGTATATATTTTTTCTTAGATTCTTGATGGCACTTGCTAGCAATTTCCATCATTTTTTTTCTGGTGGAAGGTGTGAACTGTTTGAAGACCTTTGTCAGTTAGGAGATCAATAAAGAACAGCAAACCACTGGTTTGGAAGCCATATACAAGAGTTCTTGGGAGAATTCCAAACCACCAACCAACTTAGGATAGCCTTGGGTTTCTTATTTCCAACCAAACTACTTGGTACAAGGGTTTTTGGATTTACAAAAGTACCTGTTTCATTGGCTCTTTGGCCATCAAAATTATATTTAATTGAATCAATCAATCATTAAAACCTCATAAATCTAATCAATTAATCAGAATAATCAGTCAGATACCATAACTACCTACTGTTAAGTCTTGGTTTGTTATATGGGGACACAATCTCTGAATTTCTTTGTTTTTTATTGGTAAAAAATGATAAACAAGATGTTTGTTTAACACTAATAAAATTTGATTTTATTTTAGCTAAAAAATGGGCACAATACTATGATCTTAACTGGCGATATTACAAATTCAAGAAAGAGCTGTGTCATTTTATAGTTTAATTCATGTTGCATCCTCATCCCTGGAACTCTTTGTTTTTTCCTACTGCTTGGATGGACTGGGATCCATAGGTGAGGATGATTTTCATTTCCTGAAAATTTCTTCTTCACATTCTGCTGGATTGGATTTTGATATTTTAGAAGTATAGCTTTGAAGGAGAATCAGAAGGCAATTCTAGCTTGGAAGCTAAGGGTTTGGCTTCTTTGAAACTTTCCTCTGGATTATTTCTACCAACAATGGTAGGTTTGCTAAATCACCTTGATTTTTGGTGAGTTGAATTTTCACCTGAGGTGAGGAATTATCTGGGATCTTCACCTGCGTGTTAAGAGGATTTAACCTGTCAAAATACATAGGCACTCATATATGTGCCACATACATGTTTGATACAAATTTGATGCATAGATGGGCCTCTATGGCCCATTGAAAAATCACACAGATCATGTGGGCCGGCATAGATGCCAATGATTGGGTGAAACTGGTCTCAAAAACCACAAAATAAGCCATTTGGGACACAGGCCCATGAGGGCCCGTTGGGGTGGATGGGCCTCCCCATCCAAGAAGAATTGGGTGCCATTGATGGGTCAGCTCTTTATTTTGGGCATAGTTGGCCAGCCTGACTGGTCTGAAAGGGTTTTCAAAAATTGCTTTTCAGCTGAGATGGCCTGTTAAGGCCATTTCCCATATTTCTGCTTGCTAAGGGCTTCTGTTTCTTTCTTTTGGCCGGTTCTGTGACCAAATGGCCCAAACCAGGATTTTCTCTTTTTTTGGGGGGGAGGGGGAGGGAAACTCCATTTTGAGTCCCCCACCCCTGCCAGTTTTGGGGCTGCAGGGTAGCTGCCACAACTGAGGTGGTTGCAGCTGAAGGTCAATGACTTCAACCAGGAAAGTTTTAGTGGTGGGTGGAGCTTTTTTTCCCTCCATCCCGCCATTACTGCAAGTGTGGGAGGGAAAAGACCAACAAGGCCAGTTGCAAAAAGGTGACTTGTGGTGTGAGGGACCTGATGATGCCTGCACTAATAGTGAGAACAGGATGGTTTTTTGAGATTAGAAAAAGAAATTTTGGATTTTTAGAGGCTAGAAGGACTAGGAGGTTTGAGATAAAAAAGGGATTATAAGATATTTTAGCTTTAGATGGTTTCACTTTTGAATTGAGTACTTCTGTGAGGGGGCCTCATTCTTATGAATCTAGGAAGCTAAAACAAGTTAATTCTTTGATATCTATAGTAAAAGAGTTAGAAGAACTTATTTTTGAAACTATTTAGTAGATTCTTTCAGATATATATATTTTTTTGATCTTGAGTTTATCAGCCTTTTCTAATATATTTTTTGATACTATGAAGAATAAGTTGGCTGGAAGAAAACATAAAGAACTATATATATATGTATTTGATTTTAAGAGGTTGGGGGATTTTTTTTTAATACTGAAGAAATTATATATATATTTTTTTAACAGGAAAATTGCAAGAAAAGGAATAAATATGAGTTTTGAACAAAGATTTTTTGTAAAAAAAATATTTCAAAGGATAGAGTGTGTGGAAATCTTGAAGTAAGGTAGTGCAGTTGGTAAGATTAGAGTGAGGTTCCCAAGTAGTGCAATCCTCATTGTTTTGAAAGCCTTTCCACTCAACCAAATAAATTAATTTCCACTCTTAATCTTGAAATCCAATATCTGAGACACTTCCCATTCCTATTCCCCATCTATTTCAAATGTTTCAGTTGGTGGTTGGTGTCTGGAGGATAAATTGTTGTCCTGATAATTTTTCAGCCAGGAGGAATGGAAAACTGGATGGATAGTGGACCATTGGCAAGGGAGTTGAAACTTGAAGAGATTTTTCCAATCTGTTCTGTAGTCAGGAAGGGACTAACCATTGTTCTGAGAGCCTATGTGTTGGATGGATGTTTTTAGAAGAAAGCCAAAATTCTTTCAAACAGCAAATGAGTCAGGAGAATCAGTTCTTTCATGGTCAACATATCCCTGATAGTTTTTAATTGAATTTTCCTATTAAACTCCTAGCTTTTTCTGATTTTTGTGTAATATAGTAACTGGAAGGTTGATTTCTACTACATGTGAGCTTTTAAAATTGGTGTGTTGTTGATAAATGGTGAAAAAAGCAGATTTCTGAGTAGAAGTATGGGTGGATTTGTTGTAGGCAGTTTCAGCAAGGGGTATCCAGGTATCCCACTTTTCTTGGTGACAACTGATATACATCCTGAGAAATTTTTCTAGGATCTGATTTACCCGTTCCATCTGAGAATCTTTTTTAGGGTGAAAAACTGTAGAGATTTTGTTTTATCAGTAATTTTTCACACACATTTTTCCATAAGGAAGAAACAAATAAAGATCCTCTGTTGCTGAAAATATCATTTGGGAGTCCATTTTTAGAAAAGACATGGGAGATTGGGAGGTTGGCTAACTCCACAGAGGAGATATCAGTTCTGGTTTTAATAAAGATAGAAATTTTAAAAAAATTTTCAACCAACATAAGGATAGAATCAAATGCATTGTATAGGGGCAGTTTCGAGATAAATTACTTATGAAGTGAGGTCCAGGGAGCATCTGGAATTGGTAAAGGTTGAATAATTCAAAACTTCTTGTGGTAACTGGATTTTTTTCTGCTGCAAAGGTAACAAGAAGAACCATAATAATTGATCAGAGAATTCATATTTTTTCAGCTTGCTACTATTTACAGAGAAACCTGTCAAAAGTACCAAAATAAGAATAAAATCATAAAACCTTAGAAGGAATGGAAATCCCAAAAAATATTACCACATTTGAAATTCCCATACTTCAGCACAAGAATTTCTGCAAAAACCATGCGCAAATTCTTTCACAAACCGCGCAAAAATTCCCTCAAAAGCCGCCTGCGAATTACTGCACAAACCGTGCGCGAAGTCTTTCACAAAAAGCACGCGAATTCCCGCACTTTCGCGCGTAAATTTGCGCACAAACCGCGCGCCAATTCCTGTACTTTTGGGCGCTAATCCCCGCTTTTTTTTACACAAATTCTGGCGCTTTTGCGCTTTGGCAACACTTTTGCCCATTCTGAATTAGTTTAAGAAATCACAGGCAAAACCCCCAAAAATCCTGCATGCAGCTTTTAAATGCGCATGCCTGTCGGCTGTCTGCCCCCAATCTCAAATTCCCGCTTGATGCCATCAAGCCCACGTGTGTCAAATCAGCAATGACAACTGCTGTCAACAAGGTAAAGCATGTAAATGTTACAACCTACATGCATATGTCATGAGTATGTAATGAAATGATATATGGATAGGGGACATTTCAAAACCTCTAGAAAATGAATAAAATTATGGAAAAATTCAATCCCTAAGATGAAAAATTAATCAAAATAATAATAAAAGTTGTCACAAAAATCACATTATCAAATCTTTATGAACCACAAAACATGTCAAGAAGTTCCCTTAAAAATTATTAAAAATTACCAAAATGCTCAGAAAATGACAAAAAATCTACAAATACCCACTTTTGATCATTTCAATCAAAATAAAATAATAAAAAATCAGGAAATATTTCAGAACTTTAAAAACAAACAATTTAATATTTAAACAAATTCTGATAATTATTTCACATATAAAAATGACACAGAAATGCTCAGCTGATTGAAAGCACCTAGGATGCGTGCCAAAATAGCCCTGGGCAGCCTTATAGCCTTAGCCCACAAGAACAACCCTCTATACGTGCCTTGAGAAGGCCCTCTTACTCCAGGAAGGTATATATACAGCCCATTTTTGGATATTTTAAGCATCAGTAATTTTTAGTATCAATAAAGATCCATTTCCATCTGTGATAAAGTTTTTATAAGAAGATAAAGAAGTGATTTATGGCATCAAGCTGTTATTATAGTTATTAATTCCAACCCCGTTAACAATCCCATTGAAGAAAACAAGCAAAAAAGACCCAATCATTTCCCTGAGACCCTTTCAACAGTGAATTTCTGCAAGATTCTTTGAGTGCCTACTTAAAGAAGTAAGTTATCTCCTCCTTGCCTCAAGAAATAAGTTCTTTGAAACAGCCATTCCACCAATTTCCCTTGAGTAAAACCCTTCTGAGAACTGAATTGGGACCTCATTGTCCCAAGGTCTTTACACAGTTCAAAGTAGCCCCTGGAAGAGATGTTGTTTTAGTAAAGATACCCAGCTTTGTACAAGCTGTGCATCCTCTATGAAATATATTTAAAAAACGTTTTGACCAAACCAAATCCCAAACTTTCCACTTGCTCTTATCAGTTTATTAATCCTGAGCATTTTATGTGTCTTTCTTGGAATAATTATCGTTCCAAAACCAATATCACTTGCTGTAGCTAAAGGAATGCAAGATTCCTGGTATCAGTAAGCTTACATATTTTCCCAATGGAAATCCCTTTTTAATACATCAATTGTCTTTTCCTTTCCAGGGTTACCAGAGAGTGGGGAATTGTGTCGTTCTCAAAGTATCTCAAGTTGGAGTTTCTTTTCTTCCCTGGAGATTGCTATTCTATTTTCAAAGATAATAAGGCCAATTTCTTTATCTATCAGGTAACTCTTTACTTTATCCTTTTTATTTCCCTTCTGAATTATCTTTTGGGTCAATTTTGTGGAGATCTGTGATTGTATTAAGTTGTACAAGTGTCCATCAACCTGTTTTGTGGAAAGAAAGAAAATTCCAGAAGGTTCAAAGTCAGTCTGTTTCAAGAGTTTTTTGACCTTTACTGGTTTCTTTTCTGTATAGGGAATCCCCCCTTTGGATAAACATTGTCTCAATGTGACAAGATATCAGGCACAATAGATTTCTTTCAAGGCCTTTTTACTATGGTAAATTCATATTTGGACAAGAATTCAGCCCACCCGGCCTGGAAGCAAGTCAAGAATTTTGAGGTAATAAAATAATTCAGATATCAATGATCAATGAGAAGTTCAAAGGGAGAGGAAACTCTTAGAAGATAAGCAATTCAGACTTAAATAGCCCATACAATTTCTAAGATTTCTTCATCTTGGATTTCCAAGTTAAGCTCAGCACTTCCCAAATTTCTGTTGTAAGAAGAAATTGGGCACTGGATCCATCAGCAGAGAATTGGGTGAGAACAGCCCCAAGGCATAGTTACTAGCGTCAGTCTCCATAAAGGCTTTTAAAGAAAAATGAAAATTTCTAAAGATTTGAGCCTTGGTAAAGGGCTATTTGAGGTCCTCAAAATTCTTAAAAGCCCCAGGGGATAAAGGAAAAATGGGGTCTGAACTAGTAAGATCAGTGGGGAGGTAGAGATTCCTGGATTAGTTGATGATAAACCTGGTATAAAAATTAGAAACACCCAAAAACTGCTGCAAAGCCTTTTTGTTCATGCGTTTAGGCCAATCCAAGATCTTCTGGAACTTTGATTTGTCCATTTCAATACCATTACTAGAGAGCACATAGCCTAATTAATCCACTGAGGAGGCATGAAATTCAAATTCAGAAGCTTTTGCATATAAGTTGTTTTTCCAAAGTCTATTCAAAACTTCACACACATGGGCTTTGTGTTCTTCCAAGTTCTTGGAAAAATAAGGATATCATCAAGTTATAATACTAAAAAGATGGTTAAAAGGTCTGCATAAATTTCATTGAAAAGACATTTAAAAGAGGAAGGAGCATTGGTCAGTCCAAATGGCATAACCAAATATTCAAACTTCCAAACTGGGGTCTGAATGCTCTAAGATGTTCATCCCCCTTTTTCATTTGAAGGAGAATGTTAGCAACCCTGAGGTCAATTTTACAGAAACAAGTTGCACTGGAAAGGACTGTTGATAATTGATTCATGGGAGGAATAGGGTACCAATTCTTTGGAGTAAAAGTTTCAAGTTTTAAATAGTAAACACACAACCACAAACCAAAATTTTTATTTTTCACAAAGAGGAAAGTTTCACCAGTAGTTGAAGTTCTGGGGAAAATGTAACCTTTCTCTATACTTTCCACTATATAGGCTTGTAGGGCCTCCTTCTCATGGTGACTGAGGGAGTAGATATGCCCAACCAGAGGCAAGAGGCCTTCCAATTAAATGTAATGACTGAAAGCTTAGTGAGGAGGGATTTTATCAGCTTTGAACTGTTAAATATTCAACTTAGTCACTGTCCCTCCTTGTCCTCCCTCTCTCCTTCTCCTCTCCTTCTTGTCACCTGGCTGTCACAACTCCTACACGCGCCCTCCAAACCCCTAAACTAAGTCCCAAGATCAACTGCATCAACTGCAGAGTGGAGGGATTCCCAAGCAACGGAACTCCCAAACTCAACTTTGGATCTCAACCACTAAAACACATCCAGAGCCACTCAAACTATCCCTTTCTTTGTTAATTTCTAATCATCTTATTTCTTTACTTTTCTTTACTCTCTTCTGTTTCTTCTATTTCTTTCTTCCATTTCTTATCCATCAATACCTTCAACCTCAACCTCAACTTAGCCATGTTGTCTTTTTCTTCCACAATCTCTGTCTGGTAAGACTCTCATTGCTATCTCAACAAGTCCTCTTCACACTCAACTACCAGAAGATCTAACCTTTACCTTGTCAACTCAAATTCTCTAGCCACCAACTCCTAACATTCTTGTAGCAACCCTCCTCAAATGTCATCTCTCAACAAACCTTCTAGATGCAAGCTGTTTTGATTTCTGTTCTTTATTTGTTCTTTCCTTTTGTTAATTTTTCACTTGACTGATGTTCTGCTCTGTGTAGCCCTCATAAATTGTTATTTCACAAGATTTTATATCTGAAATTCAACACAGTTCAAAGCCAAAAATCAGTCCAACTAACCTTATCAGTTCAATGGCTGGATAAAGCAGCAATGTATTATGACAAATAATTCTCAAAGAAGCTCTTGAGGCAGTTCCCATTCTCACCAAAAAAATCTAATCAATATGGAAAGATAAGATGACCATGCTCCTTGAACTCAAAGGCGTTAAAGAATCTCTTGAGGAAGAATCAAGTAATCTCAACCCGACTGATTACATGGAAACAAGTGTCATTCTTCTCTCTAGAATAAACTCAGTCACTCACAAAAATTTTTTCAACCCAGTTAATATTGCCTTGGCTAAGCTGCTCTGGAAAACCATCAAAGAAAGATTTGCCTCTTCTTAAACTGCAAAATTTGCAAGAGTCTTAAAAAAATTTCTTTACCAATGATTCAAAGACAAATCCATCAATTTATTCATTACAAAAACAAAAATTTCCATGAAGAAAACAATTGATGTAGGAATCAATCTCCCAGGTGACATTCTTGCGTACCTGATCCTTTTCAAGTTCCCATCCTCTTTTCAATCTCTTTTTCAACAAATTATGCACTCAGAAAAAAGTGTTTCTGTTGATCTAATAAACCATCTCACTGAACTCAACAATGAAACCAAGTCAAAATAAAAATAATCCAAATCCTTGGACAACACACTAGTAACCTCACAAAGCGCCAAAAAGCCAGTCCCACAATAACTCTGTTGCAAGAGAGGGTTCCATAATCCATTTTCACCCGACCATACCAAGGATAAATGCTGGCACAAACACAAAAACCTGGCTCCACACTTGTGGAAAGAAGCTCAAGAAAACTGGAGAGCACAATTCAACACAAACACTCAGGCAAAAGAAGTGGCTCACTATACTGCACTTCTTGATACCTGGATCAAAGATTTCAACTCACAAAACCAAATCATTCTTGACTCTGGGGCTTCCTGCCACATGTTCAAATCTTCAGATTTATTCATCAATCTCAAAGAATACTCAGGAGATGAATCTATAAGCACTGGAAAGGAAGAAGCCAAGCTCCCTATCAAAGGGAATGAAACTTTCCAAATCTCCTGGAAAGGCTCCAAACTCACTCTTTCCAACTCATTTTGCGTCCCTGATCTAGCAGTCAACCTCATCAGTCCTGCAGAATTGATATCCTCAAAGAAACACTTACTCACCTTCCATGGGAATCTGTTTCAGCTCTTCTCTCATTAGCTTCCAGTCTTTTTGGGATTTATTCAAGGCAACCTCTTCATTCTGAATTTCCCCTCTTGGGTTGGACACATACTCAAACTCTGCTATGTTACTGAAAATGATCACAATCACAACAAGCTCAAAGACCTTCATCTTTGATTTTGACAAGCTAGTCCCTATTGGCTCAAAAATCTCTTCCCCAAACTCTCTCTCAACTCTCTGTCCAATGTTCAATGCAAAGAATGTCTTTTATCCAAAATAACCAAATCTTCCTTTAAGAAAACTTCAACTCAAACAAATCAACCATTTTAGCAACCCCACATCAATCTTATTGGCCCCATTTCTCCCTACTCCCAAAACAACATGAACTACATCATGTTGATCATTGACAATTATTCTGGATATATCTCCGCTATTCCTCTCCAGAAAAATTCAGAAGCTGGTCCTCAACTGATTACCATCTTGAAATTTGAGAGAAAAAAATCAAAACTTCTACCCCACCACCATCTGCTTGGAGAGTTTATCTCCTCTGGTTTAAAAGGCTTTTTCCAAGTGAATTACATTCAAAATCTTATTAAAAAACCAAACAACCACAAACACAACTGCAAGTTTGAATGGGCCAAAGAACTCTCTCTGAGTCAATCTGAGTCATCCTTCAAAGCTCTAAGTTACCCCTCAATCTCTGGGCGGAGGTGGCCAAACCAGCCTGTCTTTCTCTGAAACAAATTCCCAAAATTCCCCTTTTGGCCTCTCCCTATCAAATATTCACCAAGAAGTCCCTTCCTTGCAACTATTTACATCCAATTAGCTCCAAAGTTGTCTATCTTTATACTAAGGTTTCTCAAGGCAAGAAATTCAAAGATTGTGGACCGTCTGGAACCCTTGTGGGCTACAATGCTAATTTCCTCTCATAACATATTCTCAGACCTGAAAATTCTATTTTTTCTTATTAACATGTAAAAATTCTCAAAAATCCCTCCTCATCCCAGCTGACTTCTCCACTTCTCCCTTTCGACTCCAAAAAACATCCAGAAATCAAGTTAGACATTGATCTTCCTTTTTTGTTATCTCCTCCAGACTCTTCCTGCGTTCAAAACACTCCCCAAAATTCTGTTAAAACTAACAACAATGTATCCTTGCCTCCTCCCTCTCCCAAACTCTCCAATGACCACCTTTCAAAATCTTCCCCCTTTTCTTCCAACAAACTTGACCTTCAACTCAATCTAAATTAATCCCTGCAATATGGGTTCACCATTAACCCTCTTCAACAATATGGCTATCATCATTACTTTATACCTAATTTTTATGAACAGGCCAAAAAATTCCCTGACTTCCTTAAATGGGATGCATACATGGAATCCAAACTAAACAGTATTGAAGATCTCAAGGTGTGGGACAACTACCAAGGGCCTGGAGCAGTCAATACCCTCAATAAAGCCTAGTTTTACCAACTCAAGGAAAACTGTCACGCACAACCTCTTGTGTACAAGAGTTGAATCCGCATACCAGGATTCAATCAAATATATGGGCTCAACTACCTTGACACTTTCTCTCCCACTGGTAAAGCTGCCTTCCTCCCAATAGCTTGCTTGTTTGGTCTTTACCACTTTCTCCCTATCACTCAAATTGATGTCAAGAACACTTTTCTTCACACACCATTATCCAACACTGTTATCATCAAAAGACCTAAGGGATCCAAATAAAAATCCAAATACATTATTCTCAACAAATGACTCTATGGGCTCAAAAAGGCGCTGGCCAACTGGTTCAGCACTCTCACCTCATGGGTTTTCAAACAAGGCTTCCACAAATAAATCCCCAAGCCATGCCTCTACATTTATTCCTCTAGCAATTTGGTTCTTTTTTTTCATGTCAATATCTAATCTTGGTAGGTTCTGGCAACAAATTCCTGACAAAATTTCTCAATTGATTCCCCAATTCCAGCCACTGTCAGGTGACAATGCCTTGAGACACCAGAAAGCCCCTGACTGCCACATTCCCGCAATGCTGCACATGCATGCAAACAACAGCTTGATATGTCTTCCTGTCACTGACCCAACCAAGAAGTTCCAACGTACCACTTGATTGCCTCTGTACCCTCCTCCTTATTCTCATCTCTGACTCTCTGTCCCATCCAAACCACCTCAACTCTCCTTTCTAGCCTACCTAACCCAAGCCATCACCCAATGCCCTGACCAGTTTGCCAAGACCAAGTATAACGCCACAACCCCACCTTTGGAGAACGCCATAGAAACCAGGAGGAGCTAATATGAGCTTCAGTGGATTCTGATCTGATAGTATTTCCCAACCTCCTATCTGTGGTATATTTTCCAAGGAGACATGTAGCATTTGGGATTCAGTCTATACTGCTACAGAGGTTTATTATCAGGATTGAAATAAAGAGACTTGACTTCTTATTTATCTCAGCCACCACAAACCAAATACAATTCTTGGAATGAAATTTGAACAACTTGATGACACCCTTCTTCTATCACAACGCACAAACATCAAGCATTTCCTTGAAGAACTAAAAATAACGGACTGAAAACCATCCGCACCTCCTCTTACTGCCAAATCCAATCTATTACTGGCCTCAGACAAAGATCACCAAGAATTCCTATCTTTGAATATCAACTACCAATATGCCCTGTTCTTGATGAGCTATATTGCTTGTCTCACTGGCCCTGACCTGAGCATTTGAGTCTGAAGCTTGGCAAGATTCTGTGAAAAGCCCCAGATGCACCACTGGAGAGTAGTAAAATTCTGCTGGAAGTATCTGAAGGCCACCAGAAATCTCAAACTTCCACTCAAAATTCAAAACAAGGACACTCAAATCCTATGTGAAAGCAATGCAACATGAAGCAATAATTGAGAAACCAGACGCCCCCAATCAGGTGACCTAGCTTTACTTCTTGGATTGCTCATCTCTTTGAATAGCTACCAACAATTGAATGTTACTCACTCAACCAGAAAAGCTGAATTAAATCCACTTGCTGACTCTTTCCTCAAAGCCATCTGGATGAAGGAATTATTATCTAAACTCTGGAATTAAGATTTCAAGCCTAACAAACACTATATTGACAATAAACGTCTTATAGATAAGCTCAAGAAGTTGGTTGCAACTCAAAAACTTGGCACATTGACATCAAAACAAAGGCCATTTGGGAGGAACCCAAACAAGGAAACCTCATTATTGACCTCACCTCCTCAAAAGAAATAAATGCCAATGTCCTCACAAAAGCTCTTTCACCAGGCTCTCTAGCCAATATTACTTCCCTAATCAATCCAACCTTTTCACTTTCCACCAGCCCTACCAGACACGGGGGGTCTTAAATATCAAACTTGCTCACTTTCCCTCCTTGTATGCCCTGTCTCATTATCTTCTCCTTCTTGTCACCTGGCTGTCACAAATCCTACACGCGCGCTTGAAACCCCTTGAATAAGTCCCAAGATCAACTGGATCAACTGCCAAGTGGGGGGATTCCCAAGAAACTGAACTCCCAAATTCAACTTTGAATCTCAACCACTCAAACACATCCAGAGCCACCCAATCTATCCCTTTCTTTCTTCATTTCTAATCATCTTATTTATTTAATTTTCTTTACACTCTTCTGTTTCTTCTGTTTCTTTTTTCCATTTCTTATCCATCAATAACTTCACCCTCAACCTCAACATAGCCATGTTGTCTTTGTCTTCCACAATCTCTGTCTGGTAAGACTGTCACTGCTACCTCAACAAGTCCTCTTCACACTCAACTACAGGCAGATCCAACCTTTGCCTTTTCAACTCAAAGTCTCTAGCCCATCAGCGCCTACCATTCTTCTAGAGACCCTCCTCAAATTTTATCTCTCAAAAAACTTCTAGATGCAAGCTGTTTTGATTTCTGTTCTGTATTTCTTCTTTCCTTTTGTTAATTTTTCACTTGACTGATGTTCTGCTCTGTTAAGCCCTCTTAAATTCCTATTTCACAAGATTTTATTTCTGACATTCAACATAAACTTGGTTGAAAGCTCTCAAAAGGCATGGTAAGCTTCTAGAACTCTCTCAATCACAGTTTCAATTTCTTCAGTTTTCTCATCTTCATCCAGAACCTCTGTAGTAGTATTCTTTGGTCCAGAATCAGAAGTGGAAATAATCATACACAAAATTTGAATGGATGGATCATCCTCTATATCCTCCAAGAATTTCTGAGAATTTCCAAAGAATATCCCATTCACAGAAGTAGGTGTTGAAATTGAAGGAAAGTGTTTTGGTTGAAAAGATTTTGAAAAGCAATCAAGAGAAGTGATTTCCAGGTTCACTTGCGGAAGGTAAGGAGTGGCCAAATAGAGCTCAACAGAAGGGGAAAAATCCCAAATTAATTTGTGCCTTGGGGTAATCAATCCCCATTGGCAATTCACCTTGGGGTTCCAGAAATGGAGGAAGTCAATTGCTAGAATAATATCTTCACTTGGGGGAGTATCAACAACCACGAAATCTCATTCTACGTGGGGAAAGGAAGGTAAGGAGAAAGATGAAGGAAACCTTATGAGTGATCTACTGTGAGGGTGAGTCATTGCATTGGTCATTTGCTGAAAAATGGCCAGTAGGGCACTTTCAGTGGAAGCACCCTTTGAGTAGCATCTTGGGAAGCTGGTGGAACTGCGGTGGCATTAGATGTTGGGCTTGGATTAGCCTCTGGTTAAGGTGAATACAAAACACTCAAGATTCTGGAATTAAATCCTGAGTCCTCATCCTTATCTTTTTATTCATTGTTTACTGGGATAGGAATAAAGCTGTGGTTTTAAGAGGTAGAGTACAAAACATGTTATCCTGATACTGGAAACTGTCCTGTAACTCTGTGAAGGCTAGCATTTTCAGAGGGAGTAATATTAGAAATAGAAACCTGTGTGATAGGATCCAACAAGCCAGTGTCCATGCGAGTGGAATTTGTAGCAACTGGTTCTGGTAGATTAGGGAGGGTTTTCCCATTTCAAAACCTCTGGGAGTAGAAGGGTCAGTAGGTTTAGTGGCCCCTCTGCCCATGCAGCTGCGTGTGACAGCAGGGCTGGAGATATGGGATAAAATAGCATGTGGTGGAAGAATTTTAACACTAAGAGAAGAAACGGGGTGACCCACAATTTGTCTTCACCAGACAAGAAAAAAGTGGTTCAAGAAGTTATACACAAAAATCAATCAAAATATGCCCAAAAAAGATGTCAAAGCAATTCTTCAAAGTTTCAAAGATTTAATGGTGGCTTTGAAGCGTCAAATATTCAAATCTTGAAAGTAAGGAATCAAAGGGTTGAAGCAAGGCTTAGAAGTTTTGAAGAAAGGTGTTGAAGCGTTGAAGAAAAACATAAAAGCTTTAAGGTAGGGAATAAAGTTTTGGATAATTAGAGGGCAGAGCAAGGGCTTGACAAGATAGGGATTGATGTGAAGTGGCAACAAATTCAATAGCCAAATTGTGAATGTAAAGAGGGGTGAAAACAAAAGTTTCCACAACTCAATAGCAAGATTTGATGCAGTAAATAGAGTAAAGATGGTTGGTGAGTTAAGGTTGTATTATTGGGGAAGAAATCAGTTTAATTTCACAAGATCTGCAGACATGCAAGAAGGGCTTGTCACAAGGGGAATCTACTATAATTAGAATTGGGGACAAGGTACCTGGGGAATGCTACAAGGAGCAGAGTAAAATTGAATTCAAGATAAGGTGCTGGTTGACACTTGGTGGGATGGATTCCTAGTAAGAAGTGGTTTCAGCCTCCTGGATGCCAAGATCCTTGCTATCCTTTAGCTACCAGAGGTGATAGAATAAATAATAAATATATTCTTTAATAAATGCAGCAAAAATCCATAAAATATTTGGATTAAGCTTATTGCAAGGTTGATGGGTTTGGTTATAGTTTATTGTTATAAATCATTGTAGATAAATTGATTATTATATTTTTTATAGAGGGGCCACAATTATATTGGGGATCTATAACACCTCTTTTCAGGGATTTCAGTGTGAAAACACTTAGTCATGGTTACTCTGGGCTCTTTAGTTTAAAGGATATTTTACCCAAAGATAATATGTATATAAAATACACAGTGGAGTGGAAGGGCCTTGTAACCAAGCTGCCACAAAAGAGAAAAGATAATAAAACTCACTGGTATATTATTAGATCCTTTGGGTATCTGTTTGAGACGTGCACTGATGTGTTAGACCTGTATACTGGGGTTATAAGGTTGTTCAGCAGTTTAAATTGATACAAAGAGGTTGAGGACGGATATTATCAATCAGACTAAGCCAAAAATCACTGACTTATTTCTTATAAATACTTGATTACCTTGGAACGGTGTCTGGATATAAATATAACTGGGTCTCTGCCCATCAATATCCTCAAAAGAGCTCTGTATTTATAGCTTTTTGAGTCCAAATATTGTCCTTCTGAGGGGTACAGGGGCTCAAAGGGAGGGACAATAAAGCTAGCAGGGTAACCAGTGGTAGCCTGAAACGTGGTCTTGGTCCTGTAGCACGGGTAGCATCTAATTCCTCAGGGTATGGGAATTATTTGGCTTTATAATTGTTATTAGGACGTGTGAATACCACTTATCTGTCCTCTTATGTAGTATTTAATTAATTATCCTTAGTGAATGTTCCCAGTAAGTTGATAATTATTTTAATAGACCTTTCTACGGACATTCTTATGCCAGGTGAGTTCTCATTATTCATTAAATAATTGGAGTAAAGTCTGTAAAGATAAAGAGAGCTGAAGCTCTGATGAAGTAAAAGTTGAATGAAAAAAGAATGAAAGGAGCTTATAACGTCAAGCGTAACGGACCTGAGATCAGGAGGAAAAGGACACTCCAGTTGATTTAATTGGCTGAACAGATAATGAATTCCACTTGAGAGCACCATGGTTTTTATAGAATAAATACATGATTGGCCAACAAGTGGTTGAGTACAAAATGAATAAGGCAAAATTAACATAAGCAGTTTAAGTGACATGGTAAGTGAAATGTTATGCTTGGAAAGTCTGAAAATCACTACTAAGAACACAGCCTAGTTATATTTTAACCATCATTTTAATACTTCAATAACCACGATAATATAAATCAAATCAAACCAATCAATGATACTTCAAACTCCAGTGAAAGTCACATATATATAAACTTAAATTCTAACAAAGTCATGATATTGATTTTACTCCTTATTTTCGAGTTTCAGTTGATTTACTAAAATAATTACTTAAAAATATAGTTCATGAGAGTTCATGTAATATTTTTACATCATTAGTTTTCTTAGTATGTCACAAAAATACTGATTTCTAGAAATTCTCATAATAGTATATTAAAGTAATTTAATATAGTTGTCATTGTCTTGTTTTTGACATTCTTGGTACTTTGAATTATATTTAATGAAAATATGTATAAGGGTTATTTAAGTATTTTTATATAATATTATGTACTTTTAGACTATCTACTATCCACGGGAAAATTTATTACATATGTAGAATGTTCCCATGTGGGTTGTAGCATGTTTATGTGGTACCTAAGTTTCTCAGGCCGCTTGTCACTTTGTCAACCTGTAGTCCCACAGCAACATACTTGTCAGAGGCCCGGGGCTGCGTACAAGACCTTGACGGAGTGACAGGGCTGTATCTCAGCCGCACGCGGGTGCATTGGCTGCAGCGGCTGCGTGCAGGAATTGTGACAAAACACATTTCTGTCCGTAACTCCTAAAATATACACAACACCTCAATTCTGACTGAATTTTATGTTTGAAACCTATACCTGACAATACTTGTGAAATATTTGATTGGCCAAAAAGCTCAATAGTGGAGCCATGGTATTTTGGTCTTTCTTTCCTTAATTATTTAAAAATATAAGGAGTTGGATTTCAAGGGTGGGGTCACTAAGTGACCCTACCTAATTTTGGGTGGAAAATCCATTTTTGTAATAATATTTATGGTTTTCCTACTCCTTCTTAGTTTAATTGTATTATTATTATTTTTATGTTATTTTTGTTACTTTTGCAGCTTGCTCTGCAATAGTGGCAAGCTGACAAGTGGTAAACTGATTTCTTGGGGAACAATCAGGAAGGATGAAGAGGAAGCCAGTTTAAATAGACAAGGGTTGGAACTAAAACAGAGGTAAAGTTGGTTGGGTCTCAGACTACATATGTAATTACAAGGGATGAGTCAAGGTAAGATACAGGGATGATCAGGTATGCTACTAAATTGAGATAGGCTGCTTCTACATTTGGTAAAGGTTAAAGGGCTGGGCTTTATAAATTGGGATTGTACAGTTGAAGGATCCACAGTGTACACAAGGGTCATGACACTATGTAATAAGTAGATAGAGTTTAGGATACAATCTGTGAGAGAATGTACAAAAGAATTCCCAAAGGATAATCCATGATGAAGTATGTGATAGACAGGTAATTAGGTTAGAGGATATAAAGCCCGGGGGGATAAAGTATGTGAAACCTGTATGGTCTATCTATATGACGTAAGAGCTTAGAATATATGTAGATCTTCACTGTATGAAGATCCTGAGGATATTTAGTCATCAGAGATATACTGATCTAAGTCTCATGAGGCCTGATGTTGAAGTTCCTTGGCAATTAGATTAGAACTGAGGATTATAATGAGATTTCTGAGGGTATACTGAGTTAAGTGTCAGTATGACACCTATCATCTACGGGACAAATATACTTTTTCAAATGTTGAAAAACACATATGTCTTGTTATTACAGTGGTTAAGTACTGGATTTTCTTCCATTACCTGGAACCAAGGTTGCTTGTTCAATCCACCAAAGATCCATGAATTAATAATGATAAAGAGTTTTCAAAAAATATATAATAAAATTTCATAATATTTTATAATAATTTGTAAGTATGTTTTTAAGAGTATTGATTATGGAATAAAAACATTGATAATTTATATTATCAAGATGGAGATCCAATATAACTTAAAATTAATTTATGAGGAATTGGATGAGTCCCAAGTATTGATATAGAAGTTCACAATATATTCCATTCTTTTGGGGATAAGCTATATTAATTATATTAAACCATAATCTCTACTTTGTCTAGATAAATTGCATAATTTTAATCTTATAATCATTTGGGATGTAAATATACCTCAATATACCTCACTGAGCCTTGAGATAGTTCACTCATAGGGCTATGAGCTTAGTTGTAAGGTATAAATCTTTCAATACAATTGCTAAGAGTTTCCATACCCTATATGTAAAATGTCTTCCAAGGTACTAGGAATTCAGAGATAATCAAATTCCAAGGCTATCAAGTTATATGTAAAGAGAAGTATGTAATCATTCTGGGTTTTTCTAGGACATCTAAATGATCCCTTTGACTGATGTTAAGTCCTAGGATCATTTAATTAAACTTTGAGGTATTTAAATAGAACCTTTTGGATTAAAAATCATTCCCAATGAGTAATAGTACCCTATTTCTCATTGGTTATTATGTATTGGGGTTTTGATCCCTTGAGGAAAAAACCAGGGATCACCTAGCACTCCCCTGAAGATCTCTTGAGTCCCCTGAGGGCTCCTGTTACCTTAAAATAAGTGGGTCTTCACCCTATAGCCCCTTCCTGAGTTATTTACTATATATTATTGATCCAAGAATAGGGAAAGAGTTAACAAGCCCATTAAAATTAATCTTGAGAAGAAGATTGACTGGGGCCTTAAAATGTTGAAGTTAGATGTAATTCAGAAAAAGAAAAAGGCAGTATTTCTCTTGGAGAAGTGAGAACACAGATTTGATTTATTTCAAATTGTTGAAATTGAGGTGCAGCCCTTTCAAGACATAATGAAAATCCAGGGTTGATGAAGTTATCCATTTTTAAAATATGGGATTGGTTTTTTAATTGACTGTTCAAAAGACTCCTTACATGAATTGATTCCCAAAATGTTTTAAAATTGAGACAGGAATGTCCCCCAAACCTTTTCCCAAAGGTCTGGGGGACACTATATGCATTCAATACCCCAATCTGGGTAGTATAGGCAGTTTGTGCCACTCTAGCGCCTGAAGTGCAATCAGTCTTAGCAACATGAGTCCTTCCACTGCTTCCTCTCTTCTCCCACTTGGAAACAGGTACTTTTGTGGTTCTCTTACCAATCAGGATGCAAATGTTGAATATTGATCTAATTGAGGTTGCAATGGCAGTCTTGGTGACATTGGTTTAGGTAGAATGATTTCTAGGTCTTCCATGGCTTCAGCTCCTCCATTGGCTCTTCCACCCTCTTAATCCTTATCATAGACCACCTAGGATTGATCCACAATATGTTTGAAACCTATTTTGAATAATTTCTGTGCTCCAATTGGTATCTGGACTGTGAGTTGGATGATTTTTGATACACTTGTTGAATTAATTTTTGTAGCATTATGGTTTGAAGGGATGGTATTCATTTTTGAAAATCATCTCAAGAGCCCATGAGGATTTCAAAAAAGCTTGTCTTGACAAGTGGGAGTGGGAGTGGTAGTGGGAGTAAATTAATATCAATTCAAAATAAACTCAATCTACTCAGAATTGAAACAAAAATTTTCAGGCAAGCTTTAAGTAATCAAATCAAATCAATCTATAACTCCAGAATCTAGTGTCATGTGTGACTGCAGTAACTTTCTACATGAGCATACTAAAATCTCTTAGTTAGCATGTTTTTCTAAACCTACTTTACTTTTTAAAGGTCTTCAGGAGTACACCTATTCCTCATTGGGGGATTCTGTCATACTTGTGACATATTCAGTTGATCTTATTCACATAAATATTTTGTTTTTAGTCTTCCTTTTTATATATTACAAATATTTTATCAGAAGGAGAATGTAAGTTTGTATCTAGAATTATTTAAAACTTAAATCTCATGATCTTTCTCCTCCTTTCCTTATTAAATAAAACCTTCTTATTCTGCACCCTGAATTCCTGTCCAATCCTTTCCAGATTTCCCCTCCTACATCCAGATTCATTTTGAGTCTTCCTTGGGTTCTTAGCCACCTTCAATTCCTCAATCCTCTGTGCCAAATCTCTCAGCTCAATTAATTGTGGATGCCCCCCTGGTACTAGTCTTCCTTCTTCTTTTAGTTACTGCCACCCTGGCTCTGTTTCAAGTCTCCATGTGACAGACATATGTACATTGAATCAGAATTGGAACTTAGTTTGATGTTGGTTGGGAAAGATTTACATGTTTTTTACATTGGAGATATGTTTTGCTCAATGCCAGTTAAACTAGAGTTATTTCTGTCAGTAAAACCAGCATTACAAAGGGGGAAATCCTAGCATGCGCCTCCATTTTTCCCCTGGTGGTAGGTGTGAATTTTGCAAGGGTTTAATTATTCTTACTAATTATAAATTTATTCCCCCCCTTTTTTAATATTTTTTTCAGATGATAGAGTTAAGAGATAATTTTTATCTCTTTGGAATTAATTTTAAATCAATACTATGGCAGCCAGTGCTTCCACATTACCAAACTAGGAAAATCTGGGTCCTCTTATCTTTTTCTCTTTGCCTCACAAATGTTTTATTTATAGTACTTGAATCTGAATAGTCTGCATGTTTCCAACCAGAATATCTTCTTTTTGAAAACTGTGCTTTCTGAGTTTTTTTATTTCTTCAACAGAAAAGTTGTGGTAGTGAAAATCCATTTATTCCCTCACTCTGCTCAAGCAATCTTGAGATTACCCTTGAGCTTCTTGATTCAACCAGCCCCACTCTTTACTTACCGTTCCTTGGTGCCAAATTCTATGATACATGGGTGTTGATGGCCTAATCTTCAAGTAAAATTCAATTTTTAATGATTGGATTTGGGGTCCCTTCCCTCCATTGAGGGAAGGAACTTACTTGAGAAGAATCTCCTGAACAATGCGACCTACAGCACTGTGAGAGGTGGCTCTCTGGGAAATGTAAAGAAAAAAAAATGTGTTTGTAGAACATGTTGTCTTGACATCAACCATCGCTCAGAAATTATCATTATCTAAGATCTGGCCATTGCATCTTTGAAAAGGCACAAAATCCAACAATGAATTCATAAAACCTTAAATCAAACTCTTGAATCCAGATGCTTGGTGTTTTCATCCGGTTCTCTGGGCACCTCAGTCACGTATCTCTATCTGCGCCAGGGCATCTTTGCGTTTATTGAGAGATTGCCTCGTCCTTTACGCAGCTACTGGTTTCCTCACTTTTTTAGAGGCTTTGCCATCATGTTCTCTTTCTTTTTGCTTCTAAAGTAGTTTTTTTTTGTGTTTCCGCCGGTTTGAGCTGTCCAGAAACCTTGTAACTTACGCGCCTTGGATCCAGGAAACTGCATCCTTTTGGGCTACCAATTGAATTGAACTAGCAGTTATTGCACGGACAAACAGTTCAAATGGCCCATCAAGCATCAGGCCTTGCTTCGTCTCTTCTCAATTGTAAATTATTCAATGGAAAATTTGAATTTGTGTCTGGATTGCAATCTGCTTGTTGAATTCAAGCAACGTTCAAAATGAGCTAGCAGTTGTTTTGTAGCTTTGATGGAACCAGCGCGGGTTAGATTTAGAGAAGCCTGGACGAGTGAGACAAATGAGGAGCGAGGACACAAGAATCACCTTTGATGGAACAAGCGCGGGTTAGATTTAGAGAAGCCCGGACAAGTGAGACAAATGAGGAGCAAGGACACAAGAATCACCTGAGGGTTATGAGTTTAGAGACCAGAAAAGATGAGGTGTTAGATTTCCAACCCAGCAAGACATAGAAGATTAAGGAAACACAAGAGTTGTTTGGCAGGAGGAAGAGAAGGGAAATGGAGATGAACCTTTGATGGAACCAGAGCGGGTTAGATTTAGAGAAGCCCGGATGAGTGAGACAAATGAGGAGTGAGGACACAAGAATCACCTGAGGGTGATGAGTTTAGAGACCAGAAAAGATGAGAAAGAAAGAAAAAGGAGAATCTCAACGGGAAAACAACAGTGGCTGTTTAAGTGCAGTCGGTGATCCTTCCTCCCATGCATATGCATGTGTTTTCCTTGCTTTGCGTTTCTGGTTGCCGCAGCTCCTGTGTGTCTGTATCTTCACACGCCCCTGTGCTTGGTCGGGAATGATACTGGGTGGTTCAGTCAAAATTGGGTAATGCATTTCCAAAACTTCTTCGGGGAAACCAGCTTGGTGAGAGAGTTGGCCAGATTGAGGTTGGTGGAAATGTAAGAGAGTTGGAAATCATTTTTGTGGACATGTTGACACAGGAAGTGGAGGAAAATGTCAATGTGGCGAGTACAATGTTGATATAGTGGGTTGAGGATGAGGTCAATGGCACCCTGGTTGTCACAGTACAGAGTTGAGGGCGGTAAGGGAAGGGAGAAGGTCCGGAAGACCTGGGAAATTAGTTTCTTGCACCACAGTAGATGCTGAGCTGTCTTGGTGCAGGCGCAATGCTTGGCTTCGGTTGTTGAAAGCGTGACAATTGGCTGCTTGGCGCATCTCCACCCAAGCAGGCCCTTGAGGATGATGGCGGATCCCAAGAAACTTCTCCTATCTGCTGACAAGCCATAATTGGCGTCGGCAAATCCTTGAAGCATCCATGGTTCAGAGGGCTCACCCCCCAGTGTTAGGCCAAGGTCCGACGAGTAACTAAGGTAGCGTAGCAGGTGAGAGAAGCAGTGCTGGTGGTGGGAGGTGGGGGCATTCAGGAACTGAGAGAAATAACTATGTGTGTGAGCTAAATCGGGCCTTGTCTTCTGAACTAGGTAGCCCAGTAGCCCCACAGCCCGCCGGTAATTGAATGTTGATGAAGGGGGGGTTTGCGGAGCTGGATCAAGAAGGTAGTCGTCTGGAAGGGGAGATGTGATTTGCTTGCAGTCCTGCATTCCATGCTCTTCGAGCATTTCTTGGATGTATTGGTCCTGCTTTAGCGTAATGGTACATTGGTTTCAATCCCTTGTGATCCGCATCCCCAGGACCCACTTGCATGGTCCAAGATCGTGCATTTTGAATCTTGTCCTGAGGGAGGCTTTGATTGGTTTGATTTTCTTACCGGTGATGATTAGATCGTCCACGTGGACAAAGATTAGCACTGGGTTTGAGGTATTGGACGAAATGAAGAGGCAAGGATTGGATGAAGTAGGCGTGAAGTGCAGGTCAGAGAAGAAGGTTGAGAGAGCCTTGTACCAGCAGCGCGGAATTTGCTTGAGACCATAGAGTGACTTCTTCAGCAGAAGTCCCTCATTAGGTTTCAGAGCAATGTTTACGCCTTTTGGAGGCTTGATGAAAATCCGCATGTCGGTTAGCCCATTGAGGAAAGCACAGCATACGTCCATTTGGTCTACCTCAAAGTCTTCAGATGCGGCAATTGTGAGGAGTAATTGTAGCAAGGCGTCACAGCCCGTAGGAGCAAAAGTTTCATTATAGTTGATTCCTTCAACTGGCCGGTTGCCCAAAACACAAAGTTGTGCCTTCTTTTTTACTACAATTCCATTCGCATCCTTTTTGCTCCGGTAGACGTACATGGTGTCCAACGCATTTTCACCAGGTCTCTTTTCTGCTACTTCCCAGACGCCATGTTGAATGATGTTGGTGAGTTCTGAATCTTCAGCAGCTATCCAATTGGCAGCATCTGGCCTTTGTTGAACGGATTTGTATGAGGTTGGATCGGACAGAGAGGAGGGTTCTTTGATGATCATGTTTGCTTGTCATCAACAAGGGTGGTTCAGGATTTGATGGGATCCTATGCTTAAATTGATGTTGTTTGGGGCTAGGTTGTAGTTAGGAACATAAACATATCCTTTGGATGACAGAAGGGTGGAAGCGGTGGTATCCATGACACCTTTGGGAGTTTTGTGGACTGCTGAATCCATACTGGGAGAGGTTGTGGTAGGGTCTGTGGTTCCAGAGGAAGAGGCCCGGCCTGGAGCAATCATAGCTTGCAAGATGGGGGATTGGGAAGAGACGGCGGAAGATGAGGTAGAGTGGGTTGCGCATGGAGGACGGGGAGGGGATGATTGGATGGAAGGAATAGGAGAAGAGGGAATAGGAGCAGGAGAGATGCAGGGAGAAGAAGAAGAAGGGGAGTGAGAAAAGGGAATGAGAGGAGAAGGAAATGATAGAACGGAGTCGGACGGAGATGGGGGATTGAGAGCTTTAATATGAAGATACGGAAAATTATTGATTTTGAAACAAATGTGGTGCGATATGTGGATCTTGTTTGCAACAGGATCCCACACCTGGTATGTTTGGTGCCCTTCTTCATAGCCAAGAAATATACATTCCACCCCTGCCAGGGAGAATTTTGACCAGCGTGAGTGTTTCTGGTTGAAAAGGATAGCTCTACAACCAAATGGTTTCAAATGAGAGAGATTAGCTACTTTGTTGAACCATAGTTCATAGGGGCTCTTCATCTCTATGGAGCTGTCAGGGGAACAATTTTCTAGATAGACCGTGGTACTTACTGCTTCCCCCCACCAGTGTAGCGGCAGTCCACAGTCAAGTAGCATGGCCCGGGCCTTCTCAATAGTGATCCAATTCCCTTGTTTGGCTAGCGGGTTTTGTTGAGGTGTGTATGGTGCTGACGTGAGATGAGTGATGCCTTTGGTTTCAAATAATTCTTGGAATGCATTATTGACAAATTTGCCCCCGTTATCCAATACCACAAACTTTATGCTTTCTCCGCTTTGAGTTTTGGCTACTTTGAGGAATTTCTTGAATAGGTCAAATGTTTGGGACTTATGTTCCATTGTAAACAGGAATCGATACTTAGAAAAGCCATCCACAATCTTGAGGAAATATTTGTTCCCCCCTAGGGAGGTTGGAGTAACGGGACCACACAGGTCCATATGAATTACTTCAAGTTTGGTGGTCAGTTGCAGAAATTTACCCAGAAAAGGTTGACGATGCATTTTGGATAGGTTGCAAAATATACATTTGGTTTTTGTCAGGGATTGAGATGGGAACGCGGCTTGCAGATACTTGTGACTGGGGTGTCCTAACGCTCAATGTAACCCTGCAGAGTTAGACAGCGAGGTGAAGGCTTGGTCTATGATGGAATCAAGAATCAATAGATTTTCAACTACCTGTCCAGTGAAGATGATGTCTTCTCCCTTGCTGCATTTGAATCCATATGGGGTCGGAGCAAGAGAGTAGCCAAGCTTTAGATAGGTGGATAGTGGAACCAGCAAATGGGTGAGGCTCGGAGCGTGAAAAGCCTTCTCAACATTAAGGTTTCCATTTTTGAGCTTGATGGTGGCTTGTCCACATCCGACTATTGGGATTACTGATCCATTTGCAGCGTATAGGAGATTGGAGCATTCCGAGTAGGTGTTGAAGAGGCCCTTGTCCTTTAAGTAGTGTCCTGAGGCTCTGCTGTCTAGAATCACGGAGTTGGAAAGCAGGCCAGAAGAAAGGCAGTGTCCGCAATGACTTTCCTCCTTTCTGTTGTTTTGCTTTTCCATGATGCTCTGGTAATAAGCTATTGCGCGTTCTGGGTGTAGTTGATGACACTCTGCTTCTGAGTGAGTGGTGAGAGGGTTATGTTTCCCATTGGAGCAGAAGGCCCGTTGCTGAGGCTTACGAGTCCCTTTGTGATTCGGTCCGGATCCAGACCCGATTGGCGCCTTTACCAGCAGTGCAGTGTTGGAGGAAGTTAATTTGTCTTGCCTTCTCAGCTCCGTCTCCAGGTCCGTAAAAAGACTTTGAAGTTCAATTACTTCCGTGTCCTTGAATCGCGAATATCGTAGGGACTTGAAAATGTGAAAGGATTTGGGAATTCGTTCAAGGATGTGGTATGACCACATTGCTTCCAAGGTGTGGCTATCGAATTTTCCTGCAGAAACCTCTCGTAGGAGTCGGAATAATTCCCTGAATTCAATTATTGCCGCGGTGAGATTTCCTGAGGAGAAGTCGATGTTGTGCATTTTACCAATGGTGTTTGAGATGTTTTCCATTGATTTTTTTGCGTAGTGTGAACAGATGGCGTCCCATAGGTTCTTAGGAAGGTACTCATAGGGGTCATCCACGAACATGGTGTCATTTTGATGATCCAGGTGCATCTGAATAAACGTGGTGGCCTGTTTGAGTCTAAGTCGCTCCTGCGCAGTAGGGTTGACGGGAGGAGAGTTTTGGATTAGGTTGTCCAGGTCTTTAAAGCCTAGTTGCGTGATTATCGCGTTTCTCCAACTTAGAAAGTTTGGACCCGTGAGCTTTGAAATGCTGGTTCGAAATAGTTCTTCAGCCATGATGGGTTGTGAGGGTATTTGTTGAGATGGGGAAACGGTGAGATTTTGGAATATGGTTTCAGTCGCGTTAGATAGAGTGGATGAGTGGTATGACGAGTTATCTTCTGATTCGTCGTGGTTGGAGGAGGTGGTTGGAGAAGGAGAAGGGGCTGGGGGTGATGTCCGCTGGGAGTTTTCCAGGATGGTGGATTGTAGTGGGTTGATTTAGTTTTGAAGCAAGATGCGGTTGCGGTTTGCTGGGCTCATAACCTGTTTTGTAGCTTTGATGGAACCAGCGCGGGTTAGATTTAGAGAAGCCCGGACGAGTGAGACGAATGAGGAGCAAGGACACAAGAATCACCTTTGATGGAACCAGCGCGGGTTAGATTTAGAGAAGCCCGGACGAGTGAGACGAATGAGGAGCGAGGACACAAGAATCACCTGAGGGTGATGAGTTTAGAGACCAGAAAAGATGAGGTGTTAGATTTCCGACCCAGCAAGACATAGAAGATTAAGGAAACACAAGAGTTGTTTGGCAGGAGGAAGAGAAGGGAAATGGAGATGAACCTTTGATGGAACCAGCGCGGGTTAGATTTAGAGAAGCCCGGATGAGTGAGACGAATGAGGAGTGAGGACACAAGAATCACCTGAGGGTGATGAGTTTAGAAACCAGAAAAGATGAGAAAGAAAGAAAAAGGAGAATCTCGACGGGAAAACAACAGTGGCTATTTAAGTGCAGTCGGTGATCCTTCCTCCCATGCATATGCATGTGTTTTCCTTGCTTTGCGTTTCTGGTTGCCGCAGCTCCTGTGTGTCTGTATCTTCACAGCAGTACTGACGTGGAGTTTCTTTCAGAAGACATTGAAAACCCGACTGCGTGGAGAACGTCACAAGGTTCAATGGGTGGGTGCGGAGTATGCCTACCGTTCGCTTCTTGAGAAAGCGTGACCGAAGGAGAAATGGCTTACCTCGCACTTAAAAGAGGAATAAATGTTACAAGGGAGGCTTCGCAAAATATACAAAGGGATCAATGTATCCTGTGATGCGTTCTGGCATCATGGGATTGACGGGTGAGACAATATTGGGCATTGTGGGCTTCCTTTCGGAGGCTTCCTTGAGCATGTAATTGAGAAGGTTGATGACAAAGTGAGTAAAACATTTAAATGTTTTGCGCAAAGGAAAAGTGATGATTGGGCGGAACTGCAAGGCTAAGTTGAAACAAACGAAGACAACGACTGTTAACCACCAACCGGCTTAAATATACAACTATCACAACTTTATCATGAGCTGGCAGTCCCATTCCAGGACTTCTTATAGGTCGACTAAAATTTCGTGATCCGAATCCCAAAAGTGTGCTGAGTATGAAAGTGGCTTGCTCGCTGGGAAGTGCTGGGAAGGTTCAGGGTTGGCTATGGCGCTTGTTGTGCTGGCTGCGGGCACGGCACCTGGAAGGTTTCTTGGCTTTAGAAGCTACAACGGTGTTGTTTGGTGAAGCCCCCGGGATCGCGGCAGCAGTGCCATTGTTTCTGTCAAGATCATCGAGATCAGAAGCGCCAAGAGAGTGGTTGCTGATAGGAGAGGCAGCAGAGCCCGAAGGTGGGTTGACGCCTTGCTTTGTAGGGCCAGATGCATTCAATGTCGAGTTGTTGCCGGGAACATACGGGATGGGAGTAGTACTATTCGTGGCGTCATCCTCGGCGTCAGAGGCATCAAAAGTCGCGGTCGAGGCAATGATGGGTTGCACTGAAGTCGGGCATTTTCCAGAGCTGCCGGCTGCGATCACCAGGCCTTGTTGCTTCATCTGGGCTAAAACTTGTTTGGCGATCGAGTTGATTTGAGCTTCGGGTATCTCTGCAGGTCGCATAACAAGAAAGTTAGTTTTAACTCCTCATCAGAAGCTACAAAGGGCACCAATGACTGACCAGAACTGGAGGATGCCGGGGCAGCTTCGCGGATTATGGGTGGCAGGGAACCGTTGACCGTCGTTGAGACCTGCTTTACGACTGAGCTACTAAGTTTGACTGCGAAGCACCCGCCAAATCTTTTGTTTACACCTGCAAAGCTGGCAACAAATCAACTCCTGGTTGATCTGAAATGGATTGATTTAGCTGGAGACCTCACCAGTGAGACATCTGACTATGCAGGCTGTTCCAGTCCAGCCCCCGCTACATCGGGCTTCTCTAACCACAGGAATCATATTTGAGCTTTCAAATTAATAAAAGGTTTCCAACTAAAGCATGAAACTCACGGCGGAAATTGCATGACGACAGTCTCATTGGTTCGCACTTGATTCTGGATACCAAAGTTTCCGGCTTGGTTAAGAATCATACTCATGGGCTTCCAGGAAGTGGCAGTTGCATCCTAAGAGTCAGGAAAATGCTGAATCAATGCGCCGGTCGCTAAGATGTAGTTGTGCTCCGAAGAAAGTCATACCTCGCTGTATTGACACGACATAGGCCCCCCGCCGTCCCGGTTAACCTGAAAGACTTCAGCCACGACGGACATGTTGCTGTACGCTGCAGGCAAACCGTCCCCTTCAGCCTGACCAAGCCAGGCAGGAATGTCGATCGGTCCCAGCTCGGGTGTATGCCCACAAGCCGGTGATGGGTTATTGGTTCCAGTTTGGAATACCCCGGCGTCACCGCCAGCCTTCATGCAAGTCAACTAATATCAGCATGAGAATCGCAGGCCAATCCACAGCTGAAGGATATCTTACGTCACCAGGAAGGCCTTTCACACGAGGATATTTGCCATAAAGATTCTGTCAAGAGCAATATTCAGTTAGAGAAAATCAGTGAGCGGGCACTTCAAAAGGATTTTCGCTTGGCAAAAAAAAAAAAAAGAAAAATCGCATGGCTTGAAACTAACCACTCCGAAGGCATGTCCTATAACGTTGTTTGAGCCATATATGTTGATCAAACTGACATGGGCTGCGGCATGTGCGATGAGGGCCAGGCCCGTGATTGTAGCCACCAGACAGGGCATTGATATACAATAGGATACAAGGCCTAAAAAAAGTGTTTGTTGAGTTTTTTGTTCGGTTTTCTTTGTGGTTGTAGGGATAATTTATATTCAAATAATTGATCAATCAATCAATCAATGTGGAATAAGGGAGCCAACAACAGGGAAAGATCTAACGAGTGATGACGTGTGACTTGAGTAACAACTGGAAGGAAGGCTTGAGGAGAGTCTGAAGAGCGATTTAGATTTATAACAAGCGAAGCCCCAAAGTTCGGATCCCAGATTCCCCTTTTTTGAAGTACCCCGGCCAGTCGGTCTGAGTGGTTGAGTCTTCCTTTGAGGCAATTTTTCCGCGTGTGAGGTTTGTATACTTTTGCAGCAGCGCTGTTATCGTTTTCATCTAGCTTGATGGCCCGTCCGCTGCATGAAGAGGCTCGAGCGGCCTGGAATTGACCAATATTTGTATAGTGGGAACCAACCTGCCCCGGTAACAAACTAACGCTGAGAATACAATCTAACCCGGTTTTGTAACCCGATAGTCTTTTCTGGATGGCAGAGCATGAACCGAACCAGCCGTCTGGATGTCATCACTCAGACGCGCAGCCTGAATCGACCTCATGAACCCATTTGGTTTCCAGGCTCGCTCGATCATCGCCCAATTAGCTGCTCAGAGCACAGCTATCTTTCCGGAATGCCCTCACCAAGCCAGGTGACCGATTCATTAAAATGTGGCCCTATTCAGCTTCATTGCCCGATATAAGGCGAGCCGATGCGGTGGTTGGCACTGGACTCACCCGGTGTTGTGGACTGTAGCCCACATTTCAGGCCACGACTTGAATTGTGCTTAGAAAGATCGAAGCATCTCGTTGAGCTGTATTTCCTCAACTGTGACTGGGTGCAGTTCCCCCTGGCTAAATTTTATCGGCCCCATCGAGACACTATCGAAATTGACTAAAAATACTCATGGGCGTATTTTCGATCCGGGCGACATGAGCTTTAAATCGAAGAGACCACATCGGATGCTTTACGCAGAATACAAAAAAAATCAAGAAAAGTTGCACTCTTCCCGGGTTTGATTTAAAAACCCCTTCATCGTTAAGGCCAGAAATGAAGTTCGAAACAACATGGTCACAGTACGAGCGAAGTTGCAAGGAGTCTAAAATGAGATGATGCAGCTTCAAAACTCAGTCACAGAGATCTGATAACCTCTGTCTGTAAACAGCCCGATGATGAGTATTCCCTTTGCGTACTTTTCCAGAAAGAATTTCCCATCCCGGTTGGTAAGCAATGACACAGAAATGAACTTTTTGCTTATCGTTCACCTTTGGGGTTGGTGATTACTTGTAATTTCTCGCATTCACTACGTGAAACTTTTTGGGATTCGGGATTCCAACATTGGAAAATAAAAATGAAGCTTACATTTGAATGCAATTGAAAGATTGAATTTGAATAAGGGATGAGACCCAGGATATATTCGGGAGCATCGAAGTTAAGCGGTTAGACCCAAAAACATCATTCCAAATTTGACATTAAAAACTCAAAATGATTGGTTATTTGACCATGGTCATTCCAAAATTTCGTTTGAAAACAAATGGGTTATTTCAAAAGATTTATATAACATTTCCACCTATTACTCCAGCAATTGTGGTTCTATTTTCTCCCATCATCCACCTGACTCCTTCCATATCAGCATAATCTCAATTCTTCACTACACTACATTCCAAAGAATATTTTTCAATTTTGTTGCAACCTTTACTCTTCATCATCACTGTCAAAACAAATCTTTGAAAGAGGGGAAATGAGCTCCAAATGGTTCAAAGTCTGAAGGCTTGGATTGAGTTGAGCCATATCATCACCTTATACTAATTGATTGCCTCAAGGCCAAGGCAGATTGAAACACCTCCATACCTCCTTTGGTTCAGAGAATTTTAATTGGGTTGGATTTTTGCCTTCTTCCAAGATGAAGTATTTCCAGTCAATGGCTCATAGGCTGAAAAAGAAGACCAAAAGGAGACTTAGACTAAGAAACCAATGAAATATGGGATTGATGAAAAAAACATTCAGAATAATTAAGCATGCAAATATTACTTTTGAATCCACCAGATTTCAGATCAAAATCAACAATAAGACAGGGGCACACTCTTGGTCAGAAAAAATCAAGGAACTCATTCCTTGCTATGAGGATACAGACCCATATAAATGAAGGAAAGCCAACACAACCCTTGGGCATTCTTCAAAATTGAAATTTTTGGAACTGATTCAAAGGAAAGCAAAAAAAAACACTTTTAGCATTCTTAAATACAAAATTATTTCAAGTTGATGAAAAGAATCATAAAACACAAGAAAAATAAAATAAACATGAAAAAAAGGCTGCAACTCCCAGAATGTTGGGCACCTAAAACTTGACCTCAACATCTTTTGAAGGTGTTTGGAAATAGATTTGAAGCTTGCATAAGAGTCTGAGAAAGAAACTTTAAATTTTTTCTTTAGTATTCTAAGAATTTCTAGTGAATTCTTTGAATGCAGAAAATCTAGCACTTTTTAGCTTTTTGATTTTATGTAAAGCAAAAATATGGGAGTACCACAAATTGAATCATTTCCATTTTAAATTTTCTAAAAAGCTTTAATTCTATTTCATAATTATCATGACTTCAATGATGAAATTAGAAATAATTTATTTTTAAAATTTAATCTTCAATTTAATAGTTTTGACTACAAACATTCATTTTTGAATTGTTTTTTCAATTTTCATTTGAAATATTCCTTGTTTTTTTTGTGAAAATTGTTTTTTTGGAATTTCAAAATTTTTAATTAATCAATCTTTCTCTTGTTAATCAAAATTCAAGTGAGTTTAATTTTATTTCAGTGCATACACTTTCAGTTTTATTTTGTATATTTTTCTTCAATGTTCATGAATTTTTTATGATTCTTTGATTAGTTTCATTTACACATATTTAAAACAGAGTTAATTCAAATTGTCTTGGTATTCCTTCCTCCAATCTCTATGTAAAATATTTTTCATTCATTGAGAGTTTCAATAATTTTTTTCCACTGGATTATTATGTCAATTATCAATAAAACAATAGGAAGGCTGGTTCAGCACCACTAAATTACAAATGGCACACCCCTTTTTTGGTGTGTGAAACCCACATGCCACCTTGTTGGCAAGGAAATTAGGTCCACATGGCAATGATTGTGACATGAACAGATTTACATGCCACCTTGGTTGGCATGTATTGGCCTTCACATGTCCACACTTCATCATTGTTGGCATGCAAACTTCCACACACCAACACATGGAATATGATTTGGCATGTGGACCTGTGCACATCTCTATTATTACTTTTTAGCAAGATCCATCAAGTAATCTCTAGTTTAAGCTATGGAAAATCTAGAGTAGAAGCTGCATTCATTCTTCTGCCATATTTTTGGTGCAAAGTTACTGTGCAGTGAAAATTTTTTAAATATTGACCTGAGCTTGTTTGAAGCTTGGACCAACTTGGTCTTACATGGGGGCTGAGACTAGTAAGTGCCATCTGATTTCCTGTGGTGTGTTTTTTTTCAAAGAGAATATTACAAGAAATATTAGAAAAATAATCTATCATTTGAATAAGGGTAATTGATTTTCTCACACCTTAAATCCTTTATTTCACAGATTTTTACATCCACTTGCGATTTCCCGCCTCTGCTTCCACATGGACAAATACTATATTTCACGGTACTTTCAACAATTTTTTTTTGATTCTGAAACCGCAGTCCCATAGCTGGGGTTCACAAAGCCCCAAAAAATGATATTTGTTATTTTTGAGTCATTACAACCACTCCAAAAATTGAATCACAAAATTAAAAGGTTCTGCAAAAACCAATTTTTTCATGAGTTTTTGGATCTATATTTTGGCTATTTATTTTTTTTGGTAATTTGAGCTAAAAAATATTTTGAGCAACATTGACAGAGCTTTCTAAAATTCATTTCAGAATTTTTGGATGTATCCTTTTACCTTAAAAAATTCCATCAAAAAAACAAACAATTCCAAAAATTCAAAGTTCTCATTGGACATTTGCATTGGGGCAATGAAAAATTCACAACTCAAATCATTTGTGTATGTGGCTCATTTGAGTTTTCTGGCACGCCAAATGACGAAATTTGAGCTGCATAGCCTCCACACAATTTTAGTGTAGTTGTACAGCCTCCACACAGTGGTCCTGTGCCGTGTGGCCTACAGCTCAACCACACTTGGGTTGTGTGGGGCTCTACACAACACTAATGTAGTCATGTTGCCATGCCACATAAATAAAAGTCTTTTGGGCCAAAAAAATAAAAATAATATAATATAATAATAATAATGCTAATAAACAAAAATAAAAATACAATAAAAACAGGAATCACCCAAAAAATTGAAAAATATTGATTTTTTGGTTAAAAAAATAAGAAATAAAATACAAATAACTAAAGAAAAATAAAAAAGAAAAAAAAGAAAGAAAAACTGAAGAAAAACAACCCAAAAAAATACAAGTTCCATTTGACCAAAAAAATACAAGTTCAACTTCACTAGCCCTAACGTGTTAGTTATCTTATTGAATTACTCTATTCCCTCTTGCTCTACCTTCTCTTCTTACTTGTTCTTCATTTTCTCTCTTTCTTCATTGTCTATCTTGTAACTCTTTCTTTCCTTCATTTCTGTCTCTGTTATGATTCCCCATTGTCTCTGCGCTCTGTCTGTGTCATACCACAAACCATCCGGGGAGCCCTACAGGACTCTCAATCACTGGTACAGACAGCTCCTACAATCTATCCATCACCAGAACTTCTGGATCATCTCACTGCTTGTCTTCCTGTTCATCTCTCTGTTTTTCTTCCTGGATCTCTTGGTTCTCAAGTTGTCATTGACTTGATCACCTATCATACAAAAAACTGTAGGTATCTCTATTTATTCAACTCTACATCAAGACTCACTCAAGATCTTGATTTATCTCCACAGTTCACTCATTGGTACTGGTCGGATCAGTCATCAATGTCCCAATCTCACAAGCCAGAGTCCCATGAATATTTAATCTCACACTTCTTCTCTTTGCTCTTCAGCAGATTTTCTTTCTTACCTTCTCTCTTTTCAATATTTAGATGTTGCTGCATTTGTTCTGCTAAGTCTATCAATAGGCCATAAACTCACCTGAAGACTTGCTCTCCAAGTTGGTATGGTTTCCTTAGCTTCCTTTTTCTACTAATCTATCAGATTTGTTGTATGTCTCTACTCTTACGTTTATCTTCTCTTTCATGCAAGTCAGCCTGGTCTAGGTTTGTCAGATCTCTTTAAATTTTACATAAAGTAAAAGCACCAAAAAAAATACAAGTTCAAATTGACTAGCCCTAAAGGAAAGGTTCCAACAAAAACAAGTTCCACTTGTGACTAGCCCTAAAATAAAAGTGCCAAAAGATACAAGTTTTTTGGCCAGCCCTAACATAAAAAAACCAAGAAAAAAAAACAAGTTCAAATTGTGTTAAGCTTATCTCATCACAAGAAGTAAAAATACTCCTTATGATTGGATCAGCCCAACACAAGTTGAACTGACTTACCAAAAAAATCTCATTCAGAACACTCCTCATAATGATGTTAACTCAAAACGCTCAACATAATGATGGTCAAAATTTGATAACCCTTCATGGTAATAGAATTACAATAACAGCATCAAAACCCAAACCCAAATTATGAAATTAATGTATAAATTAGAATACAACTCAATTAGATCTTTGAGGTGATCCGTCCAACCAAAGGCTTTTATTGGAAATCATGGAACACGGTTTGGAAACTATGGGCAGGATTGAAATCACATCCTTCTTAAGAAAAATCTGGAACCAACGGTTATTGTTAACAAAGCAAATGAACATAGGATCTGATTTTTCTTTTACACCCATTTTCATAGGAGTAAAAGCAAATCAAGATTTCAATGAAATGAAACATATTGGTATTTGATAAGTATCTGCTATTATTTGACCCATGTCAAGCTTTGAAAGCTATTTTGAAGAGGGAATCTTTTCATTGATATCATTAAAATCATATCTTTATCCTATCTTCTCAATGGCTTTAATGCCATCAAGTATCTTAGCATAGAATGTCTTGTTTTTCCTCAATTTTTTAAGCATTTCTTTTCTTACTTGAAACCATCCATGATCATCATACCCAAGTGATTTAGAAATGACTCAAAATCCACAGTTCCCATCACCAACTGGATCCCAAAACCCACCCAAGAAATTATGTAAGTTCTCATTTATTTGATTGATGTCATTCAATTACTAAAGTCAAAAAATTAGTTATCCAGAATTGTAATCTCATTAAAGGAATCAGCCCTCACCCAAGATGAGAATCTGTTTGACTCCTCCATTTCTTAATATTCCTCCTTTGAATATGAATCCAATACCAAGGACAAAGAACATAATGAGCTTTTAGTCTGTTCAACTGAGCTATGAAATTCAGATGAATAGCCATCCTTGCACTACAGATATCATTTTACCATCAGTTCATTAAACCCAAAAAATAAACCTTTAACAAAAGAAAAGACTTAAAATCATTGATCTTTTCTTCTTTGGTGCACTTCTAATTCTCTTTTCCTGCTTCAGTTCCTCTTCAACATTTTCAAATCAAGAAGGATTTTGCTGGTGTGGTGACCAATGTGGGACACCTCATTGAACAGGGAAATTATTTTTCAAAGTTTTTTTATGATTTTTTCTATCCATCAATTTTTTTTTATGTTTTGGAAACTCTTCCATTCTTTTTTCTGTTCCTCCAACTTCACCCTGTCCTAGCAGTCTAGAAGGGTACCCCTGGGGTGTTCAAGTACCATGGTGATGCATCCAATTCCTGCTCTTTGAGCTCACCACCATATTTTTTTTTTGGAAAAGCACGCACGCATGAACAATTCCCCATGCTCACCTGACAGCCAGCAAGCTGTTGCTTACAGCTGTCAGTTCCTCCCTTTGTCATTTTCCTACCCATTGACCACCCCCCCATAACTGTCAACCCATCAATGGCTTTCAACATCATCTTCCCAGCTTCATTGGTGAAAAAGAACACCAAAATCAACCAACAATCCTCCCATTGTCCACCAGCTCCATTTCACCACCATCAATTCCCTCACCCAACTAACACAAATCATTGCTCACAGCCGTTGGTATTCTTCCACCCATCATTTCCATCTGATTAATTCAATTGATCCCTCAAAGCTGTTCCCCTCAATACATTCCCCTCCAAAAATTCCTTGCAAAGTCAAAAATCAAGCCAGCAAATCTTGCTGTGGTTTTCAACTAGCCAACCATCCTCTCACCAATACTAATCCCCCCTTCTTATTTTTCTCACCGTCATCTCCCTCTCATCTCTTGGGCCGCTGTTCCGACTGTCTTGGATTTTGCGGCTGCTCAAGCCCATCTTCTGCTCATCTCCGCCGCTGGGAAGTCTTCTCCATTTTGTTTTTTTACTTATTGTTCCTTTGATTTTCATGTTGTGTCATTCATTTGCAAGTCTGGATTTTCTCATCACTCCCCCCCACAAAAAAAAAAACATTTTGCTTTGTTTTTCCGCTTTCATTTGAAGTTATCTCTTGTAAGTAGTCTACAGGGCCTCTTTCCAATAAAATTAGGGGCTCTCCCCTGCCTTTTGTCCATTCATCATTTTATCATCATCATTGGAATCAATTAATAAATCCATGGGGCCCTTTTCCTTCATCTGAGCATCTTCACCCTGGGTATATATTTTGATTGCCCCTTGATCCTTGAGCCTCCATACTTAAATGTTTGATCCTTCCATCTGTCACCTTGTCCATTATGACAAACCAAAGCCTTGCTGGTTGAAAAAGAATTCATTTGATTGAATTCTTGAGTGTGTTATAACACTCTTGATCCCTTTTGAAACCATACTGGTCTGATCATTCCTTTTGATCGGCCTTCTGGAACCAGTCACATTTTACTTAGAGGTTTTTTGTGCTTCAAAACCAGAATGTTAAACCTCCCTTTATTTCTTTGAAATTGAATTCTGCCACACTATTCTTGATGATCTTGAGAATTTCTGGTTTATTCTTGTTTGAAATTTTTACTGCGTTGCTTCTAGAGCTTCATAGTTTAAATTTATTTGTTTTGTACAGCCACCAACAGTTATCTGGTAACCTTCAAGTGCTTGATTGTGGGGAGTTGGGAAGGTTCATTGAGAACCTGGAGGTAGTTTGGGATTGTGTTTATCTTTTGTAATCTTCTGCTGAGGACCCAAGTTATTAGCTTGTAGGTGTTGTTAATTACAACTGCCTTGTTCTATTGAACTCTGAAAAAAATTTGACTTATTGTGTTCAAGTCTTCCCACACCATCTTGTCTCAGATATTTTTTTTCCACAGCTACTGACTAGTATCAAACTCATCCCTTCCATTCATTCCTTATTTGCAAGGTTCTTTACCTTGATTCTGGTTAAATTTAAATATTTTTGTAACACTCAGGAGGGAAGCCCAAAAGCACCTTTCCACTCCACAGACTTCCTGGGGCTCAGCACAGTTTGGATTCTTAAATTGAATCCACTGCGCCGGGATTGAGCCAGCAACCTTGGGATTTTAAGTCCCAATACATTTGGAATCAAATTCAAAATCCTATATTTTGTCTTTAGCTTCTCTGTTTCTCTTGTCTTAGATATCATATGTGGAGGCAACATATCCTAGAAGTATGTCCTCCTAATTGTGCACCACTAGGGCAAGATTCATGTTGTTTTTTTGATGAAACCCTAGTCTTGCCACACTTTTCAGCCACTTTTTAATTATGCTCTCTGGATCATTTAGGAACTCAGTTATTTGAAATTGCATTCTCTGGTAATCCCACCACCTCTGGTTGACCTAGGATGGTCAAGATCAAACCCCAGAACAAGAACTTAGGTTTCAATGGGGTAAATGTTGAATGGTTCTTGGACTCTTGCAAAATGGCTGCTAAAGTGGATGGGGAAAGTGAATACAGTATTGCCTATCAGTTAAAATTCTTTATCTCCTCCAATGATGTCATGGAAGTAATTGAGTTGTTTTAGGGATTCAAATACCACAACTGGACTCTTCCAAAGCAAGAAATGTTGCAATATTGTGGTAAAATAGATTGAGCTTGATTTACTTTGCAGGAATTGGATGATCATGTCTCTCAATGGATTTCAAATGGTCTTGTCTCTTCAGCCTCTTACTATCAGTCTTTTAGGAAGTCTTGGGACCCAATCCAAAATTATCTTATCCAAAATGATCACATTGATAAGGTGGACAAAGTTCAAGTGTGATTTTTCCAATTTTTTCACTAGCAGTGCAGGAAAGGATTAGGGATGAATTGGTAAAGTCTGGATCAATGATCAACATCAGGGATAATGGATTCAAGCTCCCTGTTTTCCTTGTAATTATGGGTACTGTGAATGAAGTTATGAAAGGTCAAACTGCTTTAACTTCTGAAAGAACTAAAACCACTGAGCCAGTCAATGCTTTTTCTTTCAAAGAATCTAACAAAATCATGAAAAAGATGGAGGAAAATTGCAGGAAAAAGCCTAATCCTCAGTCCAAAAAGGAAATGAACACCATCAATGAACTCACCAAGGTACTCCAAGATTTTGAGAACAAAATTGATCAAAAGATTTCTTCTCTTGCTACTCCCAAACCTTCTAAATCCGTTCCCAAATCCACTCTGGTCTGTTACTACTTTGTAGGGAAGGCCTTGGAACTGGAAAATGTATTGAACTCCAGAAGGATGAAGAAGAGAATTTTGTGGATCAGCAGGGGAAAAATTTCTTTCTTCATAATGGTGCTTTGATCCCTTTCAATTCACCTTGCCCTATTGGTCATGTGGTGGCCTCTTATCAGCCACCAGCTCCTATGAAGGCATCCCTTCCTTCTCTCAATTTTGAATCTTCCTGCCGTACTCTTCAGCCTTGGTAACCTCTAGCCATCTCCTCCTCCTCTCTTGCTGAAAATTATCAATCTGATCCAGCTAGGAAAAAACATGAGGAACCTAAACCTCATAAGACTCCTTCTTTGCCAACTCCAATTTTTTGAAAAATGGTGAAACATTGATCCTCACCTGAGCCTCATTCCTCTAATGTAGAAGTAATGGAGGTGGAAAAGGAACCGCTCATGGAAAGGTTTGAAGATCACTCTTATTCTACTCCTTCATCTAAATTTCCTCAACCTTCCGATCCCATCTTAGTTCCTGCTTCACCTTAACTTCTTTTCTGCACCCAGACCAAAGTTTTGTTTGAAAGGAGAATTTTGAAGGACCACCCCAATGTTGTGGAAGGGGTATTGAAGAAAATTTTTGAGCTCAAAATTCCTGATCTATCTGTGGCTGAATTTCCATCAATTTCTCCATCTGTTTCTGAAGGAATGAAGAAATGGGTCTCTTGTTGACATGTGCAGATTGGTCCTGACAAATTGAAGGTTTCCCATGGTACTCTGATGGAGGAATCTGGGTTAAAAGGTCCCTCCTCAGAATCCAAACTATACTCCTCTCCTCTTGGTTTTATCCTTTGTTATCTTGGTGATTCAGCTAAAACTGTTTCTCCTCTTGTGGATTCTGGATCTCAGCTCAAATTAATTTTGGATGCTATGGCCTGCAAACTCAAACTCAGTCCTAGGGTTAGCTTCAATTCTGTGGTTTATGGGATAGGGAATCAATCTTGTGAATTGGTTGGTATTGCTGAAGTTTTCCCAGTTAGAATTGGTCAAAATATTTTTGAAAATTGTCACTTTTGGATCACATGTTTGGAAGGCCCTATGATCTTGGGTCAAACCTTCTTAATGGATTTTGGTGGTACCCTGATGTTTTCTGATAAAGTTTGCAAGAGAATTCTCCTCCCTGATTCTGATGGTAGAAAGATTGAATTTCTGCTTTTTTTTTGGATTCTTGTTGTTGGAAAAGAGATTATGCTGGTCATCCTCCTAAATTGTCTTTAAAGGGGAAGCAGAAGGATAATTATAATTCCTCTAATTTTTTATGGGAATAGTTGATCCTACCAATAGTTTTAGTTCTTCTCAGCCTTGGACTTCAACTCAAGGATCAACTCCAATACCTGAGGCTTATTTCTCTTTTTCTGATCATTTTTTTCTAATCTAGAAAGTATTAAAAATCAAACACATGTTAAAATAGAAAATTCCAAAAATAATTCTTCTCTCTCTGGATGTTTTATGCCTTATTTTCCTTGTACTCTTAGGTCTTATCAATCTCCTCTCAGTTCAGGTTTGAGTCTCCGCAATGAGTATAAACCAGATCCTGATCTCAACCCTATTCTTGGTGGTTTTGGTATGGAGGAATATGGGCTTCAGTGGAGACAATTTGGGGCCAAAGTAAGTCCTCCCAATTGTGAACCTCCAGGGCAATCTTCTACCATTTTTTCCAAAACCCTACCTAGTGCCAAACATGTGAGGAACATATTATCTACTGGTTCTCCCTTTATTGAAAAGGCACCCTTCAAGGATATTTCAAAAAATGGGACATGGAAAATGTTGGAACTTGGTCTTAGTTTTTGTAATCAAGTTTCGCTGGTCAACTCTTGGAGGAAAAAGGAACTTCTATCTTTTGCCACCAAGTATAAGCCAGTTGCAAAAAAGGTCCAACAAGTCAACCAGCCTATGCCCCTAAACGTCAATCCTCCTCTCATGTCACCAGGGCCAAAATGGGGTCTCTGGCTGGCCAGTGACTTTATGTCACCATCCAGTCCCATTTTCTGGCTAATTGAATCCCTTTATGGGAAACTTCTCTTCACCAATGAGTATTCTTGAGTTCACCTCAGTTTACATCAAAAAGAAAATATGATTCACATTGTATTCACCATGGTGGAAAATGAATGTCACTTGTAATTCCCCAAGGAAAAAACCGGAATTCACTTGAATGTTCACATTGATCCAACTGGGACTCACTTGAAATTCCTTATGAAATAAAAATTTCCAATTAAATATTGTATATTTTGATATCCCAGCTACAATTTCAGTGATCAATATTTTCCACAATGCAATGACAGCTTCATTCTGATTAATTCCAGTATTCATAAAAAAAATTATTTTACAGTTTATTTCATATCACTTTTATGTAAAACTACCACTTCTATAGTACAAATTTCATTGGTGTTTTTCCAGTCTTTCAGCTGTGTTTCACATCTGGTTGCATTACTGAAAAATCAGCTCCAAATCAATTTTAGTTTATCCTTCCCCATTGGACCCTACTCCCCCAGCCGGGTAAAACCATCAATGTTCCACTGTCCAAGAAAAAAAAAAGAAAGAAAAGTCAAACCAAGGAGGGCAATCTGCAAAGATAAACAATAGAAGGTGTATCCTAAACCCAGAATTGAGGTTGAATTGTATCAGCAATAGGAGGGTCATCCTTGTTGTCGAGTCACTCAGCTTTTTTTTCATTTTTTCCCCCAGGCATCTTGCCATGGCCCATTGGTCTTGTCCAGCAAGTATTGATCCTAATTCAAATCAATGGGATCAAGAAGAGGATTGCCTCAAGGTTGATGCTGAAGGTGAGTGAGGGTGTCAGGGTGAAGCTGGAGAGAGAGTTAGACGCCTTGAGTGATCTTCACGATCTTGATGACATGTGGTTGCTTGATTTGACCTCAAGAGAGTCACCCAATCCGGCTCCTACTGGATGTTCTTCCACTCTTTGATTGTTTCCCCTTCATCCATGACTCCCGTCCTCCCGCTTGCTCAAAAACTGGGAGGTTTCTTTGATCATCAGTCAAATTAGGATCAGGCTTGTGACCAATTTGGGTTCTTAGCCTCCTGGGTTTTGAAACCTATATCAATTGTCTTTCTCTCTTGTGCATCAATGATCTCTTTAGATCTTCCAAAACTCATTACAGGATACTTTCTACTGCTATCTACACCGTTTTGAAGGGAACTGCCCAAGGTTGGAATGGGATGTTCAGGACTGCCTCTGCACAAAGTTGTGAAATTCTTGCATGCTCTCACTTTCCACATTACCACAAACTCGGTGTTTTTTTTTTTTTGATCTCAATTTCTGACTACTCAATTGATTCAAAAAAAAAAATTAAACAATTAAACAAACATGGTAAGTGATTATTATTATAATTGATTTATTGGTTCTCATTTTTGATATATATAGTCTTCTTTTGAGAAATCTATTGATTCAGAAGATCAAGGGTGATGGCCAAACCACATCAGAGGAGGAGGGTCAAAAGTGCAAGGATCAGAATTGATTTTAGAATGATTTCAATGGACCTGAACTCCAATTCAACCTCAGAATACAAACATATCAGATGCTTAAAGTCCTTCAATCAATCAATGTGTGTGTTTTTTTTTTGCAGCAGTTTCCACAACTCCCAACCTATCACTTTCACAATTCTCATCACCATCTTCTTACCAAGCCACCATCAACATAAACATCAAACCAATGGTTTTGAATCCCGTTTTTTTTAAGAAAAAGAATCTCTTCAAGAGACTTCATCTTTCTTTTCTTCAACATCATTCCCCTTTGCAATCCTCACTCTCTCACTCACACCCTCATCAAAAAGAACAAAAAAATATTGATGGTACTGGATTTTTCAATTTTTTCAATTTTTTTCATTTTTTTTTGCCTCCAGCGTATTTTTTTGGAGTTTTATGCTTGATTTGATATTTTTTCCAAAAATTTCAATTGTGTTGTTAAGTAGAGAGTACGTACAGACGTTCAAACAATCTAAATCCCAAGAACAGAAAATGAATAATACATGCCTTTTATTATTTATTTTTTTTAACAATCAAATTTAGCCTTGAAAGAGAAGCCCAAGCATGAATGGACCAATTTAAGGTCAATTGGTCCCATTATTCTTATCTAGCCACCGTACGTACGTATGTACACTTAGAAATCCCTTCCTTCAACCCTTGAGTTTCTTCACCTCACTACCAGTGGAGTTGTCAATTGTCTTCATTCGGATTTGATTTTGATCAACAAAACTTTTTGTCTTTGACCACTTCTACCTTGATCCTCACGGCTGCTCGGACGCTTACCCACCTGTTTCAATCCACAATTGAAGGCAAGACCATTTGTCAAATCAGTTCATTCCTCAGCTGGTTTAGAGGATTCATCTTTGCACACCTTGTCACTATTACTATTGTGATTATGGTGATTATGATCATCATCATCATCAGATATGATAAAGTGACCACAATCTTGGGCTACGGCAATCTTGGTGGTCGTTTTGCCCTTTTGACCACTGTAGGTTGTCTTTTGTTTCTTGGGTTCTTTGACATTAGTCTTCAATTTTGAATTGGACGCTTTCTTGCTTTTCACAGCAGATACCAAAGGAATAATGATTTTGAAGTGGTTTGGAATCTGATTTTCGGAGGACCAAGGCTTGTACACGGTCATGATAGTGTCACGGTACCGTTCCAAGTCGCGAGATTTGGTTCCAAGCATGATATAGCTGTTGACCGTGTAAGCAGCTTTGGTCGAGCGGGACTGGTAGACTCAATTTCTCAATTTTCAGACAACTCTCGCCAAAATCAAGGAAAAACAATGCTTGATTTGACGTACTAGCAACAAACTGTTCCGCCAGGTAACCTTGCAAAATTAGGTGAAGGATTAAGTTTTCCAATTGCTTGGGATGAAAACAAGGGCAATTGAAATAATGAAGAAAAAAACATTGAAGTATTGGGCAGTTAAGCGTTCTCATTCTTCATTTTTAGCATGCTGTCTTTAAAAAGATCAGCCAACCTCTTTAGTGAGTGCAATCTTATTGCAATTCAGTTTGTCTAGTCCCACTACCTTGGGAGCTAGATGGGTTGGCGAATCATCAAAATCTTGGTCAACTTGGCGTGTTTGAATGATTTGAATGGTTGAAGGCCCGACGCCACGCATCAAATCCCCTAGTTGGATCATTGTTATTTGGCCATTCATTCTAGTTATGTAACCAACGAAGTGGCAGATGTGACAAGCTTGTATTGTCAAGTAATCATATAGGATTTGAGAAGGATCTTGTTTGCAATCGTCACAATTTTTACAGGGCTCAGGAGAGAAAGGTAGAGGATTGCCAGAGTCGCAATTTGAGCGGGAGGTTTTGAAATAGTCGGCAAAGAGGGTACTACAACAGCGTTCCACTTTGACAGCGTATTGGGCCATAGAGTAAACTGCAGGGGGTGGCAAGACACCACGTCAAAAAACTGGGTTGTGACCAAGATGTCAAAGAATATGAAGGCCTATACATTTTGTGATCCCATCAGTCTTGGAGGCAACCATTCCAGAGAGTGGGATAAGATCACTTGTTTTCCAAAAGAGCAAACAGTCCAAAACATGCCCATCATGTCAAGCACAACCTGATTCTTGATAATAACCTTCAGTACTTTTTGGAAGTGTATGATGGATCACAAAGCAAACATGAGGAGCGTTGATACCTAAACTAAGAGAGACAATAAGCGGGCCTCAACACATATCTGAATCAAAGGAAGACGGTTTGGATGACTTGAACTTGTCTGACCCATCCAAAGTGGATTCTATGTATTTGCTTATGTGGGACTGATGGAAGGACTCAGACGCAAAGCATCAGCGTGAGCAGTGGTCAGACCTCCAAGTTGCACCAAAATCCTCCTGTTTGGATGCATGCATCCAAAAACTAAAATTTTCATGCAACTTCCATGCTTTAATCCAAGTTGCACCAAAATCCTCCTGTTCGGATGCATGCATCCAAACACTAACATTTTCATGCAACTTCCATGCTTTAATTCAAGTTGCACCAAAATCCTCCTGTTTGGATGCATGCATCCAAACACTAACATTTTCATGCAACTTCCATGCTTTAATCCAAGTTGCACCAAAATCCTCCTGTTTGGATGCATGCATCCAAACACTAACATTTTCATGCAACTTCCATGCTTTAATCCAAGTTGCACCAAAATCCTCCTGTTTGGGTGCATGCATCCAAACACTAATATTTTCATGCAACTTCCATGCTTTAATCCAAGTTGCACCAAAATCCTCCTGTTTGGATTCATGCATCCAAACACTAATATTTTCATGCAACTTCCATGCTTTAATCCAAGTTGCACCAAAATCCTCCTGTTTGGATTCATGCATCCAAACACTAACATTTTCATGCAACTTCCATTCTTTAATCCAAGTTGCACCAAAAGCCTCCTGTTTGGATGCATGCATCCAAACACCAACATTTTTGTGAAACTTCCATGCTTTAATCCAGGTTGCACCAAAATCCTCCTGTTTGGATGCATGCATTGTAGCATGGTGAGACGTGTTGAAATACACTTTGGTGAGAATGTAGCACAGTGAGGAGTGTTGAAATCCACTTCAGTGGGAGTGTAGAAGGGTGAGGTGTGTTCAAAATTAGGTCAAGAGTGTTGATATCCACTTTGATGAGAGTTTAGCAGGGTGAGGCGTGTTGAAAATTGGGTAACAATTCTTCAAATTCACTTTTGTCAGGGTTGGAATGGTGAGTAGTGTTAGAAATTGGGTAACAATTGTTCAAATTCACTTTGGTGAGGGTGTGCAGGGTGAGGAGTGTTGAAGTCCACTTGGGTGAGGGTGTAGCAGGTTGAGGTGTGTTCCAAATCAAGTGAGAAATGTTCAAAAGTTGGTGAGGTGTGTTCAAAATTGAGTGTGGTTTTCAAAGCATTGAGTGAAGTGTGGTTTAATCATTTACATATACCGGTGTTGTGTAATTTAACCTAGGTGGTGGGGCTCAATTCACCTGGACCACACTTGGGTTCTGTCAGCCCAAATTTTCATGCCTGGCCTACTATATGGAAGTGCACATCACTGCACTGGCAACGGTGAAACTACAACCACATAAGAGTGTAGTCCCTCCTCTGCCCACCCTCTAATGTGGATGAAATACACACTATGATGAGTCTGTAAAGTAACTTCACTCTTTTTATAAGAAACAAGTTTCTTGTATCAAATAAATGTTGCTTTGTAAGTCTAAGATATTGTCAAACAAAGATTGTTGGGGAGTTGCTCTGGTCAATATGAATTGGCCTTTGCATGCTGGAGACATTGGTTCACATGCGCGAATGAGTCCATTTAGGAAACCGTGCAATGTGTGGGCTTTTGTTGTTGATAGTGATTGTTTATTTGGGCTGTGGCCGCGCCATGCTCAATGGGCATTCCTTCCTAAATCTGATTTGAAGTCAAATAGGCTTGAATCAAAAATTAATGCAGGCAGGAAATGGCATTAATATGTTACAGGGGGGCATTTTGAATTTGTACAAATGATTGTTTAAGGCTTTGACTGAAAATCCAAGCTTTTAGCCTTTGAACATAGGTTCAAATTGGATTGGTTGTAGTGACAGAAATAGAAGGGGTTTTTTGAGATTATGAGTAAAGAGAATCTTCTGAAAAAAGATATCCCCACCAGGATGATACATATTTTAGTGCAGAAATCAAACTATATAAAACATGTGGATCAAACAATGAATGCAAAATAAAGGCAACTAAGGCAGCTCCTCAGGTGAGTATTGAGAAAGCATACAATAAAACCTGAAAATAGAAAGCTATTTGAAATCAATGATTGTTGTGGTTTGAACACATTAGCACCTTTTATGCAGAAAATTGATTGATAGGAAGTAAATGGAACACAATAACTCCATCTAGGATGGGAGAATGAGGAAGAATAAGATTTATCTTAGAAATGAAGATTTACCACCACATGCCTTGACAGTTGTTGAGGAGTTTGTTGAAATGAGTTGGTGCTCTAAACTGAATTGGAGATTTGCCTTGCTTTTCTTCTGGAAGTCTCTGCCTGGCTGTCTTGTTTTATCCTAGTATGATTCTTCTTCCCATTACTGTTTACAAGTGCCACCTTGGGTTTGTTTCAACCCTCCATGTGAGACATTTCGGGAGATATCTATTCAAACTCTGCATTTCCTGGCAGAGATATCCATGTTTTTTACATGGAATAAATATTTGAAGAATGAAACAAAGGGCTTTCCTGTAAAACCCTATCCAAAAAAGCTTTTAAAATATTTGAGTGAACTGTGAGTTTATTTGAGGTGTTTCCCTTGTGAAATTATATGAGGGAGATCTGTGCATTGAAAAATACTCCTGGGTCATTCAAAATCCCTTGAGTTCTATGGCATTCATGTGCTAAATTAAGGGTTTTTTACCAGGTACAAAGCCCATGTTGCCAGCTATGAGATGGGTTAGCTAACTCCAAGGATTAGCTTGAAGATGGGATCCTTGGACAATGCGTGATTGCACTTTTTTACCCACAAGTAAAGTGGGGCCTGTGCCCCAGGTGCACCAGCAAAAAGAAAGTGAACTGTGAGCTGATTTGAAGTGATTCCCTTGTGAATTCATAGTGACACTGGCGGACACTTTTTGTTACATTTATTTTTGGTGAAATGCTGGGAAGAGTGTAACACTCATCTCTGAACAGAAAATTCCTTTGGATTTTGCTATAACTTGCTTTATTTTTTTCTCTTTTCATTTATATATTTTTTTGTTGGGATAAATTCAGCACCGATTTCATTTGGCATGGGGAGGGCATTTATGTTTTCATGTATTGATACTCACATCTGTTACATAGAATCTTGATGGCCTGCAATCTTGGCCTTGGAAAAAATGCAAACTGTTTGTAGGAGATGCGGAGCTTTGTGAAATTATAATTTTCAAGATGTGAAAATTGAGAATTGCAAAAACTGAAAACGGTTTATAACCATTTTGATTTTTCCAACAAACAAACTTCCTTTACAAATCAATTTCCCTGTAAAAAAATCAACATGTTTCACAAAATTGATTTTTTTCAGAAATAGTTCTTGTGTTATCTTGGTGGAAATGGCAGAATTAAAAGTTCATGATTTGGGAAATACAGATGAATTGCAATTTCCAAAAAGGTGAAATCAAGGTGATTCTCATTTTCAGCAGCAGTGAAATCTTCTGGACTTTTGTTTTCCATAAAGGTGAAACCCACAAGAAATATTGTGTACAGCATTGTGAAAAATTGAATCAATCATTGTGAATTCATGGGGAATGTTTTGAAACTTATGGGGGACAAAAGTGGCCACAAAAGTGACTTCATGTCACTGGTCAGCCAGAGACCCCAAGTTTGCCCTGGTGTGTGTACTCCCTTATCTCGCAATCCTTACTGTGGTTGATATAAATCTCTTACTGGTCCCTTTGTGCCCCATGGTAGGGTCACTGAAGAAAGTTTGAAAGTTGTCAATTTTGGTCCAGATGGATGCCTTCTTCCTGATGAATTAAACTTGATTGAAAATTTCCTATCTCTGGGGGAAAAATCTATTGCTTTCTGTGAAGAAGAGAGAATTCTCTTGAAAGAATCCTATTTCCTTCCCTATATAATCCCTGCAGTTGAACATTATCCTTGGAAAAATGAAAAGATCCCTATCCCTGCCGCTAAAGTCAACAAATTTATCAAGTTGGTCTGCAAAAAAGGTTGTACTGGTCTATAGGAACAGCCAACTTCTAGTTATTCCAAACCTGTCTTCTGTGTCCTCAAGAGTAATGGTAAAATTGAAAGATTTCATGATCTTCAACCTCTTACCAAAGCTACTATTAAAGACTCTTGTATGCCTCCAACCACTGAAGAATTTGTTTAATCTTTCTCTGGGAGAGCTTTCTATGGTCTAGGGGACATTATGGGTGGTTATGAAGAACAATGCTTACATCCTATCTCTTTCCCTATTACTTCTTTCAATAAAACTGTTGGTCAATTCCAACTTACCCAATTTACTCAAGGTGCCTCTAATTTGGTTGCAGTCTATCAGTCTCAGATGATGTGTATCCTCCAGGATGAAATCCCTGATCATGCTGGTATCTTTATTGACAATGGCGGAATCAAAGGTCCAGTTTCTGACTATGATACTGAGATCTTGCCTTTGCATTCAGGAATTTGTGGATTTACCTCTGAATATACTACTAATTTGGAAAGGATTCTGTTTTGAATTGAGGAATCTTGCCTTACTCTCTCTGGATCCAAATTGGCTGCTTTTTTCCCTGCTCTTGAGATTTTTGGTCATGTGGCCTGCAAGGAAGGAATAAGGATGACAACGGACAAATTCAACAAGATCATCTCTTGGCCAACTCCAATCAATCCCCCTGAAGTGAGAGGTTTCCTAGTTTTTGTGACTTATGTTTGGATCTTCATCCCATCTTTATCCAAAATCTGTGCACCTTTGAATTTTCTAACCAGGAAAGATAAGGAATGGATTTGGACCCAAGAGTGTGAAAATTTTTTTGGTTGCTTAAAATGATTGTTGGTTAAGACAGAGTTTTGAAAAAGATTGCTTGTGGAAATGGATCTGGAAAGATGAAGCTTGCTGTTGATTCTAGTTATCAATCTGTTGGGGCTTTGCTGACTCAGGAAGATGAAAATGGTTGGGACCATCCTTCTCTGTATGAGTCTTTTTTCTTTTCAAATGTACAATACAGATACTCTCAACCAAAACTGGAATTCTGTGGTGTGGCTCAAATGATGAAGAAGCTCAAAACTTTCAGCTTTCTGGATTCCAAGACCCTTGCTATCCTTTAGCTAGAAGAGGTGATAGAATAAATAATAAATATATTATTTAATAAATGCAGCAAAAATCCATAAAATATTTTGATAAAGCTTATTGCAAGGTGAATTGGTTTGGTTATGGTTTATTGTTATAAATCAATATAGATAAATTGATTATCAAATATTTTTATAGAGGGGCCACAATTATTTTGGGGATCTTTAACACCTCTCTTCAGGGAATTTTGTATGAAAAAATGTTGTCCTGGTGTATATAAAATACACGGTGGAGTGGCAGGGCTTTGTAAACAAGCTGCCACGACAGAGAAAGAATAATAAAACTAACTAGTATATTATGAAATCCTTTGGGTATCTGTTTGGGATGTGCACCCATGAGTTAAACCTGTATACTGGGGTTTATAAGGTTGTTCAGCAGTTTAAATTGATAAAAAGAGGTTGAGGATGGATATTATTGATAAGACTAAGCCATAAATCACTTACTATTCTCTTATAAGTACTTGATTACCTTGGCACGGTGTCTGTATATAAATATAACTGGGTCTCTGGGTATCAACATCCTCTAAAGAGCTCTTTATTTATAGCTTTTGGAGTCCCAATATTGTCCTTCTGAGGGGTACAGGGGCTCAAAGGGACGGAAACTGGGGCTAGAAGGGTAACCAGTGGTAGACTGTCACATTTACTTGGTGCTGTAAAACGGGTAGCATCAAATTCCACAGGGTATGGGAATTATTCTACTTTATCATTGATGTTTGCATGTGTGAATAACACTAATCTGTCCTTTTTATTTTTTATTTAATTAATTATCCTTATTAAATGTTCCCAGTAAGTTAATAATTATTTTAATAGAAATTCCTACGGATATTCTGATGTCAGGTCAGTTCTCATTATGTATTAAATATTTGGAGTAAATTAATGATATTGATTTTACTCCTTATTTTCGAAATTCAGTAGATTTATTAAAATAATTACTTAAAAATGTAATTCATGGGTATTCATGTAATATTTTTTAAATCATAAGGTTTCTTAGTATTTCACAAAAATTTTGATGTCTAGAAATTCTCATAATAGTATATTAAAGTATTTTGATATATTTTTAGAAGTAGTCATTGTCTTATTTTCGAAATTTTTGGTAATTTGAATTATATTTAATAAAAAATATGTATGAAGGTTATTTAAGTATTTTTATATAATTTTATGTACTTTTAGACTATCTAATATCCATGGGAACATTTATTACATATGTAGAATGTTCCTGTGTGGGTTGTAGCATTTTTACGCAGTACCTAAGTTTCTCAGGCCACCTGTCACTTTTTCAACCCGTAGTGCTGCAGATGCTTACTTGTCAGAGGCCCAGGGGTTTATACACAAATTTGGCAGAGTGACAGAGCTGTAGCTCATCTGCGCGTGGGTGTGTTGGTTTCTGCGGCTGTGTGCAGGAATTGTGAAAGAACACATTTCTGTCTGTAACTCCTAAAATATCCACAACACCTCAATTCTGACTGAATTTTAGGTGTGAAACCTATAGTTGAAAATACATGTGAATAATTTAATTGGCCAAAAAGGTCAATAGTGGTGCCATGATATTTTGGTCTTTCTTTCCTTAATTATTTAAAAATATAAGGAGTTGGATTTCACCTACTCCTTCTTAGGTTAATTTTATTATTATTATTTTTATGTTATTTCTGTTACTTTGGCAGCTTGCTCTGCAATAGTAGCAAGATGACACAAACTTTCCCCAAGGGTCCAAATTTTGAATTAAAATTCAACGCTTGATCCATCATTGAAATGATCAATGCTCCCAGCCTGCCAAATGCTCCTATGACTTGTTGGGTGGCCTTTATCCAGCTTTTCTCTTTTGATATTGTTCACAGTCCTGGAAAATCTTTTACCATTCCTGATGGTTTATCCCAAAATCCTCTTGGAGATGAAAAAACTGATTTTGAAATTGATTTTGATGAGGAAGAAAATTTAATGCAACGTTTTTTTTACTTCTCCTCTCAAGATTATTCTGGCTTTCAGCAAGGTTTCTGGCTTAAACTAAAGAAGTATCTTTTTACTTTTCAAAGACCTCCTTATCTCCCTTCTAACAAATGTTTATCACTTAAAAGAAAGTAATCTAAGTTCTTTGTAAAAGGCTCTAGGCTTATTTAAAGAGGGAACCCTTGTGCTCTTATTGTTGTTACTATCCCTTCTAAACAATATTCTATCCTTGAAAGTCTCCATTAAAATCTTGGTCATTGTGGGGAAACCAAAACTTATTGAAAATTATCTGAATGATTCTGGTGGCCATCTCTGAAGAAATCCGTCTCTAAAGTGTGCAAGAGTTATGAAGCTTTTCAAAAAAAAAGATCTTAGGCGTCCACTGGGAATCAGTTATCCTACCGGGGAGTCCACTGTCTTTGGGAGGATTGCTATGGAGGTGGCTCATATAGATGCAGGTGGTGCTAAGTACCTCATTGTGGCTATAGATGATTTTTCTGGATTTGTTGAAGCAAAATTTCTTAGGATTCTTAGCTCTGAATCAGTGGAAGCCTTCCTCTAAGAGACTTGGAAGATGCTTTATGGCTTGGCTCAATCTTACTCTACTGATGGCTGGTCTGAATTTGGTGGCAAACCTTCTGAAATTATCCAATATCTTCCTGGAAAAAATAGAGTTACTAATTCTTATTATCCTGAAGGCCAAGGCATTGTGGAACAATTCCATGCTCCTTTGAAGGCTGCACTTGTCAAACTGGCTGGTGAAAGTGGCATGAATTGTTTCAAATTACTTCCTCTTGTTCTCTTCTCTGATCAAATCTTAACCAAACAGACCAATGGCTACTCACATAATGAAATCATCTTTTGTCAAAGAAAATTTCTTCCTTTGGATCTGGAAATGGTATCCTTCTTGGGATTTTCATGGGAAGGTGTTTCCTCCACAAACTATGTGTTATTTTCAAGATCCAAGCAACTGGAGAAATGGGAAGATTTTTGTGATGAAGCTTCTAATAAGATTATTGAATCAAGAGAAAATTAGGTCCAGTATTGGGAAGATAAGGACTCAAATCAAATCAGGGATACCTTAAATCCTGGTGATCTAGTTTGCGCTTATAATCAATCCTTGGAGACCCTATGGGGAAAGCTCTTCTCAAATTGCTGGAATGGTCCTTAGTGTGTGGTTTGCCAAGTTAGAGGTGGATCTTATGTTTTGGAAGAGCTGGGTGGTAATCTGTTGGACAGAAGGGCCTCTGCTTATCAAGTCAAGAATTTTCATTGTTGTGGATGCAACTTATCCTGAAAGTAAGTCCTCCCAATTGTGCACCACCAGGGCCATTTGCTTCTTTTTGTAGTAAAAATCTGCTGTATTCCCCGTATGCAAGCACCTTGGACACCCTCTGTGTTTCATCTCTGCCTCTTGTGGGGCTCTATTGGATGGATCAATATATTTTTCAATTTTTCAATCATTCTCAAGATCAAGAAATGGCCACTCTTCTGTTTCAATTTTCTTTGAATTCCTCCTTTTATTAATATCTTCAAGCTTGAGATGCAGACTAGGGAAAGTCTGTAAGTTGGAAAGAGATGTGGTGACAAATTTGGGACACCTCATGTAACAGGGATTCTTTTTTAAAAACTTTTTTTTATGATTTTTTCTATCTATTAAAAAAAAAATTCTGTGTTGGCAACTTCTTGATTCTCTTTTCTGTTCCTCCAACTTCTCCTTGTCCTAATTGTCTAGGAAGGTTACCCCTGTGGTGTGGAAGTCCTCAGGTCCCACGTTCAATTCCTCTTCCTTGTGCTTGGCAAAAAATTTTTTTTTTGGAAAAGCACACACGTAAGAAAAATTCCTCATCCTCATCACCTTTGGTTTTCTCACCTGACAAACAGAAAGCTGTTGCTTGCAGCTATTGGTGCTGCTGTTTGTCATTATCCTTCCCATTGACCACATCCCCAGAGCTGTCAACCCATCAAGGGAAATCAAAATCATCTCCCCACCGTCATTGGTGACAAAGACTGCCAAAATCAATCACAAATCCTCCCATCGTCCACCAGCTCCCTTGAACCACCATCAATCCCCTCAACCAAAAACCCCAAACTGTTGCTCATGGCCATTGGGATTCTTGCACCCTTCATTTTGATCTGAGTAATTCAATCATTCCATCCAAGTTGTTCCCCTCATGCAATTCCCCTCCCAACATCCCTTGCAACATCAACAATAAACCCAGCCAATGTTGCTGTGGTTTCCAACTAGCCAAACATCATTTCACCAATGCTTATCCCCCCTTCTGATTGTTCTCACCATCATATCCCTGTCATCTCTTGGGCTTCTGTTGCAAATGTCTTGGCTTTCACAGCTGCTCAAGCTCATCTGCTGCTCATCTACACCGCTGGGAAGTCCTCTCCCTTTTGTTTTTTTATGTATTTTTCCTTTTAATTTTTTATGTTGTGTCATTCATTTGCAAGTCTGGATTTTCTCATCACTCCCCCAATTTTTTATTGCTTTTTTTTCAGCTTATATTTGTAGTTATCTCTTGTAAGTAGTCTATAGGGCATCAATCCCATAAAAGGAGGGGCTCTCCCCTGCCTTTTGTGCATTCATCATTGTATCATCATCATTGGAATCAATCAATAAATCCATGGGGCCCTTCCACTTTATCTGAGAATCCTTACCCGGGGTATATACTTTGATTGCCCCTTGATCATTGAGCCTCCATAATTAAATTTTTGATCCTTCCATCAGTGACCTTTCCCATTATAACAAACCAATAGCCTTGCTGGTTGAAAAAGAATTCATTCAATTAAATTCTTGAGTGTGTTATAACACTATTGATCCCTTTTTCAACCAGACTGGTCTTATCATTCCTTTTGATCATCCTTCTGGAACCAGTCACATTTTACTTAGAGGTTTATTAAGCTTCAAACCTGGAGTGTTTAACCTCCCTTTATTTCTTTGAAATCAAATTCCGCCACACTATTCTTGATTAACTTGAGAATTTCTGGTTTATTCTTGTTTGAAATTGTTACTGCATTGCTTCTAGAGCTTCATGAAATAAATTTATTTGTTTTGTACAGCCACCAACAGTTATCTGGTAACCTTCAAGTGCTTGATTGTGGGGAGTTTGGCAGGTTCATTGAGAACCTGGAGGGAGGTTTGGATTGAGTTTATCTTTTTTAATCTTCTTCTGAGGACCAGATTTATTAGCTTGTGGGTGTTCCTAATTAAAACTGCCTTGTTCTATTGAACTCTGAAAAAACATTAAATTATTCTGTTAAAGTCTTCCCACACCATCTTGTCTAATATAGTCATTTTCCACAGCTACTGACTAGTATCAAACTCATACCTTCCATTGATTCCTTATTTACAAGGTTCTGGACCTTGATTCTGGTTAAATTTAAATATTTTTGTAAAACTCAGGAGGGCAGCCTAAAAGCACCTTTCCACTCCACAGACCGCCTGGGGCTCAGCACCATTTGGAGTCTTGAATTTGGTCCCCTGCACTGGGATTGAGCCAGCAACCTTGGGATTTGAAGTCCTAAAACAATTGGAATCAACTTCACAATTCAATCTTTTTTCTTTTTCTCCTCTGTTTCTCTTGTCTCAGATCTCATCTGTGGAGGAAACTTATCCTAGAAGTATGTCCTTATAATTGTGCACCACTAGGGCAATATTCTTGTTGTTTTTTTCATGAAACCCTACTCTTGCCACACTTGTGAGCCACTTTGTAATTCTGCTCTCTGGATCTTTTAGGAACTCAGTTATTTTAAATGGCATTCTCTGGTACTCCCACCACCTCTGCTTGACCTAGGATGGTCAAGATCAAACCTCAAAACAAGAACTTAGGTTTCAATGGGGTAAATGTTGAATGGTTCTTGGACTCTTAAAAAATGGCTACTGAAGTGTATGGGGCAAATGAATACAATATTGCCTATGAATTAAAATTCATTATCTCCTCCAATGATTTCATGGAGGTAATTGAGTTATTTGCTTAATTCAAATACCACAACTGGATGCTTCCAAAGCAAGCAATGTTGGCATATTGGGGTAAAATAGATTTAGCTTGATTTACTTTGCGGAACTTGATAATCTTCTCTCTCAATGGATTTCAAATGGTTGTGTCTCTTAAGCCTCTGAATATCAGTATTTTAGGAAGTCTTTGGAACCAATCCAAAATTATCTTATCCAAAATGATCACATTGGTAAGGTGGACAAAGTTCAAGTGTGATTTTTCCAATTTTTTCACTAGCGGTGCAGGAAAGGATTAGGGATGAATTGGTCAAGTCTGGATCAATGATCAACACCAGGGATAATTGATTCAAGCTCTCTCTTTTCCTTGTCATTATGGGTAATGTGAATGAATTTATGAAAGTTCAAACCTATTTAACTTTTGAAAGACCTAGAACCACTGAGCCAGTCCGTGCTTCTTCATTCAAAGAATCTAACAACATCATGAAAAAGATGGATGAAAATTTCAGGCCAAAGCCTAATCTTCAGTCCAAAAAGGAAATGAGGACCATCAATGAACTCACCAAGGTACTCCAAGATTTTTAGAACAAAATTGATCAAAAGAATTCTACTCTTGCTACTCATAAACCTTCTAAATCTGTTACCAAATCCACTCAGTTCTGTTCCTCCTTTCATAGGGAAGGCCATGGAACTGGAAAATTTCTTGAACTCCAGAAGAATAAAGAAGAGAATTTGGTGGAGCAGAAGGGGAAAAATTTCTTTCTTCCTAATGGTTCTTTGATCCTTTTAGTTTCATCTTGCCCTATTTGTCATGTGGTGGCCTATTATCAGCCATCAGCTCCCATGAAGGCATCCTTGCCTTCTCTCAATTTCCAATATTCCTGTGGTACTCTTCAGCTTTGGTATCCTCAAACCATGTCCTCTTCCTCTATTTCTGGGAATTATCAATCTGATCCAGCTAGTCAACAACATGAGGAACCTAAACCTCATAAGACTCCTTCTTTGCCAACTCCAATTTTTTGAAAAATAGTTAAACATTGATCCTCACCTGAGCCTCATTCCTCTGATGTAGAAGTAATGGAGGTGGAAAAGGAACCACTCATGGAAAGGTTCCAAGATAAATCTGATCCTACTCCTTCATCTAAATTTCCTCAAACTTCTGACCCTTTTGTCCATTCACCATTTTTTATCATAATTGGAATAAATCAATAAATCAATGGGGCCTTTCCCCTTTATGTGAGCATCCTTACACTGGGTATATATTTTGATTGCCCCTTGATCCTTGAGCATCCATACTTAAACTTTTGCTCCTTCCATCTGTGACCTTGTCCCTTATAACTAACCAATAGCCTTTCTGGTTGAAAAAGGAATTCATTTGATTGAATTCTTGAGTGTTTTATAAAACTATTGATCCCTTTTTCCACCATACTTGTCTCATCATTCCTTTTGATCATTCTTCTGGAACCAGTCATGTTTTACTGATAGGTTGTTCAAGATTCCAACCTGGAGTGCTAAACCTCCCTTTATTTATTTAAAATTTTATTCCACCACACTATTCTTGAGTCCCTGGAAAATTTCTGGGTTATTTTTGCTTGAACTTGCTACTGTGTTGCTTCTAGAGCTTCATCAAAAAATTACCTTGTTTTTTACAGACCCAAACAGTTATCTGGTAACCTTCAAGCGCTTGATTGCGGGGATTTGCGCAGGTTCATTGAGAACCTGGAGGTTGGTTGGGATTGAGTTGATATTTTGTAATCTTCTGCTGAGTCCCAGAGGAATTACATTTTGGGCTTTATTAATTAAAACTGCCTTGTTCTATTGAACTCTGAACAAACTTCAACTTATTCTTTTCAAGTCTTCCAACACCATCTTGTCTGAGATAGTGTTGTTCCACCGCTACCAACTAACATAAAACTCATCCCTTCCATTGATTCCTTATTTAAAAAGCTTTGGACCTTGACTCCAGTTACATTTAAATATTTTTGTAATTCTCAGGAGGGAAGCCTAAAAGCACCTTTCTCCCCCACAGATATGCCTGCGTCTCAGCACCATTTTTAGTCTTACACTGGGTATCTGTCAATCTTGCAAGTCCTCTGCTTTATTTGAAGAATTGAGGTTCATGTTTTTGCTTTGATTGATAATTTTCCATCTGCTTCATGTACTGCTTCAAAATCCCGCAATAATCTTGAAAAAAATGAGCCAAGATCAATGTATTGAGCTTTTCATGTAGCTGAGAACTGTAGAGCAGTTCATCAACATAAAACTTCAAATATTAAAAATGATCAAATATTAGTCAAGTAGGAATCATCATTCAAAAAGCATTTATAAAAAATAATTAATCAAAAAGTTATTTGAAAAAATACAACAATCCAACTTAAAATAACTTACAGAACTAGAACTGCACGGGTCATAATCCAACCTCCACTGGGGATGAACATCCTCAGGCACACCAGATCCTCTTGATGCTGTAAGACTCCAAATTTTGCTGAGCCTCAGGCAGTTCTGTGGAGGTGAAAGGTGCTTTTTAGGCTGCCCTCCTAAGGATTAAAAAAATATTTAAATGAAACCAACATCAAGTTCCAGAACCTTATGAATGAGGAATAAATGGAATGGATGAGTTTCATAGTATTCAGTAGCAATGGAAAAAAAATATCAGAGACAAGATGGTGCAGGAAAAGACTTGAAAAATATAAATTAAAGTTTGTTCAGAGTTAAATAGAACAAAGCGGTTGTAAGTAAAAAAGCCAACACACTCATAGCTCTGGTCCACAGCACAATATTATGAAAGATCAACTCAATCCCAACCATTCTCCAGGTTCTCAATGAACCTGCCAAACTCTCTGCAATCAAGCGCTCAAAGTGTACCAGATAACTGTGGGTTGCTGTACAAAACAAGGTAATTTTTTATGAATCTCTAGAAGAAAAGAAATGACAGATTCAAACAAAAATCACCCAATAATTCTTAAGGGACTCAAGATTAGCGTTAATTACTTACAAGAGATAACTACAAATTGGTGCGGAAGTTTTTTTTTTTTTTTTGAATGAAGTATCAGAGAAACAAACAATGAAAAACAACAATTATGGCAACAGGAAGGTAGTTTAATGTGAAAAAAAAGATGAAGAAAAAAGAAGAAAGAAGAAACCCAGCCCATGACAAGGATGATGGCGGGCAGCCAATGGAAATACACAGCTTTGCAGAGGCAAGGTCACCGCAGCGGTCAAAGGTGATGAGAGCCAGTGATTGTAGGTGATTGGCAGCAGGTGATTGATTCTGATGGCTACAAGATTGGGAGTTTGATCGCAAACTTAGTGTGAGATTGATGGAGATCATGACCAAAAGGGACAACAATGGCCCCATGCAACAGCTTTCTGGTTGTTGTGGGTGAAAAACAAGGGAAATGAGGATGGGGATGAGGATTTAAGGCTTGATAGATGTCAGCATGCTGACAGATGAATAGGAGGAATTAAGAATTGATGTCAAGGATGAGATTGGCGGGTGTCACACCAACAACTGGAAGAAGGAAGGGATGAACAATCCCAATGGTTTTGTCAACAATCTTTGTTGGCAGATGGGATTTTTGGCGTTGGAAAGCTGTTGTTTTTTTGGAAACAGTTGGATGGGCGGATGGCCAATGACAGCAATGATGGTGGTAAAAGAAATGGGCAGGACAATGAGGTTGGTGACAATATTTTTGTTCCTTGCTGCTGCCAATGATGAAAAAATCCAATTACAATTATGAAGATGAAATTGATCAAAGATCAACGAGGAAGGCAATGGGCAATGAGGATGAGGATGATGATGAGTGGGATGACTGTCCGTGTGCAAAAATTGGGGGTGCAAGTGCAACAGGGAGGGATTGAAAGGAGGTCTGGGAATTTGAACACCATGGAGATGCCTATCTATACCGCTAGGACAAAAAGGAGTTGGGAGAAGGAAGAAGGGAAGAGTACCATGGTTACACAGGGATATATATATATATATTATATGTTTTTTTTTGATAGTCAGACAAAAGATTATATGTAAAAAAAAATAAAAAAATTCCCTTTTCCCTGAGGTGTCCCAAATTGGTCACCAAAATTCTAGTAGGTTGCCTACTTGAGGGGAACAGGGAAAACCCACAGTCATTGAGTATGACTTGGTGCACACCTCCCCATCATGGTTCAGCTTTAATCTCTCTAATTGATCCACAAATATTTTGATTTCCTGTAAATACACCTTTTATCCCAATGGTAAAAGTTCAGTAGGAAGAACTATTCCAATCTTTATTCAAGAATTGTGAAGGGCAGCGTGAACCAATTTAATTTGATTGGAAAATATTCACTCTAGGTTTTGAAAAACATCAAACATGTTTCCCAATGAATTTGCCAAGAATTATTTGAGAGTAGCATGGGCTCCTTCAAACCAAGACTTTGTTTTATTTCCAAAGTAAATTTTTCTGAAAGTCCAAGCCATTAAATAATTCTCTTTGATACAGAAGATATTGTGATCCATATACTTAACCACATCCCCACAGTCTGCCAAGAAAAATTTCATACAAGTCATCATGTAAGCAACCCAAAAAAGGAAGCTTAAAAGTACAGAAATTGATTTGGAACTTAATCTAAGTTCTGCATCATTGACCTCTGCCTCCTCTTGGTTTTCAAGGCCCCATACCTAGCCCACAGAGACATAAAGCTTTTCCACCCTTCAAAGTGATTATCAAAGCGCACTTTACAGTTTTCTTGTATGTTTTTAGACAAGTGCCATTGACAACAATGTCTTGTAGAGCTGGCGGTCCATCACAAAGGCTTTTGGAATTATCTCAGGATCATAAGCCAACTCCTTTAGCGCATTGAAAGACCAACTGTAGAACTCAAATGTTTCTCTGGTTATAAAAACAAGAGCTTTTGTGATAGTTTCCTGGTTGGGTGTAACTCCTAAGAAATGCAATAGGGGTATGTTGTACTTATTTTTTTATAAGTAAAATCCAACATAAAAATATGATGATATTGCTTGCAAAACTTTAATGACTTGGGGTGAGCCAAAAATAGGGCCTCCCAAGTGACCCTCTTCACTGAATGTTTCTCAATTAACCCAACCTGAATTACCAAGTTGTTCAAAGAGGACCTCCATACCACTTTTCCCCTTAATTTAGTTCTCCTAGCATTACCTTACACTTATTATTATAGATTTTTTGGTCATCAATTTATTTTCCACCATTGATTTTTCTCAATTTTATTTTCAGCTGAAGTGTATTGAGCCCATTATTCATGCCTTCTTTTATGTTTTCTAAGGCTACCCCAGATATTCTCCTCAGGTCAGGATGCACTGAGGGGTGTGGATATGGTTCATGGTTATGTTGATCATCTCTGTAGGAGATTTGCCACAAGGGTTCTACATTTCTTTATATTACATGGATTAAAAACTTGCACCAAACCTTCCTTGTGTGAGTTTGCCTTATGAGAAATTTATCAGAGTACAAAACTTGCCTATCACAGGCTAAATACACACATTTATAACGCTTTCAGTTGAAAACTTTTGAAGCCTAACCATGTTTCATTGCACATGTTTTAAAATAGTTTTGTGCCTCTTCCTTAGTAGGAAAAGATCTCACTGGACATGGGGCAAGTGGGTATGTCATAGGTATGCCATCCACAGTTAAATACTCGTAGGTCAGTTTCCAAAATTAAATCAGCCAAGACAAGAGTAACATAAAATGTAACTCACCACCAGAGGTCAGGTCTATTCATGAAACATTTTTTTCCTCAATTGTCACCCTTGATTAGGATGCAATTGGGAATTACAATGTTTCATTACCAAAATAATTTTTCTGCAGCGTTGTTCATGGCAAAATCAATGTAGTCCTTGAAAGCAGAAAAAACAGGAGGGAGGCTTTCAACTGTTCCCACAATGAAAAAAGAAAAATAATTCTCATTCAGTATTCATTCCAACTTTACATTAAAAAACTACCAAGTTTGATCAATTTTGAATTGAGAAAATTCAATTTTGGGGGCCTTTTGTTTGAATTTTCCCATAGTTTCACTTTAATCTCCCTTGAATTTCACTTGATTTAACTTTATTTAACTTTAGTTTCACTTTAGTTTAACTTTGGTGTCACTTTAGAGTTGCTAGATGTGGTACAAAATTCCCAAATAGTATGTTTTTATCCCAAATTTGGGTTTATGGAACCCAAATGTGGTCAGGGGGTGAAAAAAATCTTTGCACAACCCCCGCAGGGTCATATACCACCGGCCACCTGTTCAAAGCGTTGTGAACGGGGGTACATAACCCAAAAACATCTTTTAAGGGGGGTTTACAGCCCCAAGGGGGCTGTGTGTGTTTGAGAAGACCCCTCAGACGCTTTTAAACGCGTATAAACGCTTCCAAGGGAACTTTGGACGCGTTTACGGGTCCTCACGCGTCCATTGGGCAGTGTAGGGACCTACAAAACCAATACAACTGGGAGTTGTGAATTTATCATCACCCTTTGCATACTGTTGTTTTCCTTTTGATTTATTTTTTTTTGGCAATTCAAGCTATCAAAAAGTTAAACCAAAATTCAAAGAGCCTTTCAATATATTTTTCAGAATTTATGGATGTGTCATATTACCTTAAAAAATTCCTTCAAAAAAACAAAAAATTGGAAAAATACAATTTTCTCATTAGAATTTTGGATCCTTTGTTGGCATTTTTGATAATTTATTTGCTGTTTAAAGCCTTTAGAAATTAAAAGAAATCTAAAAAGAAATTTTTGAAATTTTTTTCAGAATTTCAGGATGTCATTTTTCACCCTAAAAACTTCCTTCAAAAAACCAAAAAATTGAAAAACTTGAATTTCCTTGTTGAATTTTTTGGATCCTTTTGTTTGCATTTCTAAATATTTCTTTGGGGTATTAAGGCTTTCAGAAATTTTAAACAAATAGATTTTTAACAAAGATCTTTTTTATTTATTCATACACTTTCCAAAGTTCATTCAAAAAATCAATAATAAGGAACAAATATGGTTACAAATATTAAGCTTTTTTCAACTGTGATGATTTTATCTTTCTACTTAATTTTCTTTGAGGGAACAAAAACTCATTACCAAGCTCTAATTTGTTCTGAAGAATGGTTTTGAAAGATTTGGAATCCTTGGTCACAAATCTTTTCCAAAGTGGATCTAATTGTCATGACCACAGTCCTGACACTTCTACAACTCAAACAATCCAACTATTCCTTTGATTCAATCTCAGGTCAAACCCAACTCCACCTACTATTTTACCTTTTACTGGATAGTAATACTGAATACCTGGAAGTCTAAATATTCTTCCTTCAGTTTCATCATCTCCCTGTATGGTATATGCTCTATGTTGATGTACACCTCCCCACTGTGTCATGTGATTCTTTCAACATTCCCCGGCTCTCTACCTCTCTCTCTATGGCTTGGTGCATCCTGCATCTCTCCTCAACCCAATTGGTATATGAGTTAGTACATATTACACTTAGTATATACATATTAAATACTCTCATCTGTCTGTTCAGCCCATACCCCCAGGACTCCAGATCCATACATTTCAAACCTTTCTGGATAGGCCCATCAACCAATCAGTCAACTATATCCTCCAGCCCATTCATTCAACATGTAATACCATGGGAAATCCAACCTGCAAAACCAGCCACTCATCCTCCAAGGCCTCCTTCTCAGCCCTAAAATATAATGTCCTCTCCTTCCCTTGTGGAATGATTCCCCCCAAGTAATTAGTATACTACTTCTTACTGGTTGGTCCCTCTGCCAGTAGGTGTCATCTCAGCACATGAAATCCTTCACCCAGCCTGCTCAACTAATATGTCATTGTACCTCCCTGGTGTTACTCTTATATGATTCAAAAACCCCTTATTCAACAACCCCCTGCTAGACTTCTCCATTCCATCATTCCGTCCTCTCATCACTTTTACTCCTACTCTCATCTTCTTCATTGAAATTCCAACAAATCATCCTTGAGTTATATCAGTAGTAGTGCCTGTGCCTCCAACCCCTTGCAAGCCAGGGGCAGTTGTGAGACTAACCTGGGATCTGGCCAATTATCAGACTTGAACTTGAATGAGACTATATGCTTGCAATCTTCAAAAGAATGAAGAAAATAGGAGAAGATTTTCAATTTTGAGTGGGAGGGGGATCCAGAGGAACATAAGTGCAAGGCATTAAAGAAGAAAACAGAACCACTGTACACTTATATGTTTCAGCCAGAAGGAATATATTGCATGGAAATTTAATCCACATATTTATGGGAGCTGGGCCAGAAATGTGGTCTGGTTAACTTCTTGCTTTTTGGAAATTTTCACCTCAGATATCATGCAGTTATCATGGGTTGTTGCATATTGGGTTTGAATAAATCTTTGTCACCATTTCTTCCCTGAATTCAATCCAGTCTTCTGATTTCCTCCCCAAACAAATGCATTCTGATATGAAACAACAGTTCCCATCCCCTATGAAATCTTGAGCAGGTGATATATGTGGAATGGCTATTTTTGGGGGGATAAAATCTTTGTATGGGAACTAAAACCAAAAATTGGAATTTTTAATCACTGAAAATGTGGTCTAAAGATAAAACTCATTTCTTCAATTGAGACTTGGTCAAATATTCCAGAAGAAGAATTCAATAATGTGCTAGAAACCTAGAGGAAAAAACCAAAAAGAAATCAGAAAAAATTAAACAATGAGAAACTATCAAATTTACACACTTTCTCACTGATTGTTGGGGCTGCTAATACCTTCATTCAATGAGGATGTTAAGGAGCATCACCATCTTCATTTCATACATTTAGTCTCTTGATTATTGTCCCACAATTCTATTCAGGAGAAACAACCCACTTATTCACAATGGTTTCAGACCTTTGATAAAATTTTGAATGAAAAAATTAATGAAAAATAATATCCAAAAAAACAAAAACAATAAAAGACAATGTAAGCTCACCATCTCAATATCATCAAAATCTGGCGGCTCTTCATCTTCTGAATCTTCCTCTTCATCCAAATCTGGCACCCTCTCATCTTCTGAATATTCCTCTTAAGTCATAAATTCACCCTATGTAAAAAAAAATTAGAAGGACTCATTAAAAAAAATCCATTTCAGAAGAAATGATTTTAGATATAAAATTTCCTCTTGCTCTGCTTCATCCTTCTTTTTTAACTTCCCCTTACCCTTGATGGCCTTCCACTTTCCTGAAACCTGAACAAATAGAAAGGAAATATTAATCATGAAATTTGATAAAAATTTTTTCCAAAGAATGGTGACTAACCTTGGAATTTGCTGTGGATTTCTTCTTTGGCATTCTTCTCCTCTTGGGTTCTCCTAAATACTAAAAACCAGATGGATCTCTTTTACTTGAGGACTTAGAGATATTCTTGAAATTATTGGATGTTCCTTTGGGTCTTACTCTTACTTTGGATCTTTGAGTGGACTAAAAAGATTTGTGGAAAGTTTATTTGAATTATAAAACAAAAAATTGCAATATATGTGTTAATTTGAAGGTTTCTTACATTGGATTGGTTTTTTGGAGGTCAAAGATACATCCAAAAAATTTTTAAAATAATATTGGAAATCTCTTTAATATTTGTTTTAAATTTTTAAAAGCTTGAAAATCCAAAAAAAAAGAGAAAAACAAAAGGATTTAAAAGTCTAATGAGAAAATTGATTTTTTTGATTTTTTTGCTGTTTTGAAGGAATTTTTTGATGTAATATAATACACCCCAGTAATCTAAAAAATATATTGAAATTCTCTGTGAATGATGTTGTAAAATTTCAATATCTTAAACCAAAAAAAAAATCAAATCAAAAGGAATATGAGAGGATGTAAATGTCCAATGAGAAATTTGAATTTTGGAATCTTTTGGTTTTCAATGGAATTTTTTAAGGTAAAATGATACATCCAAAAAATCTGTAAGATATATTGAAAATCTCTTTGAATTTTTCTTGAAATATTTGATATCTGAAATAACCAAAAAAAAATGAGAATAGCCAAAATATAGATCCAAAAACCCATTGAAAAATTGGTTTTTTCCAAATTGTTTAATTTTTTCATTCCATTTTTGGAGGGTTTCTGATGCCTCCAAAATTACCAAAGATTTTTTGGGGGGTTTATGACCCCCAGAGTTGGGACTCCTGCCTCAGAATTCTTAGAAAAATAGATTTTTGAAAGTAAAAGTAGTTGTCCATGCGGCAGCAGAGACAGTCAAGGGCAAGTAAAGGTAAAATTTTGTGAAATAAAGGATTGAGGGTGTCAGAAACTTAATGCCCTGAAAAATTAGTAAAAATATATTCATCATTTCCACAAAAAAAATCTTTAGGAGATTTCCTGATTGATGGTTTTTTTTAATTTTGAATTAAAATCCTTCAAATGTAATTTATTCAGTGTTTAAATTCTTTTTCAAAAGATTTTTTGTTAAAATTCTTTGGAATGAGCTTTTTCTTGAAAATCACCTCCCCACTCATTTCCAGACTCATAGAATGAATAATATTGGATAATATTGGTATAAAATTTATTTAGGGGGCAGCTATTCAATGCCACTATATTACTCATTGCACACACCTTTATAGGTTTGTGAACCCTCAAACCCATTGTTGGCATGAAAAATTTCACACGCAAACACATTGCTTAGGAATTGGCGTGCATGCTTGTGCATGCAACCATTGATGGTGTGTGAGTTGGGAATAGAAAAAATTTTGTATGTCACTCAAAAAAAGAAATGATTGAAAATTTCCAAAAATTATGAAAAAAAAGCACAATAATTTTCACATAAACAATGAATTTGGAAAAAAAATATTGATGTAATAAAAAATATGTGGTTGAATCAATATAATAAAATTAACACAATATTTTTTGTAATTCTTCCCTGTATAATTGTTAAAATTCTTGGTGTCCTCTCAGGAATTCAAAAAAAGTATAAAAGAATAAAAAAAATTGATGAATGACCCAAACATATAAGATGCCTGTTGGATGAAACATGCGGGAAAACATTATTTTTGTAAAAAACTTTAAGCTCTATTGAAAAGAAATAATTAAGCCTTGAATATTAAGATATGTTATATTTAAACCTTTTTTTTGTAGACAAATTTGAGCTTTGAAAATTACTAAATAGGATTAAAAAATAAAATGATTTACAGGATATGCATTCTTATTTTTTTTTCTTAGGATATCTTGGCAAATTTTTCAAATATATTTTCAATATATTGGACAAGAAAAATGAATTTCTAAAATCCTGAAGGAAAAAATCTAAGAAGATATTCTGTTGCCTGTATTATATCTTTTTTTATTAAATTTTTCTAGACCTCATCAACATGTTTTTTTTACCATGTTCATTTGTTATTTTAATATGATTTCAATTATTTTCTTATAATTTTTGGAAATTTTTAAGAATTTATTTCTTTGACTGAAACAACAATTATTTCTGTGTCCACCCACAAACCATAAATGGATTCACGCACAAGTCCATATGCTAAATACTATACCAAGTGTTGACATCTGGAAGGTTTCATGCCAGAAAGGTGTGTGGGGGTTTGCACACCAAAAAAGGGGTGTGTGTTGAAATATCTCAGGTGCCAAACAACCTTGCGCTCACTGGGAGAAAACACAACTCAAGCCTAACCCCAACTGACAGAGATGCGGGACTCAATCTAGAACTTGATAAAATCTGGATTGGAAACCAGGACCAAACTGTGGAATTGCATCAATATCGGATCACGGACGAGATATCAAGAGATGAGATCAAAAGAAGAACAAGCTGGGACTACCAACAGGGTGAGATAGGCTGTAAGTTGAGAATCAAATATGAAACATAGGATACAAGCAATGATTCGATAATCTGAGAATATAAGCTGATCAGTCACAGCTCGCTGGTGAAGGAGTTAGTTGGGAGGATTCACTATCAGCCCAAGGAATGACGACAAGTTCAGCCAGCAATGATGTTGAGAATGGAAAGGATCAACAGCGCCTTGACAGGTTGGATTCTGAAAGAGGATTGTCAAATCAGTTCACTGATTGGTGAGTTGCGACGATTGATCTTTCTTGATTCTGACTGGCTTCTGCGTTCTTCTTGTTGATGCAGTTGGAGGTTTGATTGTTTCAATGTTGACAAAGGTATCATTGTTCTGAGTCGAGTACCAGGTTGGATTGATCTTCACGTCGGTCTCAGTCCGTCTTGGTAGTTGTTTGTGAGATAGGTCAGCTATCTTGTTGTAGTATTGACCGCAGATAGAGTCGCCACAGCGGACAGCATCCGCTCCCGCATGACAAGAGGATAAAGAAAAATGGGACAAATGAAAGAAAGGAAGAAATGAGAAATCAACAGAAATAATAAGAAAACAAGTGACTAATTGTAACACGCACGTGGTGCTTCAAAGAAATAGGCCATGAGATTAAGAATTAACTGAACAGCAAGATCTGTCAACTGAAAAGGTGACAAGTGAGATCAGATCTCAACACGCCCCCTCAACTCAGAAATCAGTGGAACAGAGAGCTAAAAGCATTCACAAGTCGAGTGTTTGAACTTTTGTTTGCAGCTTTAGTGAGAGCGTCGGCTGTCATAGATAAAGATGATATTAGCTTGACTTCAATCAGACCCAGTTTGAAGTTGTCCCTCAAGCTTTTGGTTTTCAGGTCTATATGTTTTGCTTTCGAGTTTGATCCAAATATTTTTATCTTATCATCTAGTCCTTAATTATTGATCAGGTGGATAGGGCATGTGAATTGCAATTGATAAATGTCTGGGATGAGCTTTTGCAGCCAGCAAGCCTCTAGTTGACAGCTGGATAGAAATATGCACTCGGATTCTGTCGATGAATGTCTGATACACTGTTTCTTTCTGCTTGTACAGTAAAGGGGACTTCCCTTGAATGTGTAAAGATATCCGCTTTCAGACATCCTCGAGTCGGGGTCATCAGCCCAAGTTGCATCACTGAAACACACTATCCGGTCTGAGATTAATCTGGGGCCGATTTTCAGGGTTAGGTCCTTCGTGGCCAAGAGATATTTCCAGACGTGCATGAGTTTGTTCCAGTGGCTGAGACCTGGATGTTCGCAGTGTTTTGCTAGACTGGATACTGCGAAGCTTATGTTGGGTTGAGCTAAACCGGCAATAAAGTTCAAACAACCTATTGGAGATTGATAGCTGACGTTTAAGGATGCAAACTTGTCTTGATCTTCTTTGTCGGCCGGTGAGAGGTGATGTCCTGGAGTGAGAGGCGTAGAGACAGGCCTGAAATCAAGCAGATTCAATTCTTGCAGTCCTTTCTTGATATGAAGCGGAAGAGAGAGATGGATCAGCCCATCTTTTCTCTTGATTTTCATCCCGAGTAAGGTGTTTGGTGAGGGAGCTGTGGAGTCCTTGAATCTGGCAAGGAAGTTTTACTTGAAACTCTTGACGTTTCCAGCCACCAGAAGATCGTCCACGTGGAAGTACACATCAGAGATTTTGTCATCTCCAATATACAGGCACGGATCACAGTCTGATTTGCGGAAGCCTTGATATTTGATCCATTGACTGAGCATGTGATACCAGTTCCTGGGGGCTTGCTTGAGTCCGTATAGAGACTTCTTCAGCCTGAGATATTTGGATTTCCAATTACAACCAATTGGAGTTTTGATAAAAACCTGCTCGTCGAGTTGAGAGTGCAGGAAAGCTCCCTTTATGTCGAGCTGAATCATGTTGAGGTTCTTGTCGGCAATGTATGTCAGAATACCCCGTAGAGAGGCTGCCTTCCCTGTTGGTGCGTATGTTTCAAAATAGTCAAGTCCATATTTTTGATTGAAACCCCGAACGCACAGACGGGTTTGAGTACAATTGAGTCATTGTGAGCGTTGCATTTGATTTTGAATACTGGAACAGTGTTGAGAGGGTTAGTTACGTCCTTATCCTCTGCCTCTTCCCAAACTCCCAATTCTTCTATATTTCCAAATTCCTTCTCAGCGGATTCCTTCAATTCAGGTATTTTTAGAGCTTCCTCAAGAGTCTTGGGTAGCGTTTCGCATACAAATCCATATCTTTGAGGCTTGACCAATGTGTCTCAATTTTGCAAGTTTGGTCTCAGGGTGGTTTCGATAGTAGAATCATCATCAGATGAGGTTGCTTCAGATTCTGTATCCATTTCCCTTTTGATTGAAGACATAATGATTTCTTTGGAAGGTGGATCCTGAGTGGTCTCTGGGTCTTGGGGAGCTACAGGAGCAGTGCGTTGCGTATGAGTGACAGTGGACTTCTTGGCGTCTTCTTCAATGGAGATGGAAGTTGGCTTTCGGTTGTTGAAAATGACATGTTTTGTGTCTACTATCTTACTGGTTGGAGTGACGATTTTGTAGGACAGTAACTTAGGGTTGAAGCCAACCAATATTCCGGGGGCTCCTTTCTTGTTGAGTTTGGACCTTATCTCTAAGTCGGTGAGTCAATATGTGAACGCCAATCCCAATGGTTTGACTTAATCTTTGGGCAGTTCGGAGTCGTGCATTTGCTTCCAAGGTGACTCATTCCCCATCTTTTTGGGAATTTGATTCAACATCAAGCAGCATCCCTTAACTACTTCATGCCAGCATGATTTAGGAAGATTTACCTTGGAAATGGTTGCTCTTGTCGATTCCATGATTGTTCTATTTTCTCGTTCCACTCGACCGTTATGTTGAGAGTGGTATGGCTTGCTGACTATTTGGTTGATTTGATGCGTTTGGTAGTAAGTCAGCAGCTTGGAGTTAACAAACTTGCCGCATCTGTCCGAACACACTTCCTTGGGATATTGGTTTGTCTTACAATGTTGGTTTTAAATGATGAATATCAGAGTTTCCGCCGTGTTGCTTTTGTGCTTAAGGGGAAAACAGGAAATATAGCCTGAGTGGGAATCTACAAGATTGAGAATGTATTGGTAGCCACCTTTAGACGTGGGATTGATAGGTCCAATCAGAACAAGATGAATTTTTTCAAAACATTTCTGAGCTATTGGTTGTACGTTATTGAAGGGTTTGCGAGTGATTTTAGCTCTTTTGCAACTGAGACACTCAAAGTTAGCTTTCAGTGTAGTCGGCAGAGTGCAGTTCAGATACTTCTTGATTCTTTCAAAACTGGCGTGACCCAGAGTGCGGTGGATGGAGTGAAGCTTGTTGTTTGAGTAGTGGACCTGATGCGGAATTTCCCCGCTTTTATCCTTCACGTTTATTATAAAAAGGTTGTTGAGGATGGAACCGGACAGTAGAACAGTGTCGTTGAACGTAACCCAAAAGGTGTTGGGACAGGAGTTGGAGTTGACTAGGAGTTTGTCCCCTTGTGACATGAGAGCACCCAGAGAGATCAAGTTGACGGTGGATTCAGGCACCCAAGCAACATTTGACAGTTTGAGTTTTGAGTCTTTGGTGATCAGGGCAGCCTCTCCAATTGCTTCTATAGTTATTGAGGCGTCCTTCTTTCCGGTTTGAATTTCTTGTTTTTCTGTGCTGTCATTCAGGGAGAGAAATCTTTCCTTGTTGATCAACATGTGTATCAAGAAACCTGAATCCAAGATGAACCAATTGGAGCCAGTGGTGTTGATGGCGTTCATCCCGCAGAAAAATGAATAGAAGTGGGCTTCGGGTTGGTCTTTCTGTTTGGACTTCTTCCCTCAATTGTGGAGATTTGGTGGTTTCAGTTCTGGAAATTCAAACCAACAGGATTTTGCGGGATGAGAGGTTACTGCTGGGTTATGTTTACCGTTCCCACACCTTGGTCCCCTGTACAGCGCAAAGTTAAAAGGTTTGGGTCAATCTCCTTGAGCCATGGCTTTTTTCTTGTGTTGGACCAGGTGGTTGAGTACAATGTTGATCTTCATTTTGGCGGTGGAATGCATGATTTGAGACTTCATGTTGAGCATGGAGGAAGGGAATTTGAAGAGGACAAGATAGGCAACTATGTCCGAGGGAAGATAGATTCCAACTTCCGTCATTTTCTTCAAGTATACTTTCACGGACGTCACAAACGCATTGATTTCTGTCTCCATGGATAAGTGAAGGAAGCCGTTGAAGACCCTTGCCCTGTTTGCCAATTGAGAGGACGCAAAGTGAGACTGAGTGGAGGCCCAGATTAATTTAGCTCTGTCCTCATTTATGTTGTCAATGATGTTGTTGTAGGTGTTTGAGTCCAATTTTGCGATGATGTGTGCCACAAACTCCTGAATGGTGTCCTTGTCCAATTCCGCTTCTTCATCAGGATTGTTCATGATGTTGAATATCCCCCAAAGCTTGAACAGTTTTTCAAATTTTTTTCGCCACATGCTGTAATTGTCAGCTGTGAGTAGAGGAGTTGATTCAATAAGAGACTTAATGGCTAGGGACTTGTAGTTCGTTGCATCCCCTCCTGGTCCTGGCGTGGAAGAGGTTCCCGGTTGTTCCATGGTTGTTGGCGCAGGCTTTTAACCGTGATAAAATCTGGATTGGAAACCAGGACCAAACTGTGGAATTGCATCAATATCAGATCACGGACAAGATATCAAGAGATGAGATCAAAAGAAGAACAATCTGGGACTACCAACAGGGTGAGATAGGCTGTAAGTTGAGAATCAAATATGAGACATAGGAGACAAGCAATGATTTGATAATCTGAGAATATAAGCTGATCAGTCACAGCTCGCTGGTGAAGGAGTTAGTTGGGAGGATTCACTATCAGCCCAAGGAATGACAAAAAGTTCAGCCAGAGATGATGTTGAGAATGGAAAGGATCAACAGCGCCTTGACAGGTTGGATTCTGAAAGAGGATTGTCAGATCAGTTCACTGATTGGTGAGTTGCAATGATTGATCTTACTTGATTCTGACTGGCTTCTGCGTTCTTCTTGTTGATGCAGTTGGAGGTTTGATTGTGTCAATGTTGACAAAGGTATTGTTTTTCTGAGTTGAGTACCAGGTTGGATTGATCTTCACGTCGGTCTCAGTCCGTCTTGGTAGTTGTTTGTGAGATTGGTCATCTATCTTGTTGTAGTATTGACCGCAGATAGAGTCGCCACAGCGGACGGCATCCGCGCCCGCATGACAAGAGGATAAAGAAAAATGGGACAAATGAAAGAAAGGAAGAAATGAGAAATCAACAGAAATAAGAAGAAAACAAGTGACTAATTGTAACACGCACGTGGTGCTTCAAAGAAATAGGCCATGAGATTAAGAATTAACTGAACAGCAAGATCTGTCAACTGCAAAGGTGACAAGTGAGATCAGATTTCAACAGAACTAACAACAAGCAAGGAAAGAAGACAATCTCAAAAAAAAAACAATCAAAAATCAAAAAAAAAAGACAAAAAACAACTTTTATTCCAGTTCAACCCTCCAACACCAACTCCTTTCATACATCCTTTTGCTTTAAATTTATCATTTGCTCTTATTTTTTTCATTTTCTAATCATGTCTTGTTTTTCACCTTGTAAATCTCTCATACTCTTCTCCTCATAATTTTTCCAAAATATCCACACCTCAACTTTTCACCTCAGCCATCTCCCCGTTGGAATACTATGCCAACTTGTCTTGTGCCTGGTAAGGTCTCTCTTATTTTATTCCTAACTTTCTATCTCATTGCAATATTCATGAATTCATTTTGATCTGCACAGTCTACCCTCAAAAATCCTTTGCAACTTTACACTCTCATCTTGACCCTACAACAGATCTGGCTTCACATATTTGTTATTTTTCTGTCAGGCTCTTTTATTCCCTCAACTCTTCTTTTCCTGATTTCCCAAAAATTGTCAGCCTTTCACAATTCATAATACAATTTTTTCTGTGTGGCATGATTAATATAGTGGCATTGAATAGCTGCCCCTAACTAAATGTTATACCAAAATTATCCAATATTGATCATTCTATAAACCTGGAAATGAGGACAAAGATCATTTTTAAAAAGAAACTACACATTCACATCAATTACTACCCAAAGCCTTTGTCAAATAATCCAAATAATAAAAAAATTACTTTTTCAGGATCATAATTCAAAAAAAAGAATAATCCTCAATCAAGGAATATTCTACAGATTATTTTTGTTGAAATGAGGAATATATTTTTAATAATTTATTAAAATATCACACAATTTCGAAAAAATTTCTTCTAATTTTATAATACAATGATGTTTGAGCTGATTTTTAACTCCACCAATGAACAATTTTTTTTATCTTTATTTACTTTGTTATGGTTTCATGTTGTTTCTACTTGCATATATTCATTTGATACTACTACTTGGCGTGGACTCAGACCCTTCTTCAGGGTGATGAAGTAGATTTCCTCAGATACACACTCCTCATTGAATTAATCACAATCAGCTTTACAAACCTTTTTTTGTGCTCTGGATCTTTACAAACCTTTTTTTGTGCTCTGGATGAGGATGGGATGGATCTCATTAAGGTTTGTGGTGGTGGCCTAAGAACATAACAATCTTGGCTTGATTCCTTGTTAATACTTTAGATTCAAGGGATCATCTAACTAAAACGTTTGCTTCAAAAGCACCAACAGGAATACAAGTGAAAAGGATTGAGATAAAAGCAAAAGTTTAAAGTAAGTAGATCTCATTGAGGGTCAGGTTGGTGGCCTAAGACTAGAACAAGCTTGGATTGATTAATGAGAATGCTTTAGATTCAAGGGCTCATCCTCACTACAAAAGTTGTTTCAAAAGAAACAACAGGAATACAAGTGACAAGGATTGAAATGAAAGCAAAAGGTCAAAGTCAATAATATGAAACCCTTTATGTTTATTTAATTAATTAGAGTTTGCTACCTTTAACCACTTTTTTGTTGAATCAATCTGTCATACTCAGACCTAACTCATTCTAACCTCAGTTCTAGTCTACTTACCACAGGAACTTCAACCTCAGGTCTCTGGAGACTTTCCTAGTATATGTCCTTCAACTACATATCCTCAGGATTTCCATGCCTTACACATCTAAATATAGTCTAACCTCATGCATTCAACATAAAGACTACTTTGGCTTGCACATAATTCATCCCTCATGTTCTACGTATCCTGTAACCTTCTTCACTCTGCCTATCCCATACTTCATTATGGTTTATCCTTTTTGAATCCTTATGTACATCCTCTTGCAGATTGTATTACATAATCTCTCTAATTAGTAAATAGTATCATGACCTTCATGAAAACTGTAAATCCTCTCACTGTATATTCCCAACTTAGACAGGCAGACCTGTAGCCTAGCCCCCATTCAGTAGGCAGCCTTTCCCACTGTAGTAGCATACCTGATCAGCCCTCTATGTTACCTTGACTGTTCCCTTCTCATCACATATGTAGTCTGAGCACCAATCACTTTTACCTCTGTTGTAGTTCCAGCCTCCTGTCTCTTTGAAAAGGCCTTATTTTTATCTTTCCTGATTTTCTGCCAAGAAATCAGTTTACTACTTCTTACTAGGAATTCATCCAAGCAAGTTTCATTCATCACCTTTCTCTTTCAATCTTACTCCACTCCTGTTAGACTGCTCCAGTAACCTTGCCCCCAAACCTACTGTGAGTTTGAGTACCCCTTGTACCAAGCGGTTCTTGAATGCCAGCAGCCCTTGTGATACAATTGATCAAACCAAACAACCAATCAATCAATCCTTTGAGGTTTGGTTGATCCAAGGTGAAGTAGGAGAGGAGCAAGGATTTATTTCCAAACCAAGCAAAAATAAATTGAGAAATGGATTAAAAATCAATTTGAAAATTAATAAAAAATCAATTACACAATCAAGCAATCACAAATTGATTGCTCAATCAATTTGCAATTGATTAAGCAACTCATTGCTAATTGATTTGCAATTGATCAAAGGAGCAATTGAAATGAAATTGCTCACTCAATTTGCAATTGATTGTTCAATTGATTGCAATTTGATTTCTCAATAAATTTGGGCTTCATTGCTCAATTTATTTCAAATCAATTGCTCAATTTATTTCTGCTTTATTGAAAATCAATTGGGAGGGGAAGGGAGAGGAGGGGCTTAAATGAGGGATCAAGCAAGGAGGTGGAAGGGAAAAAAAGGTTGATTGATCACCATATCAGCAACTGGTGAGGGGCAGGAAGAATAAGGGGATGACAGGGAGGGGGCAGGGAGCTTACCAGGGGTGCCAACCAAAGGAGGAGTCAAGGCAGTGGGTGAAGTGAGGTAAGAGGGAGGTGGTAGGTAAGGTGGTGGTGGTTGGTGAGGTGGTGGTGATGGTCATGGTGAGTGTGTGGTGGTTGGTGAGGTGGTGGTGATGGTGAGGTTTTGGTGGTTGGCAAGGTGGTGGTGGTTGGTGAGGTGGTGGTGATGGTGAGGTGGAGGTGGTTGGTGAGGAAAAGGTGGTGGGCAAGGATATTTGGTGAGGAGGAGGAAGGATTGGGGCGGTGTGAATGGACTGGTTGTTTGGTGGGGTGAGGTGGGTGGTTTGGAAGTTTTGGTTCTGTTTTGTCTAAGTCCACCAAAAAAAAAACCAAAGTGAGCCTAGGATTCTTGGTTGTACAAAAAAAAAAATTATCATGAAATGATTTTTTCCCTATTTAATACCCATATGCTACTCATAAAAGTGGGCAAGTGTGAGGGTTCATGGAAGAAGATGATGGAAAAGATGAGATGGGGATGACCTGAGGAGGATTGGGAATACCATATTCAAATATTTTGTCCAATTAATCTTAAATGTTTGCCAGAAGTTTGTGAAGTATTAAACAAGTGTTAATCCAGTTGATTAGGATCTTCATGTCTTTGTAATTTTCAAGCTGGTTTTTGATTTCCCTCAAGCTGGCCCATCCTCCTTTCAGGACTCCTATGGCATGCTGAATCCAAACTTGTCATTGGGTAAGATGATAGTTTAAATCAGTTTTGGCTTGATCATTGGATGAAAAATTGTGCCATTCTGGAACCACATATTTCCCACTAGAATTAGCTGAATTTTCCAGAAGGTATTGATCTTGGTCAAAGTATTTCTATGGCTTATGGGAAATGCGCATCTAATTGAAAACATATGAATTGTAACATGAACTGGTGTGGTGTCATTATATAGCCTTGGATCAGGAACCATACAGCGGGTGGCTAGTTTGGGAGAATAGAGCGGGGAAATTGAGGCTATAGGAGCAGGCCGGGCGCGCGCAAGCGCGGGCCAACACGCAGGGCAAGAAATCACGCTGCGCGCCAGGAAGATATGGATAACGCAGGGGGGCTCCAAGTAGGGTGCAGCGGAGGGCCGCTTCATGAGAAGGAAGAACCGGGTGTGTGTAACATTAGGCAGGCTTGAAGGTGGTTGCAGTATGGGAAAGGCTATAGGAGCAGGCCAGGTGTGCACAAGCGAGGGCCAACCCAAGGGGTAGGAAATCAAGCGGGGTGCTGGGCAGATACGGACAATGCAGGGGGCTCCAAGTAGGGCGCAGTGGAGGGCTGCATCATGAGAAGGAAAAAGCGGGTGTGTGTAATGGTAGGCGGGCTTGAGGGTGTTTGCAGTATGGGAAAGGGTTGGTTCTAAGCTACGGTTCTGGTTTCTAGGGTTTCTTTTCTTTTTGTTGTTGCGCTTGTACTAAGGATAGGGTTGAGAGGGTGGGTATAACTTCCGCGCTCTCAACCCCTACTTGTACTGATATACACAAAGATATACATGGATTGGATGGGATTGGATTGGATTGGATGGATGGATAAATAAAGGAGGGAAAGAAAATCAAATTAATATCTCTATCTCACACTCTCTCTCTTTAATACTGGAGAATCATAATCCTTACAGACGCTAGGAAAATTGATTCTGGAATTGGAGGACAAATAGGGGAGTAGCTCTCTGTTAGTTCCAACACTGGCAAGGCCAGCATGGAGGGATATAAAATTTTTGTTGTTATCACAAAACCCCTTTAGGGACACAGAGTATCTAAATTAAAATATCAAAAATATTTGGTCAGTTCTTTATCAAAGTTTATATCAAAGGCTATAGAAAACAAATGAATCAATTTCCTTTTTTTACAAGCAAAATATTAGTTTCCATCTAGCTTGGGTTTTTGAATCGTGGGGATTGTGGTTCCATCAACAAAACCAAAACAACCAGGGAATCCTTCAGTCTCCATTACTTGAGATGTCCCCTTAATTTCTTCTTTGGTTGGCAAAGAGCGGACTGAGTGGCCAAAACATAGGATAGCAATTGTGACTCTTTTGGTGTATAAGTCAATGGTTCCATAACCAACTGAGAATAGATTTTCCAATAGATGAATTCCTGCTCCATTTCCATTTGATACAAATCTACAAAGATCAATGGCAAGTTGTATAGCTGGATTGCGTTGAGGATTACAAGAATTTTTCTGGAACATGTGGTGGTCCTCAATCATTTCCAAATGTTTTATGAATGAAGGCAATAAATTTCTGAACAGTTGCTGGAAGCTCAAGCCAGGGAGGATATGAAGCTTTTGCCTTTCATACATAGGGGTGAGGAAAGTCTGTCTTCTTGGAACCATGTATTGCTTTTCCAATAGAGAATTCAAAGCTAACAAAGTTGATTCAAAATTGGAGTGTGAGTCAGAGTCAAACAATAGAACCGTTTCAGTCAGATTTTTTGTATTGTCAAATTTCTTGTGGGAAGTATGATTTCACATGTTGAGAAAGATGGTTATTTTATGTAAGGTGATGAGATGATGATGGCAATTGTGTGAAGCAATGGAGATGTGAAGCAATATAGATGGGAAGCAATGGAGATTTGAAGCAATGGAGATGAGATGTGTAATTTGATGGGAATGGGCTGTGTGTGATGGGATGGAGATGGGATTGGTATGGATTTTCTGAGGTGAAGGTTTGGATGGAAATTTTGAATGTGATGGATGCTGGATGTATAATGGTGCATAAATGGGGGTTTTGATGTTTGAAATGTGCCATTTTCATGAAACCCACCACTTTGAAATAAGCCAGTTAGGAGGTTTGTGTATTTCTGAAACCTGCCATTTTTAAAGGCCTGTTTGGTTAAAAAAAAGGAAGGTCTCTAATTGCAGGTTTTCTAACTCTGATAAGCCCTATCAAAAAAATTTTATGCTTCAATTTTTCAAAATTGGTTGAGGCATGTTGAAATGAAATTTGTTCAGAGTTCCAGAGTTCAAGTTTTGGGTGAGAATCATTGTCAGCTAGCTACTATTGCAGAGCAAGCTGCAAAAGTAACTAAAATAACACAAAAATAATAATAATAAAATTAACCTAAGACGGATTAGAAAAACCATGAATATTATTACGGAAATGAATTTTCCACCCAAAATTAGGTAGGGTCACTCACTGACCCCACCCTTGAAATCCAACTCCTTATATTTTTAAATAATTAAGGAAAGAAAAACCAAAATACCACGGCACAACCATTGAGCTTTTTTGCCAATGAAATATTTCACACGTATTCTCATGTATAGGTTTCATACCTAAAATTCAGTCAGAATTAAGGTGTTGTGTATATTTTATGAGTTACGGACAGAAATGTGTTTTGTCACAATTCCTGCATGCAGCCGTGGCAGCCAATGCGCCCGCGCGCGTCTGAGATATAGCCCTGTCACTCCGTCAAGGTTGTGTACGCAGCCCCGGGCCTCTGACAAGTACGCAGCTGCGGGACTACGGGTTGACAGAGTGACAGGCGGCCTGAGAAGCTTAGGTACCGCGCAAACATGCTACAACCCACACAGGAACATTCTACATATGTAATAAATGTTCCTGTGGATAGTAGATAGTCTAAAAGTACATAAAAAGTGTATAAAAATAGTTAAATAAAATTTATACATATTTTTATTAAATATAATTCAAAGTACCAAAAATTTCGAAAATAAGACAATGACAACTTCTAAAAATATATTAAAATAATTTAATACACTATTATGAGAATTTCTAGACATCAATATTTTTTTGTCATACTAAGAAAATTAATGATGTAAAAATATTGCATGAATTCTCATGACTTATATTATTAAGTAATTATTTTAGTAAATCAACTGAAATTCAAAAATAAGGAGTAAAATCAATATCATGACTTTACTCCAATTATTCAATACATAATGAGAACTCACCTGAAATCAGGACATGCTTAGGAATGTATATTAAAATAATCATTAAATTACAGGGAACATTTACTAAGGATACTTAATCAAATAATAAATAAAAAGGAAAGATTAGTGTTATTCACACGTCCAAATATCAATTATAAAGTAGAATAATTCCCATACCCTGTGGAATTTGATGTTACAAATGCTACAGCACCAAGAACACGTTACAGGCTACCACTGGTTACCCTCCTAGCCTCAGTTTTCGTCCCTTTGAGCCCTGTACCCCTCAGAATGACAATATTGGGACTCCAAAAGCTATAAATAAAGAGCTCTTTTGAGGATATTAATGGGCAGACACCCAGTTATATTTATATCCAGACACCTTGCCAAGGTAATGAAATACTTATAAGAGATAAGTAAGTGATTTATGGCTTAGTATGATCAATGATGTCCGTCCTCAACCTCTTTTTATCCATTTAAAGCAGCTGCACAACCTTATAACCCAAGTATACAGGTTTAACCCATCAGTTCACGTCCCAAACAGATACTTAAACAATTTAATAATATAGCAGTGAGTTTTATTATCCTTTCTCTGTCGTGGCAGCTTGGTTACAAGGCCCTGCCACTCTGCCGTGTATTTTATATACATATTATCTTTTGGTAAAATATCCTTAAAACTAAAGAGCCCAAAGTAACCAGGACTACGTGTTTTCATAATGAAATCCCTGAAGAGAGGTTTTAAAGATCCCAAATATAATTGTGGCACCTTTATAAAAATATTTAATAATAAATTTATTCATATTGAGTTATAACAATAAACCATAACCAAACAGATTAACCTTTCAATAAGTTTAATCCAAATATTTTATGGATTTTTGCTTCATTTTTTAAATAATATATTTATTATTTATTCTATTTCCTCTGGTAGCTGCAAGGGTCTTGGCATCCAGGAGGCTGAAAATCATAAAAAATGAGTGAGGAGCGTTTTGCTTTGAATTGGGAGTAGTTGAATTTGATTCAAGTTTGGTTGGGGGGCTTACATATAATTCAGTTTTTGAATGTAACCCAACCAGGGTGGGAGAAAGGCCCCTGGACCATTTTTGGTTTCTTCCAGATCAAATTCCTGCCCTTCCCTCTTCACAGGAGTGCACAAAACTGCACTGAGTATTAAAAAAATTACTGTTTAATCATGCTCAACAAACATGGCTGTAGTGGCAACAAGCTGGTGTGTGGGCAACATCATTATTCAAAAAAACATAAACCATTTCAATCATTTCTAAAATCAAATTTTCCATCATTTTTGAAGATCCCAGTTTACTATTATTTTTTGCATTAGGTTTTTTTGTTTATTTTATTGTTTGAATCACTCAAATGGCCCCTAAACTCAGAAAAAAATGAACACAAATCACTAAGTAACTTTGATTTCTTTTTATTGACAAATTTATATCTTCTATTTATTTTTTGCCTTATTTTGAGATAAATAATTTGTAGCTGTAAACAAAAATTTTAAAGTGAGAAAGACTTTATGTTTTTAAACAAATTATAATTTTGAAATATTTTGCTGTTTACAACCAAGGTCCAAAAAATAATAATCAATGTTTTAACCTTTTGAGAAATTGATCAAATGTGAAGTAAATTTTAAACAAAATCACTCATAAATGGTTTTTAAATGAAAGAAGGACAATAAAATTTCCAAATATTTCCTAGGGTATTTATCAAGATTCATGAAACATTCCTAAGCTTTTAAAACTAAACAGAAATCGGAAGACAATTTATAAGAAAATCCTTAAGAATGTGGCTTTTTTTGTTTATTAAAATTTGATTGTTTGAGGGTAAAAATTGACCCCCAAAGAAATTTCTCACTATTTTAAGGAGGATTGCTGAAATTTTGACTCTATATTTCAAAATGATTTTCAGAAGATTTTTGAAAAAATTTTCCCCAAAAAATCAAAGCATATATGTTTATTTGTTTGCTTTATACGTGTTGGAAATATATCTGAGGGGGTTAAGGCCCTCCAAAAAATCTGAAAAAAATTTCATTGGGGTTTGAGAGACCTATTTTTGCAACTCAAGATGGATCAGGAATCAAACTTTTAAAAGCATCAAAAAAAATTTAAAATGAGAAAAAATGTGTATTTTCAAGATTTTCAGAAAATTTAAAAATGTATGTGTTGAAGCAAACACAAAATTCATGCCAAAGAAATTTCTAAATCTCAAAAATTTCCAAATTGGCATAAATTTTGCAATATTTGGGCTAAAAGGACACCAAAAGATGTCTTTGGAATATTTTTCTTAAAAAAATAATATACTCACACCAAGTGTCATGCTTTACCATTCCAGGAAGGCATGCAGCCTTCTCAAGGTTCAAAGGATTTCCTGGGGTGAAATGACACAGCATTTGATGGCATTTTGGGCATCAAAAGGCCTATGAACAGTAATTGACAAACTGAGGAGCTAAATAAAGGTCTCAAGACCCTCTCCATTATTTTTGGGTTTCAAACCAAAGTTGTAATTTGAAACTCCCCATTGGAAAACCACAAAATCTTTTATTTCACATCAGGCATGTTATGGTGACCTGGAAATAAGTGGGTTTTTTATAATATAATTAATTAATCTTTAACCTCTCTCTTCCTCCTTCATTATCCCTCCTAATCCTCCATCAATTCTCATAGTCTTGAAAATTCACCCTCATCACTTCATTGGACTATGAATCACAAACCTCAAGCCCACCACCATCATCAATGAAACCAAATTTCTACACCAATCAACCATGTAACTCCACCGCATCCCACCCTTAAAATACCAGTTTTGAATCATTCTGAGGTATTTGTTTCATTCATAGGAAAATTTGAAGCCCCTCAAATATTGTTAATTTTTTCTTTCTTCTATCCTCTAAAATTGAGACATTCTTGATCTTCTGGGGCTATCATATTGCAAATTTTCTTTTTTTTTTCATCATACCATCTCATTTTTACAATAATTCTTTGATTTCACAATTGTTTTATTTTTTCCACAGGATTCATTAAATGAGTATGCTTTTAAATCAAATTTAGACTCTAAATTCATGCAAACTTTATCCATCAAGACTATAAAGATCATTCCAACACTCTAAAAATTTATTTCAACTCTCAGCACAATAATATTCAAGCTGAATACTTTCTGGCACTAATCATCCTTAAATTTTGTCTTTCTCTCCATCTACATCCTTGATCTAACAAATTTACAAAAAAAAATAATAGATTTTTATCCACTTTCCATTAATGGTGTTGAAAATTTATGTCTTCTTTACTGCTATCATCATGATCAAATTCTTTTAAAATTTTAAAACTTTTATTTTCTTGATTTCTAGATGGATTGCAATTACCTTAGCGGAGGTTTTTTGTGGGAAATAACCTCAGAAAATCTGTCATTTTTTCAAAGCCAGGTTCAAAAGAATCTTCATGGCTAGCCTCTCATAGTGTCAGCTTCCTGGATGCGAAGGTCCTTGCTATCCTTTGGCTAACAGAGGTGATAGAATAAATAATGAATATAAGACTCAATAAAAGCAGCAAAACCCCATAAAATATTTGGATAAATCTTCTGCAAGGTTGATTGGTTTTGTAATGATTTGATATAATTAATCAACATTAATAAATTGATTATGAAATAATTTAATAGAGGGGCCACAATCATATTGGGGATCTTTAGCACCTCTCTTCAGGGAATTCACTTTGAAAACAGGTAAACCTGGTTACTTTGTAAACTTTCATTTATATTCTCAAAGGAGATATTGCCCAAAGATAATATATATATAAAATATATGGTGGAGTGGCAGGGCCTTTAGGCCAAGCTGAAACAACCAAAAAAGGATAATAAGACTCCATGGTATATTATTAGATCCTTTAGGTACCTTTTTGGGACCTGCACTGATGGGTTAAACCTATTACTGGGGTTAAAAAGGTTGTTCAGCAGTTTAAATTGATAAAAAGGGTTGGGGAGGGATATTATTAATCAGAATAAAGAAATAAATCACTTACTTATCTCTTATAAGGATTTGATTACCTTGGGAGGGTTTCTAGATGTAAATATAACTGGGTCTCTGGGTATCAATATCCTCAAAAGAGCTCTATATTTATAGCTTTATGAGTACCTATTTTGTTCTTCTGAGGGATACAGGGGATCAAAGGGATGGGTGCTAAGGTTAGCAGGAGAACCAGTGGTATCCTGTCACTTGTGTTTGGTGCTGTAGCACGGGTAACATCCAATTCCACAGGGTATGGAAATTATTCTACCTTTTGATTGATTTTTAGACATGTGAATAACACTAATCTATCCACATGATTCATTATTTAATCAATTATCCTTAGTGATTATTCCCAGGATGTCAATAAGTTTTCTTAGTATATATTTCTATGTGCAATTTGATTTCAAGTGGATTTTAATTATTTATTAGCTGATGGGAGTAAAATCATGATATTGATTTTACTCCTTATTTTCAAAATTCTGTTGATTTAATCAAAATGAATAATTAAAAATATAAGCTATGAGATTTCATGTGATATTTTTACATAATCAATTTAATTAGTATATCACGGAAATACAGATGTTTTGAAGCTCTAAAAATTTTATATTTGAAGCTTTTTAAGATATTTAACAAATAGTAGTTATCTTATTTTTGAAATACCTGGTATTTTTAATTAAATTTTATAAAAGATACATAGAAATTTTATTCAAGTAATTTTATAAAATTATATGTATTCTTAGATTATCTACTATCTACAGGGACATTTATTACATATCTAGTATGTCCCTGTCTAGGTTGTAGCACCTTTACGTGGTAACTGGGCCATTCAAGCCGCCTTTCACTCTGTCAGCCTGTAGTACCGCGGCTGCATACTTGTCAAATGCCTGGGGCTTCATAACTGCTTGTCAGGGTACGCAGACATGGTGGAAGTGCTGCTGCTCAGCCGCTGGCAGATGAGTTGGTTGCCGCGGCTGCGTGTTGGAATTGTGAGAAATCACATTTCCCCCTGTAACTCCTCCAAATCACATAATTCTTGGATTCTGTCACAAAATTCACTGTGAAACCTATACATGGGGTTTCATGTGAAATATTAAATTGGCCAAAATCCAAGGCTGTGTCTCTTTCCAAATCTTCATAATTCATTTAAAATTATATGAAGTAGGAATTTAAGGTAGGTGTCATTGAGTGACCCTACCTTAATTTGTATGTAAATTCAGAATTTGAAATAATATTTCTTATATTATTTCTCCTTTAATGTTATTTTTATTTATTTATTTTATTTATTTCATTTTGTTACTTTTTGCAGCTTGCTCTGCAATAGTAGCTAGCTGATAAATAGCCAGTATTTTTCATCAATTTGTCTGTGTTTGAAGCTCTTTGAATGAAGCCAAGTGGGGAAAATTTAAAAATTTATGCTACCAGCATCAACCTGGCGGTGCAAGAAGGATGATCTAAAATGAATTTTTTTTAATTGAGGAGACTTTTTGTTTTACCCCATTGAAATTTAAAAGTTTTTATAGTGGTTCAGTTTACCATAGGCCAAGTGGTGGTGGATAAAATCTGGTTTTGTTGGATAATCAGACAGGGATTGAGGAAGGCAGAGTAAGGATTTGAGGGAATGTTGATGGCACTTGTGGGATTCAACCCAGGATTTGTGGAAATTGTTATTATGAAGATTATGGGAAAGATGAAGGCTATTCTTCTCATCATCAACCAAAAAAGCAGCAGCAGAAGCAGAAATCAAAGCCACCATCATTAATTTCATAATTGGAATTAGAGTCTTGTCAGCTTGCTACTGTTACAGGGCAATCTGAAAAATTAACAGAAAAACAACATGAAACACAAATAAATAAAAAAATTATGAAGGAAGAAATAATCTTAAAATATGATTTCCAATTCAAAGTCTCCACTAAATCTAAGTTAGGGTGACTCACAGAAACCTACCCCAAATTACCATTTGTTGTATTTTTAAATAATTAATGAAAGATTAACAGATGACACAGCTTTGAGGTTTTTGCCATTTTCATCTTTCAGATGAGACCCCAATTATAGGTTTCAAAGTGAAAGTTGTTTCAGAATCCATGAATTCTGTGTTTAGAGGAGTTATCTGCAGAAAGGTTATTTGTAACAATTCCCGCAGGCTTTGGTAGCAACTAAGACATCTGGGCGCGGCTGAGACGTAGAACTGCCCTGCTGTCTACATAAATTGCAAAGCCAGCCATGCATTCCTGGGAACCTGATAAGTACACAGCCGCGGGAGTATGTGCTGAAAGGCTGAAAGATAGCATGAGATCTGAGGTAATATTTCAAGGAGCTACTGTTAATTATTTGATTGATTCTTTCTCCTCACTCTTCTACTTTTTCCTCAGTTGTTTCTCCTTTTATTTCATCTCATGCCTTATCTCTATTTGCCTCTTTTGGTCACAATTGACTTGCGCTTCCTCCAACTGGCCCTTGACATGCTCCCCAAGTTCTATAAGGGACTCGATGGGACTCAGTTGCCTATAGAACTCAACCGTGTCCTTTCCTCAATCACTGGTCTTCTTCAGTGGACTCTCTCCATTCATAACCATCCTTGACACAACTTGATTGGAAATTAAGAACCCAAAGAACTGTAGGTCCTTGCCACAACTTGATTGGAAATGAAGAACCCAAAGAACTGTAGGTCCTTGAATGTCTTCCAACTCTACATTGAGCTTCACCTGAAACTGCAGCTCACTCCCACAGACCAATCCTTGTCTTGGTTGGATCATTCACAGGAATACTAAGAATCCAAAGCCAGAGATTTTTAAATCATCTCCTGCACCGCTATTCCGCTCATCACTCTTTCAAGGCATTCTCTTACCTTTCTATATCTGTTTAATTCAGATGCTACTCACCCTTTTTTGCTCAGTCTGCCTATAGGCCATAATCCTGCCTGCAGACTCAACTTTTTGTTGGTGTCCATTCCTTTTATTCTTGATTCCTTTTCTTATTTTCTTTTATTCCCTGTTGACCCTCATCTATGATCTTCTCATTAAAATTATCCTGGTCCAGAATTACCAGAATTCTTGCATCTTTTCACAGTTAAAAGCTGAAGGTCTCCAACTTCTCAAGAAATATGGATCCTTCATCTGAATCACCTGGAACAGGCGGAGAAAGCAACTTCAAGGCACTGGCCCTCAAATCCCCAATGGAACCTACACCACATGCCACTGAAACCAATTATTCAGTCTGGAGGATGAAGATTGAAAGTCTATTCAAGATGCGTGGCATCCTCCATCTATTAAACTCAACCAACCCTCTAGAGATCATTCCAGACAATGATGAGATGGCTGGCTATCTAATATTTGAACTCAACCGATCAACTCACACTAACATAACACACACAAAAAAAAAGACTCATCAAAACTGATCTGGATTGCTGCCAAGGACAACTTTGCATCTAGTCAGGCTGCCAACAGGGCTTGCATGTTTTTCAACTTTTTGTATCTGGGTTTTGACCAAAACAACATAGAAAGATTTTTTATAGCTGTGAAGCAACACTTGGGCAAACTCAATGAAGTTGGAATTGATCTTCTGTCAGATATTCTCAGCTACCTCATCCTTTTCAAACTCCCCATTTTTCTCAAACCCATTCAATCACAGATCATGCACTCAGGATCAGACCAAAGGGTAACCCTGGTTCTCAATCACCTAGTTTAACATCAGAATGAAGTGCAATCCAAAAATCAAGAATACTCTGACATGGCTACTTCTCTGTACCACCAAAAAAATCAAGATTCGAAAACTCCTTGATCTTAAAATGGTAAAAACAATTATCTGTTAAATTTTAATCCACCATCCTCATGCTGGGTAGAATTCCCTTATCTCTGTCTAGAACAGCCCCCCAATAAGACCTAACATGGTGTCAATAAGAATGAAGAAGCACACTACTATTCATTCTTCTATTCCATCAAAAACAAAAGTCAAACACTACTATTCATTCTTCTGTTCCCTCAAACACAACATTCAAATTGATAAGAATCAATTCTTAGGTGACAGTGGCTGTTCCATCCACATTTTCAGAGATAAGTCTCTATTTGAAGACCTGCCCATTAAATCAGGCGAAGAAAAAATCAAAAATGGGAAGAAAGGCAACAGCTTAACTATACAAGGACTGGGAATGGCTCACATCTCTGCAAAGAAAAACTTCATATCCCCGAAGAACTCAGCCTGGGTCCCAGAAGATACCATTAATCTCATCTCAATGGGTGCGTTACTGAAGAAAGGATGCTGCCTATCAGTAAAATCCAAACCTTTGATCCCAACTTTCACTGTCAAACTTAAAGGAAAACAAATCCTAGAAGGGCTGATTCAAAACAATCTCCTAATAATAAACAACTTGTCTTTTCTCAATAACAGCTGCTTCTACCTGAATCTGTCTGAATTTGTGGATCTTCATAAGGAACTAGGCCACACTAGTCTGGGAATTATTGAAAAACACTTGGGGTACAAACTTAACCAAATAATCAAGAACAACTTCAAATGTGTGTTGTGTAACAAGGCAAAAATCACAAGGTCTCCCTTCAGCCACTCTCAAAAACCTGCAAACCAAGTCTTTGATTGAATTCATATGGATCTGATGGGTCCTATGAATCCCACCAGCAAAGGTGGTATGAGATACTCACTCACAGTAATTGACAAAAAATCTAGATATCTGTCCAGTTTCCCCCTACCCTCAAAAGACGGGGCAGTTGCTACCATTATGTTCATGATTGAAAACCAAGCTAAGAAACTAGGCTACTATCAAATTTAAGTTATCACTGATGGTGGTGGTTAATTTCTGAATGTGTCTCTATCCTCCTACTTCAAGTCAAAATCAAGCAATCATCTCATTAGCAAACACTATCATCTCCAGCAAAATGGCAAGGCTGAATGTGCCAACAGAACCATAATGGAATCTGTCAGATCTGCTTTCAGTGACTCCTCTATCCCTAAAACATACTGGAACTTAGTCATTCAGTGATGCTGCTTTGATTTGAACCAAATACCCACTGGTAAAGGTGAAAATACCCCCTGGGAACTGATGCACAATACTGAGATACCTGCCAAGTACTTCAAACCCCTGGAATCCAGAGCTATAAACCTCATCCCTGAAACAAACATTGTATCTAAACTGGAGGATAAAGTTGCTGAAGGAATACTAATACTTTACAAGCCTTGGTTTTTCTCTTACAAACGTAACTCCAAAACCATGAAAATTGTTGAAACAAAACACATCAAGTTTCTGAAATTGGACATCTCAAATTTGGCTTTAACTGATGACCTTGACACTGTTACTACCAATACTTCCACCAGAAAATAACCTTAAACTCCCTCTACCACTGCTTTCCAATCCTTTTCACCAAATGAAGATGAGAAACCTTTCTTGACTTGAAATATCAGCTCATCCTCTTCCAAATCCAACAGGTATGATTTAATCATTCAAAACTCCCTACAACCACGTTTGAGAGATTAAATTTTGATAGAAGCACCAGAAAGGTACGGATACTACCACTCCGACTATGTTCCTTCCAACATCCACAAGGAACTCAAGCTTCCAGAATGGGTTCCCTAAATCAAAAAGGAACTCAACACTGCCAAAGAGCTAAACGTATGGGAAGAAGCAGACAAGGCTGAGGTAACCAACCCACTAGACACCACCTGGACTTTCAGGCAGAAGAAAGACTTACATACTGGGGAAATCAACCTCAAGTCCAGAGTCTGCATCCAAATGTTCAACCAAAGTTACGGCATTGATTAAATTCATAACTTTGTGCCTACTTGGAAAATTGCATCTCTGCAAGCCCTTCTTGCCTACTCCTTTGACAAAAATCTACCCATTCTCCAATTCAACCTCAAGGGAGCCTTTCTCCATGAACCTCTTCACAAAAATGTTTACATTAAGACTCCTGTTGGCTCAGAAAGAACCTGCAAATTCCTAAAGCTGAAGAAGTTTCTGTAAGGCCTGAAGCAAGCCCCTCTGAACTGGTATAAGACGCTGGTCAACTGGATAAAGAACAAAAACTTCAATGAAAGCAATTCCAACCCCTGTTTTTACCTCCAAGACGACTCAGTTACCAGCCTATTCTTCCACGTTGAAGACTTGGTTGTCACTGGCAATGTTGAGTGGTTCAAAACCATCTTCTTAGATAGATTCAAAGACTCCTTGGCTCACAAAGTTGATACTCTTCTGGGAATGAAATTGGAAAGAGGCAAGGATTTCATTAGCCTGTCTCTACCTAATCACATCAAGAAAGGCCTGCAATAATTGCAGCTAACCAATGCTAAACCCTTAAACAACCCTTGCACAGCTGGACTACACTTGCTACCAGCAACCAAAGAATAAATAGCCAACTACAAAGAACTCAAAATCAATTACCATTCTCCCATAGGAAGACTCAATTTCATAGCTAACTTAGCCAGTCCTGACATCAGCTTTGCTGTGTCAAGTCTGGAGTGGTTCTCCAAAATTCCTGGTATTAAACACTGAAAGGAAGTCATTTGAGTGTGGAGGTACCTGGTGAACATCATCAAATTCAAACTAACTATCAGAAGCATATTGTTGGCCCATCACCTAGAGATGTAAATCAATGCCACCTGGGGTGACAACCCAGATTCTTGCTTATCTCAATCTGGCCTTCTCTGTATGTTCAAAGGAAGTCCAATATAATGGAAAAGCCTTTGACAACGCAGGAGAGCTCACTCCTTGACTGAGTACAAATGCAACTCATTATCAACCTGCAACCTGGAAGGAAAGTGGCTGCATCACTTTTTAAGCAAACTCTGGTGCAGGCCATTGGATCCTCCCATTCACCTCATTGAAAAAAAGAGATTAGAAGACAAATTAAAAAATTTTGGCAAAAAGTCTCATGCAAAACACATCCATATCAAGTTAAAGAGCCTACGCAAAAATCTTAGTGACGGAACCATCAAAATTAAACTCATTGCATCTCAAGACATAATGGTCAATGCCTTGACCAAAGCTGCAAGTAACTCCTCCCTAAAAAAATTGTTTGAGTATGTTAACTCCTGACCTCTCTTGATGAAGAGTTGAGTGGGCGTGTGAATTATTTGATTGATTCTTTATCCTCACTCCTCTCCTATTTGCTCAGTTGTTTCTCCTTTAATTTATCCTCATTCCTTATCTATGTTGTGCCTCTTTTCCTCAAACTTGACTTGCGCTTCCTGCAACTTGCTCTTGACGCGCTCCCCAAACCCTATAGGGGACTCAATGGGACTCAGTTTCCTATAGACCTCAACGGTGTCCTTTCCTCAATCACTGGTTATCTTCAGTTGACTCTCTCCCTTCATAATCGTCCTTGAATTTGTCAACTCCTGGCCAAAAATTGATTGAAACTGAAGAACACGAAGAACTGTAGGTCCTTGAACGTCTTCCAACTCTACATTGAGATTCATCTGAAACTGCAGCTCACTCTCACAGACCAATTCTTGTCTTGGTTGGATCAGTCAGAGGCGTACTAAGAATCCAAATCCAGAGCTTTTTAAATCATCTTCTGCACCGCTCTTTGGCTCATCACTCTTTCAGGGAAGTCTCTTACCTTTCTTTATCTCTTTACTTCAGATGCTATCTACCTTGTTCTGCTAAGTCTGTCTATAGGCCATAATCCTGCCTGCAGACTCAATCTTTGTGTTGGTGTCCATTCCTGTTATTCTCCAGTCCTTTTCTTATTTTCTTTTCTTCGGTGTTGACCCTCATCTGTGATATTCTCATTCAAATTGGCCTGGTCCAGAATTACCAGAATTCTTTCATCTTTTCAGCTACTACCAATATAGAGACATGATACATATGTAACAAATGTTGCCATGGATATTAAATAGTTTAACAATACACAAAATTATATATAATCAATGGAAATAAAAATTTTAAATATTTTTACAGAATATAATAAGTAAATACTAAAATGTCAAAAATGATATAACAAAAGCTTGAGAAATCTTCTAAAATACCTTAAAATTACAAATGTGAGAACTTCAAGATACCAAAATGTCTGTGACATACAAAGGAAATTCAATATGTAAAAATATTGCATTTATTGCAGCAGAATATATTTTTAATTAATTATTCCAAAGTAAATGAACAAAATTTTGAAAAAAAGGACCATAATCGTTATTATTGTTTTTTCCCATCAGTCAATACCTAATGAGAAATTTTCTTACATAAGATTATTTGTAGGAATATCTACTAAAATGAAATATCACCAACTTTGAAATATTTACTAAGGATAACTAAAGGAATAAAGATAATGTGGATGAATAAGGTTTTATTTTCACCCCCATAAATCAATCAAATATTCAAATAATTTCATGATTCTGTGGAACTAGATGCTAAACATTTGGGAAAGTGATGGGCTACCATTGATTAACCTGCTAGCCTCAGTGTCCATCCCTTTGAGCCCTGTACCCCTCTGAAGGACATTATTGGGACTCCAAAAACTATAAATAAATAGCTCTTTAGAGGATATTGATACCCAGAGAACCAGTTATAATTATACCTAGACAACGTCCCAAAGTGATCAAATACTTATAAGAGATAGGCAAGTGATTTATGGCTTTATTCCAGTTAATATTGTCCGTCCCAAATCAATTTTTATCAATTTAAACTGCTGGTCAACATTTCAATCCCAGATACAGGTTCAACCCATCAGTAAACGTCCCAAAAAGGTAAAAAAAGAATTAAATACCATACCAGTGAGTTTATTATCCTTTTTCTGTCGTGCCAGCTTGTTTAAAAATCCCTGCCACTCCACCATATATTTTATGTATATATTATCTTTGGGCAATAACTCCTTTAATAATATAAATAAAAGGCTCCAAAGTAACCAGGTCTACATATATTTCAAAGTGAATTTCCTGAGGAAGAGGTTTTGAAGATCCCCAAAATATTTATGGAAGATCTTTCTAATTATTTAATAATCAATTTAATAATATGGATTAATAATAACCATTAACATCCAAACCATATTGCCATGCATTTGCTTTATCCAAATATTGTACGGATTATTGCTGCATTTTTATATTAATATATTTATTATTTATTCCATTACCTCTAGTACTTAAATTTAGCAAGGACCTTGGCATCCAGGGGGCTTAAAATTGGGGGTGTGGCCAGGAATATATTCCATTTTATTATATTTAAAACTTTGCACCGGATAGTTCATGTAAAATTAATCAAAGATATCATTTATCTGACATTTAAAACATGATTTATCACTGATTCCTTTTGAAGTGGATTTGAAAATTAATGCAGGATTAATATTATATTATTTAAACAGTTTAAAAATAAGAAAATAACAACATTTTAAAAACTATAAACCAATGTGTTTGGAAGCTTTAACTCCACCTGAAAAACTTGAAAGCTCAAAACTAGATAAACTTCTTGAAAAAGAAGATCTTGAGAGGCCCATTAACTTTCAAGCTCTATGAAGACAACACAAAGCTTGCAAGAAATACCGTATAAATTTATTTCTGAAATATAAAAGTAATTACAAACCTTTATAAAATTATTTTATTAAAAAAATATTAATATATTGTTTTGACCAATAAAATATGTCTCTTATAACATGAGTGAGTGCTCCTATCCCTGAAATAACTACCCCTGAATTTTATATTTTGGATCAAGAGGTACAAGAAATTCCTGTTGGATTACCGGTTCAAGATAAATTAAATCCTGATAAATTCTTAGTGCCTTTAACTATTAACTTAAGTATTTTGAAAATAACTTATTTTTATGGATTTTTACTTGCTAGAGAAATACTTATATAATTTTAATATGAGCAGGCGCAACACAAGGCCTCGGGAAATATCTTTTCTATGAATCTTTGCCAGGAGCTCCCAGTAACCGTGAGACAACCCATTTTGAGAACAATGAGGGGGTTAGAGCCTGTGAGTAAAATTTTGGTGGAAAACAAGCAGAACCAAGTGCTTCTGAGCTCCGCCCACCTAGTGCCAGTGAAAGTAGTAGAATCAAACCCCTCTCAATTGCAAGAAGGTTCTCTACAAGCCACGCAGCAGAATCTGTCCAAGGAAGCCAGGATCAAAGGCTTACTGAAAGAGCATGTGAAATTCTGGAGAGATTCCTATGAAGCCCAGTCCAAAGAGGACTTAATCTCCATGAAGAAGCTAATATCCCCAGAAAATGCTTCTCAGAAAGCTCTTCAGAACATGATCCCCAGGAAATAGGTAGAACCCAACGTAGAAAAATTGAATCCTTGGAATCAATCTGCCAAATGGAAAGGCAAAGTACCAGGAAAGAAGAGATCCTCTTCCCATTCCAAGATCAAGGGAAAGAAGATTGCGATCAGATAATATCATTAGCTCAAAAATTGAAAGAATTTTACCACAATTAGCTTCTAATCCTGAACCTAGTTTTTTGTCTAAACCAACCTCAGATGTAATTACTTCCTTTTCTAATTATATGCGTCATAATTTCAAAACTTTTTGTGGTAATTTGGATGGTTTTTACACACAATTGGATAAGTTGTCTTCAGTAGTGGCCAAATTAAATATTAATCAATAAAAGGCTTTGGGGATGGAGGATCTTAACGTACATACAGAACAATGATGGAAACAATGATTCAAGGTAAAACCATTCAAACCTAAAAATTTGAAAATATGTTATCAGTTATTCAAGAATATTTCATTATTTCCATCCATCCCTTAAAAGAATGATTGAATAATGATACTAACAATTCCATCTTTCCTCTTTGTGAAAAATTAGATCTGCTTAATAGTAAAGTGGACCTACAACTGAATTTTGACAAAAATGATCATAGGGTCTTAAAATTCTGTCTGAACAACCACTTGGGGATTACCACAGATGGACCAAAACCTCCCAGACAAACAACAAACACTAATGAGCCACCCTTAACAGAAGTGCAGAGGAGTGAGAATTTAAGGCCTATTACTACTCCTGAAATGGAAAAAGCCCTCAAACCTTAGCCCCCTGTCTCCAAATGGACTAAGTTCTCTGGTGAAGGAGAATAAAACCTTATAAATTTCATCATATTTATTGACTATACTATAAATTCTGATGAGCTGCCAGAGACTATAGCTGTGGTAAGACTAACTAGGCTCTTTGAAGAAGTAGCACTAGATTTTTTTATCAGTAAAATACAGGAAGTAGCATACTCACCATGGAATTCTTGGAAACTTTTAATTAAAGGAAAATTTGGTTCTAGGATGTGGAAAATAAAAATGATGAAGAGTTTTGAAAATTCCTAATTTGAACCCTCTAAAGATAAAACTCACAAATTGTGTCTGGAACAGAAGGGGAGACTAGATTGCTTCTACCCAGATTCTGATAAAGAAGAGGTTGATGAAATAATTCTTAATCTGCTTCCAGCTCATCTTAACCATGCTGTAAGATTCAGAATGAGTATATATGCTGATTTACCAACACTGATCAATGTGTTAGAAGAAGGGATAGATATGAATTGATTGGACAAAAATGCTCCCTCTAGACCTAAAGAGAGCTTCAACACCAACAAAATCATGGAAAAACGTCCTTACATGACTTTCCCTGATAATAAGAAACATTCTTAGAATAAGGATAAGGAAAGAATACCTTGAAATTTTTGGAATTGCAACAAAAATTGGAAAATGAAACAAGATTGCCCATTACCCAAAAGAAAAATAGCAGTCATGGAAGGAGAACCAGAAAATGAGGATAACTTGAACAATGAAGAATAAGCTGATACTGATGGGTCATTGTCAGAATTAAAATTAATCATGACCGATCCTACAAGTGTAATAGTAGGTGATATATGTATTTCTGTGGAAATCATCAGTATCCATGGTGAATCCAGTTTACCTTGAAATTGGGACCCTTCCATAATCCCTAGACATATTACTTAATCTAAAACATTAACAGTGGACCCATGAGTGGTAAAAGTAAAACCACAGGCCAGACTTGCTATGCAACAGGACTATACAAAAAAAAACCAATAAGGTTACTACTTGACAGTGGGGCTTTTTTTCATTTTTCTGTACCAATTTCTTGCAAAAATCAAATCCCACTTGGAAAGATCAGCTGTTGACTGTCCCAAAGGCCAAATTCAGCTCTTGCAACTCGACTATGAGTGTTATTGGAGTATGTACTTCCCCTATAGTGCTGCCCCACACAAAAGGATCCCTGAGGATTCAAGTTGAATTTTTTGTGTTATTTAACAGATTATTTGCCTACCTGATAATAGTTCATGAAAATTTCTGTTTATATTAAATAGAAGTGTTCCAAATTAAATCAAGATAATTTACTGTAGGAGGTAATTGGGAAAAATTTCAAGATATGAATTATCCAGACCAATGTTCCCTCTTCCACTCATCAGAAAAACTTTAAAGAATTCAACCAAGAATACTTCTCTCAAGCTGCTTTGAATAAAAAACTTTCTTAAGAACAGAAGAAAGATATAATGACCATTTTTTTTGAGAATCAAAATTATTTGTTTACAGAGATAATGTCATTGGTAATATCAAGGGAATTACATGGTTTGGACCTTAACCATCAAACCTCCTTACCCACCAAACCTAAGGAGAACTTCTTATCCTTGTAGGACTAAATCCAGGTTGGCTTTTGAGGGGCATATTCAAGAACTAATAAACCTGCAAGTGTTAATGAAAGTAGGACACATTGAGCAAGTGGATATAAATATTCCTGTTTTAATAGTATGGCATAATGATAAGTCAAGAATGGATGGAGACTTCAGAATGCTGAATAACCACACACAAGCAGACTACTATCCTATCCCCTGGATTGATCATGCTCTGGATAACTGGTCAAAAGCAAAATACATCAATACTATGGATATGCTTAAAGGATATAACCAAACACCAATAAGCCCTAACGTTTATGAGAATAATCTGTCATTTTGGCATATATGAGTATCTCTGAATGCCTTTTGGTATAAAGAATTTAAGCTTTCTACTATTGCAGATCAAGCTGCAAAATTCACAGAAATAACATAAAATAATAATAATAAACTTAACCTAAGAAATAGTAGGAAAACCATAAATATTATTACAAAAATAAATTCTCCACCCAAATTTAGGTGGGGTCACTCACTGACCCCACCCTTGAAATCCAACCCCTTATATTTTCAAATAATTAAGGAAAGAAAGACCAAAATACCATGGCACCACTATTGAACTTTTTTGCCAATTAAATATTTCACACACATTGTCACGTATAGGTTTCACACGTAAAATTCAGTCAGAATTGAGGTGTTGTGTATATTTTAGGAGTTGAGGATGGAAATGTGTTCTGTCACAATTCCAGCACGCAGCCGCGGCAGCCAATGCACCCGTGCGCAGCTGAGATACAGCCCTGTCACTCCGTGAAGGTTTTGTACGCAGCTCCAAACCTCTGACAAGTACGCAGCCGCAGTACTACGGGTTGGAAAAGTGACAGGCGGCCTGAGAAACTTAGGTACCGCGTAAACATGCTAAAACTCACACAGGAACGTTCTAAATATGTAATAAATGTTACCGTGCATAGTAGATAGGCTGAAAGTAAATACAAAGTTTATAAAAATACTTAAATAACATTTTTACATACTTTTATTAAATATAATTTAAAGTACCAAGAATGTCAAAAATAAGACAATGACAACTTCTCAAAATATATTAAAATACTTTAAAACTCTATTATGAGAATTTCTAGACATCAGTATATTTTGTTACATAATAAGTAAACTAATGATGTAAAAGTATTACATGAATTCCCATGACTTAAATTTTTAAGTAATTATTTTAGTAAATCAACTGAAATTCAAAAATAAGGAGTAAAATCAATATCATGACTTTACTCCAATTATTTAATACATAATGAGAAATCACCTGACATCAGAATATGCGTAGGAATGTAAATTGAAATAATTATTAACTTACTGGGAACATTTACTAAGGATAATTAATTAAATAATAAATAAAAAGAACAGATTAGTGTTATTCACACGTCCAAATATCAATTATAAAGTAGAATAATTCCCATTCCCTGTAGAATTAGATGCTACCCGTGCTACAGAACCAAGAACACGTGAAAGGCTACAATTGGTTACCCTGCTAGCCTCAGTGTCTGTTCCTTTGAGCCCCTGTACCCCTCAGAAGGAAAATATTGGGACTTCATAAGCTATAAATGAAGAGCTATTTTGAGGATATCAATGGGCAGACACCCAGTTATATTTATATCCAGACACCTTGCCAAGGTAATCAAATAATTATAAGGGATAAGTAAGCAATTTAGGGCTTAGTCTTATCAATAATATCTGTCCTCAACATCTTTTTATCCATTTCAAACTGCTGCACAAACTTATAACCCCAGTATACAGATTTAACCCATGAGTGCACGTCCAAAACAAATACTCAAAGGATTTAATAATATAACAGTGAGTTTTATTATCCTTTCTATGTCGTGGCAGCTTGGTTACAAGGCCCTGCCACTCTACCGTGTATTTTATATTTATATTATCTTTTGGTAAAATATCCTTTAAACTAAAGAGCCCAAAGTAACAAGGAATATGTGTTTTCATATTGAAATCCCTGAAGAGAGGTTTTAAAGATCCCCAATATAATTGTGGCCCCTCTATAAAAATATTTAATAATAAATTTATTCATAAATTTATTCATATTGATTTATAAAAATAAACCATAACCAAACCAATTAACCTTGCAATAAGCTTAATCCAAATTTTTTACGGATTTTTGCTGCATTTATTGAATAATATATTTATTATTTATTCTATCACCTCTGGTAGCTAAATGATAGCAAGGGACTTGGCATCCAGGAGGCTGACAAAGAATACCCCATCACACTTCCAAAGAATGATGGATACAATTCTTGGAACTTACATTATGCAAGGATGGATTATGGTTTATATAGATGATTTCATCATATACTCTGATGATTGGGAGACTCATGTAAATCAGTTCAGATTAGTCTTCCAGATGATTTCCAAAAAAAATGATTTAAGTTTCTATGAAGAAATGAAAATTTGGGTATTGAGAACTGAAATCTCTGAGAAATATAGTATATGGATCAACTCTAGCTGCTGATCAGAATAAAATAGCTGCTGTGATGAAAATAACAATGCCTCCATATAAAACAGAGTTTCTATCCTTTGTTAGTTTCTGTAGTTATGGCAAACAATATATTTCAAAATTTTCCATTTGAGCTAAAATATTGTAAAAAATATGCCACAACAATATTCAATTTTAAAGAGGTGGAAAGACTATGAAGAATTAAAATTAGCTATTCCTCAACCCCATTACTAATACAACCAAACTACTCCAAACAATTTAAAATATACATTTATGCTTTTATGAATGGGTTATGAGCAGCATTACACCAAGAAAGCATAGAAAATGACAGACCTGTAGAGAAACCTGTACTTTTCATATCCAGGAAGATCAAAGATACTGAGAAAAGATATGGAGCCAGTCAAATGGAATGCCTTGCTCTTTTACGGGGTTTAGAAAAACTACACTATTACTTAGAATGTGAAACATTCCAAGTAATCACAGACTGCAATTCTTTAAGAAACCTAATAAATATGGAGACTCCTAGTAGAAATATTCTCATATGGCAAATTGAAATCAAACAGTACAGAGGTCAGATGAATATAGTTCATAAAGCTGCTTCTAAACACCAGAATTCAGAAATTTTAAGTAGAAATGCTTTGTCTCATGATCCCAGAAACACACCTTATGATCCAGAAGATCATGATATCTTACCCATCTTGAATATTAACCTTTTTGCATTAGTAGCTTCAATCTTGGGAATCCACATATGTGAATTAGAAACTGCTTGCTTTGGCTTAGTGATGAAACACTACTCCCCTGATCTTAGTTTACCAATAACTATTTTGGAATTTGGGTTTCCAGAAGCTGCTCTGATTAATAGCCTGCTAGCATCACTCCTTAAACCATACAAAGCTGGAATATTTACTCTATGGGATGGTCTCCTATATTATATTCATCAACACTCTAGTTTACTGACCATAAGTACAAAACATCACATACAGCATATATTAAAAGAATGCCATGACAACTGCTCATTGGGACATCTGTCTACAGAGAGGACACTAGAAAAGTTCAAACAGACTTCTTGTTGGATGAATTGGACAGAAGCCACCATTGATTATGTTTCTAGTTGTGAGACTTGCCAGAAATCCAATAGAGACACTGGCAAGAGATTTGGACTTCTGCAGAAGATTTCTGAACCCAATAATAGATAGGAAATCATTAACATGGACTTTGTTACAGGACTACTACCAGGAGGAACACACTCCTATAACTCTTTCCTAGTAATAGGAGACAGGTACTCTAATAAAGAAAAGGCTTTACCTAATTGCAAAGAGGATACTGCTATGGATGTGGCTTTTCTATTTTGGAATAGGATTATAGCTGATGTAGGTATACCAAAAGTTATAATCATTGATAGCAACCCCAAATTAACTTCAGAATTCTGGATTAATTTACATGATATATTGGGGAAAAAAATAGCCTTCTCTAGTGCATAATTCCCTCAGAATGATGGTTTGGCTGAGAGAATGATACAAACTCTAGAGGAAATTTTAAGAAGATTCTACAGTTTTTGTCTAGAATAAAAGAATACAGATGGATGATTTCATGACTGGGTAAGCTTACTCCCAGCATTGGAATTTTTTTATAATAGTAGCAAAAAATCCACTACTAAAGAAGCCCCTTGTATATTGGAGAGAGGATGGATCCCAAACCCCCCTAGGAATAACTTGAATCAGGTCTTAGCTGCTATTCACCCCACCTCCCTGGATTTTAAAAAGATGATGGATCTGGCTAATAATCATGCCCAGAAATGTGTAAAAGAAGCGGTAGAATATAAAAAAAAGAGATGAGATAATTTTCACAAAGAACCTGATTCCAAGGTGGGAGATCAGATTTTGATATCCACCAGAAACTTTAAAAAACTGGCTTGGACTAGAAAATTGAAGCCAGCCTTTTTGGGACCCTTTTTTATCAAGAAAATACATGCAAAAAATTATGTAGAAGTATTTCTGAGTAAAGAATTATGAAGGAACCACCCAGTAATCCCTGTAAGTTTAGTAAAACATTTTTAAACCAGAGAAGGAAGCAACCTCCCTTCAGTAGTAATCCCAGTTGAATCTGAACCTGTGAAAGAAAAGGTTAAAGTAAGAAGAATACTGAGAAAAAAGAAGGAAAGAATTCAAGGGAAAGATGTTATACCATACTTAGTGAGATAAAAAGGAGAATCTGCATACAAAGACGAATGGTTACCAGAGAGAAACACACCTGATGGACTAATAGGGCATATTAAATTTAGCAAACCCGCCATTAAAAACACACCATTTTTTTTGATGAAACCCACCATTAGAAATGGAAGGTTTCTGAAATACACATACCCCATAACTGGTGTATTTCAAAATGGTGTGTTTCATGGAAATGGTGGATTTCGAAAATCAAAACCGCCATTAAACTCGCCATTTATGCATCATCATCCATCCACCATCCATCACATCCAAAAAACCCATCCACATCAGAAATCCATACCAATCCCATCTCCATTGCTTCATGCACATCTCATCTCCATTTCTTCACATCTCCATCCTCACACAAATCCTATCATCATCTCATCACCCCACATCACATCTCCATCTTCCTCAACATTTCCAATCAAACTTCCCACCAGCAAGTTGAAAATTCAATAATTTGTTAGTATTTGACTCCCATTCAGAATCCCAATCAGACTCCAATTTGGAATCAACTTGGTTAGCTTTGAATTCTCTGTTTGAAAATCAATACATGATGCCAAGATAACAAACCCTCCACAACCCTATGTATGAAAGGCAAAAACTTCATCTCATCCCTGACTTAAGCTTCCAGCAACTATTCCAAACTTTTTTGCCTTTATTCATGAAAATTTTGGAGATGATTGAAGACCACCACATATTCCAGAAAAATTCTTGGAATACTCAACTCAATCCAGCCATCCAACTCGCTGTGGCTCTTTTTAGATTGGGATCAAATGAAAATGGAGCAGCAATAAATTGATTGGAAATCTATTTCAGTCAGTTAAGGAATTATTTACTTATACACCAAAAGAGTCATGATTGCTATCCTATTTTTCCATTGCTCAGTCCTTTCTTGGCCAACCAAAGAAAAAAGGAAGGATATGTCTCAAGTAATGGAGACAAAAGGCTTTCCTGGTTGCATTTGGTCTGTTGATGGAACCACCATCCCCTTGAGTCAAAAACCCAAGCTTGATGGAAACCACTATTTGATTGCAAAAAAAGGCAACTGATTCATTTGTTTCCAATGACTTTGATAAGAATTTTGGTCACACCACTGACCAAATATGTTTCATTGTTTTGTTTAGATAATTGGTGGCCCTAAAACTTGTTTGTGATAAAAAAAAGAATTTCATATCCCTCCATGCTGGCCTTCCGGGTTCTTTTCAAAAATCATATGTGTTAAATTGTATGAGGATTGCCCAACAACCGGAGAACTAATTTGACCAAGATCAATAACTTCTGGCCAATTCTGCTTATGCTAGTGGGAGATATGTTGTTCCAGCTTACCAGAATGTTTCTTCCAATGATCAAAAAAGAACCAATTTCAACTATCATCTTGCTCAACCAGGCGTTTGGATTGAACATGCAATAGGAGTCCTGAAAGGAAGCTGGGCCAGCTTAAGGGAAATGCAAAACCTGCTTCAAAAACCCAAAGACATGAACACCTCATCAACTGTATTATCACTTGTGTAATCCTTCACAATCTTTTGGCCAAAATCAAAGATGAAGGGGACAAAATATTTGAAGATGATATTCCTGATCCCCCTCAAGTCATCCCTGTCTCATCTTGTCCCTCATCTTCATCTATGAGAGAGCAAATTCTTCCTCTCACCCTTGCTTGCTTTGATGAGTAATGTTTGATTTTGAAATAGGTAAAAAATCCCTTCACCATATTTTTTTGGTTTTGGTTGTTCACCCTGGATTCCTAGGCTGAGTTGGGGGTTTTTTTATTTTTAGTGCACTTATAAAAAAACCAAAAAAAATATCCACCTCAACCCCCACCACTCACAGAACCCACCCACCTCTCCTCTCCACTTCACCCCACTCACTCTCCTATCAAACACTGCCTCTTCCTCACCAAACCACCTCACCATCCATCCAAACCACACCACCACCTCAAACTGAGCTCCACCTACCACACAACTGCCATCAACCATCCAGTTAAGTCCCCTTCCCCTCATTCAATCCATCTTGCTTGGTCCTATTTGCTCATTCTGTTCCTTACCTTACGCTTACCAACCCCCCAGCTCCAGCTAGCCCCATCATCCAGCCCAGTCCCCCTCCTCATCCTCTTTCCTCTTCTCTTGGTGAGTCCCCCCTTCCCTTCATCCTCTCATTGATTGAACAATTGATTCATTGATTGCGCTCTACCACCACTACCCACACACCGCTCATCATCTATTTCAAGCTTATCATACAATTCATCCATCCAAATTGATTCATTATCTCCTCATCCTCTCAATGCCTTTGCTCTAACCATCATCTCTCCTTGCCCCCGTTCAGACCTCAACTTTTGCACACCAAGAACCAATTTTTTTGGTCCCAATCATCAATCATCCCTGGATCCGGACCAATCCCTCCATCCTCTAGGCCTGAGCTCCCTTTCCTCCTCCTCCCAAATACCCTCCAATTCCAACCTTCACCCATCTTTTGGTTGTCTCATCAATTCTCATCACCCTCCTACCAATCCTACTGTATCCTCACCCTCCTATGCAAATTTCCCATCCCCCCATTCACTGTGCTCTAGGTCAATCCAACTCATCTCTCAAAATTGGGTTAGCCCCTCAGATCTTCTAATTTTCTCTCTTCAATCTTGAGTGGTCATCTAAAACATCCACCACAATCACGCTACCTTGTGGTACACTCCAAACACTTACCTGATCTTCTCAATACCCCCTACTATGTTTTACAGCTCACTCCACTAGGTTCAAAACCCAAGGTCAAACCTCAGAAAGCTTCCTATCAACCGGATTAACTTTTTCATCCCAGAAATCCATTTTCCAGGAGTCAATCAAGCCATATGAGCTCTATTATCCAGCCTTATGACCATCTTCAATCTGAATCTTTTACTTTTCAGATCAGCACACTCAGTACTTGAACATCATCAAATCATCAATGGCTTTATACTTTGCTCTTCTCAGAACAAAATAGAAACCAAATCCTATTCATCATCCCACCTATTTGACCATCCTGACCACCACCACCACTTTCATGATCATCACTGTCATCATCATTTTCATCCTTGCCATTGTCATTTTGAAAAGACTTTTAACAAGAACTTAGAAGGGTCATTTAAATCTACACCATTTCATCCAAACCCTCAAAAATAACTATTGCTTCTTCCCATGTGTTTGACAATCATTCAGATTCCAAAATCTCTCATTCCTCCTGGGCCTCCTCCCATACTTTCTTGACCACTCTTCCAAAAACCAATTGTCCTGCCAGAAACTTTGACTTTTTAAGATTGAAATCTCAATCACCATAACCCTTGAGACTTTTGAAAACCAAGTGGGTGGGCATCACTCAATTTTTAGATTTTCTAGATGTGCTGTTTGCAAGTTGTGTCACTTTTTTTTCCTCTTCTTTTTCTTGTCTATACTTCACAGACCTGGAAAACTAAGGCTAACTTACCAACTTGGAGTCTGCCATCTATGCTCTTTTCAGTGGTGAAAAATTTTTTTATGAAGCAGTTGAAGGGGATCATCCTGAGCTGTGAGCTTTTTCCCGCAGTATCTTGGAGTCCTAAACTTCACTTATCCAAAGATTCACCCTCTGCTCTCTGGTGTCAGCCTCCTGGATGCCAAGTTCCTAGCTATCCTTGAGCTACCAGAGGTGATAGAATAAATAATAAATATATTATTCAATAAATTCAGTAAAAATACATAAAATATTTGGATAAAGCTTATTTCAAGGTTAATTGTTCTAAATCAATGTTAATAAATTGATTATAAAATATTTTTCAGAGGGGCCACAATTATATTTGGGATCTTTAAAACCTCTCTTCAGGGAATTCAGTATGAAAACACATAGGTCTGGTTACTTTGGAACCTTTAATTTATATTCTTAAAGGATATATTGCCCAAAGATTGGAGTGGAAGGGATTTATAACCAAGCTTCCATGACAGAGAAAGTATAATGAGTCTCACTGGTAAATTAATAAATCCTTTGTGTACCTGTTTGGGACGTGCACTGATGGGTTAAACCTGTATACTGGGGTTATGAGGTTGTTCAGCAGTTTAAATTGATAAAAAGGGTGGGGGATGGGTATTATTAATCAGACTAAAGCCATAAATCACTTACTTATCTCTTATAAGTATTTTATTACCTTGGCACAGTGTATGGATATAAATATAACTGGGTCTCTGGGTATCAATATCCTCAAAAGAGCTCTTTATCTATAGTTTTTGGGTCCCAATATTTTCCTTCCAAAGGGTACATGGGCTCAAAGGGACGGAAACTGAGGCTAGAAGGGTAACCAGTAGCAGCCTGTCATGTTTTCTTGATGCTGTAGCAAGGGTAGCATCTAATTCCCCAGGGTATGCGAATTATTTTACTTTATAATTGATGTTTGGACGTGTGAATAACACTAATCTGTCCTTTTTATTTATTATTTAATTAATTATCCTTAGTAAATTTTTCCAGTAAGTTAATAATTATTTTGAGAGAAATTCCTGGCTTTATTCTGATCAGTAATATCCGTCCCCAACCCTTTTTATCAATTTAAACTGCTGAACAACCTTATAACCCCAGTACACAGGTTGAACCCATTGGTGCACATCCCAAACAGGTACCCAAAGGATTTAATAATATACCAGTGAGTCTTATTATCCTTTCTCTGTTGTGGCAGCCTGGTTACAAAGCCCTGCCACTCCACTGTGTATTTTATATACATATTATCTTTGGGCAATATATCCTTTAACAATATAAATTAAAGGTTCCAAAGTAACCAGGCGTATGTTTTTTCATACTGAATTCCCTGAAGAGAGGTTTTAAAGATCCCCAATATAATTGTGGACCCTCTATAAAAATATTTAATAATCAATATTAATTTATAAAAATAAACCATATCCAAACCAATTAACATTGCAATAATCTTTATTCAAAAATTTTACCAATTTTTGCTGCATTTATTGAATAATATATTTATTATTTATTCTATAACCTCTGGTAGCTAAAGGATAGCAAGGATCATGGCATCCAGGTGGCTGACAAAATTCAAGCCACAGCTACTGATACTTTATCCTGTTTTTCTGTTACCATTTGTTCCCTCTCCTTTTTCAGTTGTGCTTGCTTTCAAAACTTCTCCTTTTCCTCTTTTTGAAACTCTAGAAAAGCCTGTTACACCTTCCGCCCAGAATCCAATTCTTTTTGAAAAGACAAACTCTTGGCTTTTTGGTTTTTTCCATCAGTGGCCAGTTGAAAATCCCACTTTTGCTTTTCAAACTCAAGTTTATCTGATTCAATTTGTGATTTCACTGTTTTTTGGAGGTAAATGGCAATGAGAATGATTTTGAAAGCAAGGAAATTCAATCAATGGACTTAGTTGAATCTTCCTTCTCCTTGCTTTCTTCAAATCCCGAAAAAACAGAAGTGTTTCTCCTCTTTTGATGACTTTTGGGGTTGAAATTGATGGAATTGGAGGCCTATTGCTGACCCGTGGAAGACAAGGTTTGAGTCTGAAAGCCGTCACTAGTATTTGAAGGTGATGTGGGAGGCCCCATTGTATTGAGCTTTTTGAAATTCAAGAATAGATGAGCCTGTTTTTTTACAATCTAAATTAGTCAGGATTAACAAGAAAGAAGAGAAAAGAAATTGGTTCCTTACTTAAACCAATGTTAAGGGTAATGGAGACTGAGGAGTATCTTCTTCCCCATCTTCAATGTTGATGAGATCTTCTAACCCAGGAAGAGAGAATTCCAAAGACAGAGGGGAGGGGACCAAGGTTGGTTTTGACTCATCAATAAATGCCAAAGTAGAAGTGACTGGAGCTGATTGTGTTTGAATTTCCTCCTTTTCATCAGATGGGGGCCACCCCAAGGGCAAGTTTTTACCAAGGTCCCCATTGCTAGGCCAAGCATCCACAGAAAAGTCCTTGGCATCAACTTAATTGGATTTCTGGGAGTCAAAAGCAGCTAGGGGCGTGATGTTGGCCTTCTTTCCAAATATTTCATCCATTTGAATATAAAACGGACAAATTGAATCCAACTTATCAACCACCAAGTTGATTCCCTTGGCTTTTTCAGAGTTGACAATACCAAAGCTGGTGAAGATTGACATGGAGTGGGCCTTTTTGTACTTGGCTTGATAATTTTTGAATTGCTTGCTCATCTGTTTGGATGAAAGATCCAGCCTACCTTTTGTTTTATTCTTCACTTAATTGGAAATCAGGAGATAAAAATTGACTTTAGAGGATGGAGGTTAGCCAACACGTGTTTTGCTTTCTGATCCAAAGCAGGCATCATACTGGAGGGAATTTTCAGCCAGTTTAGCAGTATGATGTGATCAGCTCTCTTGAGCTGACTTGAGCCCTTGGAAGCTGATGGGAGAGGATTGTTTGTTTTGGAGTTCCTTGGTGATGTTTGCTTTGGTGTGGACTTGGGGGGGGGGAGGTTTGCTGAGAGGCCATTTGGAAAGACTAAAAGTGATGAAGTGATGAGAGTGGTGAATCAAAATTTTATGATGAGGCACGGGGTAAAAAATTTCCAATGACATTGGAGGTAGAGGGAGGTGAGGATACAGGGGTGCATTATGTGAACAGGTGGTGAAAGCCTTTAAATAGTTTATTTGGAAAAAACCACTTATTTTCATGTTAACTTTGACAAGTCTGATAAGTGCGGATTTGAAATGGCAGATTTTGTTTGAAACCAACAATTTGAAAATGGCGGGTTTGATTCACTTTGATGCGCCCTAATATATCTAAGGAACTATAGAGCCATTAAGAGACACTGAAGCATACAAGGAATTTTATTCTCGTGAAACTCCAATTTTTTTTTCAGATATGGACAAATCTTGGGGTGGGGGAATGTCAGCTTGCTACTTTTACAGAGAAATCTGCAAAAGTAATAGAAAAACAACATAAAATACAACAAGAAATTAAAAATGTGTGAAGGAAGAAATAATCTTGAGATATTATTTTAAATTCAAATCTTCAACTAAATTTAAGCTGAAACCTAACCCCAATTCCCACTCCTTGTATTTTTAAATAATTCATGAAATATTACCAGAATAAATTGCCATGAAGTTTTTGCAATATTAATCTTTCACATGAAACCCCACGTATAGGTTTCACAGTTAAAATTGTTTCAGAATCCATGAATTCTTTGATTTAGAGAAGTTACCTGGGAAAAAGTGATTTATCACAATTCCCCCACACAGCCATGGCAACAAAGACATCCCCAGGGGGCTGAGCAGCAGCACCACCCTCCTTTCTACATAACCTGACAAGCCAGGTACGCAGTCCTGGGCACCTGAAAAGTATGGGACTGCGGGAATAAGGGCTGACATGCTGAAAGACAGCATGAGAGCTGAGGTAATGTGTAAATGTTCTACTAACAATACAGGGAAGTTCTAAATATTTCAAAAATGTCCCCGTGGATATTACAAAATTTGAAGATACATAAAATTATTTATAATCACTTGAAATAAAATTTTTACATACTTTTCCAAAATATAATGAGTAAATACTAAAATTTTGAAAATGAGATAACCAAGGCTTGAGAAATCATTTAAAATACATTAAAGCTAAAAATGTGAGAAATTCAAGATATAAACATGTCCGTGACATGAAAAGGGAATTGAATATGTAAAAGTATTACATATATTCCCACAAAATATTTTTTTAATTGATTATTTTAATTAAATGAACAAAATTTTGAAAATAAGGACCATAATCATTATTATGATTTTTTCCCATCAGTGAATACATAATGAGAAGTTATCTTACATTAGATTGTTCACAGAAATTTATACTGGAAATTAATATCACCAAGCTGGAAAAATTTACTAATGATAATTAATTGAATAAAGATCATGTGGATAAATAAGGTGTTATTCACATGCAAATAACTCCATCAAAGATTCAAATAATTCCATTATCCTGTGGAACAAGATGCTATCCATGTTATAGCACCAAGAAAAAGTAATGAGCTACCACTGGTTACCTTTCTAGACTTAGCATCCATCCCTTGGAGCCCCTATAGTCCTCAGGAGGAAAGAATTGGGACCCAAAAATGTATAAATAAAAAGATCTTTTGAGGTTACTGATACCCTAGACCCAGTTATATATATATCCAGACAAAGTGGAAAAGTAATCAAATAATTATAAGAGATAAGTTATTTATTTATTCCTAATAATATTGGCCATCCCAAGCCACTGAACAACCTGTCAATCCCAGACACAGGTTTAACCCATCAGTACACGTACAAAACAGTTACTTAAAGAATTAAATACCATACCAGTGAGTTTATTATCCTTTTTCTGTCATGGAAGCTTGGTTCAGAAGCCCTGAAACTCCACCATATATTTTATATATATATTATATTTGGGCAATAACTCCTTTAATAATATAAATCAAATGTTCCAAAGTAACCAGGTCCAAAAATTTCAAAGTGAATTTCCTGAAGAAGATTTGTTAAAGATCCACAAGATTATTGTGGAAGATCTTTTTATTTTTTTAATAATCAATCTATTAATATTGATCAATAAGAAACATTAATATCCAAACCATATTGCCTTGAATTTGCTTCATTACCTGAACAAACTCAAAACCATAGTTGATTGCATCCACAACACCATAGAAATTCTCAATCCTTGGATTATTTTGGAAATGAAAAATATTTGATAATCTTTCCATGTCAATTTTTATGTTTTTTTCAGCACAATATTGTTTTAAAATTCAACAACCCCAGTGAAAAAGGGAACAATCAGAATGAAAAAATGACAGATGATTTGGATTATAATTCATGGCAATGATCCTGATCTTTCCTGTTTCTTCTTTCAATTCTGGAGACCAACCAAATTGACTATGATTATGAAAAATAACATGGTGCAAAGGATCCTAAAACTTTCTCACTCCAATAATTATCCTCAAGGATCCATCTGAGTTTCTGATCTAAAAATTTATATGGGTCAATTGAGCAGGATCATAACCTGTGTGCAAACAAAATCCATCAGAATTTTTTTGGCTTTCATGACCATAAACAAAAAAAGAAAAAAATAACCTACCTTCTTCCACATTTTACCTATGCCTCCTGTTGGTAAGTTCCAAATTCTTTGATGCACACTTTTTGAAGATAGATCAGAAAGCCTGATAGATTGATTTTGACCAAACTCAACAAAAAACCTTTTAAAAATATCTATCAAACCATTATTTTGGTGTAGAACATCTTGAATTCTGTGGAACAAATTCTGTCCCACATGTGACCCTCATCTGTGCCAATTTTAAAATTCATTTTCCCTGAAAATCAATACAATGGAAGGATTTATGGGTGATTTCAAACTTTGGGATTGATACTACCCAGTTTTTGTTAAAATTCTTATTCACCCTTAAAGTTTTATATGCCCCTTTTCTGGAAATTGAGGGAATTTTGAGTATTTTAATCAACACCAATTTATTTCAAGGAAAAAGTGAATTTTATCAGCCTGATATTTGAGAACAGTTGATAATCAAGGGAATCATGATCACTCGTAGAAATTTTGATCATACAAAGAAACTATTGTGGTTATCTTTTCTGTTCTAAGAACACCTTTCCATTGATACAGGACAGGGAGCTTTTTGTAGGAATACTGGTTTTAAATATCAGATACCTCCTAATTCTTATTTTCTCATTTATTTTTTATTCTTTTATTCCCTCTATTTTCATTTTGTTCCATCTTATTTTACCTTGAGCTTCAACATTCTCATGTTGCATACTCATTGTGAACCGCCCTTCTCTAAATGTTTAATCTCAGTTTTTCTGGGGACAATTCAACCTCTTCTTCTTCAAGATTTTTTTATCATAAAATACTCATCATCCTCAATCATCATCATTCAAGGGATACAGTGGATGATTAAAAGAAATAAATGATTGGTCAGTGTCAAGGAAACAAGTTAATTTGTTGCAACCTGCACTCCACTCTTACTCATTGGTTGTGATTAACTTTCTGAAATTTCTGTGTTACTGGTCTATTATCAAGTTCTGTTTTTTTCTTTATCTTTGGGTTTTTGTGGAGGAAATCTCTTATCTAAATATTTTCAAAATTTTCACGAGTGCAGCGTGATATTTATATTCATTTTAAACAGCTTGGCTATGGTGTCAATCTCCTTTTTTTCCATTTTTTTGGCCTTCTATCCTCAAAGTTTTGTCTAACACCATGTTCTAGCTTTCTGTTTTTTTTTGCCATCCTTGAAGCAATCAGAATTGCAATTTCTCACTTGGCTCATGATGGAAAAGGATTTATTGGCAATTTCAACATGAACTGGTGGGTTTTAGAGTGTATGGTTCAAAAAGAGTTGCTTCCATCCTCCCCCAGGCAAAAGGGTGGCTAATGTGTTCTTTTTGAATTTTCTCTTCCATTCTGACTATGATTGAATTGTTTCCAAATGTTTTGAGCTCCATATAATCACCTTGATAAAAGCTCTGTTGTGGTTGGCCTGCCAGGTATTATTCACCTCAAGTGATGAAGGTGGGGCTAACCATGGTCCTTTTCATAGTTTGGTTTTGAAAATGTTAATTATTTTCATGCTTATGGATCTTCAAATGGTCAAAAGTGACAATAATGAAATTTTAAAAATATGAAAAGAAAAGAAATATAGCAGATGAGATGGAAAATAACCTGAAAGACTGGGAACACAGGCTACAACAAGGGTGACAACACTACAAAAATTTACCCAGCTTCATGAACCAATCCTGATTTGAAGGTTAAAAAATGAGGATAGGAGATGTGTAATAAAACAATAACTCAGGATGAAAATGAAAGAAATAATTTTTGACGTACCTGACCCAAGGCCCATCACTGCCAGATCTCCTGGTTTTTCAGGTGATGATTCTGGAAGCAGTGGATATGGATTGGGTTTGCAAGATAGGGTGAAAAAGGTTCTACACATGGAGTATCTACACAGTGATAGTTGCATGCCCCAGTGCCTAACTCAGAGACTTTTGCGCAGGCATTGAGCAGGCATTCATGAGCTTCTTTTATGTATGAGAAAATAGAAATAAGGAGCTTAAAATGAGAAATGAGGCAAGGAAGATGGAATAGAGGTAGTCTGAGAAGATTACCCTAACAATCTCAAAACCCTCCTGTGCTTAACAGTCACTTTGATAACATTTAGGGTGGTTAACAAGGCTGCCGGTTTGATCCTCAAGACTTTTTTAGTCAGGAATTCAGAGGCATTCCCCCATTTTGGTATCTTGATCACTTTTATTTGTTGTATTTCTACTTTTCAGAGTCCTGGGTTCCAAGACCCTTGCAATCCTTTAGCTACCAGAGGTGATCAAATGGATAATAAATATATTATTCAATAAATGCAGCAAAAATACGTCAAATATTTGGATAAAGCTCTTGCAAGGTTAATTGGTTTGGTAATAGTTTAATATTATTAATCAATATAAATAAATTGACTATTGAAAAAATTAATAGAGGGGCCACAACAATATTGGGGATCTTTAGAACCTCTCTTCAGGGAATTCCCTTTGAAAAAACCTATACCTGGTTACTGTGGAACCATCAATTTATATTCTTAAAGGAGATATTGCCGGAAGATAATATATATATAGAATATATGGTTGAGTGGCAGGGCCTTGTAACCAAGCTGAAACAACATAAAAAGGATAATAAGACTCACTGGTATATTATTAAACACTTTAGGTACCTATTGGGACATGCACTGATGAGTTAAACCTATTACTTGGGTTAAAAAGGTTGTTCAGCAGTTTAAATTGATAAAAAGGGTTTGGGGAGAGATATTATTAATCAGAATAAAGCCATAAATCACTTACTTATCTCTTATAAGTATTTGATTACCTTGGCACTGTGTCTGGATGTAAATAAAACTGGGTCTCTGGATATCAATATCCTCAAAAGAGCTCTAGATTTATAGCTTTTGGAGTCTCTATTCTTTTCTTCTGAGTGATACAGGGGCTCAAAGGGACAGTTTCTAAGGCTATCAGGGTAACCAGCTGTAGCCTGTCACTTGTTCTTGGTGATTTAGCACAGGTAACATCGAATTCAACAGGGTATGGGAATTATTCTACCTTTTGATTGATGTTTTGACGTGTAAATAACACTAATCTATCCACACGATCATCATTTAATTTATTATCCTTAGTAAATATTCCAAGGATTTTAATAAGTTTTCTTAGTAGAAATTCCTAAATGTACCATTTTATCAGAGGGGTCCTCAGTAGGTATTAGCTGATGGGAGTAAAATGATAGTATTGATTTTGCTCCTTATTTACAAAATTCTGTTGATTTCCTTGAAATAATTAATTGAAAACATAAGCTGTGGGAATACATGTAATATTTATACATGATCAGTTTCCTTAGTATGGACACACTGATGTCTTGAAGTTCTTGCAATTGTATATTTATAGTATTTTAAGATATTTTACAAATAGTAGTTATCTTTTTTTTCGACATATTTGGTATTTTTATCATATTTTATATAAAATACATAGAAAGTTTATTTAAGTATTTTTATATAGTTTTATGTATTTTTGGACTATCTACTATCCACAGGGACATTTATTACAAATGTAGTATGTCCCCCCACAGGTTGTAGCACCTTTACATGATTCCTAGGCTTCTCCAGCTGTCTGTCATTCTGTCAGTCCGTAGTCCCGCGGCTGCGTACCTGTCAGATGCTTAGTGCTGCGTACACTGATTTTCAGGGTACGTGGAAAGGGTGGCAGTGCTGCTGCTCAGGCGCGCATGGATTTGTTTCTTGCCAGGGCTGTGTGCAGTAATTGTGAGAAATCACCTTTCCGCCCTTAACTCCTCCAAATCACAGAATTCTTGGATTCTGACACAAAATTCACTGTGAAACCTATACGTGGGGTTTCATGTGAAATCTTAAAATGGCGAAAATCCCAAGGCCATTCCTTTTTTCAAATCTTCATAAATTATTTAAAAATATAAGAAGTAGGAATTTGAGGTAGGTGTCAGTCAGTGACCCTACTCTAATTATTATGTAGAATTAGAATTTGAAATAATATTTTTGATATTATTTCTCCCTTAATATGATTTTTATTTAGGTGTTTTATTTATGTTATTTTGTTACTATTGCAGCTTGCTCTGCAATAGTAGCAAGCCGACACTAATTCCTCCTTTTTGAAGTGGTTCCAGAGGTCAAATTAGGCCTGATTTGAGAGACTTATTTCCAGCTTGAAGAAACTTTTGTTGTCTTTTTAGATTGAAGTTGGCATGGGGCCTCACACATTTAAAACTTCTTGGAGAGTTCCCTTGAGCCATAGGATCTCTTTTGTTGCATTGCACATGGATTTATACTCTGACTTGGTTGTTGAAAGGGTTACAGACAGTTTTTTGCTGGACTACCAGCTTATGAAATGGTTGTTCCAAAGGAAAACCATGCAGCTCACTGACCTTGAGGGTTTTTTGGTATGTCTCCCATTTTGCATCTATGTATCTTTGAGAAATTGATCAGGAAGATGAGAGTTAGCGTATACCAGCCCAAGATTTGCTGTGTTTTGGAGATATTTGAGTACCCCAAGTCCTGCTTTGTATTTCAGAAATTTAGATTTTCAAAGGGATTGGGAAAGAAATTTCAAGGAAAATGTGATTTCTGGATGGGTATTCCAGCTTAGGTATTTGAATTCCCTGACCAGGTTTTGGTAATCCTGCTTGGAATCCAGTAATTTATTTTTTTTGGAAGGTTTCAATGTTGGAAGTTTGAAGTAGGAATGTACAGGATTGGAGTACCTCTTTGGGTTTTTCAGGTTGTATCACTTGACAAGAAATTCATTTTAGGTGCACTGAGAGAGCTTGGTACTATTGTTTGTTTGCTTGATGTTCATTCAAAGGAGTAGCTTGGCAGGCACAAGATCTTTAATTTTCAATCTGGTCTTCATTTTTTTGATGAACAGGGACAAAAATCTGCTGAAAATGGCAATTCCCTTGACATGTACGTACAGCCATGTGTTGGAGTCCCAGAAAACACATTTATTGTTTTCACTTTGATTAAAGACAAATTACAGAAGCCAATCCAATACATTTTTTAACCAGGCTCTAGGGGATTGCTTCAGTTTTTATAGAGCCTTGATGAGTTCAAGTAATATTTTCTTGTCAAGAGTGAAATTTGATGCAGGAGTGATGATGATGGCCTTTTTGAGTTGAGCATTCAAGTAGGTGGACTTCACATTGATCTGGTGGAAGAGTAGGTTGTATTTTGCAGAAAATAAAATGAGCAGCCTTAGGGAGGATTTTTTGCCCGTTGGAGAGAAGGAGTCGTGTTAGTTCAATAATATTTTTTGGTTGAATCCTTGTGCGCATAACCTGGCCTTGAATTTGATTTTTTGGTTATGGTTGTCTATATTTGTTCAAAATACCCAGATAAACTTGATTGGGTTGGAAAATTTGGAGACATTGAATTCTTCCCAGACTCCAAAAATTAGCATGTGAAGCAGCTCACGGTAATTTATTGTATTGATCCATTCTAAAAGTTTTGTTGAATTCAGAGCCTGGTCCAATGTGACTGGGTCCTCTTCTTCAACATATTTGAGAAGTGACAGATCTGGATGATTTCTCTTTGATCCAGAACGGCGTGGTTTCTTTAGAATTTGGATTGTAGAAAGATTGGCTGATACTGGAGAGACGCAGTTATTGGACTCTCTGATGGGTTTTTTCCTTGAACTGAAATCTGATGTACTACTTTCCATGGGTTTTCTTGTACTGTTAGAGTTTGAAGGAATGGAAGTGGTAGGTTCAAGAAAACCCAGTTCATTGCAAAGAGGTGTTACACATTAAACAGATTTGTATTGGTGTTCAAATAACTTGTTCTTGTGTAACCTCAGGTTGGAAATAATAACAGCCTTCTTGGTTACAGGATCCCAATTTTTTTAACTAGAGAAGCTATGTACATACCAAAGTAAGAATCAGGTTTTTCTGGGGGGTTCCAACTTGCAGACTCTACTGGCCTTTGGGATTATATAGGTGAATTTTCATCAAAATGTGAAAAGAAAGCTGTGGTTAAAGGTTTAAGAATGTGAAAATAACCTTTGTCCTCTGGGAATGGAACCCAGGTCTCTCATGTTCATGGAAAGTGTACTAACAACTATAATTAGGAGGCTTGCTTCCCAGCGGTCAAGATATGCTTGTAGAGGTCAATGACAATGTCACTTTGTGATGACAAATGATGAATGAGTACCAAATACAAGCATGCAGGGACTATGAAACTGAAGACTGCATGAAAGCATGTATCATAAATCAACACACCCCCATGCTGAATTTAGGGTGAAGGAAGTCAAGGCAAAATGCTAAGATCACACTCATGATGGGTGCATAGTTAGAGCTGGGATGCATAACCTTTAAGAATGTGAAAATAGCATGTGTCCTCTGGGAATTGAACCTAGGTCTCTCATGTGCATGGAAAGAGTACTACCAAATATACTAAGGACAATTGCTTCCCAGTGTTCAACATATTCTTTTAGAGGTCAATGAAAATGTCAATTTTGAGGACATATTATGAATTAGTACCAACTAAAAGAATTCAGGGAATATGGACCTGAAGACTGCATGAAAGCATTTATCATATCTCAACAAAAGGGATTGTTGAACCATATTTTTAAGGGAGTTTTCTTGTTGTTGGAAGAAGAGTGTAATACTTCACAGAGATTTTCTGAAGTGTTAACAGCTTATCCCCATAAGTTCCTTGGACAATGTCTTGGCAGAAGAATACATTGGGTCTTTAATAGAGGGGTTTGATTCAGCCGCTGTAAGACTCCAAACAGTGCTAGGCAGTGGCAGTTCTGTGGATTGTAAAGCTGCTGTTTAGGCTGCCCTCCTGAGTGTTACAAAAATATTTAATTGTAACCAAGATCAAGTTCCAGAACTTTCTAAGTGAGCAATCAAGTGGTAAAGAATAAAGTTTGATAATATTTGCTAGCAATGGAACAGAACTATCTGGGGAAAGATTATGTGGGAGATATTTGAAAAAAAGAAGTGAATTTTTGTTTAAAGTTCAAAAGAAAAAAGCTTTGGTATGTAAACAACACCCACAAGCTAATAACTCTGGTTGTCAGCAGAGGATTAGGGATGATCAACTCAAACACCAACCAACCTCCAGGTTCTTAATGAACCTGCCCAACTGTCTGCAATCAAGTGCTTGAAGGGTACCAGATACCTGACGGTGGCCGTACAATACAAAGCACAATTTTTTGAGAAGCTCTAAAAGAAAATGGTGACTGATTTGAATAGGGATACCCTCATTACTTCTCAAGTAACTCAAGAGTAGGCTTGCAGAATTCAACTTTGAAGAATAGAAGGAGGTATAACACTCCAGGTTTTAAGCTTAATAAAACCTCTTCAATCAAATGTGATTGGCTCCAGAAAGATGATCAAGGAATTATCAAGACCAGTATGGTCAGAGAAAGGGCTCAAAGAGTGGTCTAACACACTCAAGAATTCAAACAGAAAGAATTCTCTTCAACCAGCAAGGCTATGGTTGGTGATAAGGATCAGGACACATAGGGGCAAATACTTCAGGATCAATGGAGCAGGGGGAAATCAAGGATATACCCAGGATGATGATTAGGATCAGATTTCAGATAATAAGCAGGGGCATATGCACACACTCCCATGGATGATTGGAAAAAGGTAGGTGTGAGCCCCTCCTTTTATGGGCCATTGGTCCGTGTAGACTATTTAAAATTGATGAAACAGATGAGTGGAAAAAACAACAATTGAAAAAAAAATTCTTTTTTTTTACTTGGAAAATGAAATGATGCAGGAAAATAGAAATGAAAACAACAAAAAAAAAAGAAGGATTGACAGCTGAGCATGAAGGTGGGAGGATGAAGCCGGTTTGAGAGATGGGCAAGATCAAGCCAAGCAGGTCTTCACCCGCCCAATCGGCAAAACAAAGGACCAAAGCTAAAAGGACAGGGATTGAAAACAAGACCTGGGGAGTTAGACACCCCAGGGACCCATCCCTAAACCGCTGAAAGATAGGGAAGCTGGAGGATCTGAAGGCTGAAGGAACCTGATTCAAAAAAAGGAATTCCATTTTTTTTGGATTTAATTGATGATTAAAGATAGTTAAAAAAATCATAAAGAATTGTACAATTTTCCGCACTGGACCAAGATGTACAGATTTGGTCACCACAACACTCAGCTATGCTTTTGTGTTGAGCAGTGTGCAGAGGTGAGAATTGGTGGGTGATTCCATGTAGACCCAGATTTATGGCTAGTTTTTTGCCAATGAATTCACCAATGAGGTCCAATACAAGGTTCTTGACCTTGTGACCAATGAATTTTTCTGTCTTGGAAATGTATTCAATAATTTCGTTGGCTGCAACTGAATTCACTCGGAGTACCTGGAGATATTGGCCCAAAAATTTTGAGATGAATCCTTTTGAGTTGTTTTGAAACCTCCTTTAAATCATGGAAGAATGGAGTTTCAGTGCACTTGGCACTTTCTGAGAGCTGGACTGGATTCTGGGGTGGAAGTTTGAAAGAGTGTTTCAAGAACCTTCCCACTAGGATGCCCAAGCCAGGTGTGCCATAGTTCAGAAGAGATTTCTTTGGCATGGTAGTATTCTTTTTGCAAGATTAGTTTGAACTGTGTGCCACAGAGTTTGATGGGATGATTTTGGCATGATCCAATGAATTCAAAGTTTTCCAGATTAACTTCTACAGCAGATTGTCAAATCAGGTAGGTCAGGCCTTCTTTGAAATCAGTTTATTAGTTGAGATGGCGGTTTGATTCATTTGGGGCACAAGTAAGACATTTTTCAACTTCAAGGATTTCCCAAGGTGGTTGATGATTATTGCTTTTCCAACTGTGGTGGCTTGGAGAGGGCTTTTGGATTTGCCAGTTCCTATGTGAATATCGGTTGGTTGTGCATCAAAGAGTGATTTTTCTGAGTTGACCATATTTTGGGGAGCTCCAATTTATATTTCAGGAAATAGGACTCAATTGGGATTGTTTGTTTGGTGATATGAAGTTGGATATTGAGAGGTGCTTTGGCATTTTTGGTCTCAGGGGTTTGGATGGGTATTTTGGATTTCATTCATGAAGTTGGATTTGAGTTGGTCTTGAGTGGGTCTGAGATGAGGATGGAGGAGCCAGAAATTCTGCTTTGGATGATTGCCTAGCGTTTGTTGCAAAATTATGTACACAGGTGCTGTGGTCCTGGCTTACGGGTTTTTTGCTTAGTCTTCAGGAGTGCCGTGGAAGTGGTTTCATCCTGGGTTAAGTTGTCTGAGGGTCTTGACCTTGCTGAATAAAGATGGATGACCTCTCTGAGCTTTTTGAGTAAATTGGTGGGGCATTGAAGCAGATTGATGTTGAGAAGTATTTTATCTACAATGTGGTGTAGTTTCATGGGGAATTTTTCAAGTATTGTGGAACTAAGTATGTCTTGAGGGACAGTGAGTTTCACAACTGGAAATCAATTCATCAGCTTCCTAAATTTGCTTATTTATTGAATCAAGCTTCTTTGATATTGATATAAAATGAAGTTGAGCCAAACTTGGAAGCAATTATTTGAGGATTGAGAAGTATAAGCATCATTAATGGCCTTCCAGATGGCGTAAGGGTTTTTATTTTCTTAAAAAAATTTCATGATAGCAAAAAACACAGTGTTTCCTAGATGCTGTATTGAAATGTTGTCTTATTTTCATTTTTTCTTCCAGAGGGATGAGTTGGGATTCTCTCCAATTTTTTCAAATGAAATTTATAAGAGGGCTTTATTTTTGGAGGTAACTTGAGATTTTTAGGAACAAAGCTGCAAATTTGTCTCCTGAGGGAAGAGGGATTTTCTTTTTGGGTTCCCCTTTCTCTTTGTCCTTTTCAAACATTGTTCCAAGTTGAACTCAGTTGAGAGTTGGGACTGTAAAGCTTATAAGAATGAAATATTGAAAGAAATTTCATTTCAGAATATGAATATAAAAGAAAGACAGCAGATAAGATGAAAAATCACCTGAAAGACCAGGAACATGGGCTACAGAATGGGTGCAAAAACAACAACAATTTACCCAGCTTGATGAACCAATACTGATTTGATGGTGACAACATGAGGATAGGAGATGAGTAAGAAAACAAGAAATCAGGATGAAAATGCAAGAAAGAATTTTTGAAGTACCTGACAAAAGACACAGGAATGCCAGATAACCTGGTTGTTCAGGTGATGATTCTTGCAGCAGTGGATCTGGATCAGGTTCACCAGATAGGGTGACAAGGGTTCCACACATGGAGTATCTACATGGTGATAGTTGCATGCCCCATTGCCCAACTCATACAATTGAGGGCAGGAATTGAGCAGGCATTCATCAGGTTTTTGTATGCATGAGACAGTAGAAAAAATGAATTTAAAATGAGAAATAAGAGAAGAAAGATTGAATAGCAGTAAGTTAAGCAGATTACCTCATAAAACTCAACAAAAATCCACATTTATATCCTCTTTTTTTTTGGAAAGAATTAGCTTAAATATACGCAGAAATATGAATGATGGGAATTTGAGGAGTGGTATAAAAATTGTTTGTGGAGAGGTGGAGGAAGGGAACTTGAAGTTGGAAGATTATGGAATAAACCAGGATACCTTGTGTTCTAGATTGAAATAAAATGAGGAGGAGGTGCAAATCTACAATGATTTATGTGGTTGGCAAGGAGAGGTGGAAATGTGGAAAGATGTAAAGATGGTGAATGGGAGAAGGATCCTGCTTTTATCCAGTATGAAATAATTGTGCCTTCTGTGTAGAGCATGGTTTGGAAGATATGTAGGAGGTTTCAGTAAGGAATTCTTTCCCATATGACAGTGATGGGCATCATAAATCTGGGAATTGGACTGTAATTTCTGTAGTGAATTTGGAACCACAAAGGTAGGGAAGGAGGACCTTCTTCTATTTGAATTCAGGAATTGACTCATTTTGTGTTTTAATGTCAATATATGAAAAGCCTTGTTAGTGTTGAATTCTGGGTTGAGGGGGGAGTACATGGGAGTGGGATGGAAGCTTTTTTATATAAATTCTCAACGTTCAAACAAAACTTGTGAATGAATTGAGGAATAAGTTTTCATTTCATGTGTTGTCAATTCCCGCTCTCACATCTGCTATGTAAACTTTTCTGTCCTTGTTAATTTTTTTTTCCTTGGTACTTTTTACATCTGATTTCCTTGTGGCATGCGTTTTGTCATTTTTACATATTGTGTTTGAAATCTTGCTAATATGCATACATCAACCTATAAGAGCATCATAAAAGATAAATAAAGAAATAAACATAAATAAATAAACATAAATAAACATAAATAAATAAACATAAATAAATAAACATAAATAAATAAACATAAATAAATAAAAATAAATAAATGAATATAAATGAATAAAAGTAAATAAATAAAAATCAATCAATAAAACTCAATCAATAAATAAATAAATTTAAATAAATACAAAGAAATAAAGAAATATAAAGAAATAAAGAAATATAAAGAATGAAAGAAAAATAAATAAATAAATAAAATAAAAATAAATAAATAAAAATAAAGAAATAAATGATAAATGATAAAACAATAAATTATTTATAAAACCCCAGGTATTATTACATTTCTTGATTTCCCACTCAAAAATAGGTAGGGTCACCCAATGACCCTGTTGAGACTGTGAAAGTTAAGATGTTTCTGGTGGGAATAAAACCCATGAACTCAGATAGACTGAGACACATACTAGAGTGCTTCCTTTACCAACTAGGCTACAGACGCATATGGCTGCCAGGGTTGTTTGGTATTTATGTTCTAGGTTCAATTGCACAGCCTCTGTACTGTGGTGATACATCATGATAGCAGGTTTAAACTCAACAAACCCCTTTCGATTTGATGTAGAAATAGGTACAGAAATACCCAGGTAAAAGTGTGATTGGTGTGGGGATTGAACCCATGATTGTAGGTTAGGTTTAAAGGTGATTATAATCTTACAGAAAGAATTCACATCACATTCAAGTCTCTTTAGAAACAAAGTACATGCACAGGTAGGCTCTGGGCTCATAGCCTGTTGAGACTGTGAAAATGAGGATTTTTCTGGTGATGGTCAAACCCATGATCTCAGATAGACTGAGACACATTATATAGTGCTGCCCTTACCAACTAGGCTACAGATGCTTGTGGCTTCCAGGGTTGTTTAGTATTACTTGTCTACTTTCAACTGCACAGCCTCCATGCTGTGGTGATACATCATTTTTTCAGGTTCAACCTCAACAGAACCAACCTGTGAGATCTCACTCTCTAACACCTCAAAATAGTATAATAAAACTAGTCCAAAAATCTCAAAACTGCCATTGTAATTTTGGGAAATTTTAATATTTCACATGTACTGTCACATATAGGTTTCACACCTAAAATTATGTCAGAATTGAGTTTCAAACACTAGTATGTAAAAATGACAGTACATAAAACACATGCCACAAGGAAATCAGATGTAAAAAGGACCAAGGAAAAAAAATTTAACAAGGAAAGCAAATGTTACATAGCAGATGTGAGAGGGGGAATTGACAACACATCAAATGAAAACTGATTCCTCACTTCATTCAAAATTTTTTTTGAACGTTGAGAATTTATATAAGCAAGCTTCCATCCCACTCCCATGTACTTCCCCCTCAACCCAGAATTCAAAACTAACAAGGCTTTTCATATATTGACATTAAAACACAAAATGAGTCAATTCCTGAAGTTGTGTGTAGTTTAGGAGTAACAGGTGGAATTAGGTTTTTTTGAAATTCCCGCAAGCAGCCCTGCATCACTTCACACAGCCTCTGCACTCCAAACATAGCCCACATGCAAAAATCAATCAAGGAAGCACATGCAAGGTCTGCACCAAGATCCTGCATGCAGCTCATCAGATCCATGCACACAGCACATATAGTCTGGGAATCTCAGATCTGAATCCTGGCAGGTACTGCACCAAAATATTAAAGAATAAATGGATAATCCCGGCATATGTAAAAAACTGAAATATGCATAGAGGATGATCTGAAAACATGATATATCAACCAAAAATGCAGAAAAATTACAAAATGTAAAATCAAATAAAAAATTACCATGAAGGTGAGAATTTAAATCTTTTAAAACCATGATACAAATCAAGGGATCAGAAAATAAATTAATAGAAAATGCTAAAATGGTCAGCAGATAAAAGAAAATCAATAAAATTTTCCACTGATCATTTTATTCAAATAGCTATAGTAGAAAGGTTAATTACCTGCAGGATAAAAAAATCAACAAATGAACGCAAAGACTGATCCTGGTCCAAAAATAATGCACTGATGCTACAGATTGAGGATTTTCTGGGCCAAAGCACAAAAAGGAAGCTCCATTCCAGCTATTTCTGGATTGCTAGCCTCAGCCTATTAGTCCAAACCCTCTCAATACCCTGAGAAGGATCTATTATCCCCAAAAGTTTATTTTTGAAGCACCTTTTTTTTGGCTTTTTTCCGATCAGGAATTCATTATTCATCATCAGAAATTTTGTAATCATATTTCAAGTGCTCATAAAAGGATAATAAAGTGATTCATGAATTAATTTTCAAATATATTAGTCTTAACTCATCTACATTATTTCTGTTTGCATTGAATATAAATCAACAAGTAAACCACCTTTGACCTGAAACCCTTTAACTTTGAACCATTGAAAGTACCCATCAAGTGACTGCTCAAATTAGTGATTTACTTCCTCTTTTCTTTGGATTGTGTTATACCGTAGGCCAGAAATACCACCACTTTGTTGTGTGTTACCCCTTTTTTTTAAGTCATAAAGACCCCATTATTCCAGGTTATAACATTCAAACTGAATCTCCTGAAGATAATTTTTAATGAACCCCTGTCTGTATAAACTTTGGCTCCTCTTTTAATTAATTTTATCAATCATATTTTCAACTTTTCAAACAAACCATATAAACCTTGCACCACCACCAATCATATATGGTATTGCAAGCTTGTCTGGGCACACTCCCAATTCCTGCTTGGCACAGTGCCCAGCAGGCTTTGTTGCGTGCCCAGAGGGCTTTTTTGTGTGCCCCTTAGGCTTGGTTGTGTGCCCAGCGGGCTTGATTTCCAAATCAGGTTGCGCTGTGGATCTTGGCACACATCCAAGTTCCGCTTGAATGGAGCCAAGCTGTTCGAAACTCCCCCTCACTCCTCTCCCAGTTGATCCATCAATGATTTTTATGGCATTCTAGTGCAATTGTGGCCCTCTTTCAGCCACCTTGCACAGCACCCCTCACTATTGATAAACAGAAGATGTAGGATGCTTCATTTAGACTGTCCTGTGGGTTCAGAATTCATGACACATACAATTCAAAAACTAAATGAAAGAGATGGTGGGAAAAACAAAAAAGGAAGAAATAAAAAGACTACCAACTTTTTTGAAATCATTTTGAGCATCTATTCAAGCCTCTATCCCAAGGTTTTCAATCCACTCCTTCCATCTTGAGCATAATCATAAAACAGAAAATTAACCCCAATCATTTATTTGGTGGGCATGGCCGATTGGCTTGGGTGTTGGCTAAGTCAAGTTTAGCCCAACTCACCCAGACTTTGCTTTGTGCCAAGAAGGCTGTGGGGAATGCCATGGGGGCTTTAGGGGGTGCCCAGTGTGCTTTAGCCAAAAACTGGCTAATTTGGGTGGGTTCTCAAACAAGCTTGAATACCATATACAGTAGAAAATGTCCTAACCCATACCACTCTGTGGACTGTTTTGACTATGGGTTATGGCAGGTTATGGGATTGGACAGGAACCTAAATGAACCCATGAAAATCATGCTTTAGAGCATAAAATTCTACTAATGCATGCAAATCATGGGTTATGAAAGGAAATTGGAATGAGGTAAATTTGTTTTGAAAGGCTGGCTTCAAAAAGTTCAAGTTCAGTTTCATCTAGCATTGTTACAAAAGAGAAATAATGGGTGCTTGATAAATAAATCAAATTTCCATGCAAAAAAATTTTGATAAGGGGAATGGAGGTGCTTTGAGTTGAAGGATAGGCATGATAAGCACAGGAAGAAAAGGTATATTTGGTGCGGATATTGAGAAATGAGTATCAATCATTAGTTGGTGGAGATGGAAGTGAAGAAAGTAAAATATATGGAGAGGTAATACATATGAATCCAAGGAGATGGTATATTTTGGAGATGATATGCGAAATATGTGGGTGAAAAATGATGGGTTAGAAGGGTGGGGTAAAATAGGGCTTACAGCCAAAATTGCAGTTTTTTTGATTTTTGACCTATGTTTTACCGTTTTTGGCAGGGTCTGGGGTAAAGATTTGCATTTTGGCTTGCACCAATTTGGTGGATCAATTTTGCCATGGTTTTTCACAATTATGGATTACAATTTCACAAATATGGATTACAAAAAGTTCTAATTTATCCTTTTAGGGATTTTTTTTGAGAATATTATTATTCTTGACCTGAATCACTTTTATTAGCCAAAAATCTGCCAGTTTCCTGGTATCTAGGAGCTGAAAGCTTTTTTTAAAAAATCATGAATCAGTTTTCAGCTTGCTACTATTGCAGAGCAAGCTGCAAAAGTAACAGAAATGACATAAAATAAGAATATTAAATTAAACTTAAGAAGGAATATAAAATCCATGAATATTATTGCAGAAATGGATTCTCCACCCAACATTTGGTCGGTTCACTCACCACCCCACCCTTGAAATGCAACTCCTTATATTTTTAATAATTAAAGAAAGAAAAAAACCAAAATACCAAGGCAAAACAATTGGACTTTTTGGCCAAATTGAATATTTCACACAAATTCACCACAGAAAAATGGATTGCACCTGTATGTAGGTGGCATTTCTGTATCCCATTGATATCTCAGGGTTGTGTGATGCTGTATCTCATCATTAACTTTCAGCAGGTGGTGAAATATTGTGACTAGAGATCAGAATTTGCTGAACTTCTGGCTCATTAGTTCATAATAGATTTTCAAGGAAAAGCTAGATATGAGCAAAGCTGTTTCTTCACAAGCAGTCCACATATCATCCACAAATTACTGCAGTTGGTGTTTGGGAATTCCTTCAAAGTGAAATTCAAAAATTCCAGAAGAGGTTGATTGTTTCCAGACTGGAATTTCCATTAAGTGGTCAAAAACTGGGTAATTCCTCTTATTCACAGCCCAAAATAAAATTCATAAACATGTATTTGGGATAATACTAACACACCATGCTCCTAGAAACGTACAAATCTTTCCCCATATCAATGAGCAATTGATGGCTTCTTTTCTGTTGGTTTCTTATTCCATAGCGTATGTTGGTGTAATTTTATTTTTTATACTTCTACTTTTTATCAGTGAAAATACAGAAAGCCAAGCCAAAATTGTTTTTTCAAATTTCAAAACATGAAGAATATTTGAAATGGAAGATGACCAAAAACCAAGGGGGTAATGAAAGGAAAAAGAACAAAAGAAGGAAGAAGAAAAAAGTCAATATCCTCACTTAGATGTTTTGATTACCATCCCTGGTCTGCACATAAGGGCAGCTTATTTTGTTTTTTGAGGGAGAATGTTGAAACCAAGGCAAGAGGCAGGCTTATTTTTGCAATGTAGAAAAGCCAGGGACATAGGTGAAATTTATAAAAATAGAAAAATCAATTGAACTAGTTCTGGCCTGAGCAGAAGGGAATCCATTTTGGAAGAAAAGGAAGACATGAATTTAGTGGGAATGGGGCTAGTCACAAAGGCATGCAATCAACAACTGCAGATGTGTTGACTACCAGCCCTGGTTACAGAACAAAGTGTCACTCAATCACAAATCTATTTATGAAAATTAAGCCATGAGAGGACATGTCTTTAACAAAGGAAAAAGTTTAAATTACGGCATATCAGAGTTAAGCAAATCTGCCATTTTTTAATAGTGGGTTTCAACCCAAATCCACCACTTCAAACCCACCATTAAAAATCAAAAAGATACCCTTATTTCCCATCAGACCTGTCAAAGTCACCTGAAAATGAATGGGTTTTTTCAAATAAACTATATAAAGGGTTTCACCACCTCAACCCATCATTTCACATCATCACCCCTGGTTTCAACCTCCATTCCTATCCTGTTTGCTTCATAACTCTACTTTAATGCTCACAAAGCTTCATCACCCTCATCACATTATTGCTTCCATCACATCCATGCTCTCATCACTTCATCCCCACTTTCATCACATCCCTTCATAACTTCATTGCTTCCTAACAGTGGAGGTACTCAAGGAGATTCCTCAATTACTGGGCTTGTAAATATATTTGATTTATTGATTGGATAAAACTTTAAAAAATGAAAAAAATAAAATAGAAACAATAGAAACAACATCAACCATATCGGGCCTTCTTTCCCGAAATTCTTTCATCAATTTTTGAAGTACTAAAATCTTGGAGTTTTAAAGATACATTGGCTAGCTTTTTATTAATTTGGAATGAGCAGCCAAAGTGAGTGTGGGTTGAGGAGGTTTTTAAACTAGGAGGAGGAAATGTAGTCTGATGATCAAAAAATTGAGTCTGCTAAAGAATTTCAATAATGCCCTCAGCTTTTGGAAAGTCAACAACACAACCAAGTTTTGGAAAAGATGAACCATGACCCAAATCATTGCAGGGAGGAAGGATAGGCTGTCCTGTAGATGTGTTGATGTATGAAAATATCCCATATGTAAAACCATTCAAGTCATTATTATAAGTATGGAGCTTGTTTGAGAAGTCATCAAATATCACAACCATAATTGAAAACATGCAGAAATCTTGCTCCTTTTCCATCCACTTGGATGAATACCAGTTTGGGATTAGACATTCATCTGAAACTTTCTTGTTTTGAGCATGAGCTGAAGTACACAGTGATTGGATCCTTCCAAAGACAAATTTGTTGTGAGAAGGGGGACGGTCCCAAAGTTCATCATTCTTCTTGATTGTTTCTTCATTCAAACCTGGTTTGCAAGAATAGACCCCTATTTTTGAATTGAAGTCAACATCAATCAATTTTTTGACTTTTCTGCCAAAACATGACATAAACAATTGGACAAACCTGCAGAGGCACCTCTATCACTTCCAGCACCAAAACCGACGGCATGAATGGAGCCAGTCAGGGCTGCTGTGTTTGTCTTGCTGAGTGAATGACGGTTCTTTGCCATCTGGTACAATTTTGAGACAATTTTGCACAAAGTATCAATTTGTGGAGTGCTTTTGGCAGCCTTGAAACTGTGGTATTTAAGAATGAAGTAGGGCTGAAACTGGTGGTTTTTGACAGCATTAACCAGCATGTGAGAGCACATGCATGGTAAGACAACATGATTGGGTGCAAGATTGTCCCGCAGTGTCACAAAGTATGTTGGCTCATCACATTCTTCTAAAAAATGTCTCCTGGCACAGTTGAACTTTTTGTTACTTGCAGATGTTGAAGTAACATTTGAGTCCAATAGCATGTGTCTCTTTCCTACTACAAGAGGTTTCAATGCATTTTGTTTCTCCTTGGTATCCCCTGAAACGCCACGCTCATCACAACTACAAACTGTTTTTCAGGATGAAACCCAGGAATTGCAACATGAAATGAAAACCAAAAAAAAATAATTCAGAATCAAAAGTTCAATTAGTAATTTTATTGTTGAAAAATATTGAGGAATAAAATTTAAATCCCATAACCATTTTTACCAGACATGCCTTCATTCAATTCCACATTTGATTCCATTGAGATTGATATATAAAAGACTGATATCTAAAGACAATAAATACCCTCTTTTTTTAAAAAAGAAAAAAACAAAAAAGGCTACTTACCAATGGGGTCGTGGTCATGGTGGATGAGGTGGGTGTTGGTGGTGGGTGGTGGTGGGTGGTGGTGGGTGGTGGTGGGTGATGGTGGGTGTCAGTGGGTGGTGGTGGGTGGTGGTGGGTGGGTGAGGTGTTTCACCTCATACTAGGACAGACCCCCAAATTGGAGATGACAGACCCCAAGTGTGGTGCAGGTGTCTAAATCACTCACTAGGTGGGGAGGGGATTTGAAACCCCCCCCACCAAGCCACTCCCTCCCACCTTGATTGCTCTCTAGATGGGGAGCGGATTGGAAATCCCCCCCTCCCTCCCCCCTTGATCTCCCCCCTTGCTTGGTCAGTAGGTGGGGAGCGGATTTGAAATCACCCCCACCAAGCCACTCCCTCCCTTCTCAATTGCTCTCTAGGTGGGGAGCGGATTTGAAATCCCCCCCTCCCTCCCCCCCCCTCCCTCCCCCCTTGCTTGGTCACTAGGTGGGGAGCGGATTTTAAATCCCGCCCTCACTCCCCCCTTGATCTCCCCCTTGCTCTCCCCCTTGATCTCCCCCCTTGCTCCCTTGCTAGGTGGGTAGCAGATTTGAAATCCACCCCCTCTCCCACCCTCCTCAATGTTGCCCTTGCTTGCTTGCTGGGAGGGGGGGTGATCAAGTCCCCCCCACTGCAAGCCCCACCGGCCCCCCCCCCTTGCTCCCACAGCAAGGCGGTGGCTTGCACCCCCCTCGCTTGCTCCCTGGGTGGGGGGGTGATCAAGTCCCCCCCACCGCAAGCCCCTCAGCCCCCCCCTTTTCCGCTCACTTGGTTGGGGGGTGATGAAATCCCCCCACCAAGATAGCCCTTCCCCTTGGCCGCTTGTTTGGTCGGGGGGTGACAAAATCCCCCCACCACAAGCCCCTCCGCCCCCCCCTTTTTTCCAGTCCCTTGGTTGGGGGGTGATGAAATCCCCCCACCGTGCTGGCCCTTCCCCTTGGCCACTTGCTTGGTTAGGGGGTGTTGAAATTCCCCCACCGCAAGCCCCTCCGGCCCCCCCCTTTTTGCCCCTTGCTTGGTTGGGGGGTGATGAAATCCCCCCACCGGGCTGGCCCTTCCCCTTGGCCGCTCGCTTGGTTGGGGGTGCTGAAATCCCCCCACCGCAAGCCCCTCCAGCCCCCCCTTTTTGCCGCTTGCTTGGTTGGGGGGTGATGAAATCCCCCCACCGGGCTGGCCCTCCCCCTTGGCCGCTTGCTTGGTTGGGGGGTGATGAAATCCCCCCACCGCGAGCCCCTCCGGCCCCCCCTTTTTGCCGCTTGCTGGGTTAGGGGGTGATGAAATCCCCCCACCAGGCTGGCCCCCCCCTTTGCCGCTTGCTTGGTTGGGGGGTGATGAAATCCCCCCACCAAGCCAGGCCCTTCTTCCCGGCCTGCTCGCTTGCTTGCTTGCTCACAAAAAAAAAGACTAGAAAAAAACAAATAGAAAAAAACTTGAAAAAAAAAACAAAAAAAAAAAAGAAAAAAAACAAAAGCAAAGCAGAAAAAAATCCAAAAAAAAACCAAAAAAGAAAAAAAAGAAAAAAAAAAGAAAAAATGGAAAATAAACCAAAAAAAAAAAGAGAAAAACAAAACCAAAAAAAACCAAAAAAAACCAAAAAAAACCAAAAAAAACAAAAACAAAAAAAAACAAAAACAAAAAACAAAAAAAAAAAAAAAAAAAAACAAAAACAAAAAAAAAAAATAACAAAAACAAAAAACAAAAAAAAAAAAAAAACAAAAACAAAAACAAAAACAAAAAAAAACAAAAAAAAGCCAAAAAAAAAGCCAAAAAAAAAGCCAAAAAAAAACAAAAAAACAAAAAAACAAAATGAAAAACAAAATGAAAAACAAAACAAAAAAAAAAGCCAAAAAAAAAGCCAAAAAAAAACAAAAACAAAAAAAAACAAAAAAAAACAAAAAAAACAAAAAAAACAAAAGGAAACCCAAAAAAAAAGAACAAAAAAACAACAAAAAAAAACAAAAAAAAAACAAAAGGAAACCCAAAAAACCAAAAAAAAAAAACAAAAGGAAACCCAAAAAAAAATCCAGAAAAAAACAACAAAAAAATAAAAAAAACAAAAGGAAACCCAAAAAAAAACAAGAAAAAAACAGAAAGAAACCAAAAAAACCAAAAAAAACCAGAAAAAAAAAATAAAAACAAGCAAACAGAAAAAACAAAGAAAAAAACAAAGAAAAACCAAAAAAAAAAAACAGGAAAAAAACAGGAAAAAAACCAAAAAAAAAAAATTAAAAAAAAAGCAAAAAACAAAAACAAAAAACAAAAAAAAAAAAAAAAAAAAAAAATGGTACTCTTCAATTTATGGCTTGAATGTGAAAAATTGTAGGGTATGTAAATAAATGAACCCCAGTTCAAATAAAAAAAAGAACCATACTTTTGAACAAGATCTTTACTCACAGGGCTGGTAATTACTTGTAGTGGCTTACTTGTGGGGTTTCTTCTGTTGGTAGATTGGAAAATTTTTGTTGACTGATTTTTTGGAATTTTGGTATCAATGACACTTGACCAGTGATGTTTTGAAATTTGATGATAATCATGTATTTCATTTGAAGATTAATGATCTTGATAAAGACCCATGATTGGAATTGATATGTTTAGATCAGGAAATTTCAAAACACCACATTAAGCAAGGAAATATCCCATGCAAAGAGTTTGTTTGCTTCACCAAAACAACAGATTTCATGACTACAAATATTCATTTTTCATAGAGACTTGATTCAATCATCTGGCAGTGTGGAAACACCAATTCATTGCATCATGACTTCTTCAAATTGAGATTGGCACATGTTCAATTTCAGAAAAACCAAACCCTCATGCAAAATTATCACATCTCCTCTTTCTCCAACTTATCATTTGATGATCCTCTTGGGACCAGATCTGATAAAATACATGCAAACTGCATCCACATATTGCTTGGCTAAAATGCAACAGTACCTTGGCAGAATTCACCAAATTGGATTTTCTTTTCAGCTTCCAGGGAACCTAACTAGTCCCTCATCAAGTCTTTGAGGGTACGTTCTTGTGCTTTCATCATCATGGATCTCACAAAGTTCCAAAACCATCTGCTTTTGTTGTAGCCCAATGTATTCAGACATTTTTCACAGAAGTAAACTACCAGCAAGGCGGATTGATCGTTTTTGTGTTTTCCTTGGTCCACCATTGATCTGGATGCCTGTAATTTTCTAGTTGAGTCAATTCAGTGTGACATTGTTCATTTGAAAACTCTGAGACAGTGAGGGAAGAGTGGTCAACAGTGGATGCTGGAGGGTCTTTGCGCTTGTGCTTTTTCTTCTTGCTGGTGGAGGGCTCCTTTGGGTCTTTCTGGGAATGAGCCTGAAGTAAGGTGAAGCTGATCATGATATCAATAATGACGCTACGTAGCTCTTGAAGACAGTCCCTTGGCTCAATGGGAATAGCCTGTTACTGATTGGTGGGCATAGCCTCTGACTGATTGGTGTTGGCCTCATTGTCTAGAACCATGTGATGCTCTATTGAGCAGGGCTGCAGTTAATTTGGAAATGTCTTGATGCTTTGATGCCACATAACCATTTTCAGGTTTGCCTTGACATTGGAGACTGGAAATGTGAGAGGATGGGGAGGCTGTGCACACAGTTCATTGGAAACTGTTTGCACTGAGAAAGCCACTTTCTTGGCCCATTTATTTATTGTTTTCCCAGTGGGATGATCCAAGGCATGAAGAAAGCGCACCAGATTGGATTCTAGATGAGCAGTTTTCTGATCTAGGGGGGGTGCACCAGCAGGACAAGAATGGCTTTTCTGCAGGCGGTTGAGGGCAGGAAAATTGATGATGTCTGGTGCCCACCATGGCTCATGTGCATCCGAGTGTAGAAACTCTGTTGCTGTGAAATGAAAAAGTGGTCATTAGAAAAAAGAAATCTTGCAAGTTGATGGGATGTTCAAATAAAACTAACCTTGCTCACGGATCTGCCAAACCCAGTTACCATACTCAAAATTGGCTGAATGGGAGATTTACCGCATTTCTGATGGTTCCATAGTAGTGGTGGTCTGGAGACCAAAATCCAAAAAGTGCTTCACCGCATCCCATCCCATTTTGAGTTTCTTTGGAGATTTCCTACACTTGAAAGATTGAGTGATTGAATGAAGCTCCTTGCTTATTCTTTTGTGGTAAATGATGGTAAAATAACCTCTACTTGCTTGATCATCAAAATCATAAGTGGGATCCTCATCTTGGGGAGCATCCATACCAGAAACAATTGGCTGGGGAGAGGTTGGGTCTGGTTCAATCACTAATGATTGATTGGATGTCTCAGGTTGATCTGGGGCACCTGGGATTGCTCAGAAGTGACTTGGGGTTCCTCCATGGTTGCAGTGGGTTGGGCACATAGGGAAGTTTCAGGAGTTAATTGGATTTCTGGTTGATGGGAGGTTGCAATGGCTTCATGATTTGATGCTGCATCAGGGGAGGAGGGGGCTGGATTGTGATTTCCCATGATTTGTAGATGTGGGGTCATGTCCACAGGGGGATGAGTCAAGCGTGGACGTTTTGGAGGTGGCTGTAATGGGGGCTGTTGGGACAATGAGAAGCTGGGTGTGATGCTTGGATGTTCTCTGCGGGGAAGACATCTTTTACAATTGTATTCTAAGGGAAAGCAAACCAAACAGACCTCCAAATCTGCAAATGTGAAGAATGAAAGTGGGGCAAAAACTAACCTTTTCAGATATCACTCAAGCTGAAGTTTAACCTGTTCACAGTATCTTGGATTGAACTGATGATCCTGAGGCGAGCACAGGTAGTGACCATCTCTTGAATAGTATCAACATTCTGAAAGAATTCTTCCTCAGTTACTTCATGGACTTCTGATGCGGGGTTGGACTCGTCTGCAGGCGCTGAGAGTCGTTCACCTTCATGAGTTGATGGTGAGGACTCTGTTGATTATGCCAAGGCATTAGTCAATGGATTCCAAGGTTGGTAGGGATTGTTCTTTTAATTTGATGAAATACAAAATATTGGGTTAACAATCCTGAAGGAGGGATTTCTTGTGTAGGAGCGGTGGATGCCATTGTGAGTGGATTAATAAATAGATGGGAAAAAGATGTGAAGCTGGCTCAAGGGGTATTGGGGAATGAACAAAAGGGGAAAAACCTGAGGGAAGGGAGGGTTATTTATAGCCATTGACAAGAAGACTTGTTTCATTTTTCTTGCTGCAACCCACCAAAAAAACATGGCTTCTGACCATGTCTACATGATGCAACATGCAGATCCATATTCATTTGTGTGCCATGCTGGTGTGATGCATGTGGTTTGCATTATCTGGGGATAGACCTGTGCATATGTAAGCCTTGATGACTTGCTGCATTAGCTGAAAAATAATCTACCACATTTATGGATGATGACAATTGCTTCTTGTGACAGACTGCAACCATTAGAATGCCTCATGGACGATGACCAATGTTCTTGTTAATGGTTGCTGACCATTGAAGTTCTTTATGGATGATGAAAATTGATTCTCATGAGCAACTGCGACCATTAGAATGCCTCCTGGATGGTGACCAATGTGCTTGTTAATGGTTGCCAACCATTGAAGTTCTTTATGGATGATGAAAATTGATTCTCATGAGCAACTATTACCATTAGAATGCCTCATGGACAGCAAGCAATGTTCTTCTTAATGGTTGCCAACCATTGAAGTTCTTTATGGATGTTTACAATTGCTTCTCATGAGCAACTGCGACCATGAAAATGCCTCATGGATAGTGACCAATGTTCTTCTTAATGGTTGCCAACCATTTATTCTCCTGCCAGTTTCACATCAAGGACAAGAGTGTACCACACAATGTCACACAGTGTAAGATCGTATCTAAACATATGGGAGTAATGGTGACAGGCGGTGGAACAACACGCATGATGTGAATTTTGAGCAAAGTTACTCATGGCATAGTGGAAAAATTGTACTTCTAAAGAATTTTGATGCAAGATTAATGTGAAGGATATTGTGGAGGGAAGACAACAACCATTTGAGTGAGATTGGGAAGAAGGAGATGAGTATCTAAGGGAGAGGGGAGTTAGGTGTCATCCTGCAGGGATTGGAAACACTTCCCTCCAATCCCTGGTGGTTAGAATAGTTGACCTGAATATGATATGAGCACAATTTCCTGAGTCAGCCAACTGTAAGGTTGGTGGATATATTTTCAGGAAAAAAAGACTTACTGGGCAAGTTGCTACTTGCTTTTCTGAATCTGAAGGAGAGATGGAAAATTCAGTGAGGTGCATATGATGAGTGGAGTATGAGGACATTACCTTTTGAATATTCTCCTCAATGGTATTGGTTGAAATGAGGTAATAAACCTGCACTGGCCTTGTTTGTCCCATTTGATGCAGCCAATCAACTGCCTGTGCCTGGGTTGTGGGGTTCCAACGGGGTTCCTATGTAGATCAAATGAATGTAGACTAAGTAAATGGAAAAATTCTAGAAAGTATTAGGTTATTGGCATGATGAATACAACATTGGCTGATGTGATGTTGATTCCAACACCAGCCACCTGAATGGAGGCAAGAAGCACATAAGTTTTGCTACTTGCTGAAAACTGCTCAAGAATCGATTCTTGCTGTTTTGCCGTTAACCCTCCATCCAGATGAAAGGAGGATATTCCATATTCATCTAGTCTCATTCCAATCCTGCACATTAGGGGAGAAAATAGACTTTTGAGTGGGGTCTCATTGGAAACAGGAGAAAAATACAGCCAGCTTACAGATAAAGATAACGTGTCCAACACAAGAAGACCACAACTTTGCTTGCTGCAGCTACCACCACTGATCCTGGCTGAATCATCCCTACAAAATGTTTGATTTTGGAGCTCTCAAGGCAGGTGTCAATATCAATGTGGTGGACAATTGTTTAAACTCCCGTGCTGTGATCCTTGGGACCAAACTCTTCAGGGAGGATGAATTGTCCATTTTGGTCCATGATGACATTGGGGTCTGCCAAAACCAGATGATTACATGCTCCTATGAGCTGTCCAAGATCTTTGAGGAGCCACAACCTCATTGGCTTGGATCCATCAGCAGGCAGCTCATTCCTGATCTTAGAAATGAATTGGTCCTGGAGTCGGCAGTAGAAGTCTTCCACTTCAGGTGAGAGTGGTGTCTTGATGTAGTTGTGAGTAATACTAAGGAGATTTGACAGCTCATCAACCTTGGTCCTTCAAAGGGTGGTGTGTTGGAGGACCATTTTTATTGGGGCAAAGTCCCCTGCTTTTAGGTGGGGCAAAAGGGTAGTTGCCCAGTCACTGTACTCATTTTCTAGACTGATACCCAGGAAGCTAAGGAGAGAGAGGAGATCTTTAAGGCAGTTTTGAACTGGCGTTCCTGTGAGACAAAATCTACAATTGGTGGAAACCTGGGTGACCGCTTGGGAAAGCTTGGCCTTGGTATTTTGGATAGTGCTGTCATGCAAGTGAATTGCAGTCAGTTTGGTCCCACAAAAAATACTTGGGTAGGAAAGATGGCAAAATGAAGGTTGGATTTACTGTGCCTTATTCAAAATAATTCTGAACCATTTTCTGGAGAAAATAATGGAGCATGGGGCGTTGCGGTTGGCTTGCATTTTGTTGTATTCCAATGACACCAGTTGATATGATGTGAAAATCACATCTGCATGTTCCAGTTGACAATCCATGGTCTGATGCGGCCAGTTTCCATGGTAGGTGAGAAAATTGATGGCCTTTGACTGCGTATGCTTCATAATATCTCTTTTCCAATTCTTCAGGAGGCGTGGGGGGGTTATCAACAGTGTGGCTTGATGTTGAGGTTTTTCAGGGGGGATCCAGGGGAAGGCCATAGGTCCAGGCTTGCAGCAAGGTGGTTGCAAGAAGTGTAATTGATTTTATTTTTTTACCAAGACCCATATCATTGGCCAGGATAGATCCAAGTGTGGATTCTGGAATGTCCTCACCCCTTGCAATATCTATGCTCTCACCAGTGATCTTCACAAGGGCCAAAATGGGGTCTCTGGCTGGCCAGTGACTTCATGTCACCATCCAGTCCCATTTTCTGGCCAATTGAATCCCTTTATTGGAAACTTCTCTTCACCAATGAGTATTCTTGAGTTCACCTCAGTTTAAATCAAAAAGAAAATATGATTCACACTGTATTCACCATGGTGGAAAATGAATGTCACTTGTAATTCCCCAAGGAAAAAAACTGAATTCACTTGAATGTTCACATTGATTCAACCGGGACTCACTTGAAATTCCTTATGGAATAAAAATTTCCAATAAAATATTGTATATTTTAATATCCCAGCTACAATCTCAGTGATCAATATTTTCCACAATGTAATGACAGCTTCATTCTGATTAATTCCAGTATTCATAAAAAAAATTATTGTACAGTTTATTTCATATCACTTTTATGTAAAACTACCACTTCTATAGTACAAATTTCATTGGTGTTTTTCCAGTCTTTCAGCTGTGTTTCACATCTGGTTGCATTACTGAAAAATCAGCTCCAAATCAATTTTAGTTTATCCTTCCCAATTGGACCATACTCCCCCAGCCCGGTAAAACCATCAACTTTCCACTGTCCAAGAAAAAAAAAAGGAAAGAAAAGTCAAACCAAGGAGGGAAATCTGCAAAGATAAACAATAGAAGGTGTATCCTAAACCCAGAATCAAGGTTGAATTGTATCAGCAATAGGAGCGTCATCCTTGCTGTCGAGTCACTCAGCTTAGTTTTTTTTTCATTTTTTCCCCCGGGCATCTCGCCATGGCCCATTGGTCTTGTCCAGCAAGTATTGATCCTAATTCAAATCAATGGGATGAAGAAGAGGATTGCCTCAAGGTTGATGCTGAAGGTGAGTGAGGGTTTCAAGGTGAAGCTGGAGAGAGTGTTAGACGCCTTGATTGATTGTCACAATCTTGATGACATGTGGTTGCTTGATTTGACCTCAAGAGAGTCACCCAATCCGCCTCCTACTGGATGTTCTTCCACTCTGTGATTTTTTCCCCTTCATCCATGACTCCCATCCTCCCGCTTGCTCAAAAACTGGGAGGGTTCTTTGATCATCATTCAAATTAGGATCAGGATTGTGACCAATTTGGGGTCTTAGCCTCCCGGGTTTTGAAACCTATCTCAATTGTCTTTCTCTCTTGTGCATCAATGATCTCTTTAGATATTCCAAAACTCATTACAGGATACTTTCTACTGCTATCTACACGGTTTTTAAGGGAACTTCCCAAGGTTGGAATGGGATGTTCAGGACTGCCTCTGCACAAAGTTGTGAAATTCTTGCATGCTCTCACTTTCCACATTACCACAAACTAGGTGTTTTTTTTTTTTGATCTCAATGTCTGACTACTCAATTGATTCAAAAAAAAATTAAACAATTAAACAAACATGGTAAGTGTCAGCTCTCTGATACCAGGAACCTTGCAGTCCTTTAGCTAAAGAGAGTGATAAAAGAACTTGGAGCAATAATATTCCAAATAATAAACACTTTAAAGCTCCAATAATGGTATGGTAAGAGCAAGTGCAAGGTTTATTTGGTTTGGTTATAAATATTTTAAATATAATATAAAAAGAGGGGCCACAGTATTATACTACTGGGGATCTTTACAGACTAGCAACCTCTCTTCAAGGGGCCTCCTTAGGCAGTTTAAGAACCTTGGAATAAATATGGGTGCCTTAGAAAGGACTTATTCCACTAATGGCCGGGCTTAATAGCACAAGTGGCCTAGACAGGAAGGGAAACACTCACTCTGAGCACTTGACCACGAAAATCCTGGAATAATTGGAAGGGTTTCAGAGCAGATGGGGTAGATTGCTTGACTAAACTTCAATGGTTGATTGGTTAATAAAGGTAAATAATACTACTACAGACTAAGTCCTAAATCACTTGCTAATCTTCATATAAGCACTTGATTAACAATGACACTGTGTCTGATTGATAATAAATAAATCCTGATAACTGATAACTGATTGGAAACAGACGGGCAAAAAGAGCCTGTTTAAATATTCTTTTTTGGGTGCTTGAGGGCCTCTAGAAGGGGTACTAGCCATGGGTTGAGGCTAGGGGGGCAATCAGGGAAAGATTGGCACGTCCTCAAGGTGCTGTTAGCCTGCTGGCCTTAGATCTGTCAAGGAACAGCTCCTTTTTAGCTGCATGATCTGTTAATCAATAGATTAGTCATTTTGCTGATCCTGCACTGATCCTCAATTTGTACAGTAAGTACTGGTCCAAAGTGAGCAGACGTGGATGTTTATTGATTTTCCATCCTCTGCTGATCCTGTATGTAATTTTTAATAATTTTTAAGATCACTCCTTATGTAGTTTTGTGGTCTTTGAAGGTTCTGATCAACTTATTTCGTGGTAAGTCTGGATCTTTATTTAAGTAATAAAAAATACTAAAATTTGGTTAATAACTAATTTTAATTGATTTTTAAGGTTTTTGAACTATAATCCATGCTTGTGTGGTAGCTTTACATATGTAGTGTAGATCCTACTATATTGTAGCTCCTCTGAGCGGTACCTGGATGTCAAACTGATCACGGCAGGAGGCGCGGGGATCAGTCCATTCAAATGCGCGCGAGGACTGATCCGCTGCTCTGATGCGCGCGGGGGACTGTACCTCTGCGCGCGTGACTAGGTCACGGGATTACCTGCGCGGGAGTCCAGCGCTGTAGGGACGCGGGGCTGCGTGCGGGAGTTGGCGTACGCGGGAGTCCAACGCTGTAGGGACGCGGGGCTGCGTGCGGGAGTTTGCGTAGGCGGGAGACCAGCGCTGTAGGGACGCGGGGCTGCGTGCGGGAATTGTGACAAAACACAATTTCCCATTTAACTCCTAAACTACACACAACACCTGGATTTTGACTTAAATTTAGGTGTGAAACCTATACATGACATATCATGTGAAATATTAAAATGGCTAAAAGGTGCCATACTGGTGCTGTGGTCATTTACCATTTTCTATTAAATTAATTAAAAAATATAAGGAGTAAGAATTCAAGGGTGGGATCAGTGAGTGACCCTACCTTATTTTGGGTGGGGAATCCATTTCTGCAATAATTTTTATGGATTTCCTACTCCTTCATTTTATAATAATTCTATTCATTCATTTATCTTTGTTCCTTTTAATTTTGTTAATATTATTATTGTTGTTGCTTTGTCAGGTTACTCTGTGCTAAGTAGCAGGCTGACATTCCCCCACTCCAAGATATAACTATATCTGAAAAAAAATTTTGGGGCTCAGTGTCTTTTACTGGCTCTGTAGTTTCTCAGGTGTATAGGTCCATCTGGAATGTTGTTTTCAGGTAGCCATTCATCTTTATCAGCTGATTCTCCTTTGTATCTGACTAATTAAAGTCTAACATCTTTTCCTTGGATCCTTTCTTTTTTATCTTTAAGGATTTTACTAACTTTTCCTTTGTCCTTCTCAGGCTCATCTAAGACTGGTATTTCAAGTGAAGGGGTCTTTTCACCTTCTCTGGGATGGTAGTGTTTTTCAAGGCTAACTGGGAAGACTGGGTGTTTCCTAGAGAGTTCATTACTGAGGATGACTTCTACGGCATTCTTACCATGGAGTTTCTTGATAGTGAAAGGCCCAACAAAGGCTGGTCTGAGTTTTCTGTTCCCAGCCAAGTTATTGAAATTGGCGGTTGAAATTAGAACTTGATCTCCTATTCTGAAATCAGGTTCGTTGTGAGTTTTATCCCACCTCTGTTGGATGTATTCAACAGCATCTTGTACACACTTAGCAGCATGCTTGTTTGCCATATCTATCATGTTTTTGAAGTCCAGTGATGTTGGATGGATATTAGTCAACTCCTGATTGAGGTTATCTTTGGGCAATTTGGGGATCCATCCTCTTTCCAGTACGTAAGGAGCTTCTTTGGTAGTAGAGTGTTTACTACTGTTATAGGCCATTTCTAGTGCAGGTAAAAGGCTAACCCAGTCATGGCAATATCTGTCTGTCTTTTTGTACTCCATCCCAAAGCAACAGAACCTTCTGAGCATATCCTCTAGAGTCTGGATCATTCTTTCAGCTAATCCATCTGTCTGAGGGTGATAAGCTGTAGAAAAGGCTAAGGTAGTTCCTAACATATCATGGAGGTTTCTCCAGAATTCAGACGTGAATTTGGGGTCTCTATCACTGATAATAATCTTAGGAATTCCTACATCAGCAATTAGTCTGTTCCAGAAGAGTAAGGCTACTTCCATAGCTGTGTCTTCCTTATGGTTAGGTAGAAACTTGGATTTCTTAGAAAATCTGTCTACAATAACCAGGACTGAGTTGTAAGAATAAGCTCCTCCAGGGGGCAGTCCTGTTTCAAATTCCATGTTGATAACTTCCCATCTTTTCCTGGGCTCAGCTATCCTTTGGAGTAGTCCAAACCTTTTCCCAGTGGTCCTGTTGGACTTCTGACAGATTTCACAGCTTGAAACATACTTGATAGTGGAGTCTCTCCAGTTGATCCACCCGGCAGTCTGCTTTACTTTATCTAGGGTTCTATCAGTAAACAGGTGACCCAAAGAGCAATTATCATGACATTCAGCTAAAACAAGTTTGATATGCTCTGCTTTGGTCAAGACTATAACACTAGAGGTTTATGCCGGTAATATTCTAGCCCATCCCACAGTGTGAATCTTCCTTCTTTATAGGACTTCAGCAGGGGTTCAGGTAAACTTTTTATGAGTTCAGATGGAGGTGAAGTACTTTCTATGATGTTAATCAAAGTCTTCATGCCAGAGTTGTATGCTTCTCTGATGGAGCTGAACAGTGATTCATCTAGTTCACATATGTGAATTCCTATGATGGGGGCTTCAAGATAAAACAGTTTAATGTTTAGTATAGGAAATATATCATGATCTCTGGGTCATGAGCAGGATTGCTAGTATCATTTGGTAGAGCATTTCTGCTAAGACTGTCAGCATTCTGATGTTTAACTCCAGCTTGGTGGACTATAGTCATCTGACCTCTGTACTGTTGTATGGCTATCTGCCATCTTAACATATGCCTGCTAGGAGTTTTCATGTTCATGAGAGTTCTAACAGCATTGCAATCAGTGATCACCACGAAATTTGTACCTTCCAAATAATAGTGGAGTTTTTCTAATGCCCATACTAGAGCAAGGCATTCCATTTGGCTGGCACCATATCTCTTTTCAGTATCTTTGACTTGTCTAGATATGAAGAGTATAGGTTTCTCTACTGGTTTATCCTCTTCTATTACTTCTTGGTGTAATGCAGCTCCTAATCCTTCCATGCTAGCATCTATTTAAAGTTTGAAAGGTTTAGAATAATCTGGTTGTATCAACACTGGGGCAGTAGTCATAGCTACTTTGAGTTCCTCATAATTCTTCAATCTTTCATGAGTCATTTTAAACAAAGTGTTGTTGTTGCAGATCTCATATAAACACTTGGTGAGGTTAGCAAATTTAGGTATGTACTTCCTGTAATAGCTGCAGAAGCTTATAAAGGATAAGAGTTCCGTTTTGTTCTGGGGCATAGGTCTGTTCATTACTGCTGCTATCTTACTTTGGTCAGCAGTTAAAGTTAGTCCAGAAACAATGTGTCCTAGAGCTTTGAGTTCTCCGTATCCAAAGTTGCACTTTTTCATAGATACTTTTAATCCTACTGTGGCAATTGTTTTGAGCACTAGCCTTACTTTATCCATGTGAGTATCCCAATTGTCTGAATAAATGATAACATCATCTATGTATACCATCATCCAACCTTGCCTGATGAACATTCCTAAGACTGTATCCATCATTCTTTGGAAGTGGGAAGGAGCATTTTTAATACCAAAGGGCATTCTGAGATACTCATATATGCCTAAATGACATATAATTCTCATAAATTTCCTACTATCCGGACTGATAGGTATTTGGTGAAAGCCTTTCAACATGTCCATAGTAGTAATGAACTTAGCTTTAGAAAGATTATGTAGAGCGTGGTCAATCCTTGGGATAGGATAATAGTCAGCTTGGGTGTAGTTGTTGAGCATTCTAAAGTCTCCAACAATCCTAGACTTATCATTGTGCCAGGCTATTATCATGGGGGTAGTTACGTCTACTTGCTCATTATGCCCTACTTTCCCTAAGACTTGTAAGTCCACTAGTTCTTGGATGTGGCTTTCTAGAGCAGTCCTAGATTTTGGACTAGAAGGGTAAGCTGGTCTCCTGAGGTTAGGAGGGTAAGGAGGCTTAATAGTCAAAGTTAAGACCATATCATGACCTTTAATATTACCAATGGGATGGTCTTTAGTGCAAAAAGCATTCTGGTTCTCAAAGTATGCTTGGAGAATATCTCTTTTCTGATTTTCACTAAGCTGGGAATTCAAGGCAGCTTGGGAAAAGTATTCCTGGTTAAAAGTCTCTAAGTTTCTCTCAGAAGTGGAATCAGTAGCTTTAGCATTGACATGGCATATTTGGAACTTCTTGTTCCAATCTCCTCCTATAGTGAAATATCTCCCTTTACTCTGGAAGACATCTATCCCTTACAGGCAAAGAGAATCATTTCCTATAATAAAATAATCACATACTCCATTTTGAAGTACTAAAAATTCAATCTTTATCTTGATTGATCCTTTAGAGTGGGGGAGTACAATTTCTGTTGGCCATACTCCAATAGCATTGAGAGGTGAGTTACAGCTGCTGAACTTAGCTCGAGGTACAGGTAGTAAGTTTTTCTTCCAGTTGGAATCCTGCTTATCTAAGTAGTCAGTTCCAACACAAGAGCAGAAGGCTCCACTGTCTAAAAGTAATTTTACGGGGGAACCTTGTATCAAGCCAGTGGCATAACAAGTTTTAGCACTGGTGTAACCTTTTCCAATAGAAGGTTTAAGGGTTAAGGTCTTAGCTTCAGAAACATGTTGGATTTTCATGTTGGGTGTCCATTTTTGAGGCAAATTGCTATCTTCATTAACAGGGTTAATATCTAGGGAAGATTCTATGTTACCTTTGATGACATTAATGGGATTAGTGATCATTAGGTCACACTCAGAGATGGAACCATCAGTGTCATCTAGTTGGGGGTCAGGATTAGTGTCATCCTCTTCTCCTTCAATAGGATTAATCTTTCTCCTGGGTAAAGGACAGTCAGGTCTTACATGCCCTGTTTGGTTGCAATTCCAACATGTCTTTTCTTTGGTCACCAAAGTATTCTTGGCTTCCGAGTTGATAGGTAGAGGCTCTTTATTCTTGTTATTATATTCTTCCTTATTCCTAGTAGTTGGTTCTCTGGGTTTATTAAGCCTTTTGTCTAAGCCATTCATGTCAATAGTTTCTTCTAATACTCCCATGAGAGTGGAAAGGTCAGAGTTCATGGGCATTCTGCATCTTACGCTATGGTTAAGTTGTCCTGGACATAGGTTGAGGAGTCTTTCATTGACTTCTTCTTTATCAGAATTTGGGTAGAAGCAGTCTAGTGTTCTCTTCTGGTCAAGGCACCATTTGTGAGTTTTGTCCTTAGATGGATCAAACAAAAAAGTTTTGAAATTCTTCATCATTTTTCTTTTCCAAATTCTGGTACCAAATTGTTCCTTAATCAAGTCTTTCCACAAATTCCATGAAAAAGATCCTACCTCTTCTCTCTTATTGATGAACCAGTCAAGTGCTACTCCTTCAAACAGTCTAGGTAGTCTTACTACGGCTATGTTATCAGGAAGTTCATAAGAGGTCAGAGTATAGTCAATAAACTTAATAAAACTGACATGATTGTATTCTCCTTCTCCTGAGAATTTAGGTCACTCAGTGATAGGGGGAAGTAATTTTACTGCTTGTTCTACTTCAGGAGTGGGACTAGGCCTGAAAGATTCATGCCTGTTTAGTCTTGGTCTAGAAGGTAGTTGGGGAGTACTGTAGTACCTGGAAGGTCTGATTTCATCAGAGTCTGCAATGGGTTGAGATAATTTTATCTTTAGATCTCTGAGATCATTCTTAATCATACCTAATTCCAGGTCAAGTTTGTTACTTAATGAATCAATTTTATTAATAATATGAGTAGGTGAAGTGTGGTCTGTCTTATTAATACCTTCTTTGATTTGTTCAATAGATAGAAGGATTTCTTCTTGGATAGCTGAAGTATTGTTTTCTAGGTAATTCATTAGTTCTCCCTTACTCAAGCTGATGCTGTCTCTTATTTGTTTTACCTCTAACTCATTGATTTTGATCAAGTTGGATTGGGATTTCATGAATTTACCAAAATTGGTATTTACTTTATCCAATTGCTCATATACTTTATCAAAACATTTGCCAATGATATCAAAGTTATGAGAAACATTTATGGAAAACAAGTTGAAAGTTTCTACGTCTAATTGTGGTACACTTTCTTCCATTTTCTTGCCAAGGATATTATATTTTCCCACTCTTTGGGACTCTTTAATTTCTGATGGGCTAGAGATCTCTTCTTCCTGTTGTTGTTGTTTCCTCTTAAGGAAACTAATTGGTCCCAAGGATTCCAATTCTTCACGTAACCTTCTACTTCTCTCTTGGGAATCAATTTTTGGAGGGTTATTTGAGTCTTCTTTGCCAAAGATATGGCTTTTCTCATACCCTGCTGGTCTTCCTGGGTCTGAGCCTGTTTGAACAGTTCCCAATGACCCACGTGTTCTTTCACCAATCCCTTATTTTGTCCTCCTTGGAGGAGTCCGGCTGGGGTGGCGTAGGTGGAACGGTATCCTCCTGGGATATCACGTTCAACAAGGGACGGCCCTCCAACGGTGAGTTGGTCGCGTCGGTGGCCACGGTCATTGTTACGGTCTCTCGGATCAGAGCGATCACTGGCTTGATCCGCATTGCGTTCGCGACTGGCATCCTTGCGCGCATGGGTTCCTCCGGGCAAAGATCCATATGACGGGGCGCGTCCACTGGCGCGGGTGTTGCGTCTGTTTTGATGCATGTTAAAGATTATGTAAGTTTTTGTCAAAACTTTGTAAAAAAAAATCAAAAAAAATAATTTTTTGAGTAGTTTTGGTTTTTTTTTTTTTTTTTTTTTTTTTAAAAAAAAATATGTCTTACTTATATGAAGGTTTAAAGGTACTAAGTCCTTGTTGGGGTCAGGACTGTCCTTGGAGGGTATTCCAACGGGATCTGAGTGGGTTCCAATCAAATCTTGGGACAAATCCAAGGGTCCACAGTCTGGGACGTCCTCTAAGAGGTCTTGGTCAATAAGATCACCAAAGACAAAGTCCACTAGAAAGGATAAAATAATAAAAAAATATAAGTTATATATTTATTTATTTTATAATAATTAATTTTTTTTTATAATTTTCGAGTTTTTTGTGTTTTTTTTTTATAAAAAAAATAGTAAAAAGGAGATCAAAGCTCACTTTTATAATTTGGATACCGTCTCTTAAAAGCAGAAAGCTTTCTTTGATAGATTTTCCACTCTTTGTGCTGTCTTAACAAGGAGTTCAAATTAATAATTCTTTCTAACTCTTGTTCCTTTTCTTTTAAGATTTGTTGTCTATAATAAAGAAGTCTCTCTTGTTTTTGTTCAGGAGTTATAACAACAGGAACAAAGTTACGTAATTTTTCTTCTTTTTTCTGTTTAAGAAGATTCAAATAATAATTGATCAATTCTCCGTTGGTTTTTAAATCCACTGGATAAATCAAAAGATAAAGATAAATAATAAGTATTTCTACTTATATATAAAATTTTTTTTTAAATATAAATAACTGGTCCAGGAGATAATTAATTAAACAATTAATTATTGAGGATATTTCCCGTCCAGACCCCCAGTTGTCAGCTATCTGATACCAGGAACCTTGCAGTCCTTTAGCTACAGAGAGTGATAAAAGAACTTGGAGCAATAATATTCCAAATAATAAACACTTTAAAGCTCCAATAATGGTATGGTAAGAGCAAGTTCAAGGTTTATTGGGTTTGGTTATAAATATTTTAAATATAATATAAAAAGAGGGGCCACAGTATTATACTACTGGGGATCTTTACAGACTAGCAACCTCTCTTCAAGGGGCCTCCTTAGGCAGTTTAAGAACCTTGGAATAAATATGGGTGCCTTAGAAAGGACTTATTCCACTAATGGCCGGGCTTAACAGCACAAGTGGCCTAGACAGGAAGGGAAACACTCACTCTGAGCACTTGAACACGAAAATCCTGGAATAATTGGAAGGGTTTCAGAGCAGATGGGGTAGATTGCTTGACTAAACTTCAATGGTTGATTGGTTAATAAAGGTAAATAATACTACTACAGACTAATTTATAAATCACTTGCTAATCTTCATATAAGCACTTGATTAACAATGACACTGTGTTTGATTGATAATAAATAATTCCTGATAACTGATAACTGATTGGAAACAGAAGGGCAAAAAGAGCCTGTTTAAATATTCTTTTTTGGGTGCTTGAGGGCCTCTAGAAGGGGTACTAGCCATGGGCTGAGGCTAGGGGGGAAATCAGGGCAAGATTGGCACGTCCTCAAGGTGCTGTTAGCCTGCTGGCCTTAGATCTGTCAAGGAACAGCTCCTTTCTAGCTGCAGGATCTGTTAATCAATAGATTAGTCATTTTGCGGATCCTGCACTGATCCTCAATTTGTACAGTAAGTACTGTTCCAAAGTGAGCAGACGTGGATGTTTATTGATTTTCCATCCTCTGCTGATCCTGTATGTAATTTTTAATAATTTTTAAGATCACTCCTTATGTAGTTTTGTGGTCTTTGAAGGTTCTGATCAACTTATTTCGTGGTAAGTCTGGATCTTTATTTAAGTAATAAAAAATACTAAAATTTGGTTAATAACTTATTTTAATTGATTTTTAAGGTTTTTGAACTATAATCCATGCTTGTGTGGTAGCTTTACATATGTAGTGTAGATCCTACTATATTGTAGCTCCTCTGAGCGGTACCTGGATGTCAAACTGATCATGGCAGGAGGCGCGGGGATCAGTCCATTCAAATGCACGCGAGGACTGATCCGCTGCTCTGATGCGCGCGGGGGACTGTACCTCTGCGCGCGTGACTAGGTCACGGGATTACCTGCGCGGGAGTCCAGCGCTGTAGGGACGCGTGGCTGCGTGCGGGAGTTGGCGTACGCGGGAGTCCAACGCTGTAGGGACGCGGGGCTGCGTGCGGGAGTTTGCGTACGCGGGAGACCAGCGCTGTAGGGACGCGGGGCTGCGTGCGGGAATTGTGACAAAACACAATTTCCCGTGTAACTCCTAAACTACACACAACACCTGGATTTTGACTTAAATTTAGGTGTGAAACCTATACATGACATATCATGTGAAATATTAAAATGGCTAAAAGGTGCCATACTGGTGCCGTGGTCATTTACCATTTTCTATTAAATTAATTAAAAAATATAAGGAGTAAGAATTCAAGGGTGGGGTCAGTGAGTGACCCTACCTTATTTTGGGTGGGGAATCCATTTCTGCAATAATATTTATGGATTTCCTACTCCTTCATTTTATAATAATTTTATTTATTCATTTATCTTTGTTCCTTTTAATTTTGGTAATATTATTATTGTTGTTGCTTTGTCAGGTTGCTCTGTGCTAAGTATCAGGCTGACAGTAAGTGATTATTATTATTATTGATTTATGGGTTCTCATTTTTGATATATATAGTCTCCTTTTGAGAAATCTATTGATTCAGAAGATCAAGGGTGATGGTCAAACCACATCAGAGGAGGAGGGTCAAAAGTGCAAGGATCAGAATTGATTTTGGAATGATGTCAATGGACCTGAACTCCAATTCAACCTTAGAATACAAACATATCAGATGCTTAAAGTCCTTCAATCAATCAATGTGTGTGTGTGTTTTTGTAGCAGTTTCCACAACTCCCAACCTATCACTTTCAAAATTCTCATCACCATCTTCTTACGAAGCCACCATCAACATCAACATCAAACCAATGGTTTTGAATCCTGTTTTTTTTTTAAAAAAAAAAAGAATCTCTTCAAGAGACTTCATTTTTCTTTTCTTCAACATCATTCCCCTTTGGAATCCTCACTCTCGCACTCACACCCTCATCAACAAGAACAAAAAAATATTGATGGTACTAGATTTTTCAATTTTTTCAATTTTTTTCAATTTTTTTTTCCTCAAGCGTATTTTTTTTGGAGTTTTATGCTTGATTTGATATTTTTTCCAAAAACTTCAATTTTGTTGTCAAGTAGAGAGTACATACAGACGTTCAAACAATCTAAATCCCAAGAACAGAAAATGAAAAATACATGCCTTTTATTATTTATTTTTTTTGAACAATCAAATTTACCCTTGAAACAGAATCCCAAGAATAAATGGACCGTTTTAAGGTCAATTGGTCCCATTATTCTTATCTAGCCATTGTATGTATGTACGTAAACTTAGAAATCCCTTTCTTCAACCCTCAAGTTGCTTCACCTCACTACCAGTGGAGTCGTCAATTGTCTTCATTTGGATTTGATTTTGATCAATCAAACTTTTCGTCTTTGAGAACTTCTACCTCGATCCTAACGGCTGCTCGGACGCTTACCCACCTGTTTCAATCCGCAATTGAAGGCAAGACCATTCATCAAATCAGTTAATTTCTCAGCCGGTTTAGAGGATTCATCTTTGCACACCTTGTCACTATTACTATTGTGATTATGGTGATTATGATCATCATCATCATCAGATATGATCAAGTGACCACAAGCTTGGGCTACGGCAATTTTGGTGGTTTTTTTGCCCTGTTGAACACTGTAGGTTGTCTTTTGATTCTTGGGTTCTTTGACGCTAGTCTTTGAGTTTGAATTGGACTCTTGCTTGCTGTTTGGAGCAGATACCAAAGGAATAATGATTTTGACGTGGTTTGGAATCTGATTTTTGGAGGACCAAGGCTTGTACACGGTCATGATAGTGTCATGGTACCGTTCCAAGTCGCGAGACTTGGTTCCAAGCATGATATAGCTGTTGACCGTGTAAGCAGCTTTGGTCAAGCGGGAGTGGTAGACACAATTTCTCAATCTTCAGACAACTCTCGCCAAAATCAAGGAAAAACAAGGCTCAATTTCACGTACTAGCCACAAACTGTTCCGCCAGGTAACCTCGCCAAATTAGGTGAAGGATTAAGTTTTCCAATTGCTTTCGATGAAAACAAGGGCAATTTAAATAATGAAGAAAAAAACAATGACGTATTGGGCAGTTAAGCATTCTCATTCTTCATTTTTAGCATGCTGTCTTTAAGAAAATTGGCCAACCTCTTTAGTGAGTGCAATCTTATTGAAATTCAGTTTGTCTAGTCCCACTACCTCGGGAGCTAGATGGGTTGGCAAATCATCAAAATCTTGGTCAACTTGGCGGGTTTGAATGATTTGAATGATTGAAGGCCTGAAGCCACGCATCAAATCCCCTAGTTGGATCATTGTTATTTGGCCTTTCATTCTAGTTATGTAACCAAAAACGTGGCAGATGTGACAAGCTTGTATTTTCAAGTCATTGTATAGGATTTGAGAAGGATCTTGTTTGCAATCGTCACAATTTTTACAGGGCTCAGGAGAGAAAGGTAGAGGATTGCCAGAGTCGCAAGTTGAGCGGGAGGTTTTGAAATAGTTGGCAAAGAGGGTAATACGACAGCGCTCCACTTTGACAGCGTATAGGGCCATAGAGTAAACTGTAGGGGGTGGCAAGACACCACGTCAAAAAACTGGGTTGTGACCAAGATGTCAAAAAATATGAAGGCCTATACGTTTTGTGATCCCATCAGTCTCGGAGGCAACCATTACAGAGAGTGGGATAAGATCACTTGTTTTCCAAAAGAGCAAACAGTCCAAAACATGCCCATCACGTCCAGCACGACCTGATTCTTGATAATAACCTTCAGTACTTTTTGGAAGCGTATGATGGATCACAAAGCAAACATGAGGAGCGTCAATACCTAAACTAAGAGAGACAATAAGCGGTCCTCAACACCTATCTGAATCAAAGGAAGACGGTTTGGATGACTTGAACTCCTCTTACCCATCCAAAGTGGATTCTATGTATTTGCTTATGTGGGACTGATGGAAGGACTCAGACGCAAAGCATCAGCGTGAGCAGGGGTCAGACCTCCAAGTTGCACCAAAATCCTCCTTTTTGGATGCATGCATCCAAACACTAACATTTTCATGCAACTTCCATGCTTTAATCCAAGTTGCACCAAAATCCTCCTGTTTGGATTCATGCATCCAAACACTAAAATTTTCATGCAACTTCCATGCTTTGATCCAAGTTGCACCAAAATCCTCCTGTTTGGATTCATGCATCCGAACACTAAAATTTTCATGCAACTTCTATGCTTTAATCCAGGTTGCACGAAAATCCTCCTGTTTGGATGCATGCATCCAAACACTAACATTTTCATGCAACTTCCATGCTTTAATCCAAGTTGCACCAAAATCCTCCTGTTTGGATTCATGCTTCCGAACACTAACATTTTCATGCAACTTACATGCTTTAATCCAAGTTGCACCAAAATCCTCCTGTTTGGATGCATGCATCCAAACACCAACATTTTTGTGTAACTTCCATGCTTTAATCCAGGTTGCACCAAAATCCTCCTGTTTGGATGCATTCATTGTAGCATGGTGAGACGTGTTGAAATAAAATTTGGTGAGAATGTAGCACAGTGAGGAGTGTTGAAATCTACTTCAGTGGGAGTGTAGAAGGGTGAGGTGTGTTCAAAATTAGGTCAGGATTGTTGATATTCACTTTGATGAGAGTTTAGCAGGGTGAGGCGTGTTGAAAATTGGGTAAAAATACTTCAAATTCACTTTTGTCAGGGTTGGAATGGTGAGTAGTGTTAGAAATTGGGTAAAAATTGTTCAAATTCACTTTGGTGAGGGTGTGCAGGGTGAGGGGTGTTGAAGTGCACTTGGGTGAGGGTGTAGCGGCTTGAGGTGTGTTCCAAATCAAGTGAGAAATGTTCAAAAGTTGGTGAGGTGTGTTCAAAATTGAGTTTGGTTTTCAAAGCATTGAGTGAAGTGTGGTTTAATCATTTACATATACCGGTGTTGTGTAATTTAACCTTGGTGGTGGGGCTCAAGTCACCTGCACCACACTTGGGTTCTGTCAGCCCAAATTTTCATGCCTGGCCTACTATATGGGAGTGCACATCACTGCACTGGCAACGGTGAAACTACAACCACATAAGAGTGTAGTCCCTCCTCTGCCCACCCTCTCATGTGTATGAAATACACACTATGATGAGTCTGTAAAGTAAATCCACTCTTTTTATAAGAAAAAAGTTTCTTGTATCTAATAAATGTTGCTTTGTAAGTCTAAGATATTTTCAAACAAAGATTGTTGGGGAGTTGCTCTGGTCAATATGAATTGGCCTTTGCATGCTGGAGACATTGGTTCACATGCGCAAATGAGTCCATTTAGGAAACCGTGCAATGTGTGGGCTTTTGTTGTTGATAGTGATTGTTTATTTGGGCTGTGGCCGCGCCATGCTCAATGGGCATTCCTTCCTACATCTGATTTGAAGTCAAATAGGCTTGAATCAAAAATTAATGCAGGCAGGAAATGGCATTAATATGTTACAGGGGGGCATTTTGAATTTGCACAAATGATTGTTTAAGGCTTTGACTGAAAATCCAAGCTTTTAGCCTTTGAACATAGGTTCAAATTGGATTGGTTGTAGTGACAGAAATAGAAGGGGTTTTTTTGAGATTATAAGTAAAGAGAATCTTCTGAAAAAAGATATCCCCACCAGGATGATACATATTTTAGTGCAGAAATCCAACTATATAAAACATGTGGATCAAACAATGAATGCAAAATAAAGGCAACTAAGGCAGCTCCTCAGGTGAGTATTGAGAAAGCATACAATAAACTCTGAAAATAGAAAGCTATTTGAAATCAATGATTGTTGTGGTTTAAACACATTAGCACCTTTTATGCAGAAAATTGATTGATATGAAGTAAATGGAACACAATAACCCCATCTAGGATGGGAGGTGAGGAAGAATATGATTTATCTTAGAAAGGAAGATTTACCACCACATGCCTTGACAGTTGTTGAGGAGTTTGTTGAAATTAGTTGGTGCTCTAAACTGAATTGGAGATTTTCCTTGCTTTTCTTCTGGAAGTCTCTGCCTGGCTGTCTTGTTTTATCCTAGTATGATTCTTCTTCCCATTACTGCTTACAAGTGCCACCTTGGGTTTTTTTCAACCCTCCATGTGAGACATTTAGGGAGATATCAATTCAAATTCTGCATTTCCTGGAAGAGATATCCATGTTTTTAACATGTAATAAATATTTGAAGAATGAAAAAAAAGGCTTTCCTGTAAAAACCTATCCATAAAAGCTTTTAAAATATTTTAGTGAACTGTGAGTTTATTTGAGGTGTTTCCCTTGTGAAATTATATGAGGGAGATCTGTGCATTGAAAAATACTCCTGGGTCATTCAAAATCCCTTGAGTTTTATGGCATTCATGTGCTAAATTAAGGGTTTTTTACCAGGTACAAAGCCCATGTTGCCAGCTCTGAGATGGGTTAGCTAAATTCAAGGATTAGCTTGAAGATGGGATCCTTGGAAAATGTGTGATTGCACTTTTTACCCAGAAGTAAAGTGGGGCCTGTGCCCCAGGTGCACCAGCAAAAAGAAAGTTAACTGTGAGCTGATTTGAAGTGATTCCCTTGTGAATTAATAGTGACACTGGCGGACACTTTTTGTTACATTTATTTTTAGTGAAATACTGGGAAGAGTGTAACACTCATCTCTGAACAGAAAATTCCTTTGGATTTTGCTATAACTTGCTTTATTTTTTTCTCTGTTCATTTATATATTTTTTTGTTGGGATAAATTCAGCATCAATTTCATTTGGCATGGGGAGGGCATTTATTTTTTCATGTATGGATACTCACATCTGTTACATAGACCCTTGATGGCCTGCAATCTTGGCCTTGGAAAAAATTCCAACTGTTTGTAGGAGATGCAGAGCTTTGTGAAATTATAATTTTCAAGCTGTGAAAATTGAGAATTGCAAAAACTCAAAACGGTTTATAACCATTTTTATTTTTCCAACAAACAAACTTCCTTTACAAATCAATTTCCCTGTAAAAAAATCAACACGTTTCACAAAATTGATTTTTTCCAGAAATAGTTCTTTTTTTATCTTGGTGGAAATGGCAGAATTAAAAATTCATGATTTGGGAAATACAGATGAATTCCAATTTCCAAAAAGGTGAAATCAAGGCGATTCTCATTTTCAGCAGAAGTGAAATCTTCTGGACTTTTGTTTTCCATAAAGGTGCAACCCACAAGAAATATTGTGTACAGCATTGTGAAAAATTGAATCAATCATTGTGAATTCATGGGGAACCTTTTGATACTTATGGGGGACAAAAGTGGCAACAAAAGTGACTTCATGTCACTGGTCAGCCAGAGACCCCAATTTGGCCCTGGTGCTTGTTCTCCCATAGTGCACCACTACCAATTGGGGTCTTCTTCCACAAAGCCAAGACCAATGCAGCACGTGGTGATTCCCTATCAAGGAGGAAAGCAAGTCCTTGAGGCTGATGTGGTAGCAATTGGGTTTTGATGAAATTTGCAGGGGGAGAAACAGGGTCCAGATCACAGCCACTGGGCACCTTGAGTAGAGCGGGGTTGTAATGTAGCTCTTTGATAGCAGACGGGAGGTCTACAATTTCTGTGGCAAGGTTGGAAAGGGAAATGGAGTTGTGTTTTGCGGGATTGTATTGTGGAGGGCATTCAAGATTGATGAATGAGGAAAGAATGGAGGTGGTGATGGCCATGAGATCACGTTTTCTGCAAAATATCAATAGTGCCAAATTGAATGTAACAACAGGCTGGGAGGAGACATGCAGAACTGCCTCAAAAAATATCTGTGAAGCTGTCTGGTTGGGAAATTCCAAAGGGCATTTCCCAGAAGGGCCAAATGATGTTTGATTGGGGATATAAGGGAGAAGGAGAAGTGACAGGGAAAGTGGTAAGGAGCCCACAGGTTGATCTAGGGTTGGGATTCTGACAACAAGTTTGCCATCTTGGCAAAGAAGGGAGATCCAATGAGTTGATGGGTTGGAAATGAGATAGGGAAGAACAGTTTCAAGAATTGAGGTGAGGGTGGTTTTGAGGAGGCCAAGAAATTTAGCAGTGAAGGAAGCAATGGCTAAGTTGTGATGAAGTAATGTGATGAGTAAGGGATTTAATAGACGGATGGATGGAATATGTGGGAGATTGTGAAAAGAGCAATGATTTTGAGGGGGGAAAAAAGCATGTGAAGGTGAGTACTTATATCTTTGATCTGACCAGGAGGTGGCCAAGGTCCAGCTTGGCTTTTGAGAGCTACACCTATTTTTCCCCAATAGGCCAACATTGCTCCCTGCAGCAGGGTCCAGTTATGCCGTTCAAAACCTTCAAACAACTTGATGATTTCCATAACTTCATCAGAGGAGATAAAAATTATGTAACTGGTAGGCCATCTCAAATTTGCTAGCCCCATCCACCAAAGCTGCCATCTTGTACGAGTCCAAGAACCGTTCCATGTTTGTCCCATTGAATCCTAAGTTCTTGTTCTGGGGCTTGATCTCAACCATCTTAGGAAGAGTAGAAGAGTTGGTGGTGGATTCCATTATGACAAAGTTTCCTAAAAGATCCAAGGAGCAGGTTTCCAAAGTGGCTCACGAATGTGCCAAGAGTAGGGTTTTTCCAAAAACAATAAGTATCTTGCCCAGGTGATGCACAATTGGGAGGACTTACTTCTAGAACAAGTTGCCTCCACGGTGTCACAAGGGCTGCTGACATGCAAGCAGGGCTTGGCACAGAGGGGTCTCTACCCACAGTAGGCTTGGGGGCAAGGTTACTGAAGTAGGATAACAGGAGCGGAGGAGGATTGGGTTGAATGTTGCTGAATGACACTTGCTGGGAAAGATCTCCTAGTAAGAAGTAGTAAACTGATTTCTTGGGGGAAGCATCAGGAAGAGGAAAGAGGAGGCTTATTAAATAGACCAGAGGTTGGAACTACAACAGAGGTACAAGTGATTGGGGCTCAGACTACACACATGATGTCATGGGAACAGTCTAAGTAACAGAGAGGGCTGATCAGGGATGCTACTACATTAGGTTAGGCTGCTTCTAAATTGGGACAAGGTTCCAGTTCTGAGCTGTCTAAGTTGGGAGAGTACAGTTGATGGATGTACAGTGTACATGGGAGTCATGACACTATGTACTAAGTAGAGAGAGTATGTAATACAATCTGCAGGAGGATGTACATAAAGATTCCCAAAGGATAAGCTACACAGAGGAGGTATGGGTTAGACACAGAGATAACCCAAAGAGGTATGGGTTAGACAGAGAGGTAACCCAAAGAGGTATGGGCTAGACAGAGAGGTAGAATAGAGCCTGGGAGATTGAGTATGTGCAAGCCTATGGAGTCTATCTGTGTATAGTATGAGGTTAGACTATATGTAGATATGTACTGCATGAAGATAATGAGGTATATAGTTACTGGAGACATATTGATGTAAGTCTCCTGAGCCCTGAGGTTGAAGTTCCTAAGAAAGTAGATCAGGCCTGAGGGTAAGACTGAGGTTAGACTGAGTTTGGTGTCAGTATGAAAGTACCCCCTGGTGAAGAAGAGGGCATCTCCTGATGACCATAAAAGGAGAGGTTGAAGATGCCATCCAGGTTGTCCTTCAGCCATGTCTAACTTGAGTTTTCCTTCCCTTACCCACAACCATCACCACCATCCACCCCATTACCACCTTTATCTCCTTACACCAGATCACCTACACCAACCTATCCAATGGAGAAGACCAACAATTATCATCCAGTCCAGCAATACTACCCAAGTTGTGATAGGTGCGTCAAGCTTGGAAGAATCTGCACCACCATTATCAAGCACAATTCTGCCAAATGTGAAAGTTTTAGGCAGTATGGAAGAATGTGTGATATGGATAAGCAAGGCAGAAAGGCCTTGGGGCCAACCTTATGGGTCCTGGAGAAGAGTCAACCTTTTGAAGTAAAAGAGGCTCCAGATGATGATGCCATGACCTTGGGTTACTCATCCAGAATTGATGAATCTTCAGGTAAGTGCTTCTGGATTTAGTATTGGAGGTGCTGGAGTGTTGATAAAGGTTTGCAATAGTCCGTTTGATGCAGGAGAGATTGAAGAAAAAGCAAGAAAAGAGGGAGGCACTGCGTCGAACCGGTAATTTGGCCATATATGGTACGTCAAGGCGTCCGCAGGAGGAGTGCGGTGAGGCATTTATACAATGGGGAACCCCTCACGTAGATTTGGACGAGGAGGTGGTCAAGGTCCCCCCAAAAAGGGTACGAAACAAAGGCATTTTGGAATCTGTCAAACCCATCAAAGGAAGTCGTCAAAGCGTCAAAGGTATTTGTCAAAGCGTCAAAGGGGTTTGTCAAACCGTCAAAGCAAGTTGTTGAAGTGTCAAAGCAAATAGTCGAAGAGTTGAAGCTCACTGTCAAAGCGTTAAAGCTCACCGTCAAAGCGTTGAACGTTGAAGCGTCAAAGCAAATCATCAAAGCGTTGAAGCCCACCGTTGAAGCATCAAACGTCAAAGCGTCAAAGCAATTTGTTGAAGCGTTGAAGCTCACCGTCAAAGCGTCGAAGCGGGGATGATGATGAAGACGCCGAAGGGAGTTTGGAGATGGAATTAAGTGATATGGAGGAAGATAGAGGAACCACCAAAGAGATTGTGAAAGGAAAAGGAAAAGAGATCATTGTTGAAGAAGGGGGCAGATCAGATGACTCTTTGGAGTTAGAAGATTTGAGGAACAAGATGAAGGATTTGGAGGTGAAGATGAAGGTGGTGGAAGACAGAAGGAATAGAAGGAAAGGAATTGAAAGAAGAGGTGAAACTGAGGTCTGGTTGGAGGAATTGGAAAGTGGGGAAAGGTTATTGGAGATGATGGAAGGAAGAAGATTCAGAGAAGATTCTGTTTTAAATGAAGATCAAGTTAATCAATCTTTGGAGATTTATAGTAGGAATTCTAGAACTTTAAATTCAAATTTTCAGGAAGGTTTAAAGAAGGGTTGGGGTCGTGAGATAAGAAAAGAGAAGTATGGTTTTTTAGAAGCTAGAAAGAAAAACGTTTTAGAGATAAAGAAAAGACTAGCTGATATTTTGGCTTTAGCTGGGTATACTTTTGAAGTAGGGACTACTATAAGGGGGCCAAATTATTATCAAGTTGCCAAGTTAAAATTAGTAAATACTTGGATTTCTAGAGTAAAACAGTTGGAAGAATTGATGTGTGAAGCTATCTAAAAAGTTGTTTATATAAAATTTGTTTTATTTTATTATTATTATTTTCTTTTTAGTTTTTATTTATATTTTCTTAGAGGGGAGTAATTGATCTTTTCTTTTCTTTTTCTTTTTTTTTTTTTATTTTAAGGTTGAAGAAAGGGAAAAAGGAGAAAGAATCTTAAATTTTTTTTTTATCATGTTATTGATATATATATATATATAATTTTTTTTTGAAAAGGAGATTAAGGTTTGTATTGTTTTCATTTTAAGGATGACTTTGGTTTTGAGGGATAAAGTGTATGGAAGTCTTGAAGTAAATTAGGGCAGTTGGTAAGGTTAGAGTGAGGTTCCCAAGTAGTGCGTTCCTCGTCATTCTGGAAGCCTTTCCATTCAACTAAGAAAAAATAATTTCCCCCTCTTAAGTTTGGAATCCAATATCTGAGACACTTCCCATTCTTCTTCAACATCAATTTTGACTGGCTCAGTTGGTGGTTGGTGCCTAGAGGATAGTGAGTTGTCTTGATATGGCTTGAGTAAGGAGGAGTGGAATACAGGGTGAATGGTGGACCATTGTTGAGGAAGTTGAAGCTTGAATGAACTTTTCCCAATCTGTTCTATAATCAAAAAGGGACCTAGCCATCGCTCTGAGAGTTTATGAGTTGGACGATTAGTTTTGATATTTTTAGAAGAGAGCCAAACTTTGTTTCCAACAGCAAATGAGGCAGTAAAGTCACTTCTTTTTAGGTCAGCATATCTTTTGTAGGTTTTAATTGCCTTTTCTAGTTCAATACCCAATAACTTTTGATTCTGGTGAATCTGGGTTATTTAGTGGCTGGAAGGTTGATCATCTACTACATGGAGCCTGGCAAAGTTGGGATGTTGTCCATAGATGGTGAAAAAAGGAGATTGCTTAGTAGAAGTGTGTGTGGAATTATTGTAAACAAATTCAGCAAGGGGGATCCAGGTATCCCAGTAGTCTTGGTGATAACTGACATACATCCTAAGAAATTGTTCTAGGATCTGATTTACTTGTTCCTTCTGTCCGTCTGTTTCAGAGTGATAAGCTGTGGAAAGATTTCTTTTTATCTGTAATTTTTCACATACAATTTTCCAAAAGGAAGAAACAAATAAAGATCCTCTGTCACTGACAATGTTAGTTGGGAGGCCATGTTTAGTAAAAACATGAGAAATTAGTAGGTTAGCCAACTCAACAGAGGAGATATCAGTTCTGGTTTTAATAAAGAATGACATTTTTGAAAAACAATCAACCACCACAAGGATTGAGTCAAACCCATTGGAAAGTGGTAGTTGTGAGATGAAGTCCATAGAGAGTGAAGCCCAGGGAGAATCTGGAATTGGTAAGGGTTGGAGGAGTCCAAAATTTTTGTGGTGACTGTCTTTTTTTCTGCTGCAAAGGTAACAAGAAGAAACATAATCTTTGATAAAGGAAATCATATTTTCCCAATGGAAATCTCTTGTGACTATATCAGCTGTTTTGTCTTGTCCAGGGTGGCTAGAGAGGGGAGAGTCATGTCTTTGTCAAAGTATTTCAAGTTGGAGGTGTTCATCCTCCTTGGAGATTGCTATTCTGTTTTGGAAAATAAGGAGTCCAGTGTCTGGGTCTATAAGGTAACTCTTTACTTTTTCCTTTTTATGTAGTTTCTGAATAATCTGCTGGGTTGATTTGTTGGAGATCTGGGACTGAATTAAGGTTTCCAATTGTTTGTCAACCTGTTTTGCAGAGATAAAGAAAATTCTAGAAGGTTAAAAGTCAGTCTGTTTCAAGAGTTGTTTGACATTTGCTGGATTCTTTTCTGCATAGGGTATCCCCCCTTTGGGATAAACTTTGTCTCAACGTGACAAGACATCAGGCACTATCGATTGCTTTCCGGTTCTATAGACTATAGTGAAGTCAAATTCAGACAGAAACTCAGCCCAACAGGCTTGGCGACGAGTCAAGACTTTGGAGGTCATGAAATATTTAAGAGATAAGTGATCAGTGAGAACTTCAAAGGGAGAAGAAAGACTGAGGAGGTAAGCTCTCCAGATCTTGATGGCCCATACAATGGCCAGGAGTTCCTTATCATGGATTTCATATTTCAGTTCAGCACTACCCAATTTCCTGCTGTCAAAAGCAATTGGGTGTTTGCATCCATCAAGAGAGACTTGGGTGAGGACAGCCCCTAGGGAATAGTCACTGGCATCAGTCTCCGAAAAGGTTTGTAAGGAAAAATCAAAATGTCTGAGTATAGGAGCTTTAGTAAAGGCTACCTTGACGTCCTCAAACTGCTGCAGAGCCCCTGGGGATAAAGGAAAGATGGGGTCTGCTCAAGTTAGAGCAGTGAGGAGGTGCACCTTTCTGGAATAGTTAATGATAAACCTGCAATAAAAATTAGAAAAACCCAAAAACTGTTGCAAGGCCTTTTTGTTTGTTGGTGGTGGCCAGTCCAAGATCTTCTGGACCTTGGAGTTGTCCATTTCAATGCCACTTCTGGAAATGACATATCCTAGATATTCCACTGAGGAGGCATGAAATTCACACTTAGAAGCTTTTGCATATAATTTGTTCTTCCAAAGTTTTTTCAAGACTTCACACACATGAGCTGTATGTTCTGTTAAGTTTTGGGAAAAAATAAGAATGTCATTGAGGTATACCACCACACAGATGGTCAGAAGGTCTGCAAAAATGTCATCAACAAGACATTGAAAAGAGGCAGGAGCATTGGTGAGTCCAAAAGGCATTACCAAATATTCAAAACTCCCAAACTGAGTTCTGAATGCTGTAAGATGTTCATTCCCTTCCTTAATTCAAAGGAGATTATAAGCACCCCTGAGGTCAATTTTGGAAAAAATGGTAGAACCAGAAAAGACTGTTAATAAGTGAGTCATGGGAGGAATGGGATACCGGTTCTTTCGAGTCACAGCGTTGAGTTTGCAATAGTCAACACACAATTGCAACCCACCATCCTTCTTTCTTACAAAGAGGACAGGTGCTCCAGTGCTGGAAGTGCTGGGGCAAATGAAACCTTTCACTATATTTTCCGCTATATAGGCTTTTAGGGCCTCCTTCTCATGGTGACTAAGGGAGTAGATAGGCCCAACTGGAGGCATAGGGCCTTCCAGTTCGATATGATGGTCGTAAGCGCAATGAGGAGGGAGTTTATCAGCTTTGACCTTGGAAAAAACATCTAAAAAGGTATGATAAGCATCAGGAACTCTCTCCATCACAGTTTCAATTTCATCAGTTTCCTCATCTTCATCCAAACCTTCTGCAGTAGCCTGCTTTGGGTCAGATTCAGAAGTGGAAATAATCATACGCAAAACTTGAACAGATAGATCATTCTCCATATCCTCCAAGAATTTCAGAGAATTTCCAAAGAATATCCTGTTCACAGAAGTAGTTGTTGAACTCAAAGGGAAGTGTTGTGAGTGCATAGATTCTGAAAAGGGGACAGGAGAAGTGACCTGCAGGTTCACTGGCGGAAAGGGGGTAGTGGCCAAGGAGAGTTCAATGGAAGAGGAAAGATCCAAAGTTGGTTGGTGTCTTGGGGTGATCAATCCCAGTTGCCAATTTACCTCTGGGTTCCAGAAATGGAGGATACCTAGAATAATTTCTTCTTTGGGGGGAGTATCAACAACCAAGAAATCCCATTCTAAGTTGGGAAAAGAGGGCAAAGAGAATTTGAAGGAAACCTTATGGGTGATTTCCTGGGAAGGTGAGTCAGAAAGACTGAAGGTAAATAGGAAAATAGGAGTGGTCAGGGGTTTGAGTGATAGAGAAAACTTTAAAACCATAGATTTTGAAATAACAGATTGAGTTGCTCCAGAGTCAAAAAGTACACTGTAAGCCTGGTTATTGGTCAAGCAAACAAAAAGTAAGTCTTTGGAAGGAGGTTTAGCGTCTTTTCTTTCCAAAGTTTGTAATCAAATATTAGGAGGGTGATGGTCAAGGAGTACCACATTCCCATCACCTAGTCTTTTCCCTTTTTTGGCTTCATAGGATTGGGTTTCTGGCCAGGTTGAAAATCTGGACGTTTCCTGCAGAGGCTAATTTTGTGAGTTCCTCCACAGTAGTTACACAAACCCTATCTTTCTTGTCTAGCTTTTTTTTTCAGCCTTGAGGTGTCCATCCTCTCCTACGTTTGGATTAGGTACATAGGTTGGAGTAGAATTAGTATGGGTTGGCTTGGTCTTCCCCTTAAACCTACCTGGTTGGCTGGTCTGTTGAGATTTCTGAGGATTTGGAAGACTGGGTCCAGGTCTTGAGGTCTGAGGGAGAGTGAAGGACTTCTCCCGGATCCTTTCATGGTAACAAGTGTCATACTTAAGAACAATATCCATTAGGTCTTGCAAGGTTTCTTGAGGTCCATCATAACCAGCTAGTTGGTCCAGTAATCTGGCTGGGAGACCCTGTCTAAAATGAAAGAAAAAGGCTTTATCACCCCACCCGGAGACCTTGGTCATAAGTGTCCTGAATTCAGTGATATAGTTAGTAGCATAACCACTGTCTTTCATCTTAAGGAGGGTTAACTCCTTCTCAGCACGCTGGATTTCTAGACAATCCCCAAAAAGGGTATGAAGCTGTTGAGTGAATAGAAGCAAGGAGTTAAGTATGAAGTCTGGCTCATGATTACCCATGTGAGCAAGATAGGGTTGGATCCATCGACTGGCATTTCCTGAAAGGTAACAGACTGTCAAAAATACTTTCTTTCTGTCATTAGCAAAAACTCTTTCATCATTTGCAAAAATGAGTTCACAAGCTTGAAGGAAAGGTCTAAGCTTGGTTGGGTTAGTTCCATCAAATTTATCTGGGGCATTGATAGATGTAGATTTAAAGTTAGCAGAGGGTCCATGGTCAGCAGGTTTAGAAAGTTGAGTCATTGCAGTGGTCATTTGCTGAAGAATGGCCAGCAGGGCAGGGTCAGTTGAAGGAGCCTGAGTGGTGGAAGGAAGGTTGGTGTGTGGGGAAGGTGAAGGGACTGCTTTTGCATTAGAAGTTTGACTAGGATTACCCTCTGGGGATGGTGAACCCAGGCCACTCAAGATTCTGGAATCAAATCCTGAATCTTCATCCTCTTCATCTTCCTCACCTTCTCCTGGGATTGGGACCATGCTTGCATCATAGGCAGGAGAGTCCAAAACATGGTAACCTGGGCTTGGAAACTGACCTGTGATCCTGTGGAGGCTAGAATTTTCAGAAGAAGGAATAGTAGAAAGGGATACATGGGGAATAGGTTCCAATAAACCTGTATCCAAAGGAGTGGAAGTGGTAGCCACTGGTGCAACCAGGTTAGAAAAGGTCCTACCTGTTCCACGAGATCTAGGGGTAGAATGGTCAGTAGGTTCAGTGGTACCTCTCCCCCTAGAGCTGCGGGTGACTGCTGGGCTAGAAATGTGAGAACAAAGAGCACGTCGTGGGGGCATTCTTACTTCTAAGAATAATTAGTTACCCAAAAGTTGTTCTTCACCTTGGAGCAAGAATAAAATGATTAAAAAAGGAATTTTTTCTTCCTCTGATTACCTTTATGGGACAGTCAAATACTGGTTACTATACCTTGTCTGGGTGTTGAAGTGTCAAAGTGTCAAAGTGTCAAAGTGTCAAAGTGTTGAAGCGTCAAAGCGTCAAAGCGTCAAAGCATCAAAGTGATACTGAGAGGATGGAGAGCTGGAGATCTGAGTAGGTTTGACAGTAAGGTAAGGGAAGCAATGAAAATGGCCACAAATAAAATAGCCAAGTTCAAGGTTGGGACAGAAATAAAGCAAACAAAAATTTCTACAACTCAATAGCAAAGTTTGATGCTGTCTAAAAGGATAGGGAGGGTGGTTGGTGAAGAAGGGGTTATTGGGGAAGAAATCAGTTTAATTTCAAAAGGGCTGCTGACATGCAAGCAGGGCTTGGCACAGAGGGGTCTCTACCCACAGTAGGCTTGGGGGCAAGGTTACTGAAGGAGGCTAACAGGAGCAGAGGAGGATTGGGTTGAATGGTGCTGAATGACACTTGCTGGGAAAGATCTCCTAGTAAGAAGTAGTAAACTGATTTCTTGGGTGAAGCATCAGGAAGAGGAAAGAGGAGGCTTATTAAATAGACCAGAGGTTCGAACTACAACAGAGGTACAAGTGATTGGGGCTCAGACTACACACATGATGTCATAGGAACAGTCTAAGTAACAGAGAGGGCTGATCAGGGATGCTACTACATTAGGTTATGCTGCTTCTACATTGGGACAAGGTTCCAGGTCTGAGCTGTCCAAGTTGGGAGAGTACAGTGATGTACAGTGTACATGGGAGTCATGACACTATGTACTAAGTAGAGAGAGTATGTAATACAATCTGCAGGAGGATGTACATAAAGATTCCCAAAGGATAAGCCACACAGAGGAGGTATGGGTTAGACAGAGAGATAACCCAAAGAGGTATGGGTTAGACAGAGAGGTAACCCAAAGAGGTATGGGTTAGACAGAGAGGTAGAGTAGAGCCTGGGAGATTGAGTATGTGCAAGCCTATGGAGTCTATCTGTGTATAGTATGAGGTTAGACTATATGTAGATATGTACTGCATGAAGATACTGAGGTATATAGTTACTGGAGACATATTGATGTAAGTCTCCTGAGCCCTGAGGTTGAAGTTCCTAAGAAAGTAGATCAGGCCTGAGGGTAAGACTGAGGTTAGACTGAGTTTGGTGTCAGTATGAAACATGGATCTAGATGATGACAGAAAAAAAAGAAAGAGATTGGATTACAAAGTTGATGATTGTTGTTGGGACTGTAAATCCCAAGGTTGCTGGTTTGATCACAGCCCAGGGGACCAAATGTAAGACTCCAAACGGTGCTAGGCTGTGGCATTTCTGTGGAGGGGAAAGGTGCTGTTTAGGCTGCCCTCCTGAGTGTTACAAAAATATTTAAATGTAACCAAGATCAAAGTCCAGAACCTGGTAAATGGGGGACCAAATGTAAGAGGATAAAGATTATAGTAGTCAGTAGCTGGGAAAACAACACTATCTGAGGCAAGATGGTGCCAGGGAAAACTTGGATAGAAGAAGTCAAGTTTTGTTCAGAGTTCAACAAGACAAGGCAATTTTAAGAGACAACGCCCACAGGCTAATAGCTCTGGTTGTCAGCAGAAGCTTAGGAAAGATCAACTCAATCCCAAACAACCTCCAGGTTCTCAATTAACCTTCCCAACTCTCCGCAATCAAGCACTTGAAGGGTACCAGATAACTTTGGGTGGCTGAAAAAGACTAAGCTAATGGTTTGAAGAAGCTCCAGAAGCAAAAAAATAACTGATTCAAACAAGAATAACCCAACACTTCTCAAGGGACTCAATAGTAGCGTGGCGGAATTCAACTTCAAAAGAAATGAAGGGAGGTTTAACAATCCAGGTTCTAAGCTTAATGAAAATAAAGGAATGATATTGATTTGAAAAGATTGCTGAACTAAGAGCTGAAGAAGAATCAAAACAAGAGCAGGTGAGAACAAGAAGAGAAGCCCGCAGATCACAATGAGGCAAGACACAAACAGGAAATGATGACTGCGCAGGTCATTATCAGACACGATGGAGATACGGCAGACGGTCAATAGACAGGATCTTGAGGTTGAAGGATGATTTGGGCAGGACAGACTAAGATCCAGTAAAAAGTGAGTATTTGAGAAGAGTAGAAGATGGTCAAGAGATGAATCTCACCCGGCATGATTTCAGGCAGGGAGCAGAGGTCAAAAGAAAGAATAATGAAAATAATAATGAAATGGAAAATAAGAGGAAAGATATTGAGATGTGAGTAAACACTAATTGGTCAATGATTTAGGAGGCCGTCCACGAGATCAGGCTTTGAGGTTGAGTTGAGTCAGGTGGTTGTCATCGTCAGAGGTGGTTGTTCAAAGTTGGAGGTGGACGTTTGATGCTCAGATGAGGTTGAGTGCCCCGCCATTGTGGTCGAGTTGGGTGAGTTAAAGTCAAGGAGTCCCCCGGGGGATTGTGACAGCGCAAGTGTGTTTACTCGCAAGGAGAGACTCCCTGGGGCCGGTGAAACCTCACTGCCGTGAAATCTCAACACGCCCCATTCCTGGAGAGATGAAAACTTGCAACAATTTTATGAGTCAAAAAAAGGAAAAAAAAATAGAATAACCGAAAACGAGCAAACAGAGAGACAAAGAAACTAAAAAAAAGAAATTCAGAGGACAAAGGCGACAAAAAGGAAAGCCAAAGACGTTTAAGCCTTGCTTGATCTGAGCTTTTGGTGAGAGCATCAGCAGGCATCTCCTCAAATTTGACAAGGACGATGGAGATATTCTTAGACTTCAGCTCCTCTCTCATGCCTTTGGTCTTTAGATCAAGGTGGCAAGTTTTTGAGTTTGAACCAAACCGTTTGAGTTTGTTGACCAAACCACTATTGTCCGTATGAATGATAATGGGAGAAACTTTGGTGCCAAAGATCTTGCAGGTGAGGGAACGAATCCAAGTCAATTCTTGAAAAGTGTTGACGAAAGCGTTGAGTTCAGCATTGGTGGAACTATACGTGATGTTCTTCTGCTTGCAGCTATTCCATGATACCACACACCCGTAAGCCGCGCACAGATAACCCGTTTGAGATTGTCTGGTGTTAGGGTCATCTGCCCAGGATGCATCTGAATAAGCGGAGGTCTGAGAGCCTGCATCGTCAACTCTCAAGAAAAGCTTGATGTTGGAAGTTCCTTTCAGGTACTTCCAAGTCTTCTTTAGTTTGTTCCAGTGCAAAATACCTGGTTTGACGTTAAATCTCGATAAGCTGGATACGGCAAAACTTACTTTGGGCCGTGTGTAGCACGCAATGTGATTGAGCAATCCAATCGCTGATTGGTAGTTTATATTTAAAGCCTTTAATTGTTCAAATTCGTCGTTGGTTGCAGGTGTGAGCTGTCAATTCGGAGTGAGAGGTGATTTGCTGGTTTTGGCATCTTCCAAACCCAGTTCTTTGAGGCCCCTTTCAATGTGTTTTGGCTGGCTTAGAAGAACTTTTTTTTGACTTATCTCTATTCGCATGCCAAGGATAGTGTCGGGATCCTTTGCGGTTGAGCCAGCAAAACGGCTCAATAATTTCTTTTCAAACTCTTCACCATCGCCAACCAGAATGAGGTCATCCACATGAAAGAAAATCTGAGACTTACCATCCTTTGACAAGTAAAGACAAGGATTGCTGGAGGATTCGTTGAAGCCTACTTCTCTGAACCATCCGGTAAAGGTTTCATACCAGTTTTTTGGGGCCTGCTTCAAGCCGTACAGCAACTTGCGGAGCTTTAAGAATTGACATTTTTGTTTTGATCCCTTAGGAGTTTGAATTATCACTTCTTCATCGATCGGAGAGTGAAGGAAAGCGCTTTTGAAGTTGAATTGCCAAATCTTCAGTTTTGTCTTGACCGCGTAGAGGAGGAGAAGTCTTAACGTAGAGTGTTTGCCTGTCGGAGCAAATGTCTCTGAGTAATCCAGACCCTCAATCTGATTGAAGCCTTGGACACAGAGCCGGGCCTTGTATCTGACAGGATCGCCATGACAATCTTGTTTGATTTTGAAGATCCAGGTAGTTTTGAGCACGTTCTTTGGTGCGGGACCGTTGTATTCATCCCAGACACTGAGATCTTCAATTGAATCCAGTTCAATGTCCAATGCGCTCATCCACTCTTGGCATTCATTGCATTGAAGGGCATCCTTGTAGGATTTGGGTTTGTAAAAATGAAAGAAGCCGTACCGCTGAGGCGGCCTGATTTGCGATTGATCTTGAAGAACCCGCCGCATGGGTGCCAGAGCTTGTTGATTGGAACAACTGGAGTCTACAGTCACTATTGGACTGTCCCGAGCAGGCGGTGATGGTTCTTCAGATTGGTCGGATGATTGGCAGACTGATTCAACTTTGTCGGCCGAACTGATTGAGTCATCAGATTTATCCAGGTAGTCTGACCATGGAATTTGGCAATTGAGATGATTTTCAGGAGAGTGATCGGAGACAGAAGTCGGATAGGTGATTTCATTTTTGGATTTGATATTGAAGTTGGATCCACTTAGTCTTTGAGGAGGCATTTGAAGAACCCTGACGTGCTTGGATGAGACAATAGAACCAGACTTAGTTAAAATTTGATAGGAATGAAGGAGTTGATTAAAGCCTACTATAGTCCCTTCTTCACCCTTCAAGTCAAACTTCAAGCCTTTCTCTCTTTTATTGATTAAGAAGATACAAGGACTACCAATGGGTTTCAGAAAAGAGGAAGGAAGAGCTCTACCATGCATCTTCTCCCAAGGAGGTACCGTTTTGCCCTTCAGTGGGATCTTATTAAGCATTAGACAGCATCCCTTGACTAACTCATGCCACACTGAAGGAGGAAGACGGCCATCTTTGAGGGTTGCTTGGGTAGATTCAACGATAGTTTTTTTCGCTTGCTCAGCCCGTCAATTATGTTCTGGATGATATGGTTCAGAGACAATGTGAGAGATATGTCTGTCTTCCAGGAAAGAAGACAGCTTTTGATTGAAAAATTTGGTCCCTCCATTGGAGGAGACCTCAGATGGATAAACTCCTTGTTGATGATGTTCCTTCTTGAGTAAACTAATGATAACATCGGCGGTCTCATCTTTTGAAACAAGTGGGAAAGCCGCAAGATATCCGCTGGTGTTGTCGACTAAAGATAGGATGAACCTGTGAGCAGACTTTGATGAGGGTTGAATTGGTCCCATGAGATCTAGGTGAATGCAATCAAAAACTTTGGAGGATCTGGTGGAAGTGTGACTGAAGGGAGATTTTGTGATCTTGCTCTTAACGCAATCCACACACTGAAATTTGTTTTTAATATTGCTAGGTATATTTTGAATTAGAGATGCAAGCCTTGAAAGCGAAGCATGTCCATATTTTCTATGCGTCTCAAGTAAGGCTTCTTCTGGTGTGCAAGAGATTGACAAGAAAAGTGACTTTGACAAGGAGAGAGGATTGCGAGAGGGAGTTTGAAGAGTGTAGAGATTATTTTTGATTTGTCCAGAAAGAACTTCTTTACCCGAGTGAGTCACGGCAAACTTTTTCCCACTTGAGTTAATTGTGCAACCCTTGCCATTCAGAGCGCTGGCACTGATCAGGTTGATAGTGAAATCAGCCACATAGAAAGCCTCCCCGAGTTCGAGCGTGAGATTATTCCAGTGAAGTATGGCTGTGCCCTTCCCTTTTATAGGTAAGCTCGCGCCTTCCTTTCCGGTCTTGATTGGATCTCCAAAGTAGGGATCCATGTTGACAAAATAGCAACTATTGTTGATCATGTGAACAGAAGCTCCACTGTTGAGAATAAACCACTGATTTGGATCGCCATGTTCTATCCACAAGTTGAGTAGCGCAAGGTAGTGAGCTGAATGAGATTTGGGTTTTGCCTTTGAGCCCCCCTTCTTTGCTTTCCATTTTGCCTGGTTTTCTCTCCACCACTCTGGAGCTACCTCAGGGTGCAAGTGCCAACAGTCTCTGGACGAGTGGTTCCTGTCCTGACCGGGATGGTGGTAGCCTTCTATGCATCGCTTTGGATCTGATCCCTTGGTAGAAGTTGAGTGAGGTGTTGACTTTCCTCCAAAAAGAGCAACATCTCCCTTTGACCTGGAGCTTGCAATGGATAACTGAGCCATTGATTTGTTATTCAATTGAATGAGGTGATTAAGCACAAATTCGACCAAAAGCTATTTATCCAAGTGCATTATCTGCCTTTTGAAATCATCCATGGTCTTGGGAAACTTAAATAGAATGAGGTAAGCTACAATGTTTTCGGGAAGCTTGATGCCAACCTCACCCATCTTCTTGAGGCACACCTTAACCTTTGTGATGAAGTCAACAATATTGTTGGGGTTGAAGGATAAATAAAGGAGGCTGTTGAAGACTCTAGCTCGGTTCGAGGCCTGTGACGAAGCATATTTGTGGATGATTGCCTTCCATAGCAGTTTAGCGGAGTTCCTATTTTCGACGGTGACAATGTTTTTGTGTGATGTATAATTGAGTTTTGAGATGATAAGAAGTTTTAATTTGTTGTTGACAGAAACATCCAGCTCAGTAGTCTCATTGTTCATGGCCCCAGTGCATCCTTGAACGTCCAGCAGGGCATCCATCTTGTCTCTCCATATTCCGTAGTTGTCTTCTCCAAGTAAGGGAATAGTTTTGAGCGCAGTATTGAGCATTGCTTGCTTGAAAGTATCCATGACGCCTGGTTATTATGATCCTCTCTTAGTTGAGTCTTTGAAGGTAGAGTAGGCTTGACAGTCCTTTGGCTTTTAACCGTAAAGGAATGATATTGATTTGAAAAGATTTCTGAACTAAGAGCTGAAGAAGAATCAAACAAGAGCAGGTGAGAACAAGAAGAGAAGCCCACAGATCACAATGAGGCAAGACACAAACAGGAAATGATGACTGCGCAGGTCATTATCAGACACGATGGAGATACGGCAGACGGTCAATAGACAGGATCTTGAGGTTGAAGGATGATTCGGGCAGGACAGACTAAGATCAAGTAAACAGTGATTATTTGAGAAGAGTAGAAGATGGTCAAGAGATGAATCTTGCCGGGCATGATTGCAGGCAGGGAGCAGAGGTCAAAAGAAAGAATAATGAAAATAATAATGAAATGGAAAAAAGAGGAAAGATATTGAGATGTGAGTAAACACTAATTGGTCAATGATTTAGGAGGCAGTCCACAAGATCAGGCTTTGAGGTTGAGTCGAGTCAGGTGGTAGCCATTGTCAGAGGTGGTTGTTCAAAGTTGGAGGTGGACGTTTGATGCTCAGATGAGGTTGAGTGCCCCGCAATTGTGGTTGAGTTGGGTGAGTTCAAGTCAAGGAGTCCCCCGGGGGATTGTGACCGCGCAAGTGTGTGTACTCCCAACAAGAGACTCCACGGGGCTGGTGAAAACTCACTGCCGAGAAATCTCAACAGAAACCTCTTCAGTCAAATGTGAGTGGGTTCAGAGAGATAATCAAAGGATTATCAGGACCATTATGGTTGGATAAAGGGATCAGGAGTGGTGTAACACACTCAATAATTTAATTAGTCAAATTCTTCTTCAACCAGCAAAGCAATTGGTTGGTGATAAGGATAAAAGTTAAGGGGTTTGAGTATGGAGGCTCAAGGATCAAGGGGAAATCATAGATATACCCAAATTTTAGACTCAGATGAAGGGGAATGAAACCCCACAGATGATGTATTGCAAGGTGGAAATGATGATGATCCTCACTGGTATGGTAGGATGTGATGATGATGATGTGATCTGCTGATCATACCCCTCCAAAAGGCGGGGAAGAGCCCCTCCTTATATAGGCAGGAGGCCCTGTTAGACTATGTACAATGGATACTACAAATAGAGTGGAAAAGAAAGGAAATTTATTTATTTTTATTTTATTTTATTGATTTTCAGTTGATCAGAAAAAATTTGATCACGCAGGCCGGTGGAAATCTGGCCTGCCTGACCGGGGTGGGATCCTTCTCATCCCTTCACCTCTCCTGCATCCTCCCGTGGACGGGCGCGCACAACAATACCGGAATCACCCACCCTCACCCAAAGGCGAAAGGGGTGGGAACAGAAAGTGGATCAGACCGCCCGCGGGTGTCCGCGGGCGGTAGAAAACACTCTCCCACCCCCACCCAAAGATGGAAGGGGGTGCAAGTTTGGAAGATGACTGCAGTTGCCGGTAGACGGGAATTGATTGGATAAGGCGGGGATAGCAATTGAAGGCTGAGGAGGATATGATGAAGGGGGAGATTGATTGGAGACTTTGGGTCATAGACAGAGATGTTGGAACTGAATTGGATTGATAGTAGAAAGGTTCAAGGTAGGTTGAATTGTCTGTTGGTGAAGATGATTTTTGGCTTGGTGAAAATGATTGATGACGGTGATCGGGATGGGGATGAGTGAGTGATTGAAGGCTTTGATCAACTTGGTTACGGATTCAATGGATGATGATAGAATTCAAAGCGTGAGAGGTGATTAGATGATGATTGTAGGATAGGATCAAAGAATCCAGCTACGGAATGCGTTGCGTCTAGGATCAGTTGAACGGTCAAATTGTTCAAAGGAGTTCTTGATTGAGATCAAAGCTTGGTGAGAGATGAGGAACATCGTGGGATGGTGGATTGGAGAAGGTGAGATCCAAGGGGGAGGGATAGCTCAGGACAGGGATTGAGGGATCTTGGGTCAGGTCAAGGAGGAAGAGATCACCGCTGGGATTGGGATTGCTGAGTGGGGCTGGATTGAGTCATTGAGCTGGTGAGGATGGTTGGGTACTCTTGGGCCAAGCAGCTCTTGGCCTGCGCGTTTGGCCAAAAGGAAGAGGGGGGCAAAGGGAGAAGGGATTGAACGTGCTACCTAGATGGTGAGGCCAACAGAAGCCTGTCCTAGACCAATGGGACAGAGGGATGTTTGGCAGGCACAGAAAATTGGAGGAGTGATACTGAAAAAGAAATTCCATTTTTTTTTTTTTTTGAATGACACCTAAATAAAAGAATTGTAAAATTTTATTAATTTTCCGCATCTGGTCCAGGGTTTCCAGATTTGGTCACCACAGCGGCAAGCGTACAACTCCTGAAAGGACCATGGAGTATAGGACATAATGAGGTTGTGCAATCCTGTGGCCAAGGTCCAGCTTGGCTTTTGAGTGCTACACAAGGGTGTGGGCATAAAATAAGCTGTGGATCAAAACTGGCTTGATATGCCCACACCCTCGTGAAGGAACCCAAAATGGATTTTTAAGCTGGGAAGCAAGCGTACAACTCCTGAAACAACCATGGAGCATAGGACATAATGAGGTTGTGCAATCCTGTGGCCAAGGTCCAGCTTGGCTTTTGAGTGCTACAAAAGGGTGTGGGCATAAAATAAGCTGTGGATCAAAACTGGCTTGATATGCCCACACCCTCATGAAGGAACCCCAAATGGAGTTGTATGCTGGGCGGCACGCGTACAACTCCTGAAAGGACCATTGAGCATAGGACATAATGAGGTTTGTGTAATCCCATGGCCAAGGTCCAGTTTGGCTTTTGAGTGCTACACAAGGGTGTGGGCATACAATCAAAACTGGCTTGATATGCCCACAACCTTGTGAAGGAACCCAAAATGGAGTTGTAAGCTGGGAGGCAAGCATACAACTCCTGAAGGACCATTTTTCATAGGACATAATGAGGTTGTGCAATCACATGGCCAAGGTCCAGCTGCACTTTTGAGTGCTACACAAGGGTTTGGGCATAAAATAAGCTGTAGATCCAAACTGGCTTAATATGCCCAAACCCTTGTGAAGGAACCCAAAATGGAGCTGTAGGCTGGGCCACCAGCGTACAACTCCTGAAAGGATCATTTTGCATAGGACATAATGATGTTGTGCAATCTGTGCCGACAAGGGCTCAACTGCAATCTTTTTGGCTTGTGCAATGGTGTGGGCATAACTCAAAAGACCTGTTTTGAAGCTTCATTTTGACACACTTCCTGGGGGGGTTGGCATAGATATTATGCATTTTTGTTCTCAAGCTGCTTGCACAGAATTTCAAACAGAAACAGTAGGGTGCAGGAATCTTGGTGAAAGACAACCTTCAAGCTTTCCCATGGTTGGCAACCATTGGGGCAAGCTAATGGTTGACAAGAATTGGGGAGAGCTAACGGTAGGGGACCATTGGGTCAAGCTAATGGTTGGCAACCATGGGGGCAAGCTAATGCTTGACAAGAATTGGGGCAAGCTAATGGTTGGTGACCATTGGGGCAAGCCAATGGTTGGCAACCATTGGGGCAAGCTAATGGTTTGCAAACGTTGGGGCAAGCTAATGGTTCACAACCATTGGGGCAAGCTAATGGTTGGCAACTATTGGAGCAAGCTAATGGTTGCCAACCATTGGGGCAATCTGATGGTTGGCAACCATTGGGGCAAGCTAATGGTTGGCAACCATTGGGGCAAGCTAATAGTCAGAAACCATTGGGGAAAGCTAATGGTTGTCAACCATTGGGGAAAGCTAATGGTCAGCAACCATTGGGGCAAGCTAATGTTTGGAAACCATTGGGGCAAGCTAATGGTCAGCAAACATTTGGTATCACGCTAATGATTGATGACCATTGGAGAAAGCCAATGGTTGACGACAATTGGGTTGCATGCTAATGATTGATGACCATTGGAGCAAGATAATGGTTGGCGACCATTGGGGCAAGCTAATGGTCAGCAACCATTGGGTTGCATGCTATTTATTGATGACCATTGGAGAAAGCTTATGGTTGGCGACCATTGGGGAAAGCTAATGGTTGGCAACCATTGGCGCAAGCGAATTGTTGGCAAACATTGGGGAAAGCTAATGGTTGGCAACCATTGGAGCAAGCTAATGGTCAGTGACCATGTTGGCAACCATTGGGGCAAGCTAATGGTCAGAAACCATTGGGTTACACACTAATGGTTGATGACCATTGGGGAAAGCTAATGGTTGGCAACCATTGGGTTACACGCTAATGGTTGATGACCATTGGGGCAAGCTAATGGTTGGCAACCATTGCGGCAAGCTAATGGCCAGAAACCATGAGGGGAAAGCTAATTTTCAGCAACCATTGGGGCATGCTAATGGTTGGTAACCATTGGGGCATGCTAATGGTTGGCAATCATTTGGGCACGCGTATGGTTGGCAATCATTTGGGCATGCTAATGGTTGGCAACCATTGGGGAAAGCTAATGGTTGGCAACCATTGGGGAAGGCTAATGGTTGGAAACCATTGGGGCAAGCTAATGGTCAGCAACCATTGGGGGAAGCTCAGCCTAAGCTAATGAACAGCAACCATGAGGCTAAGGTAATGGATGGCAACAATTGAGGGTGATTCACCCCTCAATGCATAAATGCATACAAGGTAGTGTATAAGGTGTGGGTTGATAGTGCACCCAATTGACAAATCAATCCCTTCCTCCATCCATCCATCCCTCCATCATTTGATCCATTGATTCATCCATTCATTCATCCATCCATACATACCATGCATCCATCCATACCATCCATCCATCCATACCATCACCACAAGACTTCTCCACTATGTCTACATCACACAGCAAACTAACACCCTCAATTCCCTCTGCCCAGCCCACTGAGCCCACTGGAGATCAACCAACTGCTGATCCAGTACACACCAAACCCCCACCCTCAATTTTGTCTGCCCAGCCCACTGAGCCCACAGGAGATCAACCAACTGCTGATTGCCCAGCAATCATCACTCCAGACCATGAGTCCTCTTTCAACTTTGTCATATTTGCCTCAACTACTGACCAGACTTCCCTTAGCCTCTCTTCCACCACCCCCACCATGGGTTGAAGTTTTTGGCACGGAATCATCATCAAACCGCCATGCTGCACCCCCACCCCCACCCCCAGCCCAGACCCGTGACTTGATGAGCACACAGGAAGCCTTGGTTGTCTCAAACTCTAACTTCCTTGCTAATAGAAAGTGGCAAATGGCAAAGCTCCTTAAAATTGCCAATGACAAATCACTTTCACGATCAGTTCAAGACATGGCAGTCAATGCCTGTAAGGGTCTTCAAGATGCAATGGCCTGTGAGTTGAAACACTTGAATGCTAGTCTAATCCCTGGCTGATCCTCATTGTGTCCTTCACCAGTGGTTGAAAATGGTGATGACCTCCCTCCTGAGGAGGTTCAGATTGGGTCAGGGAAACTTCTTGCCAAAAGATGGGCTGCAACTGCCTCTGCCAATCCCAACAAGAAGAGGCATAAATTTGCGCCCTTGATGGAAAGCAATAAAGAGGAAAGTACCCCAGGCCCCGCTACTCCGCCCACACAAGCTGCTCCAAATGAAGTGCCCTTTGAAGAATCCCAAAATCTACTCTTTACCCCTGAAGTCCCAGCAGAGTAGACCTCCATCACCACTCCCCTTGAACCCAATGCTACACCTATGGTAACAGACTCCCAACCCACCAAGGGGGCTACCCGCCCTCTGCCGCTGATCCTGCAAATGACCCTGGTAATTCACTTCCATCACATCCATCCAAATACCTTCCCTGATTTCCAATCACTTTAGCTCCCTCCATAGATTCACCTACACTGTTCAAAAAATACCCAGCTGAACTCCAGGAAGCCATTCAACCCTTTTCAAATGGCATCATTGACTCAAAGTGCTACAAGAGCGCTGTTGAGGCAGCAGTGCACCTCTTTGGATTACGTGCAAAATACCACAAAGAATGGGGATCTTACCCTCAATTGCTATCTCACACAATTGGTTTCAACACCATCAGTGCTGGTATTAAGGAATGGATCAGTCAATTGGCTACAAGTGGTAAGCTTGATTCCACTGGGATCTTTTGCCCTCACAGTAGACAACCTCTCCTCATTCCTAAAGATGCAAATCCCTTCCCACCTCGCACATCTGAGCCATATTATATGCCAGATGTATTTGCTCTGCATCTTCTACCTGGGTCACCACCCCCCACCAGCCACAACCATAGTGTATAAGATGCACAATCTCTGGATCCACCTTACTCACCCTCCAGAGTTCTCACAGGTTAGATGGGCACAATTATGGTTCCAATCAATCCTCCTGATCTCAAGAGAACTCACCCAGCCACCAGCATTTATCCAACCACCAGTTACTGAAGATGAGGCAAGCTGTGATATCTCAATCATCCAGTATTTTGCCGCTTGTCTTGGCTCACATGAAGACATGGCTTGGATTGAAGGACAGCCAGTTGACAGCCCTAGTCACAAATCTGGATTCAACTCCCTGGAAAAATCGGTTGACAAAATCTACCACATGCTCATTGCATTTGCTCTCCTGCGGACAAAACTTTGATTGGAGGGGTCCCCCACAGCAGTGGCACCACAGGAGGCCAAGTTCAACACCATCATGGTCACCATCACATCCCAACCCTACTACCACATTCTTGTGGCCTACCTTGTAGCAGGAGTACATGGCCTCTTGCTGATACCATCAGACATTAGGAAATTTCCCCTGGTTCAATCCCTCCAGCTCCTGAGCCTTGTCTCCAAAGCCAACAAGCTAGAGCCCAAGGACATCAAGGAACAAGTATGGAAGTGGACAAATGCTTACATAGTGCAGCTTATCCAAGACTGCTTTTTCAGCCCTGAATTTCAGCCACAAACACTGGTATCCCGCATGGACTTGGCAAAATGTCTTGTCCTTGATTTCAGTGATCATTGGCTGTCCCAAAACCCTTCAACTGATAATCCTGTATTCAGTTTGCCTTGCAAATTTAATGTTTCTATTTCAGCTATCCCAAATATATCAGTATCTTAGGGTACTAGCTTTTCTTTCTCCATTGCTTTTAATCATCATGCTTATAAATCAATTCATGTATGCCTTATGCAACTTAATTCTTGATAAATAAGTTCATAATGTGACATTGCGGTGAGCTGACTCCCATTAGCATCTGTGAAAGTGAGAGACTCAAAGTCCATGCACACTGTTCATTCATCTGAACCATTGGCCAGATGCATTGTGATAGCTCTATGGAAGGTGACCATTGTTTTAGTCCACTGTAAGCATCTGGTAATGTGGGGCGTGCAAAGTTCATTCATAGAGATCTCACTTTCCCAATGAGCCAGATGCATTGTGATAGCTCTATGGATGGCAACCATTGTTGTAATCAAAAAAATTGGCTCAAAAACCTGTGATTAAACTTGGGCAAAAATTGATTAAACCCAAAAAAAATTGTTTCCCAGTCCAAGCATTCTTAAAAACACAATACTTGTTTCATCCAGGTATGTTTTATCCCACATTCACAAGATTGAATGGAATGTCTTAAACTCATGCATCACTTACAGAAACATAAACACTAAAACTTTTATATCAACTTTTATTGCATTAAGAAATATAAGAATAGAAAGGCTCTCAAGATACAGGAAGAAAAAAAAGACCACCCAAGCCTCAACTATTGTTGGTGCAATCCACTTGCCTTGGGGGTATGAGCTGGAAATATTCCAATTGTGGTAAAAGGCTTCTTCTTGATTTTTTCTGATAGTAAGGTGATTGGGGAAACAATTTTTGAGTTTTCACAAGGAGCCACAAGTTTGAGGTCAATTTCTGAAAGGCCTTTCAGTGCTGCAGGGTGATAAGCATCCATTGGAAGTTTTTTTGGGAATTTGAGGAGGGTGAATTCTTTGGGTTTCACCTTGCCTGACACACAATCAAGTATTGAATGCAACTGCTTGATTTCTTGGTGCTTCATAGCAACTTGTTATGCTATTTCATCTGGGAGTTGAGTTAGATCATTTAGTTCACAGCTTCTCCGGGGGTTTTCAATGGTTTTGCGAGTGCCATCTTTATCATCCTCCCAATCAGAAACAACATCCACACGGTCAAATATTGCAATGAATTCTGCTGCTTCTTTGGGAAGGTATTTGCGGGCTGTGTGAAAACACTTTTCACTTATCTGTAACGCAAACCAACACACACCATCAGCATCCATTCTTTGAATACAAACCCCCAGGACTCATGCTCTAACATTCTTTTTGGCTTGCTGGATGGATGCGCGTTGGACCTTGGTAATTTTATTTTCTTGCAACTTTGACCCTAATAGTCCCGCTTGCCGTATTTTTTTCCCTTCCCCAGGACCCATCTCTCCAATAATGCGCTCATGTTCTCCATTCCATCCCAAACCATACCAGGTTGTGCCTTTTTCCATTTTGAGTAATGCCGGAATATGATGGCACCTATTGCTGCATTCCAGCCCAATGATACAAAGGACCTTGCATGCCACTCAAATTTAATCCTTGAGAAACCTGCCTTTTGCACATCTCTCTCACATTTTACCTTAGCAATCCATGGGAAATTGTTGGTTGATGGCACATTGGGTGCTTGCTGGAATTGTGGGGGTAAAATGTTTTTTCTGAGTCTAGCCACTTCTTCATTGTATTGCAGCCACCCATCCCCCTGATTTGCCTTTCCATTTTCCATCCGGACAGACTCCAGATGTGCCATGACCCGCTGTGCCCTCATAGGAGCCCACTGTTCCCATTTCAGTACTTCTTCAGGAGAGGGAGGTGAGGGGAATTTCATTACATTTGCTGGCATGCCCATCAAAAAGTGGACCCATTGCCGTAAAGAACGTGAGATTGTACTAGATTGACTGGGAAGGGGGGATTTTGTGATCATCCAGCGCACTTGTCTCAATTCATGGTCTAAAGTCTCCTTGTCAAGTTTTTGCTTTTCAGAAGGGTTGGTCATTCCAATCCTAGATTGAGCAGTGCAATCATTCATGTCCACTAAACCCATCAAAATCAGCATCTCTGTGTTAATGAAATTAGGGGACTTCCCAGTTCAATCATACTGCTCACCTGATCCTGGTATTGTATTCACATCTGGGGGAACCCCCCTGAGTAAGTCATCCAGGGGTCCCTCATGATATTGCAAACCAGAGGAAACTGTCTCTTGCACACCAGAGGATATTGTCTCTTCAGGCAGCATCGGAGTGTCTTGACCAGCTGCAGCCGGTTGGGAGATATGGGCACTTTGGTCTGGCATGATAAATAATAAATATTCAAGGGTTGGCTAAGGCTGTAATGTAATACTATAGCACTAGTCTGTAATGCCCCAAATTTGAGGAGGAGGGCCTTATGGCTGGTGTGAGAGGCAAGGCAACATTCAGCTTATGGTTAAGTTGCAGAGCCAATTCCAGGGACTGAATTGATTTTGTAGAGGGTTGAAGTCAGGATTTGCCAAACCTTGAAAAACCAATATTGTTATAGAGATAGATGGTGAGTGTGTGAGATAGTATTTTTAACTGTGAGACAGTATGAACAGATAACTTGATGGTTGGACTGGGTGATTGGTATGGGGGAAAGAACAGATGTAGGATGATGATCAATGTGAGATAAGAGGATTTCTTATTTATATTCCTAACCTCCTCCTTCATCATTCCCCAAATGTAAACATTTGAAAACTGAGGATTTTTCTGTCCAATTCATTGGAAACTAATACAATGCATGATGACAATTTTAATATACAATTTTCTGTTGTTCCAAATATTACGTCTACCAACCTCACATCTAATCTCCATTTCATCATCCCTTAGGCCCTGTTCTTGTCCACACAAAGTGTCATATGGTTGGTGCTTGGTGTCCACTCGTCCATGTTTCCTCAAATGATGCTTGTTGATACTTGCTAAGCTTTCAGGTCACTCATAGGCCAAACACCATGGGTAATTTCATGTTGAAATACATCCCTGCACATTCCACAAACAGTTTTGACCTTGTCTGCATATCAGCTAAAAGGGCAACTCACTACTCGTGCCAGGGAAACCAAAGTCATCGTCTTTCCTGGATAACCAAATGTCCCCGTAACATTGTCCAAAACAGCCACATGCCCCACTATCTCCTTTCCCATCATCACAAAAGTCTCCCTTAGATCTGTTGAGACCACTCACACATTCAAGTTGGGGTGGGCTGTGTATGGATCTTTGGAATCTTCTGCATGTGCATCTTGAAATAACTGAATCACAAACCAAACATCCCCACCTTCTAATTGCACAAAAAGCTTGGTGATTTGACCAAATGAACAGAGTTCATCCCGCATGATCTCCACATAGGAATTGGAGTGATTTTTACCTTGATCCAGCCATTGCACTGTAAATCTTTTATGATGTATCAAGGTACTGTTGATTTTGTGCACATTGTAATCAAGAGACACATCCTGTTGCAGACTCAATCTTCCAAACTCTTGTATCCATAAGCAATGGATTTTCCCGTCTAATGGGGTGAGGCTGAAGCGGGGATTTGAGTTTTCTTGTCCCTCCTTAATTACCCTGGAATGGATCAATAAACTTGAATATTGACTCCTTGATATACATGTCTTCATTATTGTACCATGTATATCACCTGTAATAAATTCATTTATTATTTGCTTTGTTTGCCCATTAAAAAGGACAGTGTACAGCATGATTCTTAGTGAGCTCACCTTTGCAATTGTTCTTTGGTATCCTTCCCAAGATACCATTCAACCTTTCATGGGCCCAGGCTGCCGTGGCCATTGGTGGAACAAACCTTTTGATCACTTCTGGGTAATGCTGAGTAATTTGCATGTTGGGTTTACTCCTTTGTTGTGGCCATCAAATCCTTAGTGTTTGAAGGTATTCCAGCATTAGTCGGTCAACCTCCATGATATCTTGGTTTGAAAGATTATGCTTCATTAACATTTTGGTTATGTAAATGAGAAGCCCTGTTGAGTACTTCAAGATTTTTATTGAGCCAATGTGATCAAGACCAGTCCTATGCTTACCAATCCACAAAGGAAGCATAGCAAGGGGATAGTAAACCATGTAGAGTGTCAGCCACTCTGCGGCCTTGAGGGATCCTGCACCCTGAAATCCAACATTCTTTGGTACCCTTGTCATCCATGATGGTACCTTTGTGTCCTGAATCACCTGTTGGATGCGCCTCAAATTGTGAAGCATTAATCAAGGCCCTTGGATGGATGATTCAACTTGAGCTGCTTTCACTCTGTCATAATCCTTGTTCACTGGACTGCTTCCCTCACCCCCCATCAGATTCAGAGTACTTGGGTGGCTTCCTTGACTGGCTATACTTTGTGAACTTCCCAAGCTCCCAATAATTCTAATTCTTAAAGAATACAAGTGAGTACTAGTATATTCAGAAGATGGTTGAGATTTCTTCATTTGCTGTGAGGCTGATGATGATTTCCCAGCCTGTGAAGATCTCAATTCATATTTTCTGGATTGACATGTTGAGCTTTCTTCCATTATTTGTGTAAGTGCTCTTATATTTCTGGAATCAAGCCATCTCTTGGGACTTCTCTGGTTGTGATCACCCTCCTCTGATTGATCTTCAGGAGATTTCCTTCCCTTCCCCTTTCCAATGATGCTTTCCGATCCAGTTTTCTCTCCTCTGTTCTTCTCTTGGATTTTTTCCTTCCCCAATTCTTCTCCAGCTAGAGCAATTTTAAGATAACTCATGCTATTATCCTTGAGATTTCCCAAAATCCACCCATGCAGGAGCTCTATTACTGAATATTCCATTGGGCGCCAATATGGAAGCCTGTTCAAACAGCTTTCTCTGACCCCCTTCTCCTTGGTAATTTGATCTTGCTCCCATGATGTCTGACATTCCTCCCACTTCTTGGCATTCTTCATGTGCTCAGAATTTCTCCTTGGATGGAACTCCTTGACATTTGGATTATTTATCTTGTCCTTTTTAATTTGAAAATATTAGCAGAACATGGTTGAAGAATGACCAGAGAATCCTGCCACCTTGCGTATAGCTGGCAAATCCCCAATAAATGGGAACAGTGCAACAAATATCTCCCTACCTTGAGGAAACTTGCTGCTTTCAGAAAACCATACTCCTTCCCAGAGTTCTTTGATTTCATCAACCAATGGATCTAGAATGTGGTTGATTTCTTCCACTTTGGGTTCCTTGGGCCTAGGGATAATACCAAAAAGTAAAACATTCTCTATCTTGTAACGTTCCGCTAGTGGAATGTTGAGACAGATCAAGATCACTGCTCCCACTGAGATTGATTTGTGCCCAACCTTATTTCCAAATGGGTTGAACCAATCCACATAGAGACTGAAGACAAGGTTCCCTGGTTGTTGGGAAAATTTCCTCTTCTTGTCTGCGCCTCCAACAAAGTTGTGCCAAACTGAGCCATCCCAAACATTGCTCATCACATTTGAATTGAGGTTTTTATGATGAATATTGCTTTCTATAAGCTTTTCAAAATCTGGAAACCATAATTTTCTACCAAGCCAGGCCTTCAAGCTTTGATAATGAAATGTTTGAGCTGGTTTGATGGGTCTGCTATGTTTCCCACTGGTCTTCTTCAGCAATTCTAGTTCACAGTACATGCCCTGCTCATTACCAGTTTGGCGCACAAAGATTTTGCTAGTGGAATAGAACTTGGCAGTACATTTCTTGACAATTGATGCTTGGTTGTACAATTTTTCTGGGATTGGATACAGCTTGAAGCATTCTGGACAGCATATCCTTGTTTCCAGGTTGGGCTCAAAACCTAGCCTTGAATTAGAGTGACTTTGCTTTGAGGTATTGCCTTCATGATTTTATTTGAATCAAAATTGAATTCCCTCCCCAGATTCTTAATCTTCTCCCACTCTTTCTTCAAGAAATCTGTGATTGCGAAGTCACTAAGTTGATGAACAAGGCACATTTTTGCAGCTTGGAGAAGCACAATCAGACTGTGCCTTGGGACTAGATGAAAAGAGTTATACTTGAGGTCTTGAGAATTGAACCAGTGCCCTCCCCAGTGAAGTGGAATCTGAATCTGCTCTTTGCTTTCATTCCTTTCTGGATTTTTGGAAACCTGAAAATCATTATAGCACGCAAATCAGAAGATCAGCACCTACATGTACAGTGTTAACTATTTTCCCATCCATCCTCTCCATTTACATGAATGCTCCCTTGTAATGGCAATATATCTGTTGTGACTTGCAGGGCCTGATTGAGTCTGCTTATAGCCGCCTGATTTTTCTTGAAGGCAGAGGAAGAAAAAGCCATTCCTATGTTTTTTTTTCCATCTTCATCTTCATATGTGCCCTCCCCACATTTGAATTCCAGAAATTGGCATATCTTCCATTTGGCTGTCTTCATATCAATTGATGGATGGATGGATGGATGGATGGATGGATGGATGGATGGATGGATGGATGGATGGATGGATGGATGGATGGATGGATGGATGGATGGATGGATTCATAAAATGATGGAGGGATTCATCAATTTGGTGCTGGGTGCACTACCCACCCACATCTTATACACTAACTGGTATGCATATATGCATTGAGGAGTGACTAACTATCAATTGTCACCATCCATTACCTTAGCCTGATGGTTATTGTCCATTAGCTTAGGCTGAGCTTGCCCCAATGGTTGGTGACCATGAGCTTGCCCCAATGGTTGCCAACCATTAGCATTCCCCAATGGTTGCTGGCCATTAGCTTGCCGCAATGGTTGCTAACCATTAGCTTTCCCCAATGGTTGCCCCAATGGTTGCTGACCATGAGCCTGCTGCAATGGTGGCTGTCAATTGGCAAAATTCCACCTTTTTTAACATTCAAGTCATCATCCCCCTGTGCTTTGCAATTATCAAATGCTGACCATGCTCTCCTACTTTGATAATCATGCAGTGCAAACAACAAAAAACCCATCATGGTACAATACCTCTTGAATGGAGCCCCATCAAAAAAACCCAGACTCTTCAATCAAGATTTTTCCAGAAGTGTCCCTGGCTCCAACTCCCACTTCTCTTAATGTCTGTCATCCTACTGTAGAGTTGTGATGAATATCACCAAGTCAAAAGATACTCACTGGAAACAAATTCCCAATTCCCTACAACAATCCCGGTTCAATCACTGCCATCATCTTGCATTCATCAACAGATTCACTCCACTACCTCTCTAGTCCCATCCAAGTCTTCATGTCTACTAAATGGCATATCAACCGTAGCAAGAGAGGTTTTCTTCAAGACCTTGCACAAATTAACTTTCCTTGCTGTGGTTTCAATTTTTTGAGCCTTGGGAATTGCATTGGAACCAGTTGTTTATGGGACTCATCATTGAAAATTGTAACCATGCCCATTTACATGGTGCATTTTGAAACTACCCATTCAACTCAGTTCATAACACCAAATTCAACCTTACCATTGTCCTCAAGAGGTGGTTCATGGGCAGGAGATCCAATATTAAGTCTGGACAATATCTTTCAGAATCCCATGCAGCAAAACAAAATCAGAAAAGAAAATCCAGATGGCGCAAACAAGTAAGCAATTACTCCCTATCATCCCATGGTATTTTTTACCCCATTTTTTTCACATGGTTTTTCCTCTCTGCCTACAGCTCTCAAATCAACAAACAGAGATCTTGGAATCACTTGGATTACCAGAAAATCATTACAGTATATTCAGTGAAACACAATGTTGCTCTGACACTGAGGTCTCCAATGAAAAGGTCTTCCAGAAGGTCCAGTGCCAACGGCAATCTCAAGGTTTTTCTGCCCTTGGTCACCAAATAGATAAAACATTTGACAACATGAAAGCTGAGAGACTTGGTAGACGGTAAAAACGTGGTTATTCAATGTGGATGATGAGGAAACCTTCCAACCTCCAAGAAATACTCACAAAGGTGCCAACAAGACTCCCCAGAAACTGTTATCATCCTGATCTGATTTCTTCCCTTTCTCCAGAGGGCAAACAGCTTATGGATATGCAGCCTCCAATTTCCCTTGCCTTCATAATGTCTAAACTCATACCTTGAATTATTTGTAGATCTAAAGTCATGTTTTAATATTGATTCTTGTGATAATAGAATGTTCAACTCTCACTACTTTAATCCATAGACTTTTGCAATGATACCCTACTTGAAATATTTTTTTCATCAGACATACCTGTGTTGTAAAATCACATAAATATCATTAAATCTTGGTCATGTCCAAATTGTTTTAATTATCTTCCCCTGCATCAAAATACACTCTAAATTGTTCAATTATTATCAACATAAATGTACCAATACCATTGACATAAAAGCTCTTTCATGCAATGATTTGATGTGGTACATACCTTTGACATATAAAACTGCTTTTGGAAACCATGCACATGTATGTGTAGACCATGGGGCCCCTATTGGCCGTTGAGGACCGCGGAACCAACAACAAGGGTTGATTTGATGGCGGGCTCATTGACTGCCTGATATTTTGACAATTGGGTTGGCCAACCATTGACCAACCAACAAATGATGGCTGACCAACCCATGGGTCAATCCACCAGTCGCCTGGTTGGTGATGGGTGGTCAGAGTTGTTGTAACAGCAATTTTCCCCTGCAGTTGAATCACCAGCAGGGGCAGCTGTCAGTGACTTGCCGTTGGGGTTGAGGCAACATCACCTCACCCGCGCGGTTGATTCACCAGCTGGAAGCACAGGGTGTATCCATGTGATGTCATGGTTTCTGACCCATGAAATCAGCTGTTTACTGGTTGACTATTGATTGGCTCAGACAATGATCATCATCATTTCTCTCACTCACTCCACCTCTCTTGATCCATCCCACCATGGTAGACTGCTACTACTACTTCCCCCTCTCTAGACCAACCAAGACCTGACCATCCTATACCCTCCTTCCCTCCTCATCCATCCATCCATCCATCCATCCATCCAACACCCCCCTCTCTATCTCCTTTGAATCTCCCTCTCACAGGTACCGGTCTCTTCTTGGGTACCAATCAATCACTTGCCAACAATGGTGGCCCCCTTGGTCTCCTGATTGAATTCTTGGTCATGGGAACTGGTGGAGCAATCCATTCCCTACCTACTCCCCCTCTCTTCTTCCCTTCTCTCATCCACTGACACCACTCAATCATCACTCAGATTACTACCACCAGTTTTTTGGAACGTCATGACCTCACTGGGTGAAATAAGTTGAGTACTTTTCCTCTGGCCCTCCCTCTCCCTTTGCTTGACTCCTCTGATCTCCCTTTCTCCTCTCTCTGCTACCCAGTCTCTCATTTGCCCATTGCAGGTGGTCATGTCACCCTCTTCATCCATCCATAACACATTTCTGTTGTCTCCCTGCCATCATCAACAAATCAATCAATTAAGACTTTCAATCTCATGGCTCTTCACACCCATTGAAAGCTGTGAACAACCTTGATTTGATTCAACAAATTGATTGCAATCAACAGTACTGGGGATCTTGAGGGTATCAATATTAAACACTGATTTTTTTACAATCCCCATCCCATGAGAAAACCTGACAAAAGTTTCTTTTTTAAAAACAAAAAATCATGTAATAATATTTATGACAGATTAAAACATTAGCAATTAAAATAAAATAAATATAAATGATTTATTTGATCTGGCAAGCCCCCTGTACCAACAATGGAAACCAAAAAAAAAAAAGTCAAATCATCGTCAAGAATAACAATGATTCAACCCACAAGGACCTTCTGACCCTTGAGTCAAATTGCTGTCAGATCAACCTTGACAGCAATTTGAAAAGGGCCCAACCACGCGGAGGTGGAATTGGCTTCAAGCCATTAGCAAGCCCTTGACCATGCTCAACGTTTTGGAACACCAACGTTATTTCCACGGGCGCACTCCCACTAAGGGATTGCTGTAGAACCAGCGTTGGCCAAGCTGGGGGCTCAACAACAAGTTGGCCCCGTGGTGTCTGTGTATGGTCTGTAAAGCATATTTGGGTGCTGAACCAAGTTTTTCCAAAATTTTCTAAAGCCCACGTGGCACTTAGCAAAGTCATCTTGGCACCCGGAAAAGCCTTCTTGGTGCCTTGCCAATGTCCACTTGGCGCCTGGCCTAATTGGTCTGGTGCCCGGCCAATTTATCTTGGTGCAGATCAAAGCTGGTTGCCTTGACCCACCAATCACATGATCATACTTGAAAAAAAAAAAAGGCTTGAAGTTGGGGGGAGGGAGGCTGGTCAATTTTGGTACAACCAGCATTGATTGGCATCAAGGGGAGCTTGATTAGGTGCCAAGTTTTGATCCCTAAAAGCCCAACCTAATCAAGCTCCCTGGGCGCCAATCCAAGTCCCGCTGGGCACATGCCAAGTCAAACCTGGACAGGCGCCCAGATGCGCTTTACACACCATATGTGTATATGGCCATGGGAGAGGCCTAAAAAAGCATTTTTCATCAAAAATATAAAACTTTGGGTTGCAATATACACCCCCATATGCAAATTGATAGTGTATAAAGCCCATCTGGGGGCCTGGCAAAGTTCCAGGTATTGTTTGTAAAGTGTGTGTGGTTCCCAAAAAAGCTAGCTTGGCACCCAGCCAAGTGATCTTGGTGCCCTTTCAAGTGTCAGTTGGCGCATCCCCAAATTGGCTTGGTGCCTTGCCAAGTTGGTTTGGGTGTCAATCAAAGCTGGTTGTGCAACCAATTCTCAACTGTATTGTTTCTCTTTTTTTGACTCAAAAAGTTATTTTTTTTTACTTTTTAATTTAAATAGCTGTGCATAAATTAATAAAATGAATTTAAAAAAGGTTAAAAAAAGACTTACCTTGTTGAATATGCTTTGTAAAACAGTCCCAAGAATTTTTTCTACCCACTGTACTTTTTGTCCACATCATCCAATTTGTCCCTCAAGTAGGAGAAGATAAAAAAACGTGAGAAAAAAAAAACAATAAAATATATATATATATATTTCAGAGCACACCATACCAGGATGTGTTACCCAGCAGATACCACTAATTTACTTTTCCCCCACATCATCCAATGAGTACCTCTTTCAGAAAAAGATAAAAAACTATGAGAAAAAATACAAATAAAATAAAAATAAATAATCAAAAATAAATTTGAAAGAAATATCCAAATTCTGTAATCCAATTCAACTTGTGAGCTCAATTCTCAAAGGCACAAATAATGCTTATATCTATTTGGTCATATTATGAACTAAAATGTGGTTACTGATCACTAGGGTGTTATTTAAAACTATGTTCCTGCAAGAGAATTTTTATCCCCCTGGTTCAACAGGCAGTAAAATGATTACTGCAAACTGGTGGTTGAAAAAGTGAATTCTTCACTCCAACAGTGTGTTGGAGTTGGTGGCTCACTCCTCAGTTCATTTTCCCAATCCAGCAATTCCATAGTTATGTAATTGGAGGTAGCATTTCTGATGATTTGGAGGTTGAATGGGTTTTTCACTTGCCCCTGGAACTTGGTGGAGCAATGTGGGTTGACCTCCACTCATGGATGCTGTCCAGAACCATAGGAGATTGAAGGTGTAGTAGGGTAAAGATATGTGGATGTAGAGGTGAGGGTTATGTGACAACCTCTGTCAATGACAGAGGGGGGAGGTGAGATCAACTGAAGATACAACAGAGATACTTCTTGAGATATAGCTTTGATAAAGGTGAGATACAACTTGCCACCTGCATATGGGTGGCGCCCTGTTTTTTGTGGTGATTGTCATGTATAGTTTTCACACCTAGAATTCAGTCAGAATTGAGGTGTTGTGTATATTTTAAGATTTAAACACAGAAATGTGTTCTGTCAAAATTCCTGCACGCAGGCGCTGCAACCCAACAAACCCCCCCCTTGTTGGGCCTTTGATTTCCAACCCATCAAGACACCTGCGCGCCGCTGAGAAGAAGCAATTCCACCCTGTCAGCGTACCCTGACAAGCTGTGTATGCAACCCCAGGCATCTGACAAGTACGCAGCCGCGGGACTATGTGCTGAGAAAGTGACAGGTTGCTTGGGAAGCCCAGGTACCACATAAAGGTGCTACAAGCTAGACGGGGACATTCTAAATGTGTAATAAATGTCCCTGTGGATATTATATATTCCACAAATACATAAAAGTATATCAAAATACTTAAATAACCTTTCTACATTTTTTTTATAAAATATAATTAAAAATACCAAATATTTCAAAAATAAGATAACTACTATTTGTAAAATATCTTAAAATACTTTAAATATACAATTGTGGGAGCTTCAAGGCATCAGTATTTCCGTGAAATACTAAGAGAACTAATGATGTAGAAATATTACATAAATTCTCATAGCTTATGTTTTTAATTAATTATTTTAAGTAAATCAACAGAATTTCAAAAATGAGGAGCAAAATCAATATCATGATTTTACTCCAATCAGCTTATACATAATGAGAACCCACTTGACATCACATTACCCGTAGGAATGTCTGCTGAAATAATTATTAACATCCTAGGAATATTTACTAAGGATAATCAATTAAATAATAAATCATGTGGACAGATTAGTGTTATTCACACGTTTCAACATCAATCAAAAGGTAGAATAATGCCCATACCCTGTGGAATTAGATTTTACCTGTTCTAAAGCACCAAGAAAACGTGAAAGGCTACCACTGGATGCCCTTCTAGCCTTAGAAACCGTTCCTTTGAGACCCTGTATCCCTCAGAAGGACAGAATTTCAACTCAAAAAGCTATAAATATAGAGCTCTTTTGAGGATATTGATACCCAGAGACCCAGTTATATTTACATCCAAAAGCCATGAAAAGGTAATAAAATACTTATAATAGATAATTCAGTGATTTATGGCTTAGGTCTGATCAATAATATCCATTCCTAACCCTTTTTATCAATTTAAACTGCTGAACAAACTTTATAAACCCAATAGGTTTAAATCATCAGTGCACCTCCCAAACAGGTACCTAAAAAATTTAATAATATACCAGTGAGTCCTATTATTGTTTTTCTGTCATTTCAGCTTGTTTAAAAGGCCCTGCCACTCAACCATATATTTTATATACATATTATCATTGGGAAATATCTACTTTCAGAAGATAAATTAATGGTTCCAAAGTAACCAGGTTTACATTTTTTCAAGGTTAATTCCCTGGTGAGAGGTGTTAAAGATCCCCAATATTATTGTGGCCCCTCTATTATTTTATTTTATAATCAATTTATTTATATTGATTAATAATATTAAACCATAACCAAACCAATCAACTTTGCAATAAATGTATCCAAATATTTTACAGATTTTTTCTGCATTTATTGAATTATATATTTATTATTTATTCCATAACCTCTGATAGCTAAAGGATAGCAAGGTTCTTTGCATTGAGGAGGCTGACATCAGTTTATTTGTGAATTTTAAAAGCAAAAAGAAGGCTGGAAAAAATCACAGGGAGGCAAGGAAAAAAAGCAGCTGAAAAAAAAGGCCAAAAATAAAAATAAAAATTGAATAGACCTGGATGCACAAGGTGAATATACAAAAAATTCCATAGATTCATACAAAACCAAGCAACTTGATGCTGGGAAAACTGTGAGAACATTTCAGATCTATCTAATTTTTATATTTAGAAATACAGGGAAAGGTTTGGTAGGATAAATATGTGATAGTGTGGCTAAGTCACAAAATTTCATACCACAGGTTGAAACAATTAGCCTCATCTAATCATATATCTCACCAAACTTAGTAAAACCCCAAGCCCCACCTCTATCTACCTCTATCTACCACTGTATTGACCACTGGATATTTCTCCTTCCTATCCTGCAGCTTCAATCTTCATCTCCCAGGCTGACTCCCTCCCTGTATGATATATATATCTAACTCTGGGGCCATGTACATGGGAAGGGAATTAATTCTTCCTACTGATTGGAAAAAATCAGTACTTTTATTTTTAGAGACGTTTCTGAGGCAAAATTTTCCAGTCCAAAAAATCCATAAATTTATTTCAAATTGTATGAAAATTTATGTTAGCATATGTTCTTTATGGTGGAAATTGATTGATTTTTGAAATATACAAACTTTAAATTTTTGAAAAATAAAAAAAAAAAAGTGTAAAATACCCCAAAATAGATTTTTAAGAAAGAGAAAAAATGAAACCATTTTGCAGTTAATTTTGTTTTTAAAATATTTTATTTTTTGAAAGTCAGAATAGCAATATGTTAAAATACGTATGCACTTATGCATGTGCTATTTATAAGTGTAATCCAAATGGGATGCACAGGTATGCCTCTGCGGCTTTGGACACACACACGGACCATACGGGCCTGTGTGAATGTCACGGATTTGGGGAAACTGGCCTCAAAATGCGTGAAACAGGCTTATTGGCACACGGGCTCTATTGGGCCTGGTGGGGTATATGGGCAAATACAGCCAGATGGGCTTTGATGGGAATAATTGGGCCCAAGGTTTATTTTGGACATACTTGGCCAGATGGGCTGGCCCGCCAAAGTATGTTAAACTCACTTTTTGGGCTTGGGGCAGCCCATTGGGGCCGCCGCCCGTGTGGCAGCCCATTTGGGGCTGCTGCCCATTTCATGGCCCGCTCGGGGCCACTCGTCTCCCTTGGTTTGGCCCATGCAGGGCCAAACAGCCAAAGCAGGGCTGTTGCAGAGGCCAAGGGATCCTGCGCAGGCCCGTTCAGCACCGGGGCAGAAGGGGCCAGCGGACCAGTCTCCCCTCCCTCCGCTTGCTGGCCATTGCAAGAGGGAAGGAGACGGCTGGCTGAGTTGAACCAGTCAGTGACTGGCCGCAGGAGGGCAACCGGTCAGGGTGAGGGGGATTTCATCACCCCCTTGCCCAGGGGGATGGCTGGGCCGGTCGCAGTGAGGCAACCAGTGGTGGGGGGCATTTGATCACCCCTCCACCATTGAAAGGGGCGCTCTCCCCCCCCCCTTTACCAAGGGGGAGGAGCAACAGACTGGAGGGGATTTGACCACCCCCAAGCCCACTTACCTTGATGACGCCCTGGGGGTATCAAACTCCAGGGCCCCTGGTAGGGGGATTTGACCGCCCCCTCCAGGGATTTGAGAGAAAGAGGGGGGGGCATGTCCACCAGTTACACCCCCCCCCCATTTGAGTCTGAAACCAGACCCAGGTGTGTCCTGTGTCCCACCAGGCCATTTATATGGCCAGGGGCTGGTTGCATGAGGCAACCAGCCGGCATGTGAGGTAACAGGGCTGGTTGTAACATACAACCGGCCAGGGGTTTGAATAGCTAAGGGGATTGCTCAGCCCCATTACGGTGGAAACACCAGAAATGACTGGAATAGGCTGGTTGTAAGGGTACATTGACTGATGCCATGTGGGCTGATGTAGCCCAAACCAAGTAACAAGGCCTGTAGAGCGTGTAGATCTCTTTTGGGGCGGAAAATATGCCTTTTGGATTGTTGTATCATGGGCTCACAAGAGGCCAATCTTTTGTACTTAAGGATCTCTTCTCCCTGCTGTTTTCCATCATTCATTCAACATCCAATCAAATTCATCAACAATATCATCCAACGTATTCCCCCATTGTGAGAGACCATTAGCAATTATTGACACAAGGTGTCCAGAATTTCTTTTGCTTTAAATACTGCTCATTTACCAAAGCTAATTTCTGGCCATAATTATAACACACTATAAAAAGAAAAACTAGTGAAATTTCATTTTTACATTCATGGGAAAAGCAAATTAGATCAATGTGTTTCTTTGTGTTTTGGATGATATCTTCATTACATAATTGAGATGAGTATCTGAAAACTCTAAAAATTCAAGCAGGAAAATTTCTGATGCTATTTGAGCTCCATGGAGCTCTTAATTTGAATTTTCCCATCTTTTAAAGCTTTTGGAAGTTTTTGAAATTTTTTAATTTTGTTGCTTTTGAGGAAGGGCTCATCCCATTGCTTGAAAGCCAATTAAAATTATCAAATGAAATAAAATAATTTATTGAAAAAATAACATTGATCTGTGGAATGATTTGACACCTTAAAAATAAAAGAAAAAAGGGATAAAATCAAATATCAAATTCTGAAATGACTGAGCAAAAAATCTGACCCCTTTGATTTTCTGGAAGAGATTCATCTATATTCAAAAATAAAGTTTAAGAAATTTTTAGTCTTTTTCATATCTATGTTGATTCAAAATGGTTTGATTTTAATTGAAATCATTCATTTTCTTATTATTTTTCAAAAACAATATAATTTCTGGGTTTTTTCATTTCACATATCAGTGTGAAGACTTACTTCCCCCCCTGTACATACACTCTCCTCTTGAGTCATGTGTTTCAAACAACCTTGCCTGGGCTTCCAGATCAGTACATCTGAACTATGGATAAAAAACTGGGAACTCTCCTCCACTACCTGGATCAACCATTCCTCAATGCCTCCTCAACAATCCTCTCATATTCTGGCCTCTCTTTTTCTCCTGGTATAATTCCCTCCAAGGAATTAGCATCCTAATTATGAATGTTTATTGCTTGTATGGTATGTGTCATATCAGCAGCACAAATGAAACATCCACCTAAACTTCTGGACTCCTCTTGCCTTTCCCCCCTTGCTTTTACTCTTATAGGATTAAACATCCATTGTTCTCAGATCTCTACTCCACAAATTCTGTTCTTTTTTCATCATGATCACCCTTTTTTTTTCTCAATCATCATCTTTGAGCTCTGTGGGCAGTAGTGCCAACTCCATATTTTCCTTGCACACAAGTGGCACCTGTTGCAAAAAATTACTTGTCAATTGATTTCAAGTTTTAAAAGAGCTTCATAGAAAATATTTTTGTGCTGCATTTAATTTGAGGCAAAATGGAACCATATCTTGAATGATTTGCTACAAAATCTTTGTCTTTCCTACCTGATGTGAAATTTCCATGCAAAAAAATTGAAAACACTGGGAATTGTCAAAATCCTCATTGATCCAATTGAACTTTTTTTATGTTGTCTTGGTCAAACCACGCTTTTTTCCTGTATTGGGCTATGTTCTTTCCTCTTGTTTCTCTCAAATATTGCCCTCAGTTCAAATTCAACTAACTTGATAGGTTTTTGTGCATTTCCAGAAATATATTTTGTTTGTAATTATTTGCCCAAAATTGAGTTAAATTGCCTCTTGCACCAGAGTGTTTCAATATCTAAGAATCTAAAAGAAAAACAGGCCATAACTTGAGAACTACTCAGCAGCTGATTCTTGGATTGAAATCAAACTTTTGCGTGCCATTTCCATATACAATCCCCCAGCCGGGAAGACTAGTTTCATTGTAAACTTTGCAAACAACAAGTAAGGCAATGCGCGTTTGTACGTTAGCTATAGTGTCTGTCTTCTTTAAGAAGTATCTCCTCTTGACTTGAATCCCGCATGAAAAACCAGTGAACTAGAGCTTACTATGAGAAAACCAACTGATGAGATGATTCTTAAAATACAGGCATTGTTGGTCAAGCATCTTGAAGTATGAATCTTCTTGACCAAGATTGGAGACTGCTTTTGGTGAGTTTGCTTTCCAAACATCTGTATTACTTGGCCAACCAGTCTGTGTGATGACCACTTTTTTGCCCCGGCCCTGTTGTAGACCGTACTGAACGTCACGATGGACGGTATCCTTGGCACGGACAGCTGTTGTCGCATTTTGATCAAAAAAACCAAAACTGTGTAGACTAACGAGATCGACGGCTTGAAAAATGCCCGGAGTATTATTATTGGCTTGATATCCCGCGGCCATCTTGATGAGTTTACCCTCATTTCATGTCAGATCGAAAAGTTCAGAAATCCTTGAGGGACAAGTGAAGCCTATGTCAACTTACCTCCGACAGAGTCACCAGAATGCCGAGAGGATTCAGTTGTTTCTTTAGGTCCATAATTTGTGCTACCAAATCTTCAACTGGTAGGACGTGGTCGAAGAGTGGCTCCGAGCCACAGGTGACTGCGCGAATGACATACGGTGCCTGCATACATCATCGCCGAGGGTAATTATTCAACTGAGCGATTTGACGTAAAGAAAATTGGGGTACCTTGGGGTTATCATTTATTGTCTGTAGCAAGCGCTCTTTTCGTCCTTTCCACTTGTCGTCGCCTGGACGTTTACAGACATCAGTCGAACTTTGTTTCAGGCAGTAGTTGGATAAAGCGACTGATGCAAACTAGATGTCTGCGAGAACTCTCACCGTCAAATCCAAACCAAATCAAAGCGTATATGCCAACGCCACTATCCGCAGCTGCCTCTATCACATCGTCGTCGAAATCCTCGGCGTCGCAACCACCGTACAATCTGACATAACGGGCGCGCTTCGTCCTTCGCATCCATCCGAAGGTGCTGGTCATCTCTTCCCGAGATGGACAGTCACTGACCTATCAACGACAGAAGGTAGAATCAGGGCAGAAAAAAATTGGACAAATTGCTTGAAGCTTGAGCACCGAATTGTAGTCACAAACGTCGTAACTAAACCCCAACCACGCATACTCATCCTTTGGAGAGCACCACCAGTTCGTAGGTGGTTGAGTTCGTTTTGAAACCATATTGGGTAAATTCAAAAGTTGTGTTGGCGACGGATAGCACGCTGGTTTCAAGGCTCCGCCGTAATCTTCGGGTTCCTGGCGTTGGGAAAGGCAAGAAGAGCATCTAATCCTGCTCATCAGCCTCAAAAAAACGAATGTTGAAAAAAGCTTTTGAGGCAACATTGCGACACGGGCTTGCCGACTGGGGTATTAGTGGCTTTTCTGTGAGATGGCGGCCAAGAAAAATGGATGCTGGTATGCTGTTATTTATTTTATATTTCAGTTTTTATCGAAAAAACCAATAAGATGCTTTTTCACGACTGCTTTCTAAAGACTTGAGAATGAGGTCAAGGAAGGTTCTGAGGAGGTTAGTATGAGGATTGCTATTCTGAAGCTGTGCTCTCCTCAAGAAATTCCGAAAATATTCAAGATAATCAAGATCACGAGATAAAAAAAGTGAGAGTGCTTCGTTTTCGATTGACTACAAGCCTTTGGTGGATGGAGGAAATCCAGAACGATGTGTATGAGGAGGTGGTTGAGAGCAATGATAATCACAGTGCGAGAACCATCCGGGCTCCGCTCAACGAGCTTCCCGGCTCGGCTATGGAGAGGTAGCTGTTTTCGCTTATGCTGCAAGGGTTCCAGGAGATCTTGTGGGTGGTTGACTGGATACGTCCTGTGTTCCTCCATGGCCTCTTCGAATAAGAATACCCCAGGCCCAAGAAGTCACCTCGCCCGCCCTCTTGTGAGCCCATGTCATAGCTCAGCATACAAAAACTTTCCGGTCCAGTCCGCATCATACGACTTTTGGGCAACTCGCCTTGGGCTGGATGACAAAACTGACATGCTCAACGTGGGCTATGTCAGAATTGTCGGTAACTACAAAGATGCGTACATGGATACATAGATAGATAATTGTTCATGACGGGTCTCGCCCACAACCAAAGGGGCAGATTTTCACTGATCAATTGAAGAGTCCGACTGGTCTGCAGGATGATCGAAAACTGACGAACTTCAGCGTTGAGGAATATGATTCTACATCACCATGATGAAGTTGCAAGGGCAAGGTGACGAGATTGACGGTGATGGGGTGAATCGCAGATCATGTCCGGATACACATGCGTCCCTAGGGCAATGTGAAACGATGTCAGCACATTGATGAAATTCTCATACGCGAAATGAATGCGTATGCTAGCATGCGTGCCCACACTTTTATAGCGGGATGAACAGTAATAATCGAAGCCAATACTCCACATTCCAATCACTCTAAAAAAAAAAAGCCCTCCTGTAGTTAATCTAATGAATGGCGGCTGCTGAATCCTTTCGCTGTGCGTTGATGTTTGTAACTGTATGCTACATTCCATATGCATGTATGTATGTACGTGACTGTGTGTGCTAGACATACATGCTGGCTCTGATTCAAAAGGTTTCCTTCCTTTTCATAATGCTGGTAAATAACTCCCTTGCTAGGGCATCCTTCCCGCGGGAGGTAAAAATTGGGAGGGAAACCGTGAAATCCCAGATTGTGTAGCTGGAATAGGCTGCCCAAACTGCTGCAAATTTACTAGAGGGAGCAATCTGTGTAAAATTCCCTTCAACCTGGACCTTGCCTGATACTTTGCTAATCAAAATTGGGGGCTACAACCATGGAGCCATCCGCATTGTTCAATCTTTCCAACACTCAATCTCTTGCTCTATCATCCCAAATCAAAAGAACAATTGCAACATTTCAGATAATGCTAATAATAATTGAAGAATCCCCCCCAAAAAAGGCAAAATATCAAAATTTCCAGAAAAAAACAACACACACCAAATTTTCCCCAATGTTTTTCAGGCAGCCACCAGCATTTGATGAACAACTATTTTGGTGGGAGCCATGTTTACAGCACTCATCTATTCCTGTTTTATCTCCAAAAGCAGGAGGCTCAAAATATACCTTTGAACCACAGAATCCACCACCTAAACAACACTGGATCATTTTTTCCAGGGGGTAATAGAGGTCTATGGCAATCAATATCTACAATATCCCTGTAAGCCACCTTGATAACAAGGTCCTTGCTACCTTTTAGCTACCAGAGGTGATAGAGTAAAGAATAAATATTTTATTCAAGATTATGCTGCAATGATCCATAAGAAGAGGATAAATCAAATGCAAGGTGGATTGGTCTGGTTATTGGTTTTATTAATAATAAATAAATTAACACATAATTAAAAAGAGAGGAAACAGTATTTATACTGGGGATCTTAAATCCATCATCATGAGGGAATCAACTGTGTAATCCATGCACCTGGTTACTTCAGAGCCAATAATAATAATATTAAAAGGATTTATTTCCCAAAGAATATATATATATAATATAATGGAGTGGCGGAGCCGTGTAGCAGAACAGCCACTGCAGAGAAGAGTTAAATTAGTTACTGGTTTAGTATTATCATCCTTAGGTATCAGCAACAATTTATAATGCACAGTTTCAAGCCTGTTTCTGGGATTTAAGTTCTTTAAGGAGAATAAATGTAGTTATAAGGGTTTTGGGATGGGAAAAATTATCAGACTAAAGCCATTAATCACTTACTTATCTCTTATAAGTACTTGATCACTTTGGAACGGTGTCTGGATGGAGACAGAGAGAGAAAGAGAGAGAGAGATAGGGAGAGAGAGAGAGAGAAAGAGAAAGAGAGAGAGAGAGAGAGAGAGAAAGAAAGAAAGAGAGAGAGAGTGTGTATGTCATGAACTTCCTTCCTTTCCTTTCCTTTCTGTATTGTAAGCTGTGATCAAATCCTCTATCTTCCCTCCAAACATCTATGACCTCCAAGATGGGGTTGAGAGCGCGGAATTTATGCCCACACTCTCAACCCTAACCTAACAAGCGCAATGGTAGCCCAACAAAAAATAGAACAGAAACCCTAAAAACCAGAAGCATATCCTAACCCTAACCCTTTCAACCATCTTCAAGCCCACCTAGCGTTACACTCACCCAGTTTGTCCTTCTCATGAGGCGGCCCTCCACTGTGCCCTACTTGAAGCCCCCTGCCTTATCCACATCTGTCCGGCGCCCCACCTGATTTCCTGCCCCACAGGTGGGCCCGCGTGTCAGCCTCCTGGATGCCAAGAACCTTTCTATCCTTTAGCTACCAGAGGTGATAGAATAAATAATAAATATATTATTTAATAAATGCAGCAAAAAATCCGTAAAATATTTGGATTAAGCTTATTGCAAGGTTAAGTGGTTTGGTTATTGTTTATTGTATTAAATCAATATGAATAAATTGATTATTAAATATTTTTATAGAGGGGCAACAAATATATTGGGGATCTTTAACACCTCTCTTCAGGGATTTCAGTATGAAAACACGTAGTCCTGGTTACTTTGGGCTCTTTAGTTTAAAGGATATTTTTCCCAAAGATAATATGTATATAAAATACACGGTGGAGTGCCAGGGCTTTGTAACCAAGCTGCCAAAACAGAGAAAGGATAATAAGACTCACTGTTCTATTATTAAATCCTTAGGGTATCTGTTTGGGACATGCACTGATGGGTTAAACCTGTATAGTGGGGTTATGAGGTTGTTCAGCAGTTTAAATTGATAAAAAGAGGGTTGAGGACGCATATTATTAATCAGACTAAAGCCATAAATCATTTAACTATCTCTTATAAGTATTTGATTACCTTGGAATGATGTCTAGGTATAAATATAGCTGGTTCTCTGGGTATCAATATCCTCTAAAGATCTCTTTATTTATAGCTTTTGGAGTCCCAATATTGTTGTTCTGAGGGGCACAGAGGCTCAAAGTGACAGACACTGGGGCTTGCAGGGTAACCGGTGGTAGCCTGTCACGTGCTCTTGGTGCTGTAAAACAGATAGCATCTAATTCCACAGGGTAGGGGAATTATTCCACTTTATGACTGATGTTTGGATGTGTGAATAACACTAATCTGTCCTTTTTATTTATTATTTAATCAATTATCCTTAGTAAATGTTCTCAGTAAGTTCATAATTATTTTAATAGACATTTTTATTGTTATTCTGATGTCAGGTGAGTTCTCATTATGTATTAAATAATTGGAGTAAAGTCATGATATTGATCTTACTCCTTATTTTGGAAATTCAGTTGATTTACTAAAATAATTAATTAAAAATGTAATTCATGGGTATTGATGTAATATTTTTAAATCATAATTTTTCTTGGTATGAAACAAAAATATTTATGTCTAGAAGTTATCATAATAATATATTAAAGTATTTTAATATATTTTTAGAAGTAGTAATTATCTTATTTTTGACATTCTTGGTACTTTGAATTATATTTGTTAAAAAAGATGTGTAAAGGTTATTTAAGTATTTTTATATAATTTTATTTACCTTTAGACTATCTACTGTCCAAGGGAACATTTATTACATACGTACAATGTTCCCGTGTAGGTTGTAGCATGTTTATGCGTTACCTAGGTTTCTCAGGATGCCTGTCACTTTGTCAACCTGTAGTCCCACGGCTGCGTACTTGTCAGAGGCCCAGGGCTGCCTACACAACTTTGACAGAGTGACAGAGCTGTAGCTCAGCTGCGCACAGGAATTGTGACAGAACACATTTCTGTCTGTAACTCCTAAATTATACACAACACCACAATTCTGACTGTATTTTAGGTGTGAAACCTATACGTGAAAATAAATGTAAAATATTTAATTGGCCAAAAATTTCAATAGTGGTGCTGTGGTATTTTGTTCTTTCTTTTCCTTAATTATTTAAAAATATAATGAGTTGGATTTCAAGGGTGGGGTCAGTCAGTTACCCTACCTAATTTTGGGTGAAAAATCCATTTTTGCAATAATACTTCTTTTTTTTCTACTCCTTCTTAGGTTAATTATTATTATTATTATTCTTATGTTATTTCTGTTACTTTTGAAGCTTGCTCTGCAATAGTAGCAAGCTGACACCACGCTTGCGCGCGCCCAGCCCACTACTATAGCCCCGATTGCCCTGATCTACCTTCACAAAATAGCCTCCCACAAAACTGGTTGGGCCACCTCCATTCTTGGGTCCATAATGTCCAAGCGAGCCACGGCCCGCCACATCCAATCAAGCCAAACCCACGCCCTGTATGCTGAGACCCGCAGTGCCTACTGCTGAGCCCACATCAGCCACTTCTGAGACTGTGCGCATCTCAAATGCTGAGTCTGACCTACCAAATGTTGAGCACGCCAACCCCGGCCCGGTTCCCAACCCAAGGCTATATAACAACACCACATCCCCCCCAACTTGAGTTCTGTACCAAGAGGTCTCCCCATTGCTACCTTGACCATCTTTGTTACATCCCCATAGCAACCAACCCCTTTCTTGCGCTCCTCCTCACACATTCCCAACAGTTCCTTTCATCCTCCACCATGATAACCTGCGAGTTCTGCGCCTGGAATGGGCATGTGTGTTTGATCATCCCTGGAAATGGCATGTGCACCACCTGCCTTTGTGGCCACTGCCGCTGCTTGCTTAGAAAGTGAATGCCCCAGGCTCCTCCCCAATCAAGCTCTTGCCCCAGGCTACGCAAGAGGGATCAACCAGACCCGTGTGTGGTTTTGGACCACAAAACAATCTTGGTGGACTCACAGACTCTGCCTGGCTTTCCCCTTCAACACTCTGGAGACTATTGTGGGATTATATAAATAAAGTAGCAAATAGCTTGCTGGCAGTCCTTGAAGGTGAATTTAGTATTAATTATTCTCCTTTAGAGTATTAGTAACACTAAGAGTGGTTTTTAATTGCCTGCCCTTCTAGTGCTATATTAAGTCTGCACAATAATTTATTCAAATTAATGGCTGGTTTCTTTGAGACTTAAAATATTTCAAATATCAGAGCTAGCTTAGTTATTGATTTTTATTGGCAGGTTTTGTTGAAGAATAGAACAGATGTTTTGGATTATTTGTTAATTATTGATCAGATATATGTGATCTTAACCAATATCCCAATATTAAAGGGTTCAAGGGTTTGTCAAAGCAATGGTTCAGGAGAGGACCCAAGGATGGGTTTACCCGCAGGGGGATGGGTAGAGGAAAGGTTGGCAGTTTCTTTTTGCTGTGCTCTCTTTCTTTGTAAGGGTTATTTATTAATTAAAGGGGTGTTTTTTCTTTATTATGGTGCTGAATATTTAGGTCACAGAAGAACCCTTATTCAAACACCTGGTGGGTGGTTTTAATTGGTTAAAGATTGGTTATGACTTGGTTTCTGATTTCCTGTTTCTTTATAATTCTTCACTAATAATATTTATCTGGGTAGGTACCACAGATGGATGGGTTGGATTGGGCTAGGTGATTGCTTGTAGGACAGATGGCATGAGATGGGTATGATACAACCTGGATAGGGCAGAGAGGCCCACCTCAAATAGAAAATCTGGTCCTCAGGGGATGCTCAGTGCTGCCCCTGAGGGTGCCCTGGGGCTTCCCCTGTTACAGTGGGATACAGGTACATGAGACATTTTAGCTGGTTGGAAAAAGACACTGCATGAAACTGAGGCAATTCTTCTGGTTGGAAAAAAGACACTGCATGAAACTGAGGCAATTCTTCTGGTTGGGAAAGATTTTACAGGGTTTTCATGCCTGCACAACCTTGCATAAATTTCTGTGAGGTGCTGATAAGTTTGGTCTGGTGCTGGTTGCTTATTTTTTACTGAATGTTCTTCCTGCATGTATTGCTGTGCATTCACTGGTGGTTTTTTTGGTGCTACATGGTCCTGACTGCCTGCATATATTGCTGGGTAGTACTGGGGGTTTTTGTTACTGGTGGTTTGTTTGGTATCACATGCTTCTGACTACATAAATTTCTGTGTGTTCTGGGGTGGGTTGGTACTGGTAGTTTGTTTGGCATCACATTCTACTGGCTGCAGAAATTGCTGTGTGGTGCTGGTTTTGGTACTGATAGTTTTTTTTGGTTCTGTTTGAGACTGGTTTCACTTCCTCCTGCCTATACTGTTGTGTATACTTCTGTATAGTCTTGTGTATGTGTATTTGCTTGTTTTTTTGGAACTGGTTGAGACTGGTTCCACTTCCTCTAGCCTACACTGTCCTGTATACTTCTGCATAGCCTTGCGTAGGTGTATTTGAATGCATCCTGGGTGAGGTGACAGGATCTGAACTAGTTTCACTACCTCCTGTATCTGTATTTCTGTATTCTGGCTGAGGTAACAGTGTTGGTGTATGGTTCTGGTTTTGAGGGTAAGCTGTTACTGGTATCTACTTGATGGATTGCCACGTTTGTCTTTATTCCTTCCACAGAGATGGGACACCTAGTTGAGTATGAGTTTTCCAAAGTTGGGGGTTTTTTGGACTGTATCTTCTAATTCATGAGGGATAGAGGGGTACTTTGGCTGAGTGACTATGTGTTATTTGTAATGTAAAATCCCTTCCTGAGGTTACTTTGAGGGTTTGAGCTGTTTTTATAGTACAAAAGTGAGTCTGATGGCTATAGGACAGGTTTGGAATACCACACACTGCTCCTCCAAGTGAGAGTTGCAATCCCCCTTGCCCCTCCTCCAGGCAGGACGCCCCCAGAAGGAGGACTCCCTGACCTTTGCTGCTTACCAGGCCGCCCTGAAATACTGAGCCATTTATTTCCAAGCTACCCAAGGCACATGGGACCTGTACATCAGGGAGATGCTCAGACGGCGCGCCGCTCCCCCTCCAGTGCCTCCTTCAAGCCTGCTGCCTACTCCTGCTCCAGGACCAGAACCTGTCCCTAGGTATTTGTCAGACTCAGAAAAAAGGCCCGCAACCCAGAAGGTTGGTCCCCCACTGGCACCTTCCCCAATTATGATTGCGTCATTGCCCCCTCCAGGACTAAGCCCCCCAAGTGGTCCTCCAGAAGTCCCCTCCTTGTGGCCTGCCTCCCCTCAGCCAACCTTGCCCAAGATCCTGGAGATCCCCACCTTGATGGCCCTCTTGGCCGCCAACTTTGAGAACTTTTCTGAAAGGTTGAACTTGATGTTGCCGACTTTCCTTGTGGCTCCCAGCGCTCAATCCTTGGAATTCCAAAGCAAGCTCCTGGGGTCATTCTGGGCTGATAGATTTTGAGAATTTGAATGAGACAAGTAAGAAGCAGCAGACTGAAATTTATGATCAGAGTCAGAATCAAAAAATCAAATGAAAATTAACAAAGACAACCAACAGGCAGTGCAAACACAAGAGGCTATACAGGCTGGAGAGGTTGAGACGTAGATTCTGGACAGGAAAGAAGAAGCAGACTTGGGACAGAGGAGGAAGAAAAGAGCTGTTTTGAAAGAGGTGTGATCTGATTGACAATTTATCTTAGAGTTGAAGTGTGGATCATTTTACCAGGCAGGGAATGGCAGTGAGTGGAGACAGATAATTGGTAAAGGTATTGGATGTTCCAGCAAGCAGGATTTCCTAGTAGCAAGGGTGAAAGATTGAAGGACGTTGTGGTGTTTTTCTATAGATTTTGATTGGGAACCCCGCCGCGGCCAGCACGCTCAGCATTTGGTAGGTCAGGATCAGCACTTGGATGCGCGTGGTCTCAGAAGGAGGCACCGCAGGGCTTGGAATACTGGTCATGGATGGAGGTTGATTGTATGTGGCAGGCCGCAGCCTGCTTGGAAATTACAAACCCAAGAATGGAGTTGGCCCAAAACATTTTGCGGGAAGCTAGTTCAGCACGGAGCGGGAAATTGAGGCTATAGGAGCAGGCCGGGTGCGCAAGCCTGGGCCAACCCGCAGGGAAGGAAATCACAAGGGGTGCTGGACGGATACGGATAACTTGGGGGGTTCCAAGTAGGGTGCAGCAGAGGGTTGCGTAATGAGAAGGAAAAACTGGGTGAGTGTAACGCTAGGCGGGATTGAAGGTGATTCTGGTATGTGAAAGGCTTTAGAAGTGCCCCAGGTGTGCGCAAGCGCAGGCTGACCAGTGAGGAAGGAAATCATGCGGAATGCAAGGGGGATACGGAAAACAGGGGGGATCCAAGTAGCGTGCGGCGGAGGGACACCTCATGAGAAGGAAATACTGGATATAAGTAACGGTAAGCGGGCAGGGAATGGGTTAGGGTTAGGCTAGGGTTCTGGGCTTAGGATTCCTTTTAAATCTGTTTTTGTGCTCTCATTGCACTTGTATATAGGTCAGGGTTGAGAGTGTGGGCATAGAGTGTGGGCATAAAGTCCACGCTCTCAACCCCAGCTCTGGGGAGGATTGTATCATATCAGATTGGATCTTGGGGAAAGGAAAAGCAAAGTGAAAGGAAAAAAGGAGAGAGGATGGAATGAGGGATGGATGGATGAAAGGATATGGAAAGGAAAGGAAATTTCTCTCTCTCTCTATCTCTCTCTCATTCTTTCTTTACTGGAGAATCTTTATACTTACAGAAGCCAGGACCATTGATACCAGAACTTGAGGACAACTAGGGGAGTAACTCCCTCTTGTTTCCACATCTGGGGTTCTGGCCAGGAAATTCATTGGTATCAAGTCTATTGAAGTTACTCAAGATGCTACCAGCGGTTGCTTTTCCCTCTTCTTCCTCCTCCTGCCATTACCTCATCAACCCAAAGTTTTACCCTTAGATTCAATTCAACACCGCAGATGTGGGGCAATTCATCTCACAATATCAAGTGATTTCAGACTCCAAATGCGCATTGGATTCTGACAAGGGGCGCCATGTTGTCCTGTTCATCATGGAAATGGAAGAGCTTTGGGATTTAGAAGAGATTGAAGGCTACCAGAGCTTTGATTGGCCAAAGCTGAAGGGGCACATGTTGGCAAGATGGGTGAAGCGCAAACCTTGTTTCCGGGAAGGCGCTTTTTGAGAGAATTTGGATTGGTCACCAAGACCAGACTAGTTCAATTTCAAACAAATACTCATGAGTATGACTCTTCTCAGAAATAAAGAAATAAGACAAGGAGTAAAAACATAAAAAAACAAACAGGGATCTAAATTGGCTGAGCTTGAGGAGTAAAGTTGGGTTGAGAGAGGAGAGAGATAAGCCAGATTAGATGAAAGGACAGGCAAGAACAACAGTCAACAATGGTTTCTGCTGAGCCCCTTGAGAGATCTAGATAGGAGACAGATGAGTCAATATTGATTGATGAGTTGAAGGACTTGATCTTACTGAGATTAGACTGGCTTCCGGGATTGGATATGTTTTTCTTTTGAGTGTCGAGGTAAGTCGTTTTTTGCGTTCAAATAATTTGGTGGAGTTGTTGGTTGATTCATCAATTTTTTAGCAGAAGAAGTCCTTGATTGAGGTTGATGAGCCAAAGGTGGATTTGGAGTGTGGTTGCAAGGTTTGGAGATTGAAGTGTCCGCACAGGACGCTGAGGCGAGTAGGTGACATGTGAGAGAAAGAAAAGAAAGAAGTGAAAAACAGGTTGTGAAACAAATAATGCACCAACAGTGTGCACACAACAATTGATAATCCAGAAACAGTATTTAGATTGAATAAGAGAACATCTGTGAGATAAAATGAAAGAGAGAAAGTGATTGAGATTCTAACAGCCCTCCTCAACTTATCAATCAATTAAATAAAGAACTGAAAGCATTTAAAAGCCAATTTGTGGAGGATTTGTTAGTGGCTTTAGTCAAGGCATCCGCTGTCATCAAGAGCGACGGAACCAGCTTGAGTTTGATATGGCCATCATTTAGGTCATTATGAAGGCTCTTGGTTTTGAGGTCAATGTGTTTGGCCTTAGAGATTGATCCAAAATTTTTGATATTATCATCCAAACCTTTGCTGTTGATGAGATGGAGTGGACATTTGAACTTGGTTTGATGTACTTCCTCAATGAGCTGTTGTAACCAGCGCGCTTCTGGGTAACAGATGGATAGATCCACGCACTCAGATTCTGTGGATGAGTGGGTGATATTTTGTTGTCTTTGACTGGTCCAGTACAATGGACTTCCTTTGAAGGAGAAGATAAACCCGCTTTGAGAGATTCTTGACACAGGGTTGTCACCCCAGGTGGCGTCTTTGAAGCAGATGAGTCAATGCAAGATTGAACGGTGTCCAAGAGTCAGACTTAGGTCTTTGGTTTGGGCAAGATACTTCCACACGTGGCAGATCTTGTTCCAATGGCTCAAAACAGGCTTCTCACAGTGTCTTGCCAGGCAGGACACGGCAAAGCTGATGTTGGGACAAGCAAGGCCGGCAATGAAGTTCAGGCATCCAATTGGAGAGAAATAGCTGATGTCCAAATCTAGGAATTTTTGATGGTCATCATCTTTAGCTGGCAGTAGATGGCGACTGGGGATGAGAGGAGTGGAGACAGGTTGACAGTTGATTTAATTCATTTCACTCAAACACTTCTTGATATGTAGCGGTAAAGACAGTTGAATGAGCCCATCTTTTTGAACAACTTTCATTCCTAGGAGAGTGTTGGTTTTTTGAGCTGATGAGTTCTTGAACTTGGTGAGGAAAGCCTCTTTGAAGCAATCTACGTCTCCAGCTACTAGCAGGTCATCCACGTGAAAGAACACGGCGGAATTACTGTCCTTCCCAATGTATAAGCATGGATCACACTTGGATTTGGCAAATCCTTGAGACCTGATCCAGTCGCTTAACATGCGGTACCAGTTTCAAGGCGCTTGCTTAAGTCCATACAGGGACTTCTTGAGTCAAAGGTATTTGGACTTGCAATTGCAAACAAATGGAGTTTTGATGAAAACCTTTTTGTCCAGTTTTGAATGCAGAAACGCACCTTTGACATCAAGTTGTGGGTTGTTGGCAGCGTAGGTGAGAACCGCTTGTAGTGAAGCTACTTTACCAGTTGGAGCGTATGTTTCAAGGTAGTCAAGACTGTATCTCTGGCTGAATCCTTGAACGCATATTCTGGTTTTGTAGTTTTTGGGTTTTCCATGAGAGTTAAGTTTCATTTTGAAGACAGGTACAGTGTTAAGCGGGTTTGTGACCTCATTGTCTTCTGCATCTTCCCATACGCCTTGATCTTCAATTGTGGAGAATTCTTTAGCAGCCAATTCCCGCCAGTGAGGAATTTGCATTGCTTCTTGTCAATTGTTGGGTATCTTATCTGAGAAGAACCCATATCAACCCGGCTTGGCAAGTTTGTCCCAATTTTGCAGAATGGGTCAAAAATTGCGTTCCACCAATGCTTTGTTGGTTGGATTGTTGTCACTCTCTGTCTCAGAGGATTAACTTGGCGATTCCTCTTTGATTTTGTGGAAATCTTGTGCCTCTGGTGTTTGGATTGGATTTGAAGGGTTTGAAAACAAGGAAATTGAAGGGGATTTGGAAGATTCTTCCAAAGTGGGTTCATCAAAGATCTTAATGATTTTCTGATCATTGAAGATGACGTGCTTTGTATCAATTATTCTTCCAGATGAGTTGATTATCTTATAAGAGAGAATTTGAGGGTTGATACCAATTAGAATTCCTGATGCTCCTTTCTCATGTAATTTAGACCGTATTTTGGTCTGATTGAGTTTATAAGTGAGAGAGGAACCTATGGGCTTGATGTAATATTTGGTTAATTCTTTCTCATGCATTTTCATCCAGGGAGAGTCTTCAACTTTCTGTTTAGGTATTTGATTCAGCATGAGACAGCACCCCTTTATAACCTTGTGCCAACATGATTTTGGTAGTCAGGAGTCAGAGATAGTAGCTCTAGCAGCCTTGATAACCGTTTGATTAGCTAGAGAAGTTGAGGGTTGAAACCAATTAGAATTCCTGATGCTCCTTTGTCATCTAATTTAGACCGTATGTTGGTCTGATTTAGTTTATAAGTGAGAGAGGAACCTATGGGCTTGATTTAATCTTTGGGTAATTCTTTCTTGTGCATTTTCATCCAGGGAGATTCTTCACCTTTCTGTTTAGGTAATTGATTCAGCATGAGACAGAACCCCTTTATGACCTTGTGCCAACATTATTTTGGTAGTCCGGAGTCAGAGGTAGTAGCTCTAGCAGCCTTGAGAACCATTTGATTAGCTTGTTCCACCCTGCCCTTATGTTGCAAGTGATACGGCTCACTGACAATTTGGTTGATCTGATGTGCTCAATAGTAAGCTTGGAGTTGGAAATTCACAAATTCCCCGCCTCCATCGGAAAAGACTTCCTTTGGATAAAAATTTGTCTTTCAATGTTGGTTTTAAATCAAAAAGATTATTTTGTCGGCCAAGTTGCTCTTTGCTTTGAGAGGAAAACAGGCAAGATATCCTGAGTAGGAGTCAATCAGATTGAGAATGTATTTGAACCCACCTTTTGATGTTGGATTAATTGGACCTATCAGATCAAGATGGACTTTATCAAAGAATCTCCAAGCCCTTGTTTGCTGAAGAGAGAAGGAATTTAAAGTGATTTTGGCCTTGTCACAGCCAAGACACTCAAAGGCATCCTTGTCAGAAGAAGGAATGGTGTATTTGAGGAACTTCTCCATTCTTCCCAGACTGGCGTGACCTAGTGAGTGATGAATGTTCATGAGATTGGCTGAGGAGTAATAGGCGGCCTTATCTTCAGACAACATGTCTATGACAAAGAGATTGTTGCTGATAGTTCCTGACAGGAGAGTCCAACCGTTTTTGTGTAGGTGGAAGGTACTTGGTGAGACAGCAGGGTTGAAATTGAGTAAGGTGCCTTTGATCATGAGAGCTCCTAGGGATATGAGGTTGACAGTCGACTCTGGCACCCATACGGCTTCAGATAACTTGATGAAGGAGTCCTTGGTAGCGAGAAAGGCCTCTACAGTCCCTTGTATTGTTATCCCGGCGTCTCTCTTGCCAGTTTTTACAGTGCCAAGCTGATTGACGAGTTGAATTTTGTTAAATAGGTCTTTGTTGGTGATCATGTGCACTGAGCAACCCGAGTCAAGGATGAATTGGTTTGAGAGGATCTTGGTATTGATACTCATCCCAAAAAAGAATGAGTAAAAGTGAGCCTCTTCTGATTGCTTTTTTTTTGATTTCTTCCCTCGATTGTGATGGTTTGATGGTTTGAGTTCTTGAAACTCAAACCAGCAGGAACTGGCAGTATGGGAGGTAAAGGCCGGGTTATGTTTACCATTCTTGCATCTGGGGCCCCAATACAGAGCTATGTTGGCAGGTTCAGCATGGTCCTCTTGAGCAATCAACTCATTCTTATGCTGGATAAGGTGATTGAGTACATTATCAATCTTCATTTTGCTTGTTGAATGCATTATTTGAGACTTCATGTTGTGCATCGCAGGAGAAAATTTGAACAGAACAAGGTATGCGATGATGTTGCAGGGCAGTTTGATGCCTACTTCAGTCATCTTCTTGAGATAAATATTGACGGCGGTGACAAAAGCTTCTATGTTGGTTTCCATGGCCAGGTGCAGAAATCTGTTGAACACCCTGGCCCTGTTTATGGATTGAGACGATGCAAAGTGGTTTTGAGTGGAAATCCAGATAAGCTTGGAATCTTCTTTGTTGACATATTCAATTACATTGTTGTAAGTGATGGAGTCCAATTAGCCATTAAATGAGCCACAAGTTCCTGATTGATCTCTTCATCTAGTCGTATCAACTTGTCAGGATCATCCATGATAGTGAATACGCCCCACATTTCAAAAAGTTTCTTGAATTTCTTCTCCACATGCTATAATTGTTGGCGGTGAGTAGAGGCTTCAATTTTATTAATGATTTGATGGATAGAGCCTTGTAATTCATGGATGGTTCCCCCCCTGGTCCTGGCTTTGATGATGAGCCTGTTTGGTCCATTCCAAGTGGATGGGCTTTTAACCGTGGGAGAATTTGAATTGGTCACCAAGACCAGACTAGTTTGATTTAAAACAAATACTCATGAGTATGACTCTTCTCAGAAATAAATAAATAAGAAGAGGAGTAAAAATAGAAAGCAACAAACAGGGATCTAAACTGGCTGAGCTCAAGGAGTGAAGTTGGGTTGAGAGAGGAGAAAGATAAGCCAGAGTAGATGAAAGGACAGGCCAGAACAACAGTCAACAATGGTTTCCGCTGAGCTCCTTGAGAGATATAGATAGGAAACAGATGAGTTTGGATTGATTGATGAGTTAAAGGACTCAATCTTACTGAGATCAGACTTGCTGCCGGCATGGGATATGGTCGTCTGTTGAGTGTTGAGATAAGTTGTTTGTTGCATTCCAAAGTTTGGTGGAGTTGTGGGTTGATTCGTCAATGTTTTAGAGACAGCAGTCCTTGATTGAGGTTGATGATCCAAAGGTGGATTGGGAGTGTGGTTGCGAGGTTTGGAGATTGAAGTTTCCGCACAGGACGCTGAGGCAAGTAGGTGACATGTGAGAGAAAGAAAATAAAGAAGTGAAAAACAGGTTGTGAAACAAATAACGCACCAACAGTGTGCACACAACAATTGATAATCCAGAAACAGTAATTGAGATTGAATCAGAGAACATCTGTGAGATAAAATGAAAGAGAGAAAGTGATTCAGATTCAAACACTTTCAAACAATCCATGGCAGAGGAAGCCACATGGGGCAGGGTCCGGTTTCAAGTGGAATAGGATTACAAGGCAGGGGCATGCAGCGGGGTCTGGTTGAAACCTGAATTTGATTACAAGGCAGGCGCACATGGCAGGGTCTGGTTGCAAGCAGGCTTGGATAACAAGGCAGAGTGTGCTCCGGCCCCACCGCTGGCAACCATCCCTTGGGTTAGTGAACTGGAAGAGTTTGCAAGGTACCTTGAGATCTCTTTGAATAGTCTTCAGCTCCCTAGCGCGCCCCCATCCCAGGTGTGCATTTATGGTGACAATAGTGGTTATTGGCGGTTGGGAAAAAAGAACAAGACAACAGATTCAAAAGTGGGGTTGGTTTGCCCAGCGGAGAAAGGATACGTTTTGGGAAAGCGCGTCTTGGAAGAGTTGGATCAGCCTGTTGCTATGAAGCAAGCAAGGACAAGGGAACAGGAAGCAGGTATTGCACATGGATTGGGAATCAATGAACGGCAGATGGGTCTTGCAGAAAGGAAAGGGGCGGTAGCTGAAGGAAAGGGCCAGGCATTGAAGGATTGCAATGAGAGGTGGATGGCTCTTGCGTAGAGGATAGGAGAGGTGGAAAAATGGAAGGACGTGGAGCGCCGGGAGTGTGGAATGGATGGGCCAAAAACAGGCCCGTCGCCATCACGGCTAGAGGAGATTTTGGCATTGGTGCAACAGACACGTGCGGCAGGGCTTCAGGTGCAGATTGGGAAGGGACTGGGCTTCAACAGAATAACTTGTGGGAAGGAAGTTGGGGTTGCAAGTGCTTTGGCAAAAGAAGGTGCGCCTGGAAGGAAGGTTGGGAAAACAGCCTGTGGACACAACCCACGTGGAATTGGATGAGGCCGTGCATCTCTCTCTCTCCCCTGGTGGAGGGGATGGCTGCAAACCTCTGGGGACAGCTGCCAACTTTGGGGGGCGCTAGGAAAGAAGGGGAAGCCTGATTTGGTGAGGGGGTGCTCTAGCAAGTTCACAGCCAGAACAACTAGACACCCCAGAATGTTTGTTTTCTTATTTCTTTGATTTGATTTTGTTCTTGGATTGGCACTGGCTTTGGGTTGTAAAATTGCAGGAATCCGGGCGCAGTGCAATGCCAGGTTGTTATACCCAAGGAAAAGCCCTGAGGACAAAACAAAAGGTGGAGCAGAAAGCGGGACAAGGAGAACTGCAAAAAAAAATCTTTCTTTCCTTTTCTTTTTCTTTTTTACTCTTGTTCTCTGGGTATGTTTCTCTATTTCTTTTTTTCTCTATGAATGGGGGTAATGGGATGGAAGTATGGTTGGGGTACTGCGGGACAAGATTGACTTGGTGAGGGGGTGTCCTAGCTGGTTTACAGCGGGAATAACTAGATACCCCAGAATGTTTGTTTTCATTATTATTTCTCTCTCTCTTGGATGGTTGTGGGCGCAAGCTGGTGGCTCTTCTGTTTATCTTGTGTAGAAAGGGTAAGGGGAAATGTGTGGCAGTTCTTCTGGGGCGGTCCAGGTACCCTCCAGGGAACATTGGCAACTCAGGAGGCGTGGACACAGATTTTTCTCTCACTCTCATTCACAGCGCAGGGACAGGGATCTTTCTCTCAATCACTTGCTCAGGGAGTGGGTTGTTCTCACAGGATGACTAGCTTGGGAGGGAAGGCGTGTATCCCTCTAGAACTAAGGAAGGCAGGGATAGATGTAATGGAGAAGTAAAGAACAGGGGGGCAATGCATCTACGCCATTCTCATCATCTCCTCCATTTCTGCCCATGACAACGCCAGTAATTCCCAGAATGTTTCCCGTAGCTTGCTTTGAGAAGGAAAGGATTGTGTTCCGGGAGACGCGAGGAAAGCTCAAAGCATCAAGGTTGACTGTTTGGAAAAGCTGTCAAAGTTGGCCACCAAGAGGGCCATCATGGTGGGGATCTCCAGGATCTTAGGCAGGCTTGGTGGAGGGGAGGCCGGCGGCAAGGAAGGAGCTTCAGAATTACTGCTTCGAGGGCTTAATCCAAGATAAGGCAATGACAAAATGACTATGGGGGACGGTGGTGGCGGAGGAATGAGGCGCAGAGTTGCGGGCCTTTTTTCTGAGTTTGAAAAATTCTGGGAATGGGTTTTGGGAGCCGGAGTAGGAGCCGGAGCCAGAGACTGAGTGGGATCCAGAGTGGGCCAAAGGAGGAGCCAGAGGGCGGGCCACGCACTTCCTAAGGATTTTGTTGATGCGTCGATCCCTTGCGCCTTGGGTAACCCGGATGCCATCTGCCCAGTATTGAAGAGTGGCCCGGTATGCTGAAAAAGTTGGGAAATCCTCCTTCTGGGGAGGTCGCGCGCGGCAGAGTGGCAAGGTGGAGTCGCAGTCCTTGCTCAGAGGAGGCAGAAGAAATTCAAGCTGGGTGGAGTCCACAAATCTTCCAAATTTGAATTGTCATCCAAAACCACAAATGGATCCAGAAAAGCCCTCTTGCGCGGCCAGGGGAAATACTCACATTGAGGAGGGGCCCGGAGCATTCCTTTGTTAAGAGAACGGCGGAGGTGGCTGCAACAACAGGCGGTGCACGTGCCGCAACCAGGGACAATTGAGCAAATGTGCCCATTTTGAGCACAGAACTTGTAGGGTATCATGGCAATGACAGAGGAAGGGTGGAGGTAGGAGAAGAGAGAGTGCAGGAAAGGGTGGTGGGTGTGGTAAGGGAGCACGGGAAAGATGGAGGTAGGAATTGGAAGACCTCTGGGGACAGAACTCAAGTTTCAGGGGCAATGTGGTGTTGTTATATAGCCTTGGATTGGGAACCACGCAGCGGCTGGCGCACTCAGCATTTGGTAGGTCAGGCTAAGCACTCAGATGCGCACAGTCTCAGAAGTGGCAACTGAAGGCTCAGCAGCAGCCGCAGCAGGCTCAGCAGTAGGAAATGCGCGGCTTGGCATACTGGGCATGGGTAAGGCTTGATTGGATGTGGCGGGCCAGGCCCCACTTGGACATTACAAACCCAAGAATGGAGTTGGCCCAACCAGGATTTCTGGAAGCTGGTTTGAGGAGGATAGAGCGGGGCAATTGAGACTATAGGAGCTGACCAGGCGCATAAAAGGGCAGGCCAACCTGCATGGCGGGAAATCACCAGGCATGCCAAATGGATACGGATAAGGCGGGGGGCTCCAAGTACGGAACGGCGGAGGGCCGCATCATGAGAAGGACAAACTGGGTGATTGTAACACTAGGCGTGCTTGAAGGTGGATCCAGTATGGGAAAGGCTGTAGAAGTGGGCCAGCAGCGGGCAAGCGCAGGCCAACCAGAAGGGCAGGAAATCACGCGGAGGGCAAGGCAGATACAGAAAGGCAGGGGGCTCTGAGCAGGGCGCAGCAGAGGACTGCCTCATGATAAGGGCATAATGGGTGTAAGTAATGGTAAACAGGCAGGGAACGGGTTAGGGTTAGGCTAGGGTTCTGGGCTTAGGGTTTCTTTTAAATTTGTTTTTGGGCTGTCATTGCATTTGTATTTAGGTTAGGGTTGAGAGTGTGGGCATAAAGTCCACACTCTCAACCCCAGCTATGGGGAGGATCTTATCTTATCAGATTGGATATTTTGAAAAGGAAAAGGAAAGGGAAAGTAAAAGAGGAAAGAGGATGGAATGAGGGTTGGATGGATTAAAGGATACAGAAAGCAAAGCAAATTCATCTCTCTATCTCTCTCTCTCTCTCTCTCTTTACTGGAGCATCTTTATCCTTACAGACGCTAGGACCATTGATAATGGAACTTGAGGAAAACTAGTGGAGTAACTCCCTCTTGTTTCCACAACTTAGAAGATTGAATGAAAAGGAAAACAAGAAGGAGGAAAAAAGAAAAGTAAATATAAGAAGAAAGAAAAAGAAATACAGAGATAAGATTTAATGTAGAAGAGAAGAACAATTGCATCCCAAGCAAATCAAAATCAGAAGAGAAGAAAAGGGCCCCAGGGAGTGGTCTCTTGGGGTTAGGTTTCAGAGGTCTCAAAGCTTAGAGAGCGCAGTAGTCAGAGGGAGAGAGTAGTTGTCCTTCAGGTGAGAGGTCAAATGACATTCCTAACACTCCTTGTGACTGGTAGGACAAAGCAGAGCTTGAGAATGAGAGTGTAAAGAATAAAATATGAAGTTTTGCAGAAGAGGAAATGAATTTATTGATGAAGCTTTTCTCAGCAAGTCCACCACCATAGCTTCTGTAGCAATTTCAGCAGGAGATTGAATTTGGAGTCTTGAAAATCCTCTCTTAATCCTTTTTTTTTATGTCTAGGTGATGGGATTTGGAGTGAGAACCAAATGAATTGATCTTGTCATTGAGTCCCTCATTCTCAAGGTAGAGGGCAGGTTTGGGACTAGGAAGATGGTAGATTTTGTTAATGAGATTAGCAATCCATTTAAATCCTAAGAAGCAGTCAAGCATTGCGTTGAGTTCAGACTCCCTAGAAGAGTAAGTGATAGTTCTTTTTCTTGATGAGTTTCAGAAAATCAGACTGCCATAATCAACAATGATGAAACTGGTCTGAGACTTCCTAGAAGAGGTGTCATCCCCCCATGTTGCATCACTTTACCCAGCTATCAATTTTTCCTTTGGGTTGAATTGGAGGACAAGCTTCATATCTTTAGTGGTCTTGAGATATTTTCACACTTTGCGAGCCTCCCTCCAGTGACTCATTCTTGGTTTTGATTTAATTCAAGCTAGAATGGAGACTGCAAAGGCAATATTGGATTGAGTGTATTGAGAAAGGTTGTTAAGGAGATGGGTGATAGATTGGAGGTTGATATTCAATTGAGCAAACTCAGCGTAGTCTTTTTTGGAGGTTTTTTCTAGATGTAAATTGGGAGTTCTAGGAGAACAAGTATCTTTGAATTCTGGGAGGCCTAGCTCTTCCAGTCCTTGATATATGTAATTTGGTTGGCTCAATAGTATCATGTCCTCCTCTGCTTCCATTAGCATGCCTAGGATTGTATTCCAAGGGTGGAAAGATGATTTTTTGAATTGTGTCAAGAAGTTGGACTCAAAGATCTTTCTTTTTTTGATGTGAATGAGATTTTCCATATGGAAGTAGAGCACCTGCTTTTATTTGGGATTATTTTAGAGGCAGGAATTGCTGCAAGAATTGAGATAGCCTTATGTTTTGATCCACACGGTCAATTTCTTGTACCAATTTTTTGGAGATTGCTTTAGTATGTACAACAAATTCTTCAATTTAAGATAGGGAGATTTTCCTCAATGATCCTTTTCTGGTCTTGATAATAACCTCTTTTTCCAGTTTTGCAAGGAGGAACGTGCTCTATACATTGAATTGTGTGAAATTTATTTTTTCTTTAAGTCCATATAGGAGAGAGACTTGTAACAAGCCAAGTTTTCCGGTGCAGGCCCATGTGTCATTGTAGTCAAAGCCCAAAATCTGATCAAACCCCTGGATGCACAACCTTGCCTTTTATTTTACCAGTTCTCCATGGCAATTCTCTTTTACCTTGAATACCCAGGTGGTATTAAGGATATTGTTAGGTTCTTCATAGTACTCTTCCCAGAACTCCTGGTGTCAGCCTCCTGAATGCCAAGACCCTTTCTATACTTTAACTACCAGAGGTGATGAAATAAATAATAAATATATTATTTAATAAATGCATCAAAAATCAATAAAATATTTGGATAAAGCTTAATGCAAGGTTAATTGGTTTGGTTACGGTTTAATGTTATAAATCAATATGAATAAATTAATTATTCAATCTTTTTATAGAGGGGCCGCAACTATATTGTGGATCTTTAAAACCTCTCTTCAGGGATTTCAGTATGAAACCATGTAGTCCTGGTTACTTTGGGCTCTTTAGTTTAAAGGATATTTTACCCCAAGATAATATGTATATAAAATACACGGTGGAGTGGCAGGGCCTTGTAACCAAGCTTCCACAACAGAGAAAGGATAATGAAACTCACTGGTATAGTATTAGATCCTTTGTGTATCTGTTTGGGATGTGCACTGATGGGTTAAACCTGCATACTGGGGTTATAAGGTTGTTCAGAAGTTTTAATTGATAAAAAGAGGTTTAGGACAGATATTATTGATCAGAATTAGCCATAAATCACTTAATTATCTCTTATAAGTACTTGATTAACTTGTCACGGTGTCTGAATATAAATATAACTGGGTCTCTGCCCATAATTATCCTCAAAAGAGCCCTTTATTTATAGCTTTTAGAGTCCCAGTACTATCCTTCTGAGGGGTACAGGGGCTCAAAGGGACCAACACTAAGGCTAGCAGGGTAACCAGTGGTAGCCTGTCACATGTTCTTGGTGCTATAGCACGGGTAGCATCTCATTCCCCAGGGTATGGGAATTATTCTACTTTATAATTGATATTAGGACTTGTGAATAACACTAATCTGTCCTATTTATGTACTATTTAATTAATTAACCTTAGTAAATGTTCCCAGTAATTTAATAATTATTCTAATAGAAATTTCTACGGACATCCTGATGTCAGGTGAGTTCTCATTATGTATCAAATAACTGGAGTAAAGTCATGATATTGATTTTACTCCTTATCTTCAAGTTCCAGTTGATTTACTAAAATAATTACTCAAAAAGATAAGTCATGGTAATTCATGTAATATTTTTACATGATTAGTTTTTTAGTATGTCACAAAGATATTGATGTCTAGAAATTCTCATAAAAGTATACTAAAGTATTTTAATATATTTTTAGAAGTTTTCATTGTCTTATTTTTGACATTCTTGGTACTTTGAATTATATTTAATAAAAAATAGGTATAAGGGTTATTTAAGTATTTTCATATAATATAATGTATATTTAGACTATCTAATATCCATGGGAACATTTATTACATATGTAGAATGTTCCCGTGTGGGTTGTAGCATGTTTACGTGGTACCTAAGCCTCTCAGGCTGCCTGTCACTCTGTCAATGCGTAGTCCCGCGGCTGCATACTTGTCAGAGGCCTGGGGCTGCGTACACAACCTTGACAGAGTGAAAGGGATGTATCTCAGCCGCGCGCGGGTGCATTGGCTGCCGCGGCTGCGTGCGGGTGCATTGGCTGCCGCGGCTGCGTGCGGGAAATGTGACAAAACAAAATTCCGCCCGTAACTCCTAAAATATACAAAAAACCTCAATTCTAACTGAATTTTAGATGTGAAACCTATACGCGACAATACGCGTGAAATATTTCATTGACCAAAAGATCAATAGTGGAGCCGTGGTATTTTAGTCTTTCTGTCCTTAATTATTTAAAAATGTAAGGAGTTGGATTTCAAGGGTGGGGTCAGTGAGTGACCCTACCAAATTTTATGTGGAGAATCCATTTCTATAATAATATTTATGGTTTTCCTACTCCTTCTTAGGTCAATTGTATTATTATTTTTTTATGTTATTTTTTTTACTTTTGCAGCTTGCTCTGCAATAGTAGCAAGCTGACACTTGGTGATAAATTAAGTCTAATTCCTCTTCTGTGGCTTTCTTCCATTTAGGCCCCTCAGGAAAATTTTGTCAAGATTTGAAAAACAGTGGCATTTAATAGTCATGACACCAATAACACTGTGGTTTACATGTCTTGCGTTTTGGTTTTTGATATAATTTGGGAGTGATTGGTTCAGGAGTAGGTACTTGTGCAGGTTTTGGAAGAGGAGGCGTTTTGGAGGCAGAGTCAAGAGGCTCAGGATTGGAGTTTGCAGATTCAGAGTTGTTATTGAGATTGGAGGCCAAGTCAGAACCATCAGTTGAGTTTTCTTGAATCACAAATTGTTTTTTGACAATAGAGAAGTTGGATTTTTTGGAATTCTGTGGTTCTTGCAAGAAGAGGTCCATGCCGGTTGACTTGAGGATGGGAAAGTAAGTTGAGTGCATATTGAGGAATTTAAAATGATTTTTTTCAATAACAGCACCTAGTGAGTTAAGGATAATGTAAGAATGAAAAGGGGGATTGAATTCAACTAGGACCCCTCCATTCCATTTTTCATCAAAATTCCTTCCTTTCTGTCTGCGATTAGTGAGATAAACCAGAGGAAAACCTATGGGTTTAAGATAGTTAGCTGGAAGTTTCCTGTTGAACCTGAGCTCCCATGGGGGAGGTGATTACCTTCCAAAGGGATTTGGTTGAGAATATAGCTGCAGCTCCTTGTGATTATATGAAAGTAGTTTTTTGGTAAACAAGAGGATGAGAAGGTTCACAAGTCAACTTGACTATAGTAAAATTTTCTATTTCTTCCGGGCTGTTATGCGGGGAGTGATAGGGTTTGGATGTTTAGAGTTTAATGAGTTTTGACCTTGTGAACTTTTTGAGAGTCACATTGGCGAATTCCCTGACCTTGTAGGAGAGGATTTTAAAAGGGATAGTAGTTGAGTCTCTTCCTTTTGGTCTCAATTAAATTGATCACTACTTTGGGAGTCTCATCCTTGGAGGTCAGTGGAAAAGCAGCCAAATAACCAGAATAATTGTCCACTAGAGTAAGGAGATATTTGTGGCAGGACTTAGACTGTGGGGAGATTGGACCAACAAGGTCAAGAAGAATTTTCTCAAGAGGCTTGTATGATTTCTTCAACACCACTGATAATGGTGATCTGGTAATCTTGCTTTTTGTGCAGCCATTTCTTTGGAACAAATTTAGATGGTCTCTGGAAAATAAATCTTTGATGATTAGTTTGAGAGTGGATATTAAGGCATGGCCTTACATTTCAGCTTTCTTGTTGACAAGAGCAACCTTTCAAATCAGATAAAAAACAGAAAAAAAACTATAAAACAAGAAGGAGTGGGAAATCCATATACATTATTGCAGAAATGGATTTCCCACCCAAAAATAAGTAGGGTCACTGACTGACCCCAACCTTGAATTCCAACTCTTTACATTTTTTAATAATGTTAGAAGCAAAGACCAATAAAGCAAGGCACAACAATAGCAGCTTTTGGCCATTCTAATATTTCACACACAATGCCATGTATAGGTTTCACACCTAAAGTTCAGTCAGAATTCAAGTTTTGTGTATATTTTATGAGTTAAAGGAGGATTAGTGTTGTTTCACAATTCCTGCGCGCAGCCCCGCATTCATATAGCAAGGGTATACACACCTGACACTTAGTAAAAAGGTGTACATAAAGAAAACCGCATGCAAAACGACTTCTGGCCGCAGATGATGAATTCAGGCACGCAGCTTTTAAGCCTGCGCCTGTCAACATGGATTCCCGCACGCATCTTTCAAAGCCTGCGCGCATCAACATCAACTGAACAAATTCTAACAGTCAGTTACTGCAGGCACATGCTACAACTTGCATGCATAGATAGTGCATATGTAAAAACTTGACTGAAGGATGGGGAGATGTTTGAAACCTAAGAAAATTTAATAAAAATATGAAAATCAAAACATTAAAGCCAATAAATTGTGAGAAACAAAAATGAAGGTTGTGACATCAATGGAATTTCCAAATTTTTTATGAAAAACAAAACACATCAATAATTCTACCAAAAAATTATCAAAAATTACCAACAAAGATGGCGTAGAATCTACAAAGACCCACTTTTACCCATTCCATTCTAAAGAAAGTAATACAAAATAAGGAAATATTCCTGAAGCATGGAAAAAACAAATTAACATTTAAACTACCTTCTTACAATTATTTCAAATGGAAATATGACACAGGCAAGGCTAGAAAGCTGAAAGCTTCACAAATAAGTGCCAAAATAGCCTTAGATAGCCTGCCAGCCTTAGAACACAAGCACAACCCTTTCTATGTGCCCTGAGAAGGTCTTATTGCGCTAGAAGGCTATATAAACAGCCTCTTCTAGATGGTGTAAACCCCAGTAATTTTTAAGTAATCAATCTAGACCCCTTTCCATCTGTGATCAAGTGTTTTATGGATTCAGTCTGATATTATAATTATCAATTCTAAACTCATTGTTAATTCCATTGAAGAATATCAGAAATATCACCAACAATTGTCCTGAGACGCTTTCAAACCAAGAATTTTTGCAAGTTTCTTGGAGTGTCTGCTTCAATTAGTAATTTATCTCCTCCTTGCCTCCAGGCATAAGTTCTGTGAGTCAGCCAGTCCACCCAATCCCCTTGAGTAAACCCCTTTTGAGTAATCACTTAGGACCTCACTGTTGCAAGGTCTTTACATGGTTCAAAAGAGCCCCTTGAAAAGAGGTTGTTATCCAATAAAGATCCCCTGTTTGCATGAACTGTGGCCCCTCTTTAAAAATATATTTAAATCAATCTAATCCAACCAAATAATTCAAACTTTGCACTTGCTTCTAAATCAAACATTTAAGCATTTTATGTAATTTTCTTGGGATTATTATTATTCCAACACCAACATCTTGTGCTGTAGCTGAAGGACGGAAACTTTCCTGGTATCAGGAAGCTGACAGTACATCTTACAAACGTCTTCCACGGATAGGCCTTGATTTAGCACTGGGTTAGATGGTTGGTTGATACGATTGACTGAGTTGTCTTTTCCTATCATTTGAGGTTTCTCAATTACAAATAGGTTGTCCCTGATTGAGCCTTTCATTACAATCTGGCCCATCCTGTTAACTTTGAAGTGATTCTGATTCTGTTTAAGGTTACATCCTTTACTCGCAAGCATTCCTGGGCTGATTAGATTCACTACAATGTCTGGAATGTAGGCGCAGTCTTCCAGAGTAATGATTGAGTCCTTCCATTCCAGAATAACTGTACCTGATCCATGTATTTTGAGGTTGGCTTCAAGATTTCAAGTTTTCACTTCTTCTAGGTTGTCTTTCATACATATGCTAGAGAAGTATCTTACATCATTAAAGATGTGGATATTGGCACAGGAATCCAGGAACAAATTTGGGCTGTTGTTGACATTCATCCAGAGCGTTGGAAGGGAGTGATAGTTGATTGTAGGTTGCTTGTTAGTCTTATTTTCCACTTGTTTTGTTTTTTGACCCACAAACTCAGAGAAATTTGTGGATTTAAATAGAAGCAGGATGATTCAGGGTGAGATGTTTTAGGATTGTGGTATCCTTCCCTGCAGCGCATCTGAACCCTTTTGTTCTCTTTTGTGAATTGGGTTTTTGTTGTTACTATGGTGATATCAGAATTGTATTTGGTATTTTTTGACTGGTCCTTGCACTTTGGTTGTATTGTATCCAATGGTTTAAGACTACATCAAGAGTAAAGAATTTTTTGATGTGAATGATCTTCTGTTTAAGATTTTCAAGGATAGGGGGAAACTTGAAGAGGATCAAGTATGCAAGAATATCATTGGTTAGTTTGATTCCAACATCCATCATTTGCATTAAGGCCTTTTTTGTATCCATCAACATCCATCAATGGCATTCTCATTGAAGCTGAAGTGAAGAAAGTGATTAAACACCCAAACTAAATTGGCCTTTTTGGATAAAGCAAATTTACAAGTAATTTCTGCCCAGAGAAGTTTGGAGGATTTAATTTTTGAAGAATTGACCACATTGGTGTGAGTTATGCTATCCAATTTAGATAGTATGACTGCCCAAATTTCCCTGTCTTTATTTGTGGAAAGTTGTCTGGAGTTCCTTGTGATAGCACCTTTAATGTCCTGGAGATTGAATAGCATCAACATTTTGTTAATCCAAATTGAGAAGTTTTCTTTTTTGAGGGGAGGAATTGCATCAACAGCAGCCTTTAGCACAACTTGGTGGAAATAGTGTCAGCCTCCTGGATGCCAAGACCCTTTCTATCCTTTAGCTACCAGAGGTGATACAATAAATAATAAATATATTATTTAATAAAAGCAGCAAAAATCCATAAAATCTTTGGGTTAAGCTTATTGCAAGGTTAAGTGGTTTGGTTATTGGTTATTGTTTATTGTTATAAATCAATATAGATAAGTTGATTATGAAATAATTTTAGAGAGGGGCCACAATTATATTGGGGATCTTTAAAACCTCTCTTCACAAAATTCAGTATGAAAACACTTAGTCCTGTTTACTTTGGGCCCTTTAGTTTAAAGGATATTTTGACCAAAGACAATATGTATATAAAATGCACGGTGGAGTGGCAGGGCATTGTAACCACGCCTGCAAGACAGAGAAAGGATAATAAAACTTACAGGTATATTATAAAATTCTTTGGGTATCTGTTTGGGACGTGCACTGATGGGTTAAACCTGTATAATGGGGTTTATAAGGTTGTTCAGCAGTTTAAATTGATAAAGAGAGGTTGAAGACCAATATTATTAATCAGAATAAGCCGTAAATCACTTACTTATCTCTTATAAGTATTTTATTACCTTGGCACGGTGTCTGGATATAAATATAACTGGGTCTCTGGGTATCAATATCCTCAAAATAGCTCTTTATTTATAGCTTTTGGAGTCCCAATATTTTCTTCTGAGGGGTACAGGGGCTCAAAGGGATGGAAACTGATGCTAGCAGGGTAACCAGTGGTAGCCTGTCACTTCTTTCTGGTGCTGTCACACGGGTAGCATCCAATTCCACAGGGTATGGGAATTTTTCTACTTTATAATTGATATTTGGACGTGTGAATAAATCTAATCTGTCCTTTTTATTCATTATTTCATTAATTATCCCAAGTAAATGTTCCCAATAGGGCGTATCAAAGTTAGCAAACCCGCCATTAGAAACCCGCCATTTTTTTTGACAAAACCCGCCATTTTTAATGGTGGGTTTCTGAAATACACATACCCCCTAACTGGTGTATTTCAAAATGGCATGTTTCATGAAAATGGCGGATTTCAATCATCAAACACGCCATTAAACCCGCCATTTATGCATCATCATCCATCCACCATCCATCACATCAAAAACACCCATCCACATCAGCAAATCAATACGGGTCCCATATCCATTGCATCACACACATCTCTATCGTTTTTCACATACCTTCACATAACCATCTTCACACAAATCCCATCATCATCTCATCACCCCACATCACTCACCACCTTTCTCAACATTTCCAATCAACCATCCCGCCAGAAAGTTGAAAACGCAAAAAAGCTGACTGAACTTTTGCTACTGTTTGACTCCCATTCAGACTCTGATTCAGACTACGATTTGGAATCAACTTGGTTAGCTTTGAATTCTCTGTTGGCAAAGCAATACATGGTTCCAAGAATACACACTCTCCCGATTGGAAAATCTATTCTCAGTCAGTTACGGAAGTATTGACTTATACACCAAAAGAGTCATGATTGCTATCCTATCTTTCCGTTGCTCAGTCCTTTCATGGCCAACCAAAGAAGAACGCAAGGTGATATCTCAAGTAATGTTGACAGAAGGCTTTCCTGGTTGCATTGGTTTTGTTGATGGAACCACCATCCCCTTGAGTCAAAAACCCAACCTAGATGGCAACCACTATTTTGATCGTAAAAAAAGGCAATTGATTCATTTCTTTTCCAATTGCTATGATGAAACTTTGGATCACACACTGACCAAATATTTTCCATCTCTTTGTTTAGATACTCCGTGGCACTACAACTTGTTTGCAATAACAACAAGAAGTTCATCTCCCTCCATGATGGCCTTCCAGGTTCTTGTCATGATTCATATGTTTTCAATTGGATGCGGATTGCCCAACAACCAGAGATCTACTTTGACCAAGATCAATACCTTCTGGCCAATTTGGCTTATGCTAGTGGGAAATATGTAGTTCCAGCATACCGGAATGTTTTGTCCAATGATCAAGGAAAAACCGATTTTAACTATCATCTTGCCCAATCACGAGTTTGGATTGAGCATGCCATAGGAATTCTGAAAGGAAGATGGGCCAGCTTACGGGAGATGCAAAACCAGCTCCAATGTTCCAAAGATATGAGGTTCCTCATCAACTGGATTATCAATTGTGTAATCCTTCACAACCTTTTGGCCGACATCAAAGATGAATGGGAAAAAATATTCCAAGATGATATTCCTGATCCGCCTCAAGTCATCCCTGTCTCATCTGGTCCCTCATCTTCTTCTATGAGAGAGCGGATTCTCCCTCTCACCCTTGCTTGCTTTGATGAGTAATTTTTGATTTTGAAATTGGTAAAAATTCCCTTCACCGTATTTTTTTGGTTTTGGTTGTTCACCCAAGATTCATAGGCTGAGTTTTTTTTTTATTTTTTTTTTTAGTGGACTTGAATCCAAAAACACCTCCACCTCAAACCCTGCCACTCACCAAATGCCACCCCCCTCCCCCTCACCACTCAACCCCTTCAACCTCACCCCACTAACTCACCGGTCAAACCCTGCCTCCTCCTCACCAAACCACCTCACTAATTACCACCACCTTACTCACCACCACCACCTCATCTCACTTCAATCACTGAATCCCCTCCTCCTAATCCTGGTAAGCCCCCTCCACCCTCTTCCTCTTCCTTCCCCTCACCAGTTTCTGATCCTTTGATCATTCAACCTGTAGTCCCCCCCTGGATCCACCCCACTCACTCACCGTCAAACCCTGCCTCCTCCTCACCAAACCACCTCACTCATCACCACCACCTCATCTCACCTCACTCACTGAATCCCCTCCTCCTAATCCCGGTAAGCCCCCTCCACGCTCTTCCTCTTCCTTCCCCTTACCAGTTGCTGATCCTTTGATCATTCAACCTGTAGTCCCCCCCTGGATCCCTTGGTCAATCCCTCAAGGTCAATCCCTCAAGGTGAGCCCCTCCCCTCCTCCAATTTCTCCTCTCATCTATTGAGCAATCAATTGCTCGATTGGCCATCAATTTCTTGATTGGCCATCAATCGCTCGATTGATTGCTGGATTGATTGCAAATTGATCGAGCAATCAATTCACCATTGATTGGCCAATTGTTTGGGCCAATCAATCGGGCAATTGATTGGAAATCAATCGCTTGATCAATTGTGAATCTATCGAGCAATCGATTCGCCATCAATTGGCCAATTGTTTGGGCCAATTGATGCAGGGTTTTTGTAGGGTACAGGAACTGACTTCCCAATTGGGGTTTTTTTTTTTTTTTTTTTTTTTTTAGGTTTTCAAGCTTGGCCAGAACACATTCTCTCAAGTCTTACGCCAACCAAGCTACGTCCTGGGACAGTCTGGTTTGCCTAGTATGATGCCGGCTGCCGCTCCTCATCATTACCACTCCTCCCCATCTAATTCTATTCTTTTGATATCTATTGATTCCTTCACTGGCCACCAAACTCAAAATTTTATACATCCATCCAAATTTCACCTTGATCCTCACCTCGGGTGCAGCAAGTGCCTGGGAGGGAGAAAGATGGAAGGAGATGGTATGAAAAACATAAAGAGAGGTGGCAAGCAGAGGAATCGTAGAAAAAGGAGGGCTCAAATGAGGGATTTGGAAATTTCTTTGGAAGTGACTGACAACTTGATCAAGGCAAAGTTTGCCTGGTCTAGACAAAAGCTATGCTCTTTGGATCTGTACCCTGCTATCATGGCTGAAAAGAAAAACAAACCTCGAAAACCCACCCAGGAAGAATTTAAGCAAGCAAAACAGACAATTGGGGCTTTCCACTTCTTCCACCATGGAAAGTTATCGTTCTTGACCAATCTGATCACCATGCTCTCGTTGCCGTCATTAAATTTGTGCCTTTGGATTGACTATCTGAGCAAGATAAGAAAGATATCAACTTTGTGAGGACATTCCTTCACAGTTCAAAAAAATTTGTCAACCCGGTTGGTCCCTCAAGATCTTGGGGTGGAAAAATGTGGGCGATTGGTTGGCGAAAATCAATGAACCCTTTGGAGTTATCCGGACGTTATGTGAAGAAATCATCCATTAGATCTTCTCCTCAAGAGTACGCTGTCCTCAACTTGAAGGCCAAAAAAGTATCCCAAATTTTAGGACAAATGTTTTGTAATTTGGCCAAACTTGCCTTTGAATCAAACCGTGATACCATGAAGGACAGCAACATCCCCTCTTTCTCTTCGTTGGAATTTGGTTCCAAGCCTACACCTTATGATTGCTCCCCACACCTCACTTTCACCTTGGATTCTTTTTACAATTCTCCTCATATTGACAAAGGCAACATCTCTGGCTATTCCTTTTTACTTGTGGTCCCAACCAAAAAATCAAATGGTCAACTTATTGAAGATACGTATGAATATCAAGTTTTGGACGATCAATTTGTTTTTCCTGACCTTGGCTTTGGAATTGATTTCAAGCAAAAAGGTATAGTCAAAATGGTTTGGGCAGCTAACAAGTACAAGCACTGTACCTTTCCAGCTGTGGACACAGCAACCCATACCAGAATGGCCATGTCACTCCAAATTAATAAAAAAACTCAGAGCACTTGTAGGGACATGAAAAACGGCCAAATTTTCTCTAGAGAAAAAAATATCAATAAAAATAAAAAAGATTTGTATATTGGTGGGGTTAAGAATGCTCTCAAATGTTGTTGTAGTAAAAAATAATTTGTTTTTCTTTCATCCATGCAAATATATTTACAAGCCCAGCATTTGAGTAATCTGCTGTATTTCTTCTACCGATCTACCACTGCCAATGCAAGCCAAAGCTACTGATACCTTATCTTTTTTTTTGTTTTCCCGTTTTTCCCTCTCCTTTTCCAGTTGCACTTGCTGCTGATCCTTCTCCTTTTCCTCTTTTTGAAACTCTAGCTCAGCTTGTTTCAACCTCCACTCAGAATCCAATTTTTGTTGATTAGCCAAAGTCTCGGCTTGCTGCTTTTGACCATCCATGGCCAGTTGGCAATCCGACTTTTTCTTTTCAAACTGAAGTTTATCTGATTCAATTTGCGATTTCACTGTTTTTTGGAGGGGAATGGCAATGAGCATGATTTTGAAAGCAAGGATATTGAATCAATCAACTTACATGAATCTCGCTTCTCCATGATTTCTTCAAAGCCCGAAAAACTGGAAGTGTTTCCCCTCTTTTGATGACTTTTGGGGTTGACATTGATGGAATTGGAGGACTTTTGCTTACCCTTGGCAGAGGAGGGTTGAGTCTGAAAGTCCTCACTAGTATTTGAAGGCAATGTGGGAGGCCCCATTGGCTTGAGTTTTCGGCCAATCAAAAATGGATGAGCCTGTTTTTTTACAATGTAAATCAGTCAGGAGCAACCAGTCAGAATTGAAAACAATTTTGTTCCTTACTTGAGCCAATGTTGATGGCAATGGTGATCCAGGAATAACATCCTGCTCATTGGGCAAGTTCTCCAGTTGTTCTGCCCCAGGAAGAGAGCAATCAAAAGAAGGAAGTGAGGCGTCCAAGGTCGGGATTGACTGATCAATCAATACCAAAGTAGAAGTGATTGGAGCCGATTGTGTTTGAATATCCTCCTCGTCATCAGATGGGGGCCACTCCAAGGCCAAGTTTTGATCAAGGTCCCCGTTGGTAGGCTGAGCATCCCCAGCCAAGTCCTCGGCATCAATGGAATCGGATTGTTGGGCATCAAAAGCAGCTAGGGGGGTGATGTTGGCCTTATTTCCAAAGATTTCATCCATTTGAATATAAAAAAGACAAATGGAGTCCAACTTATCAACCACCGAGTTGATTCCTTTGGCTTTGTCCAAGTCGGTGATACCAAAGCCAGTGGAGATAGACATGGAGTGGGCCTTTTTGTACTTGGCTCAATAGTTTTTGAACCGCTCCCTCGTCTGTTTGGATGACAGATCCAGCCTACCTATTGTTTTGTTCTTGAGTTCATTGGCCATCAGGAGATAACCATTGACCTTAGAGGATTGAGGTCGGCCAACACGTGTTTTGTTGTCAGATCCAAAGCAGGCATTGTAGTTGGAGGGAATTTTCAGCCAGTTTACCAGGATGATGTGATCAGCTCTCTTGAGCTGACTTGAGCCCTCCAAAGCTGATGGGGGAGGATTTTTTATTGTGGAGTTCCTTGGCAATGTTCTCTTGGGTGTGTTGGAATTGTGGGGGGAGGTTCGCTGAGGGGCCATTTGAAAGAGTTTGGGCTACGCAAGTGATGAGAGCAATAAAGTGATGAGAGTGGTGAAGTTTTGAGAGCGATAAAGTGGGTGAGAGTGATCAAGTGATGAGAGCGGTTAAGTGATGAGAGTGATGAAGTTTTGAGAGCAATAAAGTGAATGAGAGTGATCAAGTGATGAGAGCAGTTAAGTGATGAGAGTGATGAAGTTTTAAGAGCGATGAAGTTTTGAGAGCGATGAAGTGGATGAGAGTGATCAAGTGATGAGTGTGATAAAGTGATGAGAGTGGTCAATCAATTTTATGATGAGGGTGGGGGTAAAAAATTTTCCAATGAGGTTGGAGGTAGAAGGAGGTGGGAAGACAGGGGTGTATGACGCGGACAGGTGGTGGATGCATTTAAATACTTTATTTGAAAAAATCCACTTATTTCAGGTTAACTTTGACATGTCTGATCTGAAATAAGTGGGTTTTTTTGATTTTTAATGGAGGGTTTGAAATGGCAGATTTGGGTTGAAACCCGCCATTAAAAAATGGCGGGTTTGGTTAACTTTGATACCCCCTAATAAGTTAATAATTATTTTAATAGAAATTCCTACAGATATTCTGATGTCAGGTGAGTTCTCATTATGTATTAAACAATTGAAGTAAAGTCATGATATTGATTTTACTCCTTATTTTCAAAATTCAGTTGATTTACTAAAATAATTACTTAAAAATGTAATTCATGGGTATTCAAGTAATATTTCTAAATCATAAGTTTTCTTAGTATTTCACAAAAATTCTGATGTCTAGAAATTGTTATATTAGTATATTAAATTATTTTAATATATTTTGAGAAGTAGTCATTATCTTATTTTTGAAATTTTTGGTACTTTGAATTATATTTAATAAAAAATATTTCTAAAGGTTATTGAAGTATTTTTAAATATTTTTGTGGCTTTTTAAACAATATACTATCCATGGGAACATTTATTACATATTTAGAATGTTCCCGTGTAGGTTTTAGCATGTTTATGCCGTACCTAGGTTTCTCAGGCCGCCTGTCACTTTTTTGACCCGTATACCCGCGGCTGGGTACTTTTCAGAGGCCTGGGGCTGCCTACAAAACTTTGACAGAGTGAAAGAGCTGTAGCTCAACCGCGCGCAGGTGCATTGGTGGCCCCAGCTGCTTGCAGCAATTTTGACAGAACACATTTCCGTCTGTAACTCCTAAAATATACACAACACCTCAATTCTGACTGAGTTTTAGGTTAGGTGTGAAACCTATATGTGAAAAGAAATGTGAAATATTGAATTGGCCAAAAAGTTCAATAGTGGTGCCGTGGTATTTTGGTCTTTCTTTCCTTAATTATTTAAAAATATAAGGAGTTGGATTTGAAGGGTGGAGTCAGTGAGTGACCCTACCTAATTCTGGGTGGAGAATCCATTTTTGCAATAATATTTATGGTTCTCCTACTCCTTCTTAGGTTTAATTTATTATCATTATTTTTATTTTATTTCTATTACTTTTGCAGCTTGCTCTGCAATATTAGCAAGCTGAAAAACAGTCTGTAGCCCCTGCTGGTTTGTTCATTTTGATGGTGATGTTTTGGTTTTCGTTTTTTGGCTTTTAACTGTGATAGATTTTGAGAATTTGAATTAGACAACTAGAAACCAGCAGACTGAAAATTATGATCAGAGTTAGAATCAAAAAATTTACTGAAAAGAAACAAAGACAACCAACAGGCAGTGCGGACAAAAGAGGCTAGACAGGATGGAGAGGTTGAGATTTAGATTCTTGACAGGAAAGAAGAAGCAGACTTGGGACAGAGGAGGAACATAAGAGCTGTTTTTAAAGGGGTCTTATCAGGTTTAAAATTGATCATAGAGTGGAGGCATGGATCATCTTACCAGGCAGGGAATGGCAGTGAGTGGAGATGGAGAATTGGTTGAGCAAGCGGGATTGCCAAGTAGCAAGGATCACAGATTGAAGGACATAGAAGATCAAGTGACAAGGGAAAGAAGAAGGAGGAAAAAAGAAAAGTAAATATACTAAGGAAGAAAAAGAAATATAGAGATAAGAGTTCAATCTATAAGATAAGAACAATTGCATCCCAAGCAAATCAAAATCAGAAAAGAAGAAAAGGGCCCCCGGGAGTGGTCTCTTGGGGGTAGGTTTCAGAGGTCTCAATGAATGCGCGTCTTGAATCTTGGAGAGCGCAGTAGTTGGAGGGAGAGAGTAGTCATCCTTCAGGTGAGAGGTTGATTGACATTCCTAACACAGGCCCTATTAAGGTTGTTGCAGGGGGAAATGGAGGAAATGATTAAAATGGCTTGGATGCCTTGCCCCCCAGTCCTCTTCTCTCCATTCTTTGTATCCGCGCCTGTCTTAACTTCTTAAAGAAATAAATTTTTCATGCAGGCACATTCCTTCTTAAGCTAGTGGTCCTGTTAGCACAACCCTGTGCCCTGAGTGGGTGATTGAGAAAACCTGAGTACTGCTTTTCCCCAGGGGCAATTGTGCAACCACAATTCCTGCCACCACGCTTTGAGCCTGCTTCTTTGTGAGTGTCCAAGAGCTCTGTGAGGTACCTGGAACTCCCCAGACAAACTGCCACACAGTTTCCCCGTACCTTTTCTGCAAAATAAACCAGAAAAGCCTCCAACCCGCGCACAACCACTGGAGAGAGAAATAAAATAAGGGAAAGGCACATTCTGGGGTGCCTAGTCATTCTGGCTGTGAACCAGCTAGGACACCCCCTCACCAAGAAAAGCTTATCCCATGCATGTCCCCACCATACTTCCGCACCCATTACACATTAAAACTGTCTGTAGGGAGTGAAAAAAAAGAAAAAAAAGAAGAGAAACAGAGAAACAAACCCAGAAAACAAAAGGAAAAAGAAAGGAAATAGAGAGATTTTTTTTTTTGCAGCGCTCCTTTTCCCGCTTTACGCTCCACCTTTTGTCTTTGCCTCAGGGCTTTTACTTGCATATACAGACCCTGAATTGCGCTTTGCCGGCATTCCTGCCATACTATCCCTTCCATTAGTCCCCCCCACACCTAGCCATTATCCCCAGTGGTTTTCAACCTTCCGCTCTTCTGTGAGAGATTTTCAAGGCCTCATCCAATCCCATGTTGGTCGTGTCCGCAGGCTGTTTTCCCAAACTTCCTTCCAGCCGCGCCTTCTGTTGTCAAAGCCCTTGGAACCCCAGCCTCCTTCTCCCCAGCCATACTGTTGATGCCCAATCCCTTCCCATTCTGCACCTGAATCCCCGCGGTGCCTGTCTGTCACACCAATGCAAAAATCTCCGCTAGCTGTGATGGCAACTGGCCCACTGTTGGCCCATCCATTCCGCACTGCCTGGGCTCCACCTACTTCAATTCCGCATGAATTATCCCCACCCTAAAAGGGGTCCGACTTTGGTTGCAATCCTTCAAGGCCTGGTCCGTTCCTTCCACCACAGCTCCCCTCCCCTTGGAAAGACCCATCACCATTCATTGGTTTCCAAAGCATGCGTAATATACGCTGCTCTCTTCTTCTTGGTAAGAATTGCCTGCTTCCCATTGGTTCCCATATTGTGCACATTATCCGCTGCTCTGTTCTTCGCTGCAAGACTTGCCTGCCTCCCATTGGTTTGAAAATCCTGTGCAACAAGCCTTGGAGCAGCCAGCCCCAGTTGCTCCTCCACATCTACCCCCATCCCATCTCCTGAAGCTCCCCCTCCCTCCGCCTCCATGAGTTCTGCTTCCCATCCCCTTGTCCTTGCTTGCTTCATAGAAATGGGCTGATACAAATCCACCAAGACCTGCTTTCCTAAAACTTATCCTTTCTCCGCTGGGGAAACCAATCCTGCGTTTGAATCCATTCTCCGGTTCTCGCGTCCCAACCACCAATAGCTTTTATTGTCACCATGCGTGCACACCCGGGGCATGAATGCGCTAGGGAGCTGAAAACCCTCCGCAAAGCCAGGTGGCAAATGGCCCCAGTGCTGCAACATGTGGCTCATATAAATCTTGAGGTCCCTTCCCAAGTCTGCAAGTTCACTAACCCAAGGGATGGTTGCCGGTGATGGGGCCGGAGCACATGCTACCATGTAATCCAATTCCACTTGCAACAAGACCCTGCCTTGTGCGCTTGCCTCCGCCATGGCTTGTTCAAAATTGAATTCCCTGAAACAAAGATTGCACTTCCCCCAGCTTGCCAGCATTTCCCCCATCAGTTTTTTCCAAAAATTGTTTTTTTATCCTTCCACCTCTTTCATGTCCCAAAGGCCTTCATTGTTCATGATGAACAGGATGACATGGTGCGCCTTTTCTGAATCCAATTTGCCTTTGGAGTCTGCAATCAATTCATATTGGGAGATGAATTGCTCCACATCCAAAGTGTTGAATCAAATGTGAGGGTAATCCTTTGGCTTGATGAAGACAGGATGGGAGGAGGAAGAAAAAGGAGAAGTCACTGCTGTTGGAATCTTGAGTTGCTTCAAGAGACTCAAGACAAAAGAGTTCTTGGCCAGACCCCCAGATTTGGAAAGTAAGGGAGTGGAACTCCCCTAGTTTTCCCTAAGTTCCAGAATCATCTGTAAGGATAAGAATGCTCCGGTTTAAGAGAGAGAGAGAGAGAGAGAGAGAGAGAGAGAGAGAGAGAGAGAGAAAGAGAGAGAGAGAGGGATCCTGGGTGTCTCTCCCTTTCTCCATATATACTCTTTATTTCTGCTTCTGTTTCCATTTATTTCTATCTTTGTTTTTATTTTCCATATTTCTATTTTCTTATTCCAATTTCTCTATGGTTCCTTCATCATCTCCCAGTTCCTTCTCCTGCTTGCCTTTTATCATCTGTTTAACCATCAGTAAATCCCAATTGACTTATTATCTATGAAATCTTGCCTGGTAAGACTCATGCCTTTCCAGATCAGCTTGCTCCAGCAATCGTAATCATCAAGTTTTGTCAATTAGGCCTACTTTCTCAGTCTCTTTCCCTCAACCTGATTCTTCATCTCTGCCTAATTATCCATTCCCTACCCAATCTATCAGTCCAAGCTTTTGGTTGTTCTTCTTTGCTTTTCTCCTGTTCAATTCCCCTGCGTTGTATCTTTCCTTCTATTTTTCTAACTTTCTTCTACAGTAAGCTGGTTCTAGTTGCAAGAATAAAATTTAAGGGTGCTTTTGGCTGCCGCATGTAACTGTAGCTGTAGGTTAAGAGTTAAAAATCCACCAATGGGTGGATTTGTAACTGTAACTTTGGACAAGTCCCTGGGGCCCTGAAACCCAACATCCTCCTGATTTGTAACTGTAACCTTTCAGAATGCACGGGAAAGGCAAAGGCTACAGCTATTTAAAAGGTAAAAACCTTGTAACTTGCCATTAAATGTTTTTGCAGGGGCAGTGTGGGGTTTTTACTTATGTATAAGTTACACTTAATGGTTTAAAATGCTTTCAAAACGCCCGAAATTGTGTAACTGTAACTCCAAGCCCCTTTAACTCCCCTTAACTTCAATTGGGTGGCGGGGGGAGTTACATTTAAAAAAACATGTGGCAGCTGAATGGGACCTCAATATTATCATGGTGTGGAAACAGAAGGTGGGTACCCCTCTAAGTTGTCCTCAGATTTGGCAGTTATTGGTCCCAAGTGGCTGTAAGTTGTCAAGCGCACCTTTGATAAACAAAGAGAAAGAAAAAAATGATATTGAGTTTATTCCTTCCTTCCAAACCAGGTGTTCCAATGGTATTCCAACCCCCTCATACAACCTTGGAGTTGAGACCAGGGTTTTAAGCCCTCCCCCTCAACTCTAAAATAAATACAAGCGCAACTAGTTCTCAACAAATACATGAAGTAAAATTGTCAGCTTGCTACTATGTACAGAGCAACCTGTCATAGCAACAAAAAATTATAAAAAATAAGAATATCCAAATTAAAAAAATAAGGAGTTAGAAATCCAAAAATATTATTGGAGAAATGTATTCCTCACCCAAAATTAGTTAGGGTCACTCACTGACCCCACCCTTGAAATCCAAGTCCTTACATTTTTAAAATAATTAAAAAGAAAAGTACTAAAAATTACAAGACCAGTATGGCACCTGTTTGCCAATTTAACATTTCACACATGTTGTAACCTATAGGGTTTACAACTAAAATTCTCTCAGAATTGAGGTGTTGTGTATATTTTAGGAGTTACACGCGGAAAACAATTCCCCCGCGCAGCCCCACTTCATTACACACCCCTACGTACTCATAGTAGCAGTTTTCCGCGTACTAGGGACCTGCAAAAAGCTAATTCTGCCACGCACCCAGCGGATCCCACCCCGCGCACATCTGAACTGAGTGATCCCCGCGTCTGGATCCTTCGTGACTAATCTGGACCAGGTACCGCTCAGAAGAGCTACAACCTAATTAGGGTTGCCTGGCATATGTAACAAGTTCACATATGCATCAGTAATAGTATAAAAAGATCAAAAATTAATTAAAATTAATAAAATTTGCGTTTAGAAAATTTTTTAATAATAAATTAAAGATCAAGGATTACCACATAAATCATTGACTCTGATCTTTGAAGACCACAAAACACTACAAGGAGTTTTCATAAAAATTATTACAAATTATCTACGTGATCAGCAGATGATAGATATTCAGTAAAAATTCACATCTGCTCTTTTCAAGGCAATACTAATAGTACAATTGAAGGATGAGTTCAGAATGATCAAATTTACGCCATATTAGATTAACAGAGCCTGTGGCTAAAATAGTACAGAAATCCAGCAGATCTAAGGTCAGCTGATTAACAGCACCAAGTGTATGTGCTAATCTTTCTATGACTGGCTTGCCAGCCTCAGCCCATGAACAGAACTCTCTCTACACACCCCAAGAAGCTCAAAATCACCCAAAAAAGTTATTTATACGGAGCTCTTTGGATCCATTATTCCATCATCAGTTTACCAGGAATTATTATTATCAATCAGAAATTGTGTCATTGTTAGTCAAGTGCTTATGGAGAGTCTAAGAAAGTGATTTATGACCAAGTATATGGTATTATTATTTATTTATTAAAACAATCAAACCTTGAAGTTTAGTCAAGCAATCCACCCCATCTTCTCTGAAACCCTTCCTATTATTTCAGGATTTTTTTGGTCAAGTTCTCGGAGTGAGTGTTTCTTATTGTCTTGGCCATTGTGCTGTTATTCCCGGCCATTAGTGGAATAAGCCCTTTGTAAGGCACCCATCTTCATTCCAAGGTTCTAAGGCACCCATCTTCATTCCAAGGTTCTTAAACTGCCTAAGGAGGCACCTTGAAGAGAGTTTGCTTTGTCTGTAAAGAACCCCATTAGTATAGTACTGTGGCCCCTCTTTTATATACATATTGAAAAACTTTTATTACCAAACCAATGAAACCTTGCAACTGCTCTTATTATATTATTTATTTGAGCCTCTAAGCATTTATTTTTGGAATAAGAATTATTATTATTATTCCAGTATTTTTATCACTGTCTGTAGCTAAAGGACTTCAAAGTTCCTGGTATCAGAGAGCTGAAAACTGGGGTTCTCGCCAGGGAATAAACTTAAATAATTAATCTTTGATTATTTATTCCTTGGACCAGTCTAATTTTCTTAAAAATAAGTTAAAATAATTATAACATAAATTTTTGATCCTTTGTTTCTCTAGTGGATCTTAAGACCAATGGAGAATTTATCAATTATTATTTGAACCTTCTTAAACAGAAAAAAGAAGAAAAACTTTTTAACTTTGTACCTTTTATCATAACTCCTGAGCAACAACAAGAGAAATTGCTTTATTATAAACAGCAGGTTATAAAGGAAAAAGAACTTGAGCTTGAAAGAATTATCAATTTCAATTCTTTATTAAGGCAACATAAGGAGTGGAAAATTTATTAAAGGAAGCTTTTTATTTTTAAACTAAATAATCCTGAAGATAAAGAAAAATACAAAACTAATAAAAGTGATTATTTTTATAAAAACATCATCTTGCCACATAAAAATACAAAAAAATATTATACCCATATTTTTTGTCTGAATCCATCTCAGTGGATTTGGTTTTTGGTGATCTCATTGACCAGAACCTCCTAGAGGATGTCCCAGAAAGTGTACCCTTGGACTTACCCTTGGATTTATCCCAGGATCTGATTGGAACTCACTCAGACCCTGTTGAAATACCCCCCAAGGACAGTTGTTATCCCAACCAAGTGTTGGTACCCTTGAATATAACTTTAAGTGAGTTAAAATATATATAAAAAATTATTATAAATATAAATACACAAAAAATATTATTTCTTTATATTTTTAGGTCTTTTCTCAAAAGTTTTGACAAAGACGTAATCATTTGTTTGGGTGCTATGTATCAAAACAGGTGCAACACCCGCTCAATAGGTAGAGCCCCATCATGTGGATCTCTGCCCGGAGGAACCCATATGCGCAAGGACTCCAGTTGCCAGCGCAATGAGGGGGCTCAAACCCGTGACCATAGCATCCCAAGTGAGGACAACAGCGACAACCGCGGCCGCCAAATCAGCCAACAGACCGTTGGAGAAGAACACTCTGCCCAATGTGTTATCCCAGGAGGATACCGGTCCTCCCATGCCACCCCAGCTGGACTCAACCAAGGAGAAAAGAGTCAAGGTATTTGTCACACGACCACCCCACATACTATAGGGGAATTCTTAGATGATCAAGAGCGCGAAGGAATGCCAGGTGCAAGGGAAAGTGCAAATAGCAAGACTCAGTTGCAAAGTGCAAACTTTGTTATGCCACTCAAAAAACGGCAAGAGGAATGGAATGTGTTCCGAAGAAGGAAACTCAACCTGAGTCCGATGTGATAACTAGGTTGTAGCAAAATGCAAGAACGTATGAAATTAAATAACTGAGGAGACAATCATCAGGCAAGGGGATAGCCCTTATAAGGTAATCCAAAGTGACTAGATACAACCTGGTGATGAGCTAACTACAGTTTGAAGCGGTGAGCAAATGAATGACAGGAATGCAATAGGAAATGAAGCAATACTATAGATCCGGGGTCATAGCATAAGTGCAAGACAATAGAATCTGAGCGTACAATTGTATGACAAATTGGGACAGAAGCAAGTGATTTTGAAGGTAATGCAAATGAGAGTAATAGTGTATGCAGGGTAGGGACTAGTCCAATTGCAAACTATACAGTAGTGATAACGTAGATGCAAACTAACCAACAATGCATGACTGAAGATGGAAGTCCAAGGCTGTTGATTGGCCAGGGAAGCAGATCGGATCTCATAATGGATGGCCAACCGGTATGGAGTTAACCACAAAGTTCCCAAGTATATACTGAGTTGGTCACCAAGATTGGAAGGTCAGCGCGAGCCAGAGGAAATAGCGGATCGCACCATTGATGTTGTGCTTTTATTTGTGTCACGCTTTTAGACTGAGGTAGATGGTACTGAGGAGAGGACATGTCAAAGTGATGAAGACAATAATCCCTAAGTGCAAAGCGTGACAGTTGCCCGGGTATAAAGACGCGAGCTCCTGCCATTGTTCAGATAAATTTTCCCATCAATTTCATGTTGTTAATTATTAATGTATACCCCTTACATTATTTAATTCATTACTTGATAAATTTATAATCTATATAAAATGTTGTCATTGTTGTCCTGCCGTTGCAAAAACTGTATTTTCCAAAACAAGCGATGTGTCCCTAGTACTGCCGTCCGAGGCCTTTGAGGCAGGTGCGAGAAATGTCACCTTTGCAAAGTGGCATGTAACTTCCCTATAAATGTCGAGTCGACTGTTGAGGGTCCCGCAGAATCATCAAGGGGGATGCGGAGTCGTAGGTCTTCCCCAAGGGTTAAATACGAGATACCACCGTTGCCGGAGATCAAATACTTGGGGACTCATTTCCTGGTGAGTACTAATCTGGACTGACTAATGACCATAAAATAGTAACTAATTTTTCTTGTTTTGCTAGTGTTGCCTTGTTTCCAAAGGTATAACACAAATACACCACCACCACCACCACCTTACTGGGGACCGCCGACTGAACTCCCGGGGGTCCAGATGAATGCCAAGGTGCAAGGCAAAGTGCCCAGTACAGAACCGGTAGGAGTCATAACCGAGGAAGGGAGGGAGGATGAAGGAAACAAAGTGGAAGGAGAATTGGGAAATGGAGGCAATGGAAATGGAGGGAGAGAAGGAGCGGATGAATTAGGAGAAGAAAATGAAGGAGATGGAAGGGATGGAGTGGATGAAATGGAAGGAATGGAAGGCCAAGGCAAAGCGGATCCGGTGCAAGTCGCAGGGCCGGTCAAAACGGATGCAAGGCGGCTGACGGGCAATATTGGAGAAGGCACATCGGGAGGCCAAACAAAGAGAGCATACAAAGAGCTCTTGGAGTAAGGTGGATGGAATGCTTGGCCGAAGCAAGCTTGGGTCGCGAGGTGCGAGGAAATCATTGATAGGAACATTGTAATGGAAGTGCTAGTTCTACAAAGAATGTCCGCACTAATCATCAATGAAGACCTAGATACTTTTTGGTCCATGGTTGCGGAATTGACTGAAAATTGGGAGGATGCAGAGAAGGAAGTAAAGGAAACTTTCTAATATATATATTTTCTTTCTTTCTTTTTTTTTTTAATTATAAATAGAAATATTATGCTTTTTTTTTTAATAATAAGGAATGAAGTTTTATTTAGTAGAAATGAAAGGGAATGAAAAAAAAGGAATAACAGGGTGAGATGGAGGAATTTAACTTATGGAATGATGGTGTGAAAAAAATGGGGCTAGATGAGATGTAATATGGAATGGAATGGGATTGGATGAGATAGAATGTGAGATGTGAAATGGGATTGGATAAGATAAATATGGAATGGAATGCAATGGGATTGGATGGGATGAAATGTGGAATCAAATGGAATGGGATGGGATGGGATAGAATCATGATTGTCAAGGTTTGCAAGGGTAGCTCGCATGGAAGTCTCAAATCAGATTGGGTGAATTGCAAAGGTGATGGGCTGGTTCCCACAAGGTGCAATCTTTGTCGGACTGGAAGCCAGACCATTCAACGAGGTATTGAAGTTTTCCTTTGCCTAACCTGGAATCCAGAATACGGCTTACTTCCCACTCTTGATGATCAAGGACGGTGACCGGTTCAGGAGGGGGATGAGTCTTGCCCGGGTATAGGACTCGAGCTGGCTCTAGGAGAGACACATGAAAGACCGGGTGGATACCTTTCCATTTTGCAGGTAAAGTAAGTTTAAAGGCGTTAGGGGAGATGACTGATTCTACTTTAAAGGGGCCAAGCTTTCTTTCGGAGAGTTTGCGAGTTGGGTAAGTGCTGCAAATGTTGCAAGCATCAAGCCATACTTGATCTCCTACTGCAAAGGTTGGAGCCAAAGTGCAAGATTGGTCTGCTTGCTCCTTATAGCGCTGGTTTGCTTCTTCAAGGTTGGTTCAAAGTTGCGATTGAAGGGATTGAATTTGTTCAAGGTAATCGGTAGCAGGTTGAGAAGGTGCTACGTGAAGGGAAGAGAAAGTCGGGTTTCTACCATAAAGAGTTTGGAAGGGCAACTGTTTGGTGGAAGAATGAGTGGAGTTGTTGTAGGCAAATTCAGCTAGTGGGAGCCATTGCGACCAGTCGTCTTGTTGATAGGCAGCATACATTCAAAGATATTGTTTGAGAATCTGATTAACTCGTTTGGTTTGCCCATCCGTTTCTGGGTGGTAAGCCGTTGATAAATTGCAAGTGATCTTCAAATGTTGGCATAGCAAGGTCCAGAAGCTTGAGACAAACAGAGATCCACAATCACTAACTATATTATCAGGGAGACCATGTTTTGAAAATACATATTCTATGAACAAGTTAGCTAAGTCTTCTGAAGAGGCCGTCACATTACTGCGCAAAAATAAAGCCATCTTTGAGAAGCAATCTACTATTACTAGAATAGCATCATATCCACTAGAAGAAGGTAATTGAAAGATGAAATCCATAGAAAGTGAGTGCCAAGGACAAGGCGGAATTGGAAGTGGATGGAGCAGCCCATACTTCCGGTGTTTCAAGGACTTGTTACAATTGCAATCATAGCACGCGCTAACATATTCTTTTACTTCTTTGGTCATACCAGGCCAGTAGAAGTCTTGTGCAATCAATTGGTAGGTTTTATCCTGCCCATGATGACCAGCAAGGGGAGAATTGTGCCGTAAATTGAAGATATCTAACTTAATGCAAGAACTATCTGGTACTAATATATGATTCTCATAGACTAAAAAGTCATTATTATCAATATTGTAACCACTATCTAATAAGTTCGCACTTTTGCAAAGTTTGATGCACTTTGGGTTGTTTCGTTGAGCTTGTTGGAGTTTGGAAGCCAAATCTCGTAAGCAAGCAATGATCAAACTGAATTGGGCAGATTGGGTTGAGAAGAGTGTCCTAACATTTTCAGGGTTGTTTTTGGCAAAGGTGCTCCCCCCCCTGGGTGTGATAAAGCATCAGGAACTACCGCTTGTTTCCCAGGACGGTACGTGATTGTAAAGTGGAACTCGGAGAGGTATTTGGCCCATTGTGCCTGTCTACGTGTGAGGAATTTTGAGCTCATGAAATACTTCAAAGAATTATGATCAGTTAAAACTTCAAAGAATTCCCTAAGGCTCAAAAGGTATGAACGCCATTTTTTTCAAGCAATAAACGATTGCAAGAAGTTCCTTGTCATGAATCTCATAGTTAAGCTCTGCAGCAAGCAACTTGGGAGACTCGAAAGCTACGGGATGAAAGAGACAAGTGGAGGAAGAAAACTGTGAGATTACTCCTGCAATCGCATATTTGCTTGCGTCTGTTTCGACAATAGTGCGAGCTAGCTTGTTGAAGTGAGCGAGTATTGGAGCAGTGGTGAATGCTTTCTTCAGAGCTTGGAACTCCAAAGCAGCTTGTTTGGTTAAAAAAAGGAGTGTCTTTTTGAAGAAGGTTAGTAAGATTCACAGTTTTTTTGGCGTAACGCGCAATAAACCTTCCATAGAAATTACTGAAACCAAGGAAAACTTGAAGTGATTTAACGGAAGAAGGTGGGGGCCAGTCCAGTATGCGTTCGCTTTTGGCTGGGTCCATTGATAGTCCTTGCTGCAAGACTATGACACCTAGAAAATCAAGAGAAGAGGAATGGAATTTGCACTTAGAGGCTTTCGCAAACAGGTCATTCTTGCGAATTTGCTGCAGCACCTCTTGCACATGTGCAATGTGATCTTTGAGGTTCCTCGAGTAGACTAGTATATCATTGAGATATACCACGAGGTATTTACCTACAAGATTGGAGAAAATGTTGTTGAAAAAATGTTGAAGAGTGGAAGGAGCCTTACAGAGGCCAAAAGGCATGAAGGTATACTCATTACTGCCAAACCGGGTTCTCATTGTGGTCCAATACTCATGAGCTTCCTTAATGCAAATTAGGTTATAGGCATCTGGAAGGTCTAACTTTGAGAAATAAGTAGCTCCATGGAAGAGAGTAAGGAGATGTGACATAGGTGGTACTGGGTAGGCATTCTTCTGGGTTACCTGTTTCAGTTTCCTGTAGTCAACACAAAGGCAAGGTCCGCCTTCCTTTTTTGGAACAAATAGGACAGGTGAACCGGTATTCAAATTGCTTGGTCAAAGAAATCCTTTTACTACATTTTCTGCAATGTAGTTTTGAAGCGCAATTGATTCTTGCCTCAAGAGAGAGTAGACTGGTCCTGGTGCCAGAGGTGGGCCAGTAAGTTCAATCTTGTGATTTTAAGGATGGGATGGAGGCAGTTTATCTGCTTTTACAGCTGAAAAGACGTCAGCAAAGTCATGATAAAACAAAGGTAAAGACTCTCAAATGATTTCTAAATCTTCAATCTCATCATCTTTGAGCACCAGATTCAAGGTTCATTCATGGTGCGAGAGGATTAGGGAGCTCAAAACACACCGTTTGGTTGGGGTCTGTTTCTCTTCAAAGGAACAGGAAAAAGGTAAGCTGGATAGGTAAGCAATAACTCCTAAATCTGAAGAGGGAATTTGGGAATGAAGGTCAGGATATTGCAAATCTCCTGGCGGAAAAGTGTTATCCAACTCAATGACAGTGTCAGGTAGGCTGTTTAATTCCTTATTGACCAAAAGGTTAGCGTTCTGGGGGTGCGAGGTTCAAAGTTTAATTACTCCTTCTTGCCAATTCACATCCAGATTCCAGTAAACTGGGAAATCATGGCCTAGAATGGTATCATCCATTCCGGGTATAGCTAAGAAAAATAAATCCCATTTGAAGCTGGGGAACTTGGAGAATGCAAAGGTTCATTTTGCCTTTTGGGAAACCCAATAAGACGGTTCAGTCGCACTACTTACTAAATAGATAGGAAACTTATCTATCTTGGGAATGCGTAAGATTTTTGGAAGTGGCAAAAGATTCACTGATGAAGGAAACATTAGTGCCTGAATCAAGTAATACTTGATAAGGGGTGTTGTTGGAATGGAATAGGATAAATCTCAAACTTGGAGCACCTAGTGACTTGCAAGTGCAAAGATTTACTTGCGGTGATTTAGATAATGTTTAGTTTTCCTTGCGAGTATCAGAAAAACTAAGAGCTAATTTTTTGACTGCTTAACCACTTCACGCGCTAACCTCTTTTCACAGCTGTCAACATCATTTTTCCCTCCACAATACATACACAGCCTTTTCTTTTCCCTTTGTAGCCGTTCCTTGTTTTGAAGCATCCCGGTTTCTTTGTCCAAGAACTTTGGAGTTTTGGCAACGGTTTTCCCTTTTGAGTTGGAGTTTGAAGTTGGGGTTGGTTTGGATAGTTTTGGGTTCCTTGTGCTTTGCTTTGAGGAGTTGTCCAATTTGGAGCCAAGGTGGACGGTCCATGGTTGTTTCTCCAAGAGCAATTCTTGTCATGATAGCCATTATCAAGCTCAATCACTTAATTGATTAGCTGCTGAAGCAAGGTTGTCTTATGACCCCCAACTGCAAGCTGTTCAATTAAGCGTGCCAGTAGACCCTTTTGGAAATGGAATAGAAGAGCAGCCTTGTTCCACTGGATGCAAGACTTCAAGGTTTGAAAATGAGAAATATAAACGGAGGCTCTACTAATCTCCTTCATAACTAAACTATTAAGTTTGTATTCAGTGTTTTGAACTTCATTGGGATTACCAAACATGGTAAACAGTTGTGGCTCAAACCTGTCCCAGTTGTTGAGGATACAAGTGGGACTGTTTTTGGAAAAAAGTTTGAGATACGGTTCAAACCACTGCGAGGCTCTACCTCCTAAGAAGGACAAAGCATACATAACTTTATGTCTATTGGAAGGGACATTGTTGGAGTCATTTGAAAAGATGATTTTACAAGACTGTAGGTAGGATCTAAGCTTATGAGGGTGTTTTCCCGTAAAGTGATTGGGTTGTTTCATGCCCAGAGTGCAAAATCTAGGAGTACTTGGACTAGATTGCTTGGCACCATGAGTGAGGGCCTGGATCAATTTCAAAAGCAGGGTCGGAGCATTGGGCTTGGGAGCAGTAGTGCGAAACCCTGGTCTACCACAAGTCAAGGTTTCATTGGAAGAATGGTCGGAGTCTGAAAATTCCGCGAGAGGGTCCATCGGAGCATCCCGTGGAGGAGTCCGAAGATCATCAAGGGTTTCAAAAGATGGCGATTTAGAAGGAGGAACAGCATCTAAGGGTTGTTGGGCCCGAGGAGCGCTGGTTCTCCCTACCCAATGAATATCATCATTGTAAGGGGTGAGGGAAGCATTCCCAGTTGAGCGAGTACGTGACATTGAGAAAAAGGAGTCTACTATAGGTTGGCAGGCTACAATAGATGAGTTGAGTTAGTTAATTTACTGTCACACGACCACCCCACGTACTATAGGCCAATTCTTAGATGATTGTGAGCCTGAAGGAATGCCAGGTGCAAGGGCAAGTGCAAATAGCAAAACTCAGTTGCAAAGTGCAAACTTGGTTATGCCACTCAAAAAACCGCAAGAGGAATGGAATGTGTTCCGAAGAAGGAAACTCAACCTGAGTCTGATGTGATAACTAGGTTGTAGCAAAATGCAAGAACGTATGAAATTAAATAACTGAGGAGACAATCATCAGGCAAGGGGATAGCCCTTATAAGGTAATCCAAAGTGACTAGATACAACCTGGTGATGAGCTAACTACAGTTTGAAGCGGTGAGCAAATGAATGACAGGAATGCAATAGGAAATGAAGCAATACTATAGATCCGGGGTCATAGCATAAGTGCAAGACAATAGAATCTGAGCGTACAATTGTATGACAAATTGGGACAGAAGCAAGTGATGTTGAAGGTAATGCAAATGAGAGTAATAGTGTATGCAGGGTAGGGACTAGTCAAATTGCAAACTATACAGTAGTGATGGCTTAGTTAGACGTAGATGCAAACTAACAAACAATGCATGACCAAAGATGGAAGTCCAAGGCTGTTGATTGGCCAGGGAAGCAGATTGGATCTCATAATGGATGGCCAACCAGTATGGAGTTAACCGCAAATTTTGCAAGTATATACTGAGTTGGTTGCCAAGATTGGAAGGTCAGCGCGAGCCAGAGGAAATAAAGGATTGCACCATTGATGTTGTGCTTTTATTTTTGTCACGCTTTTAGACTGAGGTAGATGGTACTGAGGAGAGGACATGTCAAAGTGATGAAGACAATAACCCCTGAGTGCAAAGAGTGACAGTATTAGTGAAAGAACACATGAGCTATTGGGAACAATTCAAACTGGCTCAGACCCAGGAGGATCATCCAGGTATGAGGAGAACTATTTCTCTGGCAAAGAAATCTCAGATTTATATGCAAAATTGATCCCAAAGAAAGAGGTAGAAGGCTACGTTCAGAACTGGAATGCTTGGGATCAGTTAGCTTCCTTAAAGGGAAAGGACTACAAAAAGAAGAGGTCCTCAGCCCATCATAAGTTAAGAAACCCAAAGGATTGGGGCAGCATAATATCCCTAGCCCAGAAGTGGAACAAGGTGTACCACAATTGGATGTAGAAGCTCTTAATAGCTTTTATGTTAATGTGTCTCACAATTTTACGGTTATCAGCCAGTGTTTTGACAAAGTTAATCAACAATTGGACGGATTGAGTCTGAGTATTTTCAGAGTGATTGATACCCAGTCTCAGACTATGAGAATGGATGAGTCACAAATACAACAAATCAAGGATAGTATAAAATCTAGTAAGTTGAAACTGATGAAACATACTGATGATCACCAATAAATTCTTCAGGAAGATATACTTGCAACCATCAACCAGCTTAAGAAAGAAGTTTAGAAAACTAGTCCTACTCCTTCAGCTCACCTGATTAACAAGTTTGATTTACTAAACAAAAAACTTGATTTGGAGTTAGGTATGATTAAGAATGATCTCAGAGATGTTAAAGTGAATTCTACTAACTCCCCAGTCATTGAAATGGAAGAAACTAGACCTGCTAGGTTCACCAGTAATCCTAGTGTTCCTGCCAGAACTAGGAAAACTAGCAATAAATCTTTTAGGCCCAGTCCTACTCCTGAAATAGAACAGGCTTTGAAATTACTTCCTCCCATTACTGAATGGCCCCAATTTTCCGGAGAGGGAGAAAAAAACCATGTCATTTAAATTAAATTTATTGATTATACCCTTGCTTCTTATGAACTCCCTGATACTATAGTTGTGTTAAGATTTCCTGGACTATTTGAAAGAGTGGCTCTTGATTGGTTTATCAATAAAAGGGAAGAAGTTGGATCTTTATCCTGGAGCTCTTGGAAAGAATTGATCAAAGTACAATTTGGTACTAGGATTTGGAAAAGAAAGATGATGAAAACTTTTGAAACCTCCCAGTTTGATCCATCCATCAATAAACCTCATAAGTGGTGCTTAGACCAGAAAAGGAGGTTAGACTGTTTTTACCCGGATGCTGATAAAGAAGAAGTCAATGAAAGACTTATCAACTTATGTCCCAGACAAATCAACCACAGTGTAAGGTGCAGGATGCCTATGGATTCTGATATTTCTACCTTGATAGGTGTGTTGGAAGAGACTATTGATATGAATGGTCTAGATAAGAGAGTCAAAATACTCCCCAGGGAAAAAAAATACTGGGAACCGGGAAGAGTACACTTCCAAATCTAAGGAATCCCCTGCTAATCCAACTACCTTGGAGGTCAAGAAGACTCCAGAGTTAAACAAGAAACTATTTGGAACTGTAACCAAACAGGAAATGTCAAACCTGATTGTCCTCTACCTAGGAAAAGGATTAATCCTTTTGGAGGAGAAGGGTATGATAACCCTGACCCTCACCTAGATGATACTGATGGATCACTTTATGAGTGTGATTTGATGATCAATAAAGCCATAAATGTCATTGAAGGAAGTATTGAGTCTTCTCTAGACATAAATTCTGTTAATGAGGATTCTAACTTACCCCAAAAATGGAATCCCAACGTGAAGATTCACCACATCTCTGAGGCTAAGGCCTTGACTCTAAAACCTTCTGCCGGTAAAAGTTACACTTCTTGCAAAACATGCTTTGCTACTGGTTTGATCCAAGGTTCCCCTGTTGAGTTACTTTTGGGCAGAGGAGCCTTTTGATCTTGTGTTGGTTCAACTTATTTGGAGAAACAAGACCCAAACTGGAAACTGAACTTATAACCAGTACCTCAGGCTAAGTTCAGAAGTTGTAATTCTTCTCTTAATGCTGTTGGAGTATGGTCCTCTGATATCATACTCCGTCACTCTAAAGGATCACTCAAACTGAACATTGAATTTTTATTGCTCCAAAATGGAGTATGCGATTAATTTATCCTTGGTAATGATTCTCTTTGATTGTATGGTAAAGATGTATTTCAAAGCCAGGGTAGATATTTCACCATAGGGGGAGAGTGGAACAAGAAGTTTCAAATATGCCATGTCAATTCTGAAACTTCTGATTCAACTTATGAAAAATACTTAGAGAGTTTCAATCAGGAATACTTCTCTCAAGCAGCTTTGAATCCCCTGCTCAATGAAGAACAAAGACGGGAAATCCTACAAGTATGCTTTGAAAATCAGAATGCTTTCAATACCAAGGATCACCCCATTGGTAACATCAAAGGATATGATATGATTCTGAATCTAACCATTAATCCTTCTTACCCACTTAACCTCAGGAGACCTGCTTACCCTTCTAGTCCAAAATCTAGAGCTGCTCTGGAAACTCAAATTCAAGAGTTGGTTGACCTAAAAGTCTTAAGGAAAGTAGGAAACAATGAACAAGTAGATATCACTACTCCAGTAATTATAGCTTGGCATAATGATAAGTCATAGATGGTTGGAGATTTCAGAATGCTGAAAAACTACACCCAAGCTGATTATTATCTGATTCCAAGGATTGACCATGCTCTGCATAACCTGTCAAAAGCTAAGTACATCACTACCATGGACATTCTGAAAGTTTTTCACCAAATAACTATCAGCCCAATAGCTGGAAATTAATGAGAATTATCTGTCATTTGGGAATTTATGAGTATCTAAGGATGCATTTTGGTATAAAAAAGGATCCTTATCATTTTCAAAGGATGATGGAAACAGTTCTAGGATTGTTCATCAGACAAGGGTGGATGATGGTTTGCATTGATGATGTTATCATTTCCTATGATGATTGGGATACCCACCCGGATAAAGTAAGATTAGTCCTCAAAACTATCTCTGCTGTGGGATTTAAAGTATCAATGAAAAAGTGCAACTTTGGTTATGGAGAACTGAAAAGCTTAGGACACATTGTCTCTGGACTAACCCAAGCAGCTGACCAAAACAAGATAGCAGCAGTAATGAATAGGCCAATGCCTCAGAATAAAGCTGAACTCCTATCTTTTATTAGCTTCTGCAGCTACTATATGAAGTACTTACCAAAGTTTTCTCTTCTGAAAAAGTGTCTGTATGAAATCTGCAACAAAACCACCTTATTTTAAATGACTCATGAAAGAGTTAAGAATCATGAGGAACGCAAGATGGCCACAGCTTCAGCTCCAGTACTGATTTATCCAGACTATTCCAAACCCTTCAAGCTCTATATATATGCTAGAATGGAAGGGCTAGGGGCTGCATTACACCAGGAAATCATAGAGGATGACAAACCGGTGGAAAAACCTATACTCTTCATATCCAGAAAAGTTAAGGATACTGAGAAAAGGTATGGTGGAAGACAAATGGAATGCCTTGCTTTAGTATGGGCTCTGGAGAAACTATCACTACTTGGAAGGCACCAAGTTCACAGTAATTACTGACTGCAATGCTGTCAGGACTTTCATGAACATGAAGACCCCTAGTAGGCACATGTTAAGATGGCAGATAGCCATACAACAGAACAGAGGTCAGATGACCATAGTTCACCAAGCTGGTGCTAAACACCAGAATGCTGATATTTTGAGCAGGAATGCTTTAACCAATGAACCAAGTAACCCTGCTTATGAGGATAATGATTCTCCCCTATCCTTAACATTGACATGGTGAAAATTGAAGCTCCTATAATGGGAATCCACATTTGTGAATTGGATGAATCCTTGTTCAACTCAATCAAAGAATCTTACAATTCTGGAATGAAACCTCTGATCACCATTATGGAAAGTACTTCTCCACCATCTGAATTGATTAATAGCCTACCTGAACCCCTCTTTAAACCATACAAAGCCAGAAGGTTCACCATATGGGACGGTCTAGTATACTACAGGCATCAACATTCAAGTGTTATAGTCTTAACTAAAGATGACCATATCAAACAGGTCCTGGCTGAATGCCATGATAACTGCTCATGTGGTAATTTATCTGCTGATAAAACCTTAGATGAGGTTAAAAAAACTGCTTGGTGGATCAATTGGAGAGACTCCACTATCCAGTATGTTACTAGTTGTGAAACTTGTCAGAATTCCAACAGGACCACTGGGAAATGTTTTGGTCTACTGCAAAATATTGCTGAACCCAAGAAAAGATGAGAGATCATCAACATAGACTTTGTAACTGGACTACCACCAGGAACATCCTATTCCTACAACTGAGTCCTAGTCATTGTGGATAGGTTCTCCAATAAAGCAAAGCTTCTACCTAAATAAAAGGAAGACACTGCTATGGAAGTTGCCCTATTATCTTGGAACAGACTCATTGCTGATGTTGGAGTTCCCAAGATCATTATGAGTGACAGAGATCCTAAATTCACCTCTGAGTTCTGGAGAAATCTTCATGATATGCGGGGAACCACCTTAGCTTTCTCTACAGCTTATCACCCTCAGAGGGATGGCTTAGCTGAAAGAATGATTCAGACCCTGGAAGACATTCTCAGGAGATTCTGTGGCTTTTGTCTAGAATACAAGAATTTTGATGGTTATTGCCACAATTGGGTTAGCCTTTTACCTGCACTAGAGATTGCCTACAACAGTAGCAAGCACTCTACCACTAAGGAAGCACCCTACATACTGGAAAGAGGATTTATTCCTAAATTACCCAAGGATAACCTTAATCAGAAGCTAAAAAATATTCACCCTACATCACTTGATTTCAAAAACATGATAGATGTAGCCAATAAACATGCTGTTAAGGGTGTCCAGAATGCTTTGGAGTATAACCAAAAAAGGTGGGATAAAACCCATAAGGAGCCTGATTTCAAGATTGGTGATCAAGTCTTGATCTCTACCACCAACTTCACCAACTGAGCTGGAAATAGAAATCTTAGACAAGCTTTTGTTGGAGCTTTCACCATTAATAAAATTCATGGTAAGAATGCTGTGGAAGTAATCCTTAGTGATGAGCTTTCTAGAAAACACCCAGTCTTCCCAGTAAGTCTCATCAAAAACTACCCCCTAGGAATGGAGAATATACTCCTTAACCTGAAATACCTGTTGATTTTTTTTCAGATATAGACATATCTTGGAGTGGGGGAATGTCAGCTTGCTACTATGTACAGAGCAACCTGTCATAGCAACACAAAACTATAAAAAATAAGAATATCCAAATTAACAAAAGAAGGAGTGAGAAATCCATAAAAAGTATTGAAGAAATGGATTCCTCACCCAAAATTAGGTAGGGTCACTCACTGACCCCACCCTTGAAATCCAAGTCCTTACAATTTTAAAATAATTAAAAAGAAAAGTACTAAAAATTACGACACCAGTATTGCACCTTTTTGCCAACTGACATTTCACATGGGTTTTCACGTATAGGGTTTAAACCTAAAATTCACTCAGAATTGAGGTGTTGTGTATATTTTAGGAGTTACATGCGGAAATGTATTATTTCATAATTCCCGCACGCAGCCCCACATCATTACATACCCCTACATACTCATAGTAGAAGTTTTCCGCATACTAGAGACCCGCGCGCAGCTAATTCTGCAACGCACGCAGCGGATCCCAACCCGCGCGCATCTGAACTGACTTATCCCGGCGTCTGGATCAGTTGTGACTAATCTGACAACCAGGTACTGCTCAGAAGATCTACAACCTAATTAGGGTTTCCTGGCATCTGTAACAAGTTGACATATGCATTAGTAATAGTATAAAAAGATCAAAACTTAATTAGAATTCATAAAAATTATTTTTAGCACATTTTTTAATAATAAATTAAAGATCAAGGATTACCACATAAATCATTGACTCTGATCTTTGAAGACCACAAAACACTACAAGGAGTGTTCATAAAAATTATTAAAACCTATCTACGTGATCAGAAAATGATGGAAAATAAGTAAAAGTCCGCATCTGTTCACTTAAAAGCAATACTAATAGTACGAATGAAGTATTAGTGAAGAATGATCAAATTTAAGCTATAATAGATTTACAGATCCTGTGGCTAAAATAGTACAGAAATCCAGCAGATCTAAAGTAAGCTGATTAACAGCACCAAGTGAACGTGCTAATCTTGCTCTGACTGGCTTGCCAGCCTCAGCAAATGAACAGAACTCTCTCTAAACGCCCCAAGAAGCTCAAAATAACCCAAAAAAGGTATTTATACAGACCTCTTTGGATCCATTATTTCATCATCAGTTTACCAGGAATTATTATTATCAATCAGACACCGTTTCATTTTTAGTCAAGTGCTTATGAAGAATCTCAGCAAGTGATTTATGACCAAGTCTGTAGTATTTATATTTATTTCTTAAAAAAATTAACACTTGAAGTTTAGTCAAGCAATCCACCCCATCTGCTCTGAAACCCTTCCTATTATTGCAGGATTTTCGTGGTAAAGTTCTCAGAGTGTGTTTTTCCCTTCCTTTCTTGGGCATTGTGCTCTTATGCCCAGCCATTAGTGCAATAAGCCCTTTCTAAGGCACCCATCTTAATTCCAAGGTTCTTAAACTGCCTAAGGAGGCCCCTTGAAGAGAGTTTGCTTTCTCTGTAAAGACCCCCAGTACTATAATACTGTGGCCCCTCTTTTGTATACATATTGAAAACCTTTTATTACCAAACCAATTAAAACTTGCAACTACTCTAATTATATTATTTATTTGAGCCTCTAAGCGTTTATTTTTGGAATAATTATCATTATTATTATTCCAGTATTTTTATCACTCTCTGTAGCTAAAGGACTGAAAGGTTCCTGGTATCAGAGAGCTGGCAAAAATGCACAAAAGAAAACCCTTACCCAAACCTTTCCTTCCATTATGTCCATCCAGTTTTTCCTTCTCATGGCACATACTGCGCCTTACTCAGAGCCACCCTTGCCTGTATGTATCTTCCCAACAGGCCACCTTCAAATATCCATAGTTTTCAAATTAGTTCCTGCTTATGCTCTAAAAAACCACCCATTCCCGCTTTTTAACCCACCACACTCAATTTCTGAGCCAAACAAGCCACTTCTTCTGAGATTTGAGCTGCTACTGCTGAGCCAACTTTCTCCAAAATACTGAGCCCACTCTGTCCAAAAATGAGCTGTTTTTCACCCAATTCTGAGCACGCAGCACACAATGCAGTTCCTGGTTTGTGGCTAGAAATTGCCACCACAACAGTTGAAATCCAAAGCCAAAGACTCAACTTGAAAAGCAATGAAAAAACCAGTGGGAACAATGTATTACTTCAACCAGGTAGGGATAAAGTCCTCCATAGATTCTATACCCCCTTTCAATGAAAAAAATTACTCCATATGGCCAAACAAAATGCTTATGATGTTTTATCTCAAGGCAAAGAAGGACACAATCACTAAGAATTGAGTTAAAATGCCTACAAAGCAATGATTCTCTCAAAATTGGAAAGTACAACACACACTGATCTGGTCAACTCTTGCAACATAAACTTGTTGAAACTGCTCTTGGCAGAGATCACACATTGATTTGCCTCCTCCAAAACTGCCAACAGGGCCAGGACCTTCTACCCCTTTTTGAATGCTGCTTTGAATGAACACGTCATAAAAGTTTTTTGTGATGGAAATGCAGAAAGCACCAACCAGGATGGTTGAAATAAGTATCAAATTGACAAAGGAAATCATAGCATTCCTAATACTATTCAATTTTCCACCCATCCTAGAAAATCACAAACAACAGATCATGCATGTGGAGAAGTTTGTGATGGTTGAAGTGCTATTCAAGCATCTGATTCAGTATAAAAACAAGCGGAAAGTACCACTTATGGTCGGGAAATCTATTTCAGATTTCTCACTAGTAGCAAATAAAAGAGGAACAGATAAAGATGAAAGGAAGATAAGGTTTAGTACCACAAACCTAAAGCATCTCACCCAGAATCTGTCAGCTTGCCACTATTACAGAGCAATCTGCCAGAGTAACAAATTAAGAAAAATAATAAAAATAAACTAAGGGATGGAAAATATTAAAAAATCAATTTAAATTTAGATTCTCAATCCAAATTATGTAAGGGTCACTCACTGACACCTACCCTGAATTCTCACTCCTTACATTTTTAAATTCTTTGAATGAAAATCCACCAAAAAATGTCCCCAGAATACTTTTGGTCAATTCTTTTTAAATCTTCCTGATTTAATCCATCAAATTCCCAGCTCCTAGCATCCTGCCCCTGTCACTTGACCTGTCAACACCACCTCTGAGGTCATCTTCCTGGTCTCTTCTTCCAATTTCACCTGGCTCCAATTCAACTGTTTTCTTCCATTCTACCATTCTTTCACTTCCATCTCATCCTTTTCTTCACTTTTTTCCTTCTTTTTTGTTCTTTCTTCACTCCATTGTCTCCAGCTCTCAATTACTTCTCCAATTCAACTCAGTTGGCTCTACGCATGCTCTTGCCTTCAGATCAACTCTCAGACCAGCTTCGAACTGTCAATTCTAGGTCCTTCCTGTGTTTGGTGAGAAAGCGCTCCTCTGCAACTGCTTAATGCTCAGCCCTGACCCTCAGCTCTGTCTTTCAACCACTAAACTTCCAGCTTCGCCTTGTCCTTGTTTGTATTAATCCACAGCAATAATACCTAAGGGTGTGTTTCTGTGTCCTTCTTAATTTTTTTGTGTTATCCTCCCTAAGCTGTTGTTCATATTCCCGTCTTTTCAGGGTCTGGTTCTACTTTCAGCCATCTTTGTCATGATTGGAAATTTTCCTTTGATTCAACACAATTAAAAGTCAAAGCGCATCCACCAAATATTCTCTCTCTGGAACCAGGCTTTCAACATGGAATCCATAAATCCAACTATCCTCAAAACAACCATTGAGCCTATCCCCTTGCTTACCAAGGACAAATCCACTATCTGGCAAACATGCATGCAATTGCTGCTGAACCTGGAAAAACTGAAGGACCCAATTAGACTTCCGGACTTGCTTTTGGAAAATGACAACTCCATCTTGACATCAATTATCATCTTCAAACTCTCTCTGGCTGTTCACACTAACATTATCACTGCTGAGAACAAGGAAGACGCCAAGAGTATCTTGAACAATCTCCTAAAACAATTCATCTCATCAAAGCTGGCCAACCAAGCCCGCGTCTAGAAAATCTTCACTCCCATTACCTTTGACGAGTCCAACATCCAGCTTTTCATCACCAAAGTCAAGACTGGAATAACCCGTTTACACAAGATTGGCATTGTACTCCCTACAGAAATATTAGCGTACATGATTCTGGACAAGCTACCATCCCTGCCTGAAATAAAAAGCATTCGGAAATCCATCACCCACTCCACTGTGTAATCAGAGATAACCCAAAAAGTCTTTCTTCACCACCTGAGAATTCACCTCAACAAGCAGAAGATGTCTGGAAACAAATCCCAAGCTGACGCCTCCCTGACTCTCTCCACGGAGGCCTTGAAGAAGTAAAAGCCAAGGAAACACAACACCCTTGCTAACCACCATGAGAGAAAATGCTGGATGCTATACCAGAATTTGAGGCCATGTTCCTTAAAATCCCAACAGTGTAAGAATCCAAACGGTGCTAAGCCACAGGCTGTTCTGTGGAGGGGAAAGGTGCTTTTTAGGATGCCCTCCTGAGAGTTACAATAATATTTAAATGTAACCAGAATCAAGGTCCAGGAACTTGTAAATAATGAATCAATGTAAGGGATGAGTTTGGGAATAGTCATTAGCAAATGGAATCAACACTATCTGAGGCAAGATGGTGCAGGGAAAGACTTGAACAATATAAGCCAAAGTTTTTTTCAGAGTTCAATGGAACAAGGAAGTTGTTAGTAAAAATGCCCACAAGCTAATAACTCTGGTGGTTGGCAGAAGATTACAAAAGATCAACTCAATTCAAACCAACCTCTAGGTTCTCAATGAACCTTCCCAACTCTCTGCAATCAAGAGCTTGAAGGGTACCAGATAACTGTGGGTGGCTGAACAAAACAAAAGCAATGTGTTTGTGAAGATCTAGAAACAATCAATAACAGATTTAAACAAGAATAACCCAACACTTCTCAAGGAAGTCAAGAGTAGCATGGCGGAATTCAACTTTTAAAGAATAAAGGGAGGTCTAAAACTCCAGGTTTCAAGCTTAGAGAAACCTCTCAGTAAAAAATGAATGGATCTGGAAAGATGATCAGGGAAGGATCAGACCACTATGGTTGGAAAAAAAAGATCAAGAGTGGTATAAAAAACTCAAGAATTCCAGAAGACGGAGTTCTCTTCAACCAGCAAGGCTATTTTTGGTGATAAAAATAAGGGTCAGAGATTTATGGATTGAAGATTTAGTATGGAGGATCAAAGTATCAGGGGCAATCAAATGATATACCAAGAAAAAAGGTTGCAGATGAAGGGAAAGAGGCCCTCCGGAATGATTTGATTATTGATTACTATAGGGGATGGATCAGATGAGATGATATCCTTCAAAAAGGCAGGAGAGAGCCCCTCATTTTATAGAAAAGAGGCCTGTATACTATTTACAAGAGATACTTACAAATGAGTGCAGGAAACAACAATTTTTTTTAAACGAAAAGAAGATTGGTGACAGGAAACGCCTGAGATGGGAGAGATAGAAAAAAAACAAAAAAAAAAAACATGTATGAAGGGCAAAACCTGCCTGCAATGAGGAAAACGGTGGCAGTGGATTGCGGGTTCAATGGGTCCAACGGGTTTGACCAAGGGAGGTCTGTTGGTAATGCGCAAGACAGAGATTGTTGCGCGCAACAACCAAAGGCTGGGTGCGAAGTTTTTCAATGGCCCCAAGCAACGCTTGCGGTCATTGGTTGGTGGCGGTGCAAAGGTAGCGCAAGGTGGATGACATTGAAATTGTTTCTGTGTGAAGTTTGAAGAGGAATAGGATAAATGCTTTTGGGTTGGATGGGAGACTTTCACTAGTTCTGAGAGAAGATCCTTGACTTTGCTCAATCTTGCTTAATTAAGATTAGCCAATGGTTTTGGTCTACATTCACCTTGGGAATGAATGAAATAATGACTGCGGGAGGGAAGGAAGGTGAACAAGAAGGAGGGAAAATTGTGGGGGATGTGAGAAGTAGGCTTGGGCTTGCTAAGCTCTGGTGGGTTCACGCTGGAGGCTGGGTTCAATCAAGTAAGTCACCATTGCAGTAGCAGTCTGGTCTCTGGAAGGGTGAACAAGCACTGATCAATGGCTTCAATTGAAAATGATGGGTTAATGTGAGATGGGGGGCTGTTCATGAGGTCACTGAAAACCGCAACCATCACTTGCAGTCATTGGTTAATGGCGGAAAGGATGGGGAGTGGATGAGAGGATGACAGGCAATCAAAGGGGCAATGCCGAGATTGCGCTTGCATTTGCGGATGAAGGGTTGGTGGCCACAAGGAGTGCTTCAAGTTGGGGATGACCATTTGAACAATTGAGAGTTTATGGTTTATGAGGATGATGATGGTTGGAGAAGATGATGGCCGCCCACATGCACTTGGACAACAAGTCAGGATAAGGTGCATGAAAAGGGGGGATTTGAACAGAGCAGGGAAAGGGTTGGATGACTGAAGAAGGCCTGCATTGACCGCTAGGAAAGGGAAGAGCTGAAGGTGGGAAATGATTAGGTACCCATAGATCCAAAAAAGATAATTATTTTTGTTTACGTTGTATTGATGGATCAGGGAATGTAAAAAAAAAAATAAAAAATTTCCATAATCCATGAGGTGTCCTGGATTGGTCCCCACAACCAACACAAAACCGTCAGCTTCATGTCTTACACTCAAAATACCAATCCCTTCCTCTTCATCCTCAACTCTGGCTCCTCCCACCACATGGTGGCTGACTTGAATCTCTTTGAATTCTCAGACAAAAGCCACCAAGGATCAATAAGGACTAGTTGCGGGGTTGAAACCCTGCGGATCAAGGGAAAGGGTGTTCTTTTTTTCTCTTCTGGATCATCTTCCTTCATCTTAAATGATGTGCTCTATGTTGCACAAATCACTGTCAATCTTTTTTATCTGCATCTCCTGCTGCTCAAAAACTTTGTTATCATGCTTAAACCTGACTTCTTACTTATTAAAAAGGAGTCAGAGACTATTTGAAAAGGATTATATTCAAACCAAATTCTATACCTGAATATTGCGCCTAGCCCTGTGGGCTCATCTCATCTCTCATTAGCCAAACTTCTTCATAAGTCACTTGGACATGTAAGCTACCACCGCCTTCAAAAAAAACTCAATATCCCTATCAAGCAAGAGTCCAAATGTGGATCCTGCTCAATATCCAAGATCACCCAAGCTTCATTCAAGGACCCTCAGTCAAGAGCTAGCAGGAAATTTGAAGAGCTGCATCTTGATACCGTTGGACCTCTTCCCCTCTCCGCCTGCGGTCACAAGTACTTCCTGACCTTTGTGGACTCCTACTCCAGGTACTGCGCCGCCTTGCCTATCAAGGGCAAGGACTAAATACCTGAGAGACTTATCCAATGCATTGAGATTGAGGCCAAACGCTTTGGTTACTACCATATCATTCTTCACTCTGACCATGGCACTGAGTTTGTTAATGGGAAACTCTCCAGATTTTGCCTTGACAACCACATCAAGCACAGTGTGTCTGATCCTTACACCCCTCAACAAAATGGTCTGGCTGAGCAACATAAAAGAACTATCCTTGACTCCCTACCCACCCTTCTTCACAACTCAGGATTTCCTCCCAACATGTGGCATGAGCTGGTGTCCTCCTCCACCCTCACTCTTAACTAAATTCCTTCTCACAGGACTAAAAAGTCCCCCTAAAAACTGTTCAGGAATCACAAGCTTCCACTGTTGTACTTCCATCCCATAGGCAATCTGGTCTCTTACCTTGTCTAGCCAAAAAACTCCCAAAGCAAGCTTGACCCTCCCGGAGATAGAGGTAGGCTGATTGGGTACAATCCTGGTCTTCAGTCCTATTGCATCCTGACCACCAGTGGCAGGATACTAGACAAAAAGAATGTTTATTTCCTGGAGTTCTACATGCTGCCACCCTCCACATCCTCTACCTCAGGCAAAGATGCATCTGCAGCCATGCCTCTGACTACCAGGACTCCCCAACAAACCTTGAATGTCAACAGAAATGATTCCACCAACTTGGTTGATGCTGTTTTGGACAATGACAAGGCTGCCAATGCAGAGGACATACCAAAATCCAATCCATCCAACCTTCCTTTCTCCATCACAGCTCCAGCCGGAAGAATCCTTCAAGAGTGCACCTCCAGAGGTTGCCCTGAGAAGTACAGCCATCTGACCCTTTACTCTGACTCCCCCAAGGTTTGCGCGGCCCAACTTGCTGAAATTCAAAACATAGAAGATCACGCTTTTTGGGAAGAATACAATGGAACTCCCAATTGGTACCTAAAAAAAACCTGGGCCGTGCGCAACAAACCTGCCAGTATCTCCACCCCGGCCAAGACAAAGGCCCCCCTCTGCATCTAAGGGTTTCTACAGGTTCCTGGAATCCACTTAAACAACACCTGCTCACCCACAGCACTTAAACAACACCTTTGCACCCACAGGAAATTTCTCCTCTCTTCTACTTCTACTCACATTTTCTCTTGAAAAGAAATTTCCATTACGGCAATTCAATGTCAAGAGCGCCTTTCTATATTCTCCCCTGAAGGAGGATATCTTTTTCAAGACTCCTGCTGAATCAGTTTGCTTGTGCAAGTTTCTCAAACTAACAAAGTCACTCTATGGACTCTGCCAATCTCTGCTTAACTGGAACAAGACGCTCACAGAGTGGCTCAAATCCATCAACTACCATCAATTGGACTCCAGGGCCTGCCTCTTCTTCAACCGCGCTTCCCATTCCTTTGTCTTCTTTTATGTCAAAAACCTTGTGGTGGCTGGAAACATTGATCTATTTCAAAAATCTTTTCTAACCAGGTTTCTGGAATCCTCTGCCCACTCTCTGGACCTTCTACTTGGAAAGGACATTGCGGTAAAGGACTCATCCTTCTTTCTCTCACAGACTGCACTGATCAACAAAGACCTTGAAATTCTCAACCTGAAAAAAATCCAGTCTTCTCTCACTCCTCTGACTCAAAATGTTCAGCTCACCCCTGCCACCTAAGACAAGGCAGATGCCTTTAACCAGCTCAATATTAATTAACTTCAATTCATGGGAATGCTCAACTACCTCTCTTGCCGGACACATCCGGACTTGGCCGCCACCATCTCCATCCTGTCAAGGTTGACCCACCATCCAGGCCTCTCCCATTGAAAAGAGGTCCTGCACTGCTCAAGGTACCTAAAAGGGACCATTGCCCTCAGTTTTGACCCTGTCTCCTGAACCTACTCTTCCAAGCAGGCTTTCTTACTATACCAATGCAACTTGGCAAAGCAACTTCTGAAACAGGACCTTGCAAAGCGGAAAAATATGCTTCTGGAAGGGGTGCCCAATCAGCTGGAGCAGCAAGAAAAAAAGCAACATAACTATGTCCTCAACAGAGTTGGAAATGAATGCGCTGTCCAACAGGGTACAAAAAAGTCAATGGCTGTGCCATCTGATTGGAGAGCTCTACAATTCTCCTCCACTGCCCCGCATCTTTTCCATAGACAACAAGGGCCTACTAAAAAAAATAAAGAAGTTTGGCTCCAATTCCAAAACCAAGCACCTTGACATCAAAATCAAATTTTTTAGAGAAAAATATGGCTCCAGATCCATTGATTTTAAGCTGGCCAGCTCATGCAAGATGATTTCTGACTCATTGTCCAAAGCTTCCTCCTACAATTCCCTTCTCAGGCTACTCAAGGTCTGCTTTCATTTAAAATCCTGCTCTCTGCTCACCAAAAATTGTGGCCTGTTTAAATCTTGCTGAAATCCTCCATCACACACCTGGCTCCTAGCATCCTGCCCCTGTCACTTGACCTGTCAACACCACCTCTTCAGTCATCTTCCCAGTCTCTTCTTCTGTCAGCTTGCTACTATTGCAGAGAAAGCTGAAAAATAACAAAAATTACATAAAAATAATAATAAAATAATTTACCTAAGAAGAAGTAAAAAAACCATAAATATCATTACAGAAATGAATTTTCCACCCGAAATTAGGTAGGTTCACTCACTGACTCCACCCTTGAAATCCAACTCCTTATATTTTAAAATAATTAAGGAAAGAAAGACCAAAAAACCACAGCTCCACTATTGAGCTTTTGTTCAATCAAATATTTCACACGTATTGTCACGTATAGGTTTCACACCTAAAACTCAGTCAGAATTGAGGTGTTGGGTATATTTTAGGAGTTACGGGCGGAAATGTGTTTTGTCACAATTCCCACATGCAGCCGCGACAGCCAATGCACCCGCGCGCGGCTGAGATACAGCCCTGTCACTCTGTCAAGGTTGTGTACGCAGCCCCGGGTCTCTCACAAGTACGCAGCCGCAGGACTACGGGTTGACAGAGTGAAAGGCGGCCTGAGAGGCTTAGGTACCGCGTAAACATGCTACAACCCACACGGGAACATTCTACATATTTAATAAATGTTCCCGTGGATAGTGGATAGTCCAAAAGTACATAATATTATATAAAAATACTTAAATAACCCTTATACGTATTTTTTATTAAAAATACTTCAAAGTACCAAGAGTTTCAAAAAAAATACAATGACAAATTCCAAAAATATATTAAAATACTTTAATATAGTTTTATGAGAGTTTTCAGATGTCAATATCTTTGTGAAATACTAGGAAAACTAATGATGTAAAAATATTACATGAATTCTCATGACTTATATTTTTAAGTAATGATTTTAGTAAATCAACTGGAACTCGAAAATAAGGAGGAAAATCAATATCATGACTTTACTCCAGTTATTTAATACATGATGGGAACTCACCTGAAATCAGGATGTTCGTAGAAATGTCTATTAAAATAATTATTAACTTACTGGGAATGTATACTAAGGATAATTAATTAAATAATACATAAATAGGACAGATTAGTGTTATTAATACGTCCTCATATCAATTATAAAGTAGAATAATTCCCATACTCTGAGGAATTAGATGCTACCCCTGCTATAGCACCAAGAACACGTGACAGGCTACCACTGGTTACCCTGCTAGCCTTTTTTTCCGTCCCTTTGAGCCCCTGTACCCCTCAGAAGGATAGTATTGGGAATCCAAAAGCTATAAATGAAGGGCTCTTTTGAGGATATTTATGGGCAGAGACCCAGTTATATTTATATCCAGACACCGTCCCAAGGTAATCAAGTACGTATAAGATATAATTAAGTTATTTATGGCTGAGTCTGATCAATAATATCCGTCCTCAACCTCTTTTTATCAACTAAAACTGCTGAACAACCTTACAACCCCAGTATACAGGTTCAACCCATCAGTGCACGTCCCAAACAGATACCCAAGTACTCATAATATACCAGTATGTTTTATAATCCTTTCTCTGTCGTGGCAGTTTGGTTACAAGGCCCTGCCACTCCACTGTGTACTTTATATACATATTATCTTTCGGAAAAATATCCTTTAAACTAAAGAGCCCAAAGTAACCAGGAATACGTGTTTTCATACTGAAATCCCTGAATAGAGGTGTTAAAGATCCACAATAGAATTGTGGCCCCTCTATAAAAATAATTAATAATAAATTTATTCATATTGATTTATAACAATAAACCATAACCAAACCAATTAACCTTGCAATAAGCTTTATCCAAATATTTTATGGATTTTTGCTGCATTTATTAAAAAATATATTTATTATTTATTCTATCACCTCTGGCAGCTAAAGGATAGCAAGGGTCTTGCCATCCAGGAGGCTGACATCTTCCAATTGTGCCTGGCTCCGATTAAAATGTTTTCTTCCATTCTACCATTCTTTTACTTCCATCTCTCCATTAATCCATCTCTTTCATCTCTTCACTTTTTTCCTTCTGTTTTGTTCTCTCTTCACTCTGCTGTCTCAACCTCTCAATTACTTCTCCAACTCAACTCAATAAGCTCTACGCACGCTCTTTCCTTTGGATCAACTCTCAGACCAGCTTTGAACTTTCAATACTAGGTCCTTCCTGTGTTTGGTGAGAAAAAGCTAATCTGCAACTTCTTAACGCTCATCCCTGAACCTCAGCTCTTTCTTCCAGCCACTAAACTGCCAGCTTCACCTTGTCCTTGTCACTAGTCCTTGTTTTAGTCCACAGAAATAATACCTGATGGTGTGTTTCCATGTCCTTCTTAATTTTCTTGTGTTATCCTCCCTAAGCTGTTGTTCATATTCTGTTCTTGTCAGGGTCAGGTTCTAATTCGAGGCATCTTTGTCAATATTTTAAATTTTCCTTTGATTCAACAAATTCCAACCTTTCACATAGATTTTTCACAATGGAAATTCTGTGAAAATTCATAAATTATGTGTATTAAAGAAGTTACTTGGGGAAAAGTTATCTTTCACAACTCCTGTAGGCAGCTGCAGCAGCTACATTCCAAATGTGCTGCTAAATGACAGCGCAGACACACTGTCCAAGGCAACTGACAGGCAATTATGTAGTCCAGGTGTGGAAATAGATTATTTTTTCCATAAAATTATCTGCAAAAACCTCCTCAAAGTTCTAGAAAGCCCAAATACCTTGACTTACACTCCTGTACATCTGCAATTCTAAATATAATATGCTTCTTCAAGAAAAGTTACTATCTCCCGCAGCGGTTTAAGAGTCACTCCCAACCCCTATTCCATTCTCCACAAAACTATCTTGCCCTGAAGGGTAAGCATTAAATATAACTTTCAATGAATTAATCGTAAAATAAACAATGCAGACTCCCTAAAAAGCTCTTCACTTGAACTATTTCCTAATTAAGACTCCAAGCACTCCTGCTGGTAATCCCGCTTTTCAAAGAAAAGAAAAAAATAAAAAAGGCTCCTTTATTGTATGCCGTCTCAGGTAATAATCTAACAATATGCTTATCATTCCCTGGTTATTCCATTATTCCCCCTTTTCCAGTAGAGGAAATGTTATTTATATATATGTACAACCCTAAAAATGAACTACTCCAAAAAGAATGTAAACTAAAAATGAAAGACCCCTCCAATAACAGCCTCTGTGCATTCCGCACTGATGCTCCTTACCAATGGTCCAATCCTTTACCCAATCCAATGACTTGTGTTAGGTTTGGTGATCATTTTGGAAATCTTCCCTACCAGTTTAGTTGCGCAGGGGCATAACTAACAACAGATCCCCATCAATCTTCCTTAGTGAATCACTCCCAATCCTGCATGTGGCATTACTACAGATCCCCAACAATCAGCATGCCCCCTCCTCAGCTTCGGTGTTGAGTGCCCCATACTCGTGCAACCTCAGTGCATAATCCGTGATTGTCCTAGTCTCTACTACTTAGCCTTAATCAAATGCTTCTTCACTTTTAAATCCATAGTTGAAGAGGGAATGTTATGTTTGACCACGTTTGTCAAACACAAAAGGAAAAAAATCCGGCTTATTGTGCCATGAAAAGTGCGTGCAAGAAAAATGATGAGCCCCTGAATTTTTACTCTGGATTAGAAAGTCCTCCAATGCGCTCTTCTTGAGCCTATTGTGCTGCGGAGTTTTAACTACTTTTGAGCCTCTCCAAGTCAAATGTCCAGTGCTGAGCCTACTTGCCTCCGTGTCTAGAAATAACCACCACACAGCAGTGAATGAACATGTGCGTCTTTGAGGACAAGAGGTTGCAAAGGCAAGCTGAGGAAGATTTACAGGCAGCCACCGGATGCAAGAAGAGAAATTTGCATGGCATAATCATGAACGTTTGATGAAAATGTGCTTTGGCAATGATGAATTGAGGGGAACAGGTGATTACACTTGTGGCCGCAAGCAATGGCTTGCAGTCTGTCAAATGAGTGAAGCAGAGGTGACAAGGTGGGAAATATATAATGTTGGCCGTTGGCTGGCCAGATGAAGAAGGGAGAGATGAATTAAGGGTCCAAAGTTGGTGGGAGATGATTGCTGATTTTGATCATTGGGCTTGGTCCAAATGATGGGAGATATTGGTCAAGAGGTAGGATCATGTGAGGTTGAGGACAAGATTTGTGGAAGCTGCAAGAAAACCACCCAAGATAAGAAAAACAAGGGGTGCAGATTGAATTATAAAATAAAACAGAAGACAACAAAAAGAAAAAGTGGAAAACAAAAAGCAAGAGCAGAAAAAAAGAGGACAACCATGCACAAGAACCAAACAAAAGGCACAGTTGACCGGAGGGAGAGGAACATAAGGATGCTGAACAGATGAGCAGGATGATCAGGTGCAGGATGATGAGGATTGTAACTAGTGATGAATGCACAATGATGAGCTGCACGGGATAATGAGTGAGATTACATGCAAGGGTGATAAATTATTGGTGGATGGTATGGGAAGATGAGCTTTTATTGGAGAGATCAGAATCCAAGGCGGACACACAATGAGGGGGTGGACCAGATGGCAGAGCAGAAGGATTGCTCATGACAAAGGGTAATGGAAGTAGTCCAAACGCTGGCTTTGAAGGATTGGAAGCGCCAATTGGAGATGCTCAAAGGGGAGTTTGATGCCAAAAACAAATGGGATGGAAAGCTTGAAGGTTCAAATATACTTTTTTTTCTTTGAATTTAAAATTTTTCCTTTTTCTTTTGAGGTGTCCCAAATTGGTCACCACAGCAGTACAAATTATGGTTAAGTTTTTTCTGTGATTGATGATTTTAATTTATAGACTCAGAGAGATCCCATTTTTTTTCTATTTATAGTTCAATGAATCTTTATTTCTTATTGCATAAGAACAAATTGAATATGCAAGAAATCAAAATACTATATGAATAAAGAAAAGGTAAAGAAATATTTTGATCAAAAGCAAATTATTCAGAATTGGGAAATGTTAAATTCACGGCTCATTGAGCCGTGCACACGGTTCAAAAGGGGCCGTGTGGCATGCCACATGGTCCAATCCAAGCTGTGTACAACACCCCATGGCTCAAAGAGTTGTGCGGCCAACCCAGCCTGGTCTGCTGGCGTGTTGGATTTCACACGACTACATTCAAGCTGTGTGGAGTTGTAAACGGCTAAAATGTAGTCGTGTGGCATCCAACACGCCACCAGAAGGGGGTTAGCCAAAAAAAATGGAATGAAATGGCACTAACATAACCCATGAATCAAATAAACCTTCCAAAAAACAGGAATCAACCAAAAAATCAAACAAATCAAAAAATGTTGATTTATAGGTTAAAAAAAAAGAATAAATAAATAAATAAATAAAAAATTAAAAAAAACTGGGAATTTCCAATGGACTAGCCCTAAATTAAAAAGAACCTAAAAAAAAAAAGTAACTGGACTAGCCCTAAACTAAAAACACCAAAAAAAAGGCAATTAAATTGACAATCCCTAAAGTAAAAAGACCCAAAAAAACACAAGTAACTGGACTAGCCCTAAACTAAAAACAACAAAAAAGACAAGTAAATTGACAAGCCCTAAAGTAAAAAACACAAAAAAAAAAGTAACTTGACAAGCCCTAAAGTAAAAACACCAACAAAAATACAAGTAACTTGAAAAGCCCTAAAGTAAGTTCAAATTTAATAGCCCTATAGTAAAAGGGCCCAAAAATCAAAGAAGTCTTTTGACCAGCCCTAAAATAAAAAATCTGGAACAACTTCTGGGGGTTAAACAGCTCCTACACAGCCGCCCAGGGGTTGCGCGTGTTTGAAAAGGCCCTTTGTAGTTGTATATGGGCCCCCATGGCTCATTTGAGCCATGTAGGGCTCTACACGACTCCCACACAACTGGAGTTGTGAATGTAACATCATCCTTTAGAATTACTTACCATTCTTTGTCAAAGACTGTTTCAAATCACCAAATCAAAGTTCAACAAAGTGCATGTCAATGTGATAATTAAGATTTGCATGTCCTTGTTTTTATCAAATATATAACATTGATTAAAATAGGCACATTTTTTTGGGGGATGTTACAGGTCTTAAAGAATGAATCAAATTTTATACATCACATAGTGTTCTAACATAACAAAATTTATTTCAAAAATCAGATAAAAGGTGGCTTATAATGTGGGATACTATTTTTAATTTTTTTTATTTTTCCCTCTTGATAGCTTTACTTCATTTTCTGTATCCTCAATAATTTGATGAATTTGAATCTTTTCCTTGTTTCTCTGAGACTGCCAGAAATATTTTGTGGGAGGCTGCTTGATTGAAATTTATCTTTCCTTACCTGATAAAAAATATTTTGTAAAACCAAAAGCAAATCAATCAAGCTTGTAATTTTAGGTGAAAAGTGTGGTGGAAAAATATTCCAGCTTTTGAATTGATTCAATTTTAAAATCACAGGATTATTGGCTTTGGAAATGCAGTCATTTCTAAAAATGGACAGAAAAACAATTTATAAAAACAGGCTTCCTTATGTTCCAAAAAAATACCACACTTTGAGAATTTGAATGTTTTTTGGAGACAATTGATTCTTGTTCCAGAATTGGAATGATAATTAAATTTAAATAATTTTTCAATAAAACTTCTTTTAATTCACTTTTCAAAATTTTTGAATATGTCATTGTTTCAAGTGGGCAATCAAGGACTCTTGAAATAGAAATTGGCTATGTTAGCAGAAAAGTGGAGTTTTATATTAATCTTTCCTGTATCAATCTGATTGAAAAAATTTTTGAAAAAAGAAATTTTTTCAAGAACACACAAAATATCACTTCATAAACCAAAAAAATTTGAAAAATCCAGCAATAATTTGAAATAAAATAACAATAAAAGCTCATGCAGCAGAAGTGTTAGAAGAAATGGGGTCAGAGGCTATTTCATTCAAATTATTCAATTTAGCCTTTTCTAAAGCCCAGGAATTTTTAAAATTTCTGCAAAGCTCATAGTCAGTAACCATAAAAATATCCTGCCCAAGAAGTTCAGCCAGATTTGAATAAGTAACTCTTTCAGTGAAAATATTTATTACACATGTCCAATCCATTTTCTTATCTTTACTAAGACCCATATCATGCAAGGCAATCAGACTATATGCCCTTGTGTTACCCAGTTGACCCCAGAGTAGATCAGCAGGCAAGCCACTGTTCAACTTTTATTCAACAAAAATTTTCCAAACTCAAGGCTCATGCAATTTTTCCATCTGGGAATGACTCTTCAATTTACAGGACATATCCATATAAATGAAGGACCAAAAACCAAAATGTTTGCTTCACATGCTAGAAAATTGACCCCCATTGATTGTTAGTTTCAGATGATTCCTTAAATATAAAATGCTGTTGAGTATCTTCCCTTTCATCTGTAAATAATAAAGAGAGCTCAAGCTCTAGTGAAATGAAAGGATTAAAGAATGAGTGAAAGGAGCTTTTAACGTCAAGCGCAACAGAACTGAGATCAGCAGAAAAAGGAGACTGCGTTTGATGTAATTGGCTGAACAGATAATGAATTCCCCTTGAGAGCACTGGTGTTTATAAAGACTAAATACACTATAGGCTGACAAGTGGTTGAGTACAAAATGAATAAGGTAATATTAGCATAAGCAGTTTAAGTGACATGGTAAGTGAAATGCTATGACTAATGATTCTGATAGCCATGACTAAACAGTCTGATAATCACAATACTACAACACAGCCCAGTTACATTTTACCTGTTGTTTTATTACTTGAAGGTTAACAACAATAAGATCAAATCAATCCAATCAATGGTACTCTGAACTCCAGTGTAAGTCACATAAATGAAAACTCAAACTCTAACACACCCTCTTGACTTGCACTGGAGGAAGTTACTGTCCTAAAAATTAATCTAACTCTTTTTCTTCAATTAACATAATGTTCTACTAACTGTTGGAATAATTCTACATACAGGTTAGTGACTGATTAATAAGATGAGCTGAATGACTGGTAAACGTCCTAGGGCATTTCTGATTCTAACTGCTATCTTAATGATTTCTACTACTTGCTGGAAAATTCTTCAGTTAAAATGGTGAATTACTTGTAAGATGCGTTGAGTTTGTTCAAGTTTGGGTTTAATTGTGTGGAAAAGACTTGTTTGAGTTGGTTGATTTTTGGAGTTGAGTAGTGAAATGATGGTGAAAAATTCATGGTTGATTGACCAAAAAATAAAGTGTAGGTAGAGTATGAACGCAGCAGGCAAACTATAGTCCAATCATCCCGGGACAAATTGACAAGATATTGAGATCAATGGTGATCAGGTTGAGTTGTTGGGCTGTAGACCAAACCTTCCAAGTCAAGTCAGTAGCGAGATGTCAATGATGTTGGTGATCAGGACCAGTTGATGGATGATATTGGTTTAGTTGAGTGTGATGGTAGCTTGATTGAGTTTGGGGATGAAGACATGGAGATTTGCTGATCTTCACATCTGCAAATCATGGATGACTTGGATAATCCGTACTTGATGATATCAGATAACCTCTCCATGATACGTTTCTTCAACCGCTCAAACAATTCATTAGTCATGGTATTGTTCTTACCCTGATTCCCCTGTGTTCCGACACGTCCCCGAGAGGATGGAGTCAATGATGAAGTTGGTATTGAAGAATCCAGATGGTTCAGGTGCAGTCGAGTCAGTTTCCTCCTTTGAGGACTTGTGCCTTGAGATGGACTCTTGCGACAGGAGGGCAAGGATGAAGAGATTAAAAATGGATCATTGTTGATTTCGCTCCATGCTTGTTGAGTTTTACAATTGTTATCATGATGTGTGTCATCAGTATCCGGATCATCATCACCGCTACCTCAATCTTAATTGTCTTAATCAACCCATTCATCATCACCATCATTCAAAACCAATAAAGGACTCAGGATACCCAAAAAATTCCAAATCTTTGGTAGCTCTGCGCTTGCCCTTGTTGCGACTTGATGATGAGGCTTCAGAGGATTGAGATCTGCTTGAGAATCAATTGATGATATAAACATGATCTTCAATGACTTCCAAATTTTCTAAATTGATAACATCATTGGCCTCTTCATTGCCATCTCCCTCATACCTGATTGCAATGTCATCCAAAGCTCGAGAAAACTTGCAGATTGATTGTTGTCATAAAGAGCAGATATCTGTCAAGTCTAGCTGGGAAACATTCGAGGGACTTTGAGTGCCGTCTATTGGTTTGGTTGAACATAATCTTATTAATTGTGATAAGTAGATTGACTCAGAGCTCATCAATAATCTATTGATTCCCAGATCTTCCAATGCTGCTGAGTTTGCTAATTTGGTCATTACCATTGATGGTCTGCTTGAATTGTGTGCCAGGTTATCTTGATTGTTCAATCAGAGTTGATGGCTGATGCCGTCAAAGTAGATGGACAGGATGAGCATGAATGTCAATGACAAGGCTCATCCCCATCTCACCCCCTCGCCAAAAGAGTTGAATACCAATTTCTGGATGAGAATATTGAAGGCAAACAGTTTGCATTGAGTATGGTTGGCTCAGGTTGAGCAAAGGCTTTTAACCGTGTAAAAATAAAGAGAGCTCAAGCTCTAGTGAGATGAAAGGATTAAAGAATGAGTGAAATGAGCTTGTAACGTCAAGCATAATGGACCTGAGATCAGGAGGAAAAGGACACTGCGGTTGATGTAATTGGATGAACAGATAATGAATTCCACTTGAGAGCACTGGTGTTTATATAGAATAAATACACTATAGGCTGACAAGTGGTTTAGTACAAAATGAATAAGGTAAAATTAGCATAAGCAGTTTAAGTGACATGGTAAGTGAAATGCCATGACTAAAGAGTCTGATAGCCATGACTAAACAGTCTGATAATCACAATACTACAACACATCCCAGTTACATTTTACCTCTTGTTTTAGTACTTGAATGTTAACAACAATAAGATCAAATCAATCCAATCAATGGTACTCTGAACTCCATTTTAAGTCACATAAATGAAAAATCAAACTCTAACATCATCAAGTGGCAATTTGATGAGACCAGTCATTAGAGAGACCATGTATTCAAACACTGTATTCAAACCTCTTCTTCCACTGGTGACCTCATCATTGTGGTAAGAACAAACACTCTTGTTTTCAAGACATTTTGCATCATCAATGACAGCTGCCTGCATTTTGGCAAAGTAGCTTTGTGATTTGAGTAGAGCTTCATGAGAAGTTCCATCAATCTCTTCCATAGATTGGAGCACATTTCTTTAGATTTTGTGTGAGACCAAACCTATTATTCCATTCAATGTATGCTTCAATTTCACATAGGATGCTTGTATTGGCTCTCTTGTGTATTTCAGGATCTCTGAAAGGGGATGCACGTGGTTTTTGGCTCGGTTTCTGAAGCAAGAGAGAGAGAGGGTATTTATGAAGGTATTTCCAACAAAGAAATCATCATAATTGCCAAGAAAAATGTTTTCTGAGAAGATAAAGAATAAGAATAAGTTGATTTGCATAGGATTGAATTATTCCATAATCAGAATTTACCATATTTGCACCTGTCCAAACAAAGGTCCAATGATTGTAGGATTGCTGATGTCTCAGGGGAGTTTGCCAAATTCCTCTGGCTAAGAATGTTAAGAGTGTTTTATAATAGAAAATGTGTGCTGTTTATAATTTTAGAATACCTGGAACAGTTTTCATTGTCCTTTATTTCTTCCCAGTATGAAAACCTTAGAAGGTGTTCCTTGGTTAAGCCCAAAAAGGGTTCTAGGGAATGGAATAAATTCAATTCCAATCATCTTCCTTTCATCACATCCTGATTCAACTAACCAGGTGGATCTATTGGCCCAGTAATTTGGGCCTGGTTTTTAATTTGTGTACTAGCCTCACCTTCAGCATGGCGTGGTGGATTTCTTGATGGTTCCCCAATTTTTGGCCAGGAATTCCTTTGAGTTTCCTCCCCAGTAATGATTCAAGCATTAGAAGCATTTATTCTTTGAGATATTATGGCTGATTCATTCTGGTTCAGAAATGAAATACAAATGTGGAGTCAATTTTCCATAAAGGATCAAGAATATTGTGGAGGAGAGACAACGGACCTGCTCAGGGGATTTTGGAACTAGGGTGGGCGCTGGAGAGGAACTCCTGGGTAATGTTTCAATCAAAATTACTTTGGGTTCCTCTAGTGTAAAGTTTTCTGAATCTGAAAATTTGCAGTCAGAATTAGAGGATTCAGGCAATATTTGTGATCTTGAGGGGGGCCTGTGTGCAGATCTTCAATCTGCTTGCAAAGAAGCTTGGGCTGCCATGCAAGTAGATGCACATTTTTCAGGACCCATGGCTGGTACTTGAGATGGAACAACTGGGGGCTGCAATAGGGTATTTTAGGGTGCCTCAATGGTAGGATGAGCAACAGCAAATTTTTCTGGGGCTTCAATTGGATTTTCCACTGAAGCATTTTCCGCTGGTATTTTGGATTGTGCTACACATATTGGGACTTTATTAGTTATACATATTACAAATCATTCCAAAAAAACTTTTTGGTGAATTGAATGGTTCATTCAACTCACCAGGTTGATCCACCTGTTCATTTTCATGAACTGGTGTAAGCTGGTTAAAAAATTTATCTGTGTTAGGATTTGTGGTATTGGGATTGACAGGTTCATGTATTTTTGATGGTATGTTTGAAGTATCCCCTGCTTTTGGCTCTTTTTCTTTTTCAGTTGAAGTTTTGGCCAGTAAAACAGCTGTGGCTGATTGCAACCTCAAATTCTCCACCTTTGCATTTTACATCTTCTTATAGAATTCAATAATTGACTGCAAACATTTTTTATGTGATTTTTCAACATGGGCATTGCCCAGTAGAGCATTAATTTGATTAAGGGTGTTTTTTACTACAAAATTCAAGTAGGGATTCCTCATCATTATCAGAAAACATGCACACAACTCAGAAAATAAAAATTTTTACCAGGAAAATCAGCCATGGTGTATTCAAAAGGGCAAAAATTGTTTGTCTGTAATCTGATGGGGTCTTAGTTGGTTGATATTGGAATTAGAAAGAACTCTTTGGTAATGGATTACCTGCCTAAATATTAGAAAAAACAGAAATCATCTAAGAGGTGTGTGAAATATGATTGATGGATGTATGTACAGGTTTTTGGATTTAAATGTTTATTTGTGGAAATAAGCCTTGGAATCAACATCTTTTCCAAGTAAGTGCATGGTGTTAACATGTGTGTCCTGTACCAGGACCATGGTTGTGTTATGATAAATTGCCTATTCTGCCAGGCCATTGGGAATCAGGATAAACATGACTAGCAACAGTGATATGAAAAACCAGGGGGGAATGGAAAAATTATGCTAAGTTTTCCACTGGTTCACCATGGCTTTGGGTTCTTTTGTGAGCATTTTGAATTTGAGCTCTCTTTGTTGTATCATGGATGATTAAGCATAACTAGTCCATGCCCCCACCAGTTTCTCACATCACCTTTACATGTCATGTGTATCCTGAGTCCTGGATGCCTTGCGCCATGGACAACTTATCATAACAGGAACATAGTCCCAAAAACTTATGCAACTTTTATAAAATTACTTCTTAGTTTTGAATGCTGTGGGATAGTGGACAACTTAGCATTAGTCATCCATCACTACAATGAGATTGTTTCTGAAAATGCAATTATCACAAAAATTGTACAGTTCATGTTTATTTTCACATTGGGTTCTAAGGAGAATTGTATGATATATTTCCAACAGTTATTCTTTGAATTTCATGAAAAAAAATTAATTCAATACCCATATCTAGCTTTTTTTCCATTTACTTTAGATACCATTTCATTAGGAGAACTACTTTGGAGTTTCAGAGAGAAATGGGCAAGGTTTTTTTTTATTTGGAAAGAAAAACCAAAATGGGTATGATGTTCTGTTGATTGAAATCTGGGTGGAGGGAAAGTAGTATGATGTGGAAAAACACCATTTTGTGATAAAATCTCAACAATATCATCAGCCTTTGCATAATCAACAATGAAAACAACTGTTTGGAAGGAGATACCATGGCCTGTTTAAAGGGAGGTTTGAAGTTGGAAGGTTTTTAGGCTAATAAGGCCAGTAGATTTCAATTGTCAGATGAGCTGAGGTGATTGATGAAATGGAGAAACAATGAAGAAAAGAACAAGGATAACAGTTATGAACCTAATAAGGCCAGGTTGCGAGTGGGGTCAGACACAGAGCAGAGTGCAGATGGGGTCCAACGCAGGGCTGAAGGAATCATGGGAGGTCTGTGAGCGGTGAGGTTGGAGGGATTTGACTTGAGATGAAGTTGGAGGCATTGCTGATCAGGATCTTCAGTTGGAGAGTGCCGAGAGCAGAGAGATGAACTTACCTGATCCTAGTACCCTGGGTGTTGATGGTGCAATCTCTTGGTTGCACGGGGAGAGGAGACACCCAGGATCCAGGATCAGAGAGGTAGATAAGTTTGAGCAGGATTCTGGATTTGAAGTTGGAGTATCCGCACTTGGGTGACAGGTCCAGAAGTGCGGGTGTTGCTACGTCAAGGAGTCAACATGACAGAGGGAAGGAGAAAGACAGAAGGAAAAATAAAAAAAAGAAATGAATGAAACAGCACACAGCACACAACAATACAGGAAGGACAGAAGGTTGGTAGACAGCTCATCCTCAGCATTATCAGGAATCCAGGATTGATTCCAACATCCTCCCTTGCTGAGAATGCGTTCAGCAGAATCCCAGATTGGATAGAGAGGTGATCAGTTTGGGGCGGCTGAGAGGCTTGGTGAGGAAATCGGCTAGATTAGCTTGTGACGACACCTTTGTTAACACGATGTTACCTTTTTCAATCTCCTCACGAATGTAATGGAATCGGAGTTCCATGTGCTTGGAGTGGAAGCCGGAGTGATTAGCTTGATTCAGGGCCAGTTTGATGGCACCCTCGTTGTCTTCGAATAGAGTTGACGGGTTTGAACTGCATCCAGGGAAAAATTGATGTATTAGGGAGCTTAGCCATGAGATCTCCTTCACAGCATCGGCCATGGCCTTGTACTCCGCCTCTGTCGTAGATAGAGATAGCGTCAGCTGGCGTCTGGATTTCCAGTTGATGAGGTTTCCCAACCACTTGATGGAGATTCCCAAGACTTATCTCCTGGTTCTCGGGCAGGTCGCCCAGTCGGCGTCAGCGAATGCAGCAAGGGTTTGGTTGTCAAGTCTGCAAAAGTTCAGCCCCCGGTTGGAGGTATGTTTGAGATAGTTGAGGGTCTTGAGAGCAGCATTGAAATGATGGTGGGCTGGCTTATTCAAGAACTTCGCCAGATAGTTCACGCAGAATGTGATGTCGGGGCGTGTACAGCAGCTTAGATGATTCAGCTCTCCTATGATTTTCCGGTAGTTGTGATCCAACTTCTTGAATTCGAGATGCTCTTTGTCAATTGCAGGCAGCAGCTTGCCACCGGGTTGGAAAGGAGTGGAATGCGTTTTGAACGCCGGGAGGTTGTAGCTGGGAAGTATATGCTATATGTAGGTGTCTTGATGCAGCTTGAACCCTGTCGAGGTGGCTGCTACGTTCATTCCTAGTAGTAGTGAGGCTTGGCCAAGATCCTTGATGGTGAATTGGGACCCAAGCGCCGTAATAAATTCCTCCGTCTTCCTGCTGAAAACGGCTATGTCATCAACGTGGACATAGAGCCATGAGTCTTTGCTCCAGAACACTCAATGGTCAGCGTCGCAGCGGTTGAATCCAATGTTAAGGAGCCAGTTGGTTAGAGTAGTGTACCAGGCATACGGTGCTTGCTTGAGTCCATAGAGCGCCTTCAGGATCAGAGCGTCTTGCCAGGGGTGACGTGGATGTTCGAAGGTGGCTTGATGTAGACAGTTTCTTTGATCGGTGCATTTAAGAATGCGGATTTCACGTCGACTTGATGAAATTTCAGGCCCCGGGACGCTACAAAGGTAATGAGTACCCTAAGTGAAGCTTTGTTGCCGGTCGGTGAGAAGGTGTTGAGATAGTCGCAGCCCCATTGTTGGTGGAAGCCCTGGGCGCAAAGCCTGGCTTTGAACTCCGTAATCCGATTCCTTGAGTCCCGTTTGGTTCTAAAGACCCACACACAGTTGATTGGCACAGATTCAGCAGTCGAGTCAACTTCTTTCCAGACTTCATAAGATATGAGGTTGAGCTCCTCTACACGCATTGCTTCAATCCACTCGTTGCAGTACTTTGAGGCTAGAGCTTCTTTGAGGTTGGCCGGATCTTTGTATTCAGAGTCGCAGATGAGGTATAGTTGGGTTTGGCCAATAGTGGAGTCTTCGCGACGGGGACCATGGAGGATGTTGTTGGGGGTAATGCGATCGTACAACGGGGTGATTGGTGTTGGCGAGGAACTGGTGAGTGGGCCAGAGGAGTCGGATTTGGAGTTGTTTGGGAGGGAGAGGGAAGTGTCAGCTCCAGTTTTATCCGGAATGGAAAGGAAAGCAGGCCCGGAGTTTGTATCATGCGACATGGTATGAGGAGAGGAAATGGAAGGAAAAATGGATTCGCAGAAAACAAAATTTGCAGTTATTTATATTTTTAAGGTGGCAGTATCTAAACATCTGTACAACAAAAAGTCGTTGACATACCCCAGCAAAATGCACTTCTTGCTTGTGGGGGCCAGCTTTGATTTGCGAAGATTCTTCGGAATTAGGGAGTAGCCGAGGCATCCAAACGGTTTGAGGAAGTCCAGATTGGGTTCTCTGTTGAACCAGAGCTTGTACGGAATGTTATTTGATTGGGTGCGAGACGGCAGAACGTTGAGTAGGTGCGTGGCCGTGTTGACGGCCTCATCCCAGTAGGTAAGTGACAGACAACTTTGGGATAGTAGACATCAAGCTTTCTGGAGAATGGAGCGGTTTGTTCGCTTGGCTAGGCCATTTTGTTGGGGTGTATAGGCAGGGGCGAAGTTCTGAATTATACCTCGAGCTGAACAGTAGTCCTTGAGTGTGGTTGAAGTGAACTCCCCTCCGTTGTCTGAGATAAGGGTTTTCACTTTTTTAGTTGTTTGTCTTTCGGCGGTGGCGATAAAGTTGATGAGGGCCTTTTCCGCCTTGCTTTTGGACTTGAGGAAAGATACAGCCTTGAAGCCGGTGTGTTGATCCGTAATTGCTAGGAAGTACAGGTTACCTGAGCGTGATTGAACAGATAGGGGACCCACCAGGTCGAAGTGTAGGGCTTCCAGAGGGTCTTTCACAGCCTTGAAGTGGTGGTTGAAGGGAGTGGCTGTTTCCTTGCAAGTTTTGCATATTTTTCACACGCCCTCGGAGTCCTTGTCGGAAAGATTGAGGAGCTTCAAGACTGATGGATTGGGGTGCCCCAGTTGGTGATGCCAATTGATCGCGTTGGAGTTGGTTTTCAAGAATACACTGGGATCCTCCTTGGTTTGTATGAATTTCACTCCGCACAATTCGGTTAGTCTGTTGTGGGTGCTGCCTATAAAGGAGAAGTTGTCCAGGGTCACCTCGATTCCCAAGTGACCAACCCTATCAAATACTGCCTTCCTTGACTTCAGCTGAGTGAGGGATATCAGTGATCGATTTAGGGAAGGTATGAGAAGGACGTTCTCCAAAACCAGCTCCCTTCCCTCATGGTTCTTGATAATGGCACTGCCGATGTGTGTGGCTTTGAGGCCAGTATTGGGAGCACCGGTGCCTACTTCAATGGCTATGGCTTTGGGTTGGTGAAGGTACTGCAGGTTGTTGAGGATTTGATGGCTTGATCCTGAGTCAAGAACAGGCAGTCGGTAGGCCTCTTTGGAGAAGGGGTTTTTGAGGTAGAGTTGGGCATTGAAGTGGAGCTCGGCGGCTTCAGGTACAGGCAGTTGGTCCTTGGATGTTTGACCAGATGCATTGAGATGGACAGCAGGCTTGGATGAGTTATTGTCAGGGCGCAGGTATGGGTGGAGAAACCAGCATTTGCTTTCTGGGTGGTCAGACAGTGGGTTGTGATGGCCTTTAGAGCACAGGTGTTTTGGTCGAGGACGGGATTTTGACTTGGAACTCGTTTTGATGAGAGCTGTGGGCTTGGGAGCGTTTTTGTTGATTTCCTTGGGATTCTTACTTTGAGATGTTTCGAGGTGGATGACTTCTCGCAGCTTGTTTAAGACGTTCGTCGGATTCAGGAGGAGCTCATTGTTCAGGAGAATGGTATCAACTATGTGGTAGAAATTGCTGGGGAGTTTTGCCAGTATCGTGTAGCTTAGGATGTTGGGTGGGACCTCGAGCTTGACAACTGACAGCTTGTTCATCGTTTTTTGGCATTCTTGAATGTATGTTGCCAACTCACCCTTGTATTGGGATTGGATGAAGTTGAGCCAGATGCGCCCTTGGTTGTTGGTGGATTTGGAGGCCTGGCGTTCCAGCAGGCTGTTCCAGATTGCGTGGGGATCACCGTCATTATCTTGGTTGATGACAGCGTCAAAGGCTGTGTCTCCTAGATGTTGGATGATAAGGTTGGCAGCTTCGTACAGCTTCTTCTTTTGAGGTGCATTGAGAGGAGAGGGCGGTGGTTCAAGGACGTAGTTCAGGATGCCTTTGCGACGCAGATAACTTCGAAGTCTGAGACTCCATGACGGGAAATTCTTGTTGGTGAGAAGAGGAATATTCAATTTGGATGAGCTTGGGGCATCTTCGTTGTCCAACATGGTTCTCGTGACTTGGCCTCTGGGACTGTAAATCTGAAGTTGGAAGGTTTTTTAGGCTAATAAGGCCAGTAGATTTCAATTGTCAGATGAACTGAGGTGATTGATGAAATGGAGAAAAAATGAAGAAAAGAACAAGGATAAAAGTTATGAACCTAATAAGGCCAGGTTGCGAGTGGGGTCAGACACAGAGCAGAGTGCAGATGGGGTCCAACACAGGGCTGAAGGAATCGTGGGAGGTTGGTGAGCGGTGAGGTTGGAGGGATTTGACTTGAGATGAAGTTGGAGGCATTGCTGATCAGGATATTCAGTTGGAGAGTGCCGAGAGTGGAAAGAGGAACTTACCTGATCCTAGTACCCTGGGTGTCAATGGTGCAATCTCTTGCTTGCATGGGGAGAGGAGAAACCCAGGATCCAGGATCAGAGAGGTAGATAAGTTTGAGCAGGATTCTGGATTTGAAGTTGGAGTATCCGCACTTGGGTGACAGGTCCAGAAGTGCGGGTGTTGCTACGTCAAGGAGTCAACATGACAGAGGGAAGGAGAAATACAGAAGGAAAAATAAAAAAAAGAAAGGAATGAAACAGCACACAGCACACAACAATACAGAAAGGACAGAAGGTTGGTAGACAGCTCATTCTCAGCATTATCAGGAATCCAGGATTGATTCAAAAAAGGTTTTGGAATGGGGTTGCCTGTGGGTTTTTGAATACATGAGAGCAAACCATAAGTATAAACATTCAGATCATCCTGATCAGTATGAAAAAAATTTGAAAAGTCATCACAAGACACAATGACATTGGATGCATGAATGAAAGATTCTCTTTGATCACCCCACTCTGGATTTTTGTTTTTAAGTCTTCAGATAATTTTTTGTGCTTCATATGGGCATTTTTGGAAAGAACTTTGATAAAATTGAAGACTAATTCATTGTGAACTGGAAGCTTAGCCCACAAGGCATCATCATTTGCAATTCACTTTTTGGTAAAGTCCGTTCTTCTAACATATATTCCTGATTTAAAAAGCATTTTTTTAGCAGTTCAATCTTTACTTGGTGATGCAAAATTTATCATTCAAATCAGATTAATTGCAGAATATCCTCTATAAATTCCCTTGTGATATTCAGGACCATGCATGGAGCCAGATTTTGTATTTTGATTGGTTTTTTTAATTTTCATTTGGTTGATGGCCATGGTTTAGAGATCAGATATCATTTCTGAGAATTGACTGGCCAGTGTAGTATAATTATTTTTGTTGAGTTTGTGATACTTCAATATTTGTTGTGGCTCATCTTTAAAATTGAAAAAAAAATTAAGGGTGGTTGGTGGCCCTGTGAGAAGTACTATAGCTTTGCAATTTTATGATTAAGATAAGATCAACAAAGTAGGCTGGTTTAGATGTTTTTTCTCAATTGAAGTGATCAGGAAAAGCTTTCCAATGTATTTTAAATGCCATGTATTTGAATGCTTCTGATGGAATGGATTTAAGTGATGGCTTGGTTTTATAAGTCAATTCTGGTGTTGAAAAATAATTCAAAATCTGAGGCAATAGCTTATACTTCCTATGAAATGTGTTTCAGAAGAATTCAAGGATGTCCAAGTCCCAAGAATCAACAAATAAAAGAAGCAATAATCATTAATAAGGCAACATGAACTTGATTGTTTTGAAAATAAATATGTATGGATACTGTCAACAGTTTGTAGGGGTTTTCACTCCTTAATGAGGTTGTGTGGCAATTGTGGAGGATCTTATGGTGATTTTTGATTCATTTCAAGGGGATTCAGGGTGCACTTTAAAAGGAAAAACTTGTTAAAATGCCTTGAATTTCATTATGATGAGAAGTAGTAACAAAGAAGCATGGTCAGAGGGAGGAGTTTGAATGATGATCAGAAAAGGGGGGGATGGAAAAAATTTCAATGATTTAGTGGGGGGCAACTGATTAACCATCTAATCACCGGTAAAGAATGAGGAATGTTGAACCAAAAAGAAGAAATTTGAGGAGGAAGGCAAAAAGTGTATCAGAATTGGGCTAATGTTATCAAGGTTGGTATTACTTTAGTTGATGGTTGAATTTCAGACCAGCAAGACAAAAACTATAAAGGAAAACAACTTTGGGAAGATCAGACAATATTTGAAAACAAGTTTCTCAAATACAATGAAGAGAATGAAACCAACACTGTAAAGACCTTACCCGGATTGCAAGTAGGATAGGAAAATGGTCAAGACGTTGATGATTATGGTGAGAAGAAGAATCTGGGGTGGAACATGATGATTCTAGAAGCAGAGGATGATTCTGAGTTGAGATTTAAGTTACCTTCTCATGATTGTTGATTGGGATTGATCTTACCAGTTAAAGTTTGTTCAGGTTGGTGGATTGAGCGCTGGTTGGACTGTGTAGATTTGAGTCAATCTGCATTTGAGTCTTGAGATTGAATGAGAATGATTTGTCGTCGAAGAAATTGAAGATTGATGAGATGAGATTGTGAAATTGAGAAAAGGAAAAAAAGGAAATGAGAAATGAAAAAAAATGAGAAACAACTGATATGCAGATAATATCAAGAAGAAAAATGCCAAGATCCTCACTTGTATCCTCCTGAAGCACCCCAAGAGAGAGAGTTGTGCGGCGCCTTTGTACAATTGGAGTGTCCTCATTGGGGTGAGTGCAGCCACAGATATTCATCAGATTCTTACGTAGTGAAGAGTGCCTCTGCAGACAACCGCCATTACAACCACCATTCTTACACCTCCCTTGACTGGAGATCAGTCCCATTTGCGTTCAAAAATGAGTTTGTAGAATTTTTCCAGTTGATTTTGGTTGGCAGCCTTTGTCATTGGGTCTGCTAACATATCTTCAGAGTCAATCAAATGAACAGTAAGCATCCATTCTTTGAGCCCTTCTCAAAGCCCCTTTGTTTTGAGATCCATGTGCGGGGTCTTGGTGTTTGATCTGAACTTCTTGAGTTTTTCATCAAGTCCCTTGTTGTTGATGAATTGTTTGGATGGTGGAAACTCGGATTGGAAAATTTCACTCAGCAGGTGGCTGAGCCATTTGCGTTCTAGATAGGAGTCAAGAAACAATTTAAGTTCAGCCTCTGTGGACAAATATGTGATGTTGCGCTGTTTGCAGCTGTTCCATGAGATGAGAGCCCCAAAGGAAAAACAGAAATATACAGATTGAGATTTGCGGCTGGTGGGATCTTCACCCCAGGTGGCGTCACTGAAATAGTCAATGGGTTATATCAATTCACCATAAGCAAGGGTGAGTTTCAGCTCCTTCTTGTGGTTGAGATATTTCCAAGTCCGTTTGAGTTCCTTCCAGTGGGTTAGACCTGTTTTGTTCTGAAATCTGGAGAGGCTGGATACTGAGTAGCTGATGTTGGGACGGGTTCAGCTGGCTATGTAGTTGAGAAGACCAATGGCCAATTTATAGTTGATATTGAGTTTCTTGAAGTATTCAAAATCTTTGTCAGAAGCTTTGTGCAGTTGGAGGTTTGGCTTCTATGGGGTATTGGATGCTTTTGAATTCAGTAGCCCAAGCTCTTCTAGTCCATGTTTGATGTTTTTTGGTTTACTCAGTAAGATGCAGTCTGATGTTTGCTCGAACTTCATTCCGAGAATGGTATCCGGTTTGTGGGCTTGAGAGTCTTTGAATTGTAGGTAGAATTTGCTGTCAAAGTGGTCACCGTCCCCCACAAGGATTAAATTGTCAATGTGGAAGAAGAGAAATGTGTTATTATTCTTGTGAATATACAGGCAGGGGTTGCTGTCTGACTCTCTAAACCCTACCAATCTGATCCATCCAGTGAATGTTTCATACCAATTTTTTTGTGACTGCTTGAGTCCGTATAGGCTCTTCTTAATTTGTAGGTATTGGCATTTGCGTTGGCATCCCTGAGGGGTCTTGATGATAACTTCTTCATCAATAGGTGCATGCAGAAATGGGGCCTTCATGTTGTACTTTCAAATATTCAGCTTGTTCTTCAAAGCGCACAGTAGTATTGTTCTCAACCAGGCTATTTTTCCAGTGGGGGCAAAAGTTTTGTAAAAATCTAGTCCGTGGACTTGCTTAAATCCCTTGACGCAGATCCGAGATTTGTATATAATTGTATTGTCATTGGAGTTGTCTTTGATCTTGAAGATCCAGGTGGTATCTGGCCAATTGAGTGGGGTGTCTCCTTTGTAGTCTTCCCAAACCTCAAGGAGTTTGCACTGATCCATTTATTTTTTGATTGCCCCCCCCACTTGTGATTATCTGCACATTTCCTGGCTTGATCAAAAGTTTTTGGTTCAAATTAATGGTGAAAACCATACCTTTGAGGAGGTCTTATGGAAGATCAATCTCAAAGATTCATTCTGACCCGTATTTTGACTGTTTCCGTTGATTCGGCAGCTTGACAGGGACTCGGCAATGGTTCTTCCTCTGAACTAGACTCAGATTCTGGGGTAGATGCTGGTGTGACTATCTCCTCATCAGATGAGTCGGCTTCAGTAGAGGTGTTGCAATAGTTCATACAATTTGAGATTGTCTTCTTGTTGGGGTTTTCCTTGTCCTTCGATTGGTCTATACTAAAGTCCAGATCCATTGTTGATTTAAGTCCCAATTTTTCTAAGGATTCATTCAGGAATTGAACATGTTTTGACTGTATGGTCTGTCCATTGGTCATGAGAATCCTATACGACAGGAATTTTGGATTGTATCCAATGAGCTTTCCCTCCAGTCCTTTTGGGGTGAATTTTGCTCCTCTTGGTTGTCTCTGGTTCAATACAATCGTGGTGACGCCAATTGGTTGAAGAAAATTCGGTGGTAATTTGCTTTTCTTGATGAGTTCCCAGGGTGACTGGTCCAATTTATCCTTTGGTATTTGGTTGAGTCCAGTGCAGCATGCCTTCAAGACTTCCAACCAATATTTCCAAGGAAGATTTTCTGAACTTAGCGAAGATCTCACGCTTTCAATGATTGTTTGATTGGCTCTTTTGGCCCTACCGTTTTTTTTGGGGTGATAGGGTTCAGTTACCAGGCGAGTGATAAACTTCTCCTTGAGATACTTTACTAACCAAGCATTTAAAAATTCCGTACCTCCATCAGAGCACACGGTTGAGGGGTAATAACTGCTGATGTTTCTTTGCTTCTTTATAACTTCCATCATCACAGGAGCCACGTTGTCCTTTCAAGTCAGCGGTATGCCTGAAATATAGCCAGAGTAGTTATCCACTACTGTGAGGATATATTTTTTGTGTCTGAAGGATTCCAGCGTAATTGGCCCAATGATGTCTAGATGAATCTGTTTGAACGGTTTGGATGCCAAGGAGGACAATGATTTGAATGGGGATTTGGTGATCTTGCAGAGAAGGCAGTCTACACATTAAAATTTTTCTTTCTATTTGTTGCTGTACTGAAGGCCCCTTAGTTTTGATAACCAACCAAGTGACGGGTGACTGTAGGACAGATGGATATCTCTTAGTGTTCTAGGCTTTTCTTGCTGTACCACATAGCATTTGTCGTTACCTATCTTGGGCGGCTTTTTCAATACAAAGAGATTATTGATGATACTTCCTTGACAGATAGTCACTTGGTCCTTATTTAATTCAAATTGACCGGATCTTGCATTCAGAATACAGCCTTGATCAATAAGTTTTCCGGGACTGATCAGGTTAACAAAAATGTCAGGAACATACAAGCAAGTAGCCAGCGTGATCATTTGATTTTTCCACTCCAGTCTAACTGTTCCTATTCCTATGATTGGTAAGTCTGCCCCAGCTTTACCCGTGGTTATGTGTTCACCCGTGAAAGGATCTAGAGAAATAAAGAATCATCTCTTGTTGAAGATATGAGAGGTAGCTCCACTATCAATAAGGATGTTTCTTTCTGCGCCAATTTCGGAGTCTATCCATCTAGTTACAAAGGCATGAAAATGTGTGGCATCTTGACCCTTTTTTTGCTTATCTTTCCATTTACTCTTCTGATCCCTCCACCAATTGGGTGCCTTTTGCGGATGCAGGTGGAAGCATTCTAATTTGGGGTGGTTTCAATCTTGCTTTGGATTGTGATAGCCTTCAATACATTGCCTTGACAATTGATTCTTGGTCTTGGTTCTCATGGATGCAAGGGCAGTTTCTGGGATGGTGTGTGAAAATACTTTCTCAACTCTTTTGGCCTTCACTTCATTGTGATATTGGACGAGATGATTGCACACAAATTTGACTGAGATTTGTTTTTTGGAGTGCATGAGTTGACGTTTGAGATCCTGGAGATTTGCCTGGAATTTGAACATAATGAGATAAGCAAGGATGTCGTCAGGGAGTTCTATTCCTATGTCAATCATATTCTTGATAGAGATTTTGATGTTGTTGACAAAGTTCATGAGTTTATCCTCCTTGAATGTCAGGTGGAGAAAGTCGTTGCATATTCTGGCCTGATTGGAGGCTTGCTAGGAAGAAAATTGTTCCTTAATAGCTTTCCAGATGTCCTTGGCTGAGTTGACATTAGCTGCATTGATTGAGTTGTTGTGAGTGATAGAGTCGACATTAGATATAAGAAGAAGCTGGATTTCATCGTTCTCTTGAGTCTTTAGGGTTCTATTGGCGGATTCCAGAACGTCCAGGACTCCTCTGAGTTTAAGCAATGCCATCATCTTGTCCTTCCAGATCCCATAGTTCTCTTCGGTTAGGAGGGGGGTTGTCTCTAGTGCTGTCTTGAGCATAGCCTGTTGGAAGGTGTCTCACAAGAATCCTGATGTCAACATGGTCCTGAGTCTTGCTGGCCTAGGTGAGCAATTTGCCTTTTAACCGTATAACTTTAGTTGATGGTTGAATTTCAGACCAGCAAGACAAAAAATATAAAGGAAAACAACCTTGAGAAGATCAGACAATATTGGAAAACAAGGTTCTCAAACACAATGAAGAGAATGAAACAAACACTGTAAAGACCTTACCCGGATTGCAAGTAGGATAGGAAAATGGTCAAGACGTCAATGATTTTGGTGAGAAGAAGAATCTGGGGTGGAACATGATGATTCTAGAAGCAGAGGATGATTCGGAGTTGAGAGTTAAGTTACGTTCTCATGATTGTCGATTGGGAGTGATCTTACCAGTTAACTGTTGTTCAAGTTGGTGGATTGAGCGCCAGTTGGACTGTGTAAATTTGAGTCAATTGGCATTTGAGTCTTGAGATTGAATGAGAATTATTTGTTGTTGAAGAAATTGAAGGTTGATGAGACGAGATTGGAGAATTGAGAAAAGGAAAAAAAAGTAAATGAGAAATGAAACAAAATGAGAAACAACTGATAGGCAGATGATATCAAGAAGAAAAACGCCCAGATCCTCCCCCATATCCTCCTGAAGCATTGAAAGAGAGAGGGTTGTGCTACGCCTCTTTACAATTGGAGTGTCCTAATTGGGGTGAGTTCAGCCACGGAAATTCATCAGATTCTTATGTAGTGAAGAGTCCCTCCACAGACAACCGCCCTTACAACCACCATTCTTACAGTTGGGAAGAGAAAAAGGATGAAAGGTGGCAGGTTAGAGTGAATGGGAATGAAAGAGTGGAAAGGGTTCAATGATCAAAGGCAAAGGGTTTGGGGGAGTTCTTAACAGAGAAAGAGAAAAAGATTCCCCCAAGAGTAATGAAGGATCACGCAAAACAGGCTTGCAATGACAAGTATCAAAAATTATTACCAAATTTGCAAACAAGTTCACAGGAGGATGGGTTGTGGGAGGAGGCCTAGAAACAGAGCAGGAGATGAACAAAAGGAAAGCACAATGAGTTCATTGGGGAAAAAAGATTGAAGAGGAAGGAAAGCAAGGAGAACTCACCGCTGGATTGGGCTGGCAATTGTTACAAGATGTCCTGAAGTTGGGGAGGCTCTTTTTGTGCAATAAAGCGGAGGTGCAGAGGAAAATAGTGTTTTTTAAACGTTTTGGAGTTTTCCAGGAAATAAACTGGCAAAAATGCAAAGTTGGGACAAGGATCAAGGTCCTTGCGCACCTGCAAGCAAGCAAGATGAGTCTGGAAAGTCAATTTTAGAGAATCCTGTGGGATTATATAAAGAAATTAGGAAATAGATTTCTGGCAGTCCTTGAAGGGGAATTTATTATAAATCTACCTGTTTAGAGTATTAGTAAGACTAAGGTGGTTTTGAATTGCCTACCCTTTTATTACTATAGTAAGTCTGCACAGCAATTTATTTGCATTAATGGCTGTTTTCTTTGAGACTTGAAATAGGTCTCAGATAAGACCTAGATTAATTATTAACTGTTTATTGGTAGGCTTTGCTGAAGAAAAGAGAAGATTTATTTGATTATTAGTTAGTGGTTGATCAGATATACTTGATTTTAACCAATATCCCAATATTAAAGGGCTCAAGGGTTTATCAAAGAGATGGTTCAGGAGAGGACCCAAGGCTTGGTTTACCCACAGGGGGCTGGGTAGAGGAAAGTTTGATAGTTGCTTTGGGTTTTTCTCTCTTTCTTTGGAAGGGTTATTTATTGGCTGATGGGTGGTTCTTCTTTAATTTGGTGCTGAATATTTCATTCACAGAAGAAACCTTAGTAAATCACCTGATGGGTGGTTTAATTGGTTAAATGTGGGTTTTAAATTGATCTCTGATTTCCTGTTTCTTTATAGCTGTTTAACTGATAATATTTTTCTGGGTAGGTACATGTCAGGTTACTACTATTGCAGAGCAAGCTGCAAAAGTAAAAAAAAACTAGAATAAAAATTATATTAATACAATTAACCTAAGAAGGAGTAGGAAAACCATAATTATTATTAAAGAAATGGATTCTCCACCCTAAATTAGGAAGGGTCACTCACTGACCCCACCCTTGAAATCCAACTCCTTATATTTTTAAATAAGTAAGGAAAGAAAAACCAAAATACTACGGCTCCATTATTGAGCTTTTTGACCACTAAATATTTCACACACATTGTCACGTATTGGTTTCACACCTAAAATTCAGTCAGAATTGAGGTGTTTTGTATATTTTAGGAGTTAAAGGCAGAAATGTGTTTTGTCACAATTCACGCACGCAGCCGCGGCAGCCAATGCACCCGCGCGCGGCTGAGATACAGCCTTGTCACTCTGTCGAGGTGGTGTATGCAGCCCCGGGCCTCTGAAAGTTACACAGCCGCAGGACTACGGGTTGACAAAGTGACAGGCGGCCTGAGAGGCTCAGGTAACGCGTAAACATGCTACAATATACACAGGAACTTTCTACATATGTAATAAATGTTCCCGTGGATAGTAGACTCTAAAAATACATAATATTATATAAAAATACATAAATAATCCTTATACATATTTTTTACTTAACATAATGCAAAGTACCAAGAATTTCGAAAATAAGACAATGGAAACTTCTAAAAATATATTAAAATACTTCAATATACTTTTATGAGAATTACTACACATTAATATTTTCGTGACATACTAAGGAAACTAATGATGTAAAAACATTACATGAATTCACATGAATTATATTTTTAAGTAATTATCTTAGTAAATCAAATGGAACTCGAAAATAAAGAGTAAAATCAATATTATGACTTTTACTCCAGTTATATAAAACATAATGAGAACCTACCTGACATCAAGATGTCCGTAGAAATGTCTATTAATATAATTATTAAATTACTGGGAACATTTACTAAGGATAATTAATTAAATAATCCATAAATAGCATAGATTAGTGTTATTCACACGTCCTAATGTATATTATAAGTTGGAATAATTCCCATACCCTGGGGAATTAGATGCTACCCGTGCTATAGCACCAAGAACACATGAAAGGCTACCTCTGGTTACCCTTCTAGCATTAGTGTCCGTCCCGTTGAGCACCTACAACCCTCAGAAGGAAAGTTTTGGGACTCCAAAAGCTATAAATAAAGAGCTCTTTTGAGGATATTGATGGGCAGAGACCCAGTTATATTCATATCCAGACACCGTGCCAAGGTAATCAAGTACTTATAAGAGATAAGTAAGTGATTTATGGCAATGTCTGATCAGTAGTATCCGTCATCAACCTCTTTTTATCAATTAAAACTGCTGAACAACCTTATAAACCCCAGTATACAGGTTTAACCCATCAGTACACGTCTCCAACAGATACCCAAAGGATTTAATAATATACCAGTAAGGTTTATTATCCTTTCTCTTTCGTGGCAGCTTGGCTAAAAGGCCCTGCCACTCCATTGTGTATTTTATATACATATTATCTTTGGGTAAAATATTCTTTAAACTAAAGAGCTCAAAGTAACCAGGACTACATGTTTTCATACTGAAATCCCTGAAGAGAGGTGTTAAAGATCCCCAATATAATTGTGGCCCCTCTAAAAATATTTAATAATCAATTTATTCATATTGATTCAAAACAATAAACAATAACCAAACCACTTAACCTTGCAATAAGCTTAATCCAAATATTCTATGGATTTTTGCTGCATTTATTAAACAATATATATATGATTTACTCTATCACCTCTGGTAGCTAAAGGATAGAAAGGGTCTGGGCATCCAGGAGGCTTACAGTACAACAGATTACTACTGATAGGTTGATGGGCCAGATGGCCTGGGGAGATGGGATCCTGATACAGCTTGTGTAGGGCAGAGGGGTCCTCCTTAAATAGAAAAATCCTGCCCAAGGGGGTTCTCAAGGCTTCACCTGAGGGTTCTTCCTGTTCTGTTGAGGAAAAGTGAGATAAAGTTACATGAGGCATTACTGCTGGTTGAAACAGAGTTGTACGGTTACATGAGGCTTTTGGCTGGTTGGGAAGATCTTATACAGGGGTTTCATGCATGAAAAGCCCTACATATATTTCTGTGTTGTTCAGATAAGACATATTACTGTGCAGTACTGGTGGTTTGTTTAGTGCTGATTAATTCTACTTACATGTATTGCTGTGCAATAATGGTGGTTATTTTGTTTCTACTTTGACTTCCTCCTGCATATATGGCTCCTCTTTACTTCTTCACAGCCTCCTGTATGTATATTGGTCCTGTATTACTTTGGCACAGCCTCATGTATGTGTATTTGCTGCATTTGTTTTGGTTCTACATGAGACTGGTTTGACTTCCTCCTGCCTATATTTCTCATGTATAATTCTTCACAGCCTCTTCTATGTCTATTGCCTGCATTTTTGGTTCAGGTGGCAAGGTATGACATGCTGCACTGCCTCCTGTATCTATATTGCTGTATTCTGGATGAGGTGCCATGATCTGGACTGGTTGCATTGCCTCCTGGATCTGTATTTCTGTATCCTGATGGGATGACTGGATCTGGACTTATTTCACTGCCTCCTGGATCTGTATTTCTGTATGCTAGTGAGGTGACTGGGACTTGACTGATTTTGATAATATTAACAAAGTAATCTCACTGAAGTGCCAACAAAGACCAATGGTTTGAAAATATCACACAAGGGAGAAACAGATCTTTGGAAATTTGAGTGATAATTGAGAATGAGAGGAGAGTCTTACCCAGGATCTCTCTGAATTGTGAGAATGGACAATGAAACAGGAGTCAACAAGAAAAGAAAAGATAGGAAATGAAATGAAGGGCAGAAAGAAATTCCTGAAATGAAAAGGACATGATTTGGTGAGAAGAGGAGAATTTGCACAACTTCAAAAAGGAATCTCACGTCTGATCAATAATGAAGGAGTAGTTGTTGATTATTTCAAAGCTGGGATAGTCATGAGCTTCATCAGAAACAATAGGAATGAGGAGGGAGAGGATTGAGTCTGATTGACAATAACCAAGATTTTTCAAACTGAGGATTGAATAGAGGAGGCTGATGGGATGATGGAGACCAGGATTTGATAATTTTGATTGGAGGAGCAATTTGATGAGTAAGGTAGTTGGTCAGGAACCGGAGAGGTTGATTTGTGGAAGGAATTGAGGGTAAGGCAAGGAGGAAACAGAGGGAAGAATTCAAGGAGGTAGTAGAAGAGAGAAGATGATGAGGATGACTGAGGTGGGGCCAGAAAAGGAAGAGAGGAAAGCTCAAGGAGGTAGCGGAAGAGAGAAGATGATGGGGATGACTGAGGTGGGGGACAAGAGAAGGAAGGGAGGCAAGCCGGATGAGGGGGCAGATAGATCAGGAGGATCCTGAGTATTGGAATCAGGAGAAAGGGGTGAGGAGGATTAATCTAGAGCTGAATGCTTCAAACCAAGAGATTTCTTACTGGTTTTAATTTGAGGGAATTGAGCCGTGGTCAGGACAAGAGGAGACTGCAGATGAGGATAGGAAACCGTGAAAAAATTTCACTACCACCAGGATCTGTATTGCTGTATTTCAACTGATGTGACAGGATCTGACTTTTTGCACTGCCTCTTGCATCTGTATTTTTGTATTCTGGGTGAGCTGACTGGATCAGGACTTGTTGCACTGCCTTTTGGATCTGTATTTCTGTATGCTGGTGAGGTGACTGAATCTGCACCTATTGCACTTCCTCTTGGATCTGTAAGTCTGTACGCTGGTGAGGTGACTGGATCTGGAATGATTGCACTGCCTCCTGGATCTGTATTGCTTTATTATGACTGAGGTGACAGGATCTGAATTGTTGCACTGCATCTGGTGCCTGTATTGATGTATTCTGGATGAGGGAACAGGATCTGGTGTATGGTCCTGGTGTTGGGGGTAAGCTTCAACTGGTATGCACTTTAGGGTTTTGAAGTTATGCCTTATGTCTTTGACAGAGATGTTAAACCTTGTTGGGTATGATTTTTCCACATTTGAAATTTTCTTGGGATTTATCTTCTAATCCATGAGAGCTAGGGTGGTACTTTGGCTGAGTGACCAAAGGTTATTTTGGATTTAGAATCAATTTTTGGGGATTATTTTAGGTTTCAAGATTTTTTTTAGTACAAAATTGAGTCTGATGGCTGTAAGAAAGGTTTGGTCTACCACACCGGGCAAACTCATTGCGCTCACTTTCGTGGCCTTTCAAATAGGAACTCCCCACCGCGCCCTGAAATCTGAAATGGGACTTTTTGTGGGGCCCAAAGGGGTGGCAAGGGGCTTTTGGAAGCAGTGTGGCCGGAAATCAAGGGATTTGTAGCGCCCAAAATTCTGCGGGCACAATAATGTTTGGAATAACATCAAATGGCTTGTGTTGAGGTGCGGATTTGAATCAATTGTGAATCAGCGCAATTTGTTAAAAAAATAATCAAAAATTGTGATTGCAACATAGAGAGTTTTTCCCATCCAAAAAGGGTGAACCAGATATGTTTAAATAGTAAAAACAGTAAATTTTTATTTTTGCGGAAGAATTAATGAGAAAATAAAATAAATGTGGCTTAGATAAAAAAGAATATTTATGAGGCCAAACTGTTTGGTCAGTTTACACCAGAAAAGGATCAAAATGATCTAATTATTATAAAATTGACCATGTAGAAAATATGCTTATGGGTGATATTGTTGAAATTTCACTATTTCAGGAATAATGACCACACACTGTTTTCCAAACTTAAAGAAAAAATTTATTGAAATATTTTGATGTGGTATTCTAAAATGTGCCATTTCAGCCAATGTCACATTTGGCTTGCAGTCACCTTCATTTCAAAAGATCCATTGACAAATTATTGTTACAGTGAGGTATAACTTTCAGAAAAAGGATAATTAACTGAAAAATTGGTCCATGTTATGGATTAGGACTGAAATTATAGAGGTTTATTTTAAGACTTGTATGATGCTGGAAAAGAGACTTCAAAAAGGGCTGGCAGGATTTTATGGCTCAGAATCTTGACACCAAAACCACTTTCTTGAATCATGAAATTTTACTGCCATCAACAAAACTCATGTGCTGCTATATGTCCAATTCAGAACAAAAATTGAAAGAAATTGGAAAAAAAAATGTTCTGTTTCTGTTTGAGAAAATTTTTGATTAACAGATTTAGAATTGTTTATGGCATTTTGTTTTTAATGATTTGAGTTTTCATCTATAGATAAATTTTCACTGGAGGGGATTAATTCATGGATTCATGATTCCAAATGGTTGATAGTATTTTGCCCATTATTATTTTGGATAAAAATTGTTGAACAAATTTCATGCTGTGGTGTATACAAAGGCTTGCATCATTACAATTGGGGTTTTCAGCAAATGCTGACTCAGGCTTGTATATTGTGAGCAGCATGGTGCACTTAGGGTAAGTTTACCATGCTTCTGAAGAACATTTGACCATTTTTGTGGGCCCAAAAAATCTGAAATCAATCATTTCCCATCTTTTGGCATTTATGAACCTATGCCAGAAAGCTCCAAATCACATAAAAGACATGGCCAAAAAAAGAAATATCTAAGTTTTCAACCATTGGAAAGAAATGAAAAAATTTACTTTGAATTGTTGGCCACAAGAATGATTGCTTGCTCATGCCTTCAGGTAAGCATAGACAAAATCTGGAATAACCCCCACATTACTATTATTTCAAAATAAATAAAAATTTCCACTCTTCACAAAATCACATTTTGTGGTCCCAAATACTACAAAAGCTACCCTTCCACACCCAAACTCACACCAGAGTATTTGTCCTGGGAAAAATGTTTGGGAGGATCACCATCAAATTTTGTGTTTGATGTTCATCATTGAAACAATTTTCATGTAATTATTCCAAATTTCTGTCATTTATAACCAGCAGTTTAAAAGTGAATCTATAAATATCTCATGATTTACAGCCAAATTTGGATGCAGTCCCAATTCAAGTATGTTTGGATACCCAATTGATCTACATTTTGGCCAAAAAACTCACAAGAAATGCAATTTATGTTTCAAAATATTAATCAAGCACAAAATAACACCATTTTTTTGAGCATTCCACCAAACACAATAAGACTGATTTTCCTTAAGGCCTCATAGTTAATTCTTCCACCTTCTCAAATAATAATAAAAAAATGGGTGTAATCACACATCTGAATGAGTTTCTTCAGTTTATTTAATTATTAGAGTATTCTTAAAAAAACAAAATTGAAGGGTGTTTTCATTCATTCATTGAATCCATCATGGTGCCTTTGAATGACATCCTTCCTTGAATTTAGAAATATCCACCCCATGGTTACCAGAACAAAATTTTGGAAAGGATTCAAAAAACATTATACCTGCCCATGCCATATTGAATTGGTTATATTGGCTCTTTTCCTAGCAGTTTTAAAGGAGATGTGGAGGGGTGGATGACTTAGCCTAATTTTTCCAGCACCCCCATCAAATGTTAAGATAATACAATTTAATTATAAGAATTATTTTAATTTTTGATTCCAATAAGAAAAATTCAAATGGTTTTTCAAACATATTGAAATACATGTAGCCTGATTCACTGATGATAGGTTCCTTCAATTATTGATTTTTTTCTTCAGAAAGAATGAATTCTTAGAAATAGACAAAAAACTTCTTTCATGGATTAATCAAGATAGTCCCAATATTAATGATTTTCTCACCTTTCCCAGTTTATGATTGGCTTCTCACACTCAATAAACTATGCCAGTTATAATATTGATTTTGGAGACACCATGTTGTTTGAACCTGGTTTTCAAGGATAATTGTCCTAAAGTTCAGTTCATCTCTTATGTAGACATTCAATGTGAACTTCAAAACAGCTAATTTTCAGGAACAGCAAATCCAATTCTGTTTGGAATTCATGCTTCAAGATATGATATGTTCTGCAAAATCGAGATCTTGAATATGGTCCTGCCTAAATCCTCTTCAAAGACACTTCACCTGGTCTTCCTGCACTTTTTCTTAAGGCATATTAAATTGTTCAAACTATATCTACAAGCTGTTAGAAAGTTGGAATTTCTTGTTCCAAGCAATAGCTGCTTCTTCTCATTTATTGTGGACTGAAATACATTTTCATCATAAAATAGAAAAATCAAATGAAACATTTCCAAAAACAGAAAAAATGAGGAGGCTTTATAAAGATTATTTTTTATTCCCCATAAAATCTTTCAGTGAATTTTTGAGCCATGATTCTACCATAACCAAAACACTATGAAACTCACCCTATTGAATTATTTGATGATTACCTACCTGGGTAACTTGTTGGGTCCATCACAGTTGACCTAAATGGCAGAATTGAAGTGAATTTTGGTTACAAATCACTAGCTGACACCCATATCAATGCATGAGTTAGCTTTTGCAAGCCTGGATTTTAATTTTTTTCTTTTTTTAGCTATTCTTTGGGTTACAAAAGATTTTATCACAGTGTTTGCTAGTTGAAAGAATGATGGGGCTTAATAGTATTTCCTATTGAAAAATTCCTTATCCAAAAAAAGCCTGCCTTAATACATACAACAAATAATTTTCTATAATGAATTTTAAATTAGCAATCCTGCAAAGAAAACATCAAAACAACCAAAATGCAAGATATTTACAGTGGTATGCAATTCATTTAATCTCATCTATTCTTCTTCCAAAAATCCAGTCAAATTATATGCTTCTCAAGATTTCCATCAGAATGAAATGATATCAAAAAATGTAAATAAACCTCATTTTCAGTTGTCAGTTATGACAGGCTGTCTTCTGAACCTTTTTATACTTGTTTTCATCTCCTTGTCCTTTTGCTCTCATTGTGTTGTTGTTCCTTTTGTTCCTTTTCCTTCTTTTCTTTTTTGTCTCCTTCAGTCGTGCTTTATTCATCTTGTTGTCCTGTCTTTATTCATTTGAGAATGACCGCGCGACCCATCCAGCTTCCACCTTCCAACCATCTTCCAACGCTCCCCCTTCTCTCCCATTCTTCGCACTTCCTGAACTATTCCTCCTCACCATAACCCGCTTCAATTCATTCCATCCATCCGCCTCTATCACCTGCCACTCGATCCAGTATTCACTCCAATTCCTCTCAACCATTCCTTGCTCAACTTAAATCAAAACCACAATAAACCTCAATCTGGACCATATCAAATCTCAACCTAACTCACTCAATTGAAAGTCCCATATCACTTAGATTGATCAGATGGGAGATATCTGACAGTCATCATCATCATCATCTATTGATCTCCTCCTTCCCATTTCTGCTTCTTTTTTGTCGCAGATCATTGTTATTTTCCTTCATTATCTTCCTTCCCCATCCTCCTTCCATCTCCGTCAGTACTAACATCAGAGAAGGCGCTTTGGTTCATTGGTCTTCAAAGATAATCAATTACAGAAATCTTTCCTCAACTTATCACGGTTAAAAGCCAAACATTTGGCCACGGAATCTACTTGGTAAATTTTGACCATCAAAGACCAATGGATCCCTCGCAATCTTTGCTCAAGACCCTGACGGACTCCATTCCCAATCTCAAAGATTCCAATTTCTCTCTATGGCGATCCAAAATCATCACCATCCTCTCCCTGAAAGGAATCTCTCAGTGGCTCAACTCCTCGGAACCCAAGAAATGTCCTCCGGAGGATCATCTTCTGACTAATGGGATTTAGTTATGGAAAGCAATCAACAAGTTCTATGCTTCTTCTCAGAAAGAAAATTGATCCAGATTTTTCTTCAATCTTCTCAATGTTCAGTTTGACCCAAAGAGGGTTGACAAATTCATCACTGATGCTTGATCTTGCCTGCTTCAAATCGCTGAGATTGGAATACAAATGGATGACGACATAGCTGCCTATCTACTACTCTACAAATTCTCACCATCACTCAAAAATCTAAAAACAAAGATCACTCACTCACTTGGGGAGAGCAAAATCAATGCAGATCTTGTTCTGAGACATCTCAACCAAGTCAAAAACAATGTCATGGCCGGATCCGGTGCCTCAGCTCTGGTGAATAAGAACAACGCCATCAAATTCCAAGCAACCTGGCATAATCCTCAGGCCAATCACGAAAAAAGCAAATGCTGGTGTCTCTACCCTCATCTTCGACCCAATTATGTCAATCATCAAAGTGGCCCGCAGTCAAAGACTTCTTCCAACAATCCTTCAAATACTCAAACTTCGTCCTCAGCGCACCTTGCCTACATCTTTGCCATGATTTCGTCACCAATTTTGAGCCCCAATCAAGTACTACTGGATTCTGGTGCTTCAAACAGCATGTTCAACGACCCAAACTTCTTCCTTCACCTTCATCCCGATGGAACTGAGGTACAAACAGGTAACCCCAATGCACCAATCTCCTCCCTAAGAAAAGGAATGGCCATTGTGACGACCACTTCTGCCACCATCCATCTACAAGTATCCCTTTACGTCCCCAATCTTGCCATCAATCTTGTATCACTTGGCCAGCTCATTCAAAAAGGATGCTCCCTGACACTTATGTCAAAAAACCAGTTCGCTATTACCCTCCATGACACACAAATCATGTCCAGCGTCATCGAGGACAACCTTTTCTTCATTAACAAAGGATTCAGTCTTCCAGCTCTCTCTTTTTCATTTATCTCCCTATCCACCATCCACAAATGATTTTGTCACCCGCACAATGAAAAGACTCGCCTCATTTCCAAGGAATTCCCCAATCTCAAATACGATCAGCTCGACTGTGTCTCCTGTGCAAAGGGGAAGATTCACCATCAGCCTTTTCAAAGTCACCTTCCTCCAAGTCAAGAATTGTTTGAACAGATTCATGCCAATGTCTGTGGACCTATTAACCTGCCCTTGCTCTCCGGATGTCTCTACTTCCTACTGCTGACCAACAACTGGTCAAAGTTCAAGACATGCATACCAATCAGACTCAAATCAGACGTACCAGATGAAGTTATTAAATTCATTAAACTTCATGCCAATCAAAAAGGGCAAATGTTAAAGATCTTCCACTCCGACAATGGCGGCGAATTCGTCAATCATCGTCTTTCAAACTTCTTCTCCGAGAACAGCATCAAAAATTCCACTTCCGAGCCATATACTCCCCAACATAATCCGGTGGCCGAAAGAGGAAACCGAACCATTCTCAAAGCTGAACGTACCGCTATGATCAATATGAGTATCCCCACATTCCTGTGGGATGAAGTATTGGTCAGCTCCTGCCTGATCCTCAATCTTCTCCCATCCTTCAAGTCCAAAGTCTCATCCCATGAACTCTGGACCAGAACTCCCCCTAAACTTCATCTCATTCGTGTCCTTGGCTCCAAAACCATTGTCCTTAATCAAGCACAGTCCACCGGCAAGTTGGACGAAAAAGGCGTAGAAGGCATTTTGATTGGTTTTGACTTAGATCTTAATTTGTATCAAATCTACTGTCCTTCCTCAAAATCAATTTTTTGTTCCAAACATGCTAAAATTTTTGAAAACCTACCTCCTTCATTTCCTCTCTCAGATGAACACTCTAACTCCAACTCCATCTTCAATTCTCTACTTACTGATGATTCTCTCCTCATTGATGCTCTAAACTCCCACTCATCTCCAATTGCTCCCTCTAATTCCAACAATAATTCTTTGTCTCCTACCACTGAATCCTCTCCCACTCAAAACCTCTCTCAGAACTACCATAATCCCATTAATCAATCCTTTTCTTCCTCCGACTTGATTTCCAAATCATCAAGGTCAAACTCGGAGGAAGAAATCACCGTTGCCGGGGAACTGCTTTCACCATCTGTCCCAACTCTACAAGATCAAAGCACCCTCCAAAAACCTCAACGATACGGGTTCATGGTCCAATCTGTGCCCAAGAACTACTACAAAGCTACCAACTGCGAAGAAAGATCAAATTGGATTAAATCAATGAAATCAGAATTAACCAGCATTGAATTCATGAAGGTCTGGGAAGGATGTCATTTGCTTCCCGAGGGCAAAAATGCCTTAAAGACAGTCTGGGTCTACAGAATCAAGGACGGCCCCGATGAATCCAGAATTTCATTCAAGTTGCGCTTATGTGTTCAGTGATTTAAACAGGTGGAGTTTTTTGACTACGGCCAAACTTATGCTCCCACTGGCTCAATCACAACCCTCCGAGTACTTCTAGTCTATGCGCTTCATCACAAGCTCACTCTATGGAAGATGGACATAAAGTCTGCATTTCTCCATGCTCTGCTTGATGAAGATATCTTCATCAAAACCCCCCTTGGCTACAATTCTCCTTTCCCTTACCTCAAGTTAAACAAAGCCCTTTATGGACTGAAGCAGGCGCGAAAAAGTTGGTACAAGACCCTCAAAACTTGACTCCTAAATGAAGGCTGCACCACATCTAGTGCCAACCCATGTCTCTACATCAGCACAACCAGGCAACTCTACGTGTTTGTTTATGTTGATGACCTTTTGATTGTTGGGAACTCTGTTGAATTTCAAAACAGTCTCAAGACCACCTTCAAAATCTCACAAGATGGACCTCTCAAAAAGATTCTTGGAAACAAACTGGTAGATACCAGAGACGGATACGGACTTCTCCAGACCAATCACATTCACACTGCTCTCAGAGAACTCGGTCTCACCAATTGTAAACCAATTAGTACACCTTTCACCCCAAAAATCAAGCTCTCTGGTGCCTCCGATTACAAACACAAAGCTTTCCTCAAGTTACACATTAACTTCAAATCATCTACAGGATTCCTTAACTTCATCCCCAGCCAAACCCAACCTGACCTCTCTTACGCCGTATCCAACCTTTCCCCCTTCAATAACAAACCTGGCGTTCAACATTGGATTGAGTCAAAACATGCATGGCGCTACCTCAATTCAACCAGAGAAATGGCCCTGCGCCTTCAAAATCCCTCCTTTCAATACGACATTGAGGTTTACAGCGATTCTGAGGGTGGAAATGATCCCAAATCACGGAAAAGTCACACTGAATATCTCATTATGCTCTATGGGTGTCCGGTCTTGTGGCACAGCAAACTCCAAGGATCAATTTCGTTATCATCTACTGAAGGGGAGCTGAAAGCCCTATTCCTGGCTACACAAGAGAAAATTTGGCTCTCACAACTACTCCTTGAAAAGAATCCCTCCGCAAATCACACCCACTTCTCATTCATAGACAATAAAGCTCTAAACGATCTAGTCAATCAAGAATCTCATCATGGCGCCTTGAAACATGTCAATACGCAAATTAAGTGGTTGCGTGAACGTAGAGAAAATCATTCACTCATCACTCACCTCATTCCGTCCCATCAAATGCTTGCTGACTCCCTCACTAAAGCAGCTCTAAGATCCTCAGTTGTCAACCTCACTTCCTCCACCTTATCTCCTCACATCTGATCACGGCGGCATGTTGTCATCTCCTTGTCCTTTTTCTCTCATTGTGTTTTTGTTCCTTTTTTTTATTTTCCTTCTTTTCTTTTTTGTCTCCTTCTGTTGTGCTTTATTCATCTTGTTTTCCTGTCTTTATTCATTTGAGAATGACCGCGCGACCCATCCAGCTTCCACCTTCCAACCATCTTCCAATGCTCCCCCTTCTCTCCCGCTCTTCTCACTTCCTGAACTATTCCTTCTCACCATAACCCGCTTCAATTAATTCCATCCATCCGCCTCTATCACCTGCCACTCGATCCAGTATTCACTCCAATTCCTCTCAACCATTCCCTGCTCAACTTAAATCAAAACCACAATAAACCTCAATCTCGACCATATCAAATCTTGACCTAACTCACTCAATTGAAAGTCCCATATCACTTAGATTGATCAGATGTGAGATATCTGACAGTCATCATCATCATCTATTGATTTCCTCCTTTTCATTTCTGCTTCTTTGTTGTCGCAGATCATTGTTATTTTCCTTCATTATCTTCCTTCCCCATCCTCCTTCCATCTCCGTCAGTCCTAACATCAGAGAAGGCGCTTTGGGTAAGATCTCCATCATTCATTCTATCATCACGCTCCTTCATCAAAGTTGTTTACTTGAGGTTTTTTGCTAGTTCATTGGTCTTTGAAGATAATCAATTACAGAAATCTTTCCTCAACTTATCGGTTCTTTCAATCAATCAATCTAAAAATAGATTTGGTTTACATATACCTGCTTCCTTCAGTGAATTAGCAACATAAAATTCCCAAACAAAATGACCTGAAAGAAAATAGAATTTAAAATCCCTTGTGTCTTGCTTTTTAAATGCTTCTTCCATTTATCCCACAATATGCATGTCCTGAAGGCCCATTAATACACAACAATAACTGATTAATTATTTTAAAAATTTGAGGCAAGGTTTTTTTGCATTTCAAATTTGAGGGCTTTGAATTCATCCAATCAAAATATCCATAAATTCTTAAAACTCCTGCAAAAGCCAGAGGATTTCAAGAATTCTGATTGCATTCTTTGGGATTGAGAATATTTTAGGATGAAAAAAAAAACACATTTTTTTAACAAAGTAGAAATATCAAGATATAAATATTTTTGTGAGTTTTCAAAAATATTGAAAATTCTTGGGGGGATGGTTCATCAAGCCTATGTTCACTATCCTCCCAAAAAAAATTTTCCATCATGCCTGGGGGCATTTTTCCTTACCAAAAGAAGTTGCATAGAATAATTCAGAGTGATTTTCTGCCATAATTATTCCAAGTTATCACTAATTAACTAAAATCAATACAGCAGTTGATAAAAAATAGTTGGAACCAATTCCAGAACAATGGCTCACTTATCCTCAGTGCACCATGGTGTTCAGAAACACAGACCAACAATACCAGACTAAATAGCTCCTGACCACCCCCAATCTGTATCATTTTTATTTCTTTTTGGATAGATGGCTCAAAATTGATAGGAAACCGACCCCCCTGTTGCATAATTATGCATCCCAAAATGATTCAATTCAGAATAGATTTAAGATTAAACTGTGTAATTTTTTGGATAAAATGAAAATTTTGAGATCTATGTAAAAAATATTTTTCTCCTCAAAAAAACATTTTTATTTATTTATTTTCAAGATGAATAACACATGGGTATCCTGAATTATCCAGATGAAATAAAACAGCTCTAGGGGACAAACAACCATGGAGATTTAGGTAAAATTAATTTCAAGCTGTGTGATCCTTACACACCAACACTCTTTGTCTCACTGAATGATGATTTGCTTTTTCTTTGATTAAAAAAAAACTATTGATTTTGATTGGACGGCTTTTCCTAGGATTCACACAGGAAACAAACAAAAAACTGTCTGTATAACACAGAATTTTAATGCCCCATACTTTATTCTGTCAACTTTAAACATATATTTAGGATTGTTTCTTTATGTTAAATTTGTGCACATTTATCATGCAGAAAATGATTTGAAATTTGAGATTCTAAAACTGAATGCTTGTATAATTCTATTATTGTTCTGAAAATATTACTCTCTGGCCAATAGGAAATGGCAAGTTGCATTGGGAATTACATATTTATCTCATATCAAGTAATAGAAGAATAGAATATTCATCCTTCATTGATTTCTTGATGTGATTTGCATTTGGAAATTTTCACTTTGATTGCTTAATCTTGTTCATGAAAATTTTTTTATTCAGTTTTTTTGAACAAATCTTCTAATTTTTATGCATTTCCCACTTTTGTATGTAATGGCTTGAATTATTCACAGTTTTTCATTCTGGCTATTCTTAGTTAAACTTGAAAAAGATCCCTAAATTTCAAATTTTGACATGTTTTCTTGATTGGCAAATAATCAAATGTCTTCACTCATCAGTTTCATTTTAAGGAATGGATAGGGAAAAACCAGGAATCAGGAAGATTGAGCACCACTGCCCCATCAATTCTATTTGCAAACTCACTAAAGAATGCACTATAGATCCAGGGATCATCTTCCAAAGGCCTTATATGCTGATATAATGAAATAAAATAGATAGCCAAAGCCTGATATCCATTCAAAATATTGGGCACAGCTCAATATGATGAATTCAATCTTAATATTTTTTTTCTATTTCCAACTTCTTCAAAATCAACCCTTCAAAAAGTGAACCTTCATGAATGTTAATTTTCCTTGTCCATCCTGATCAATTGGCTTCTCACAACCAATCCTTGTGGATTTGCATTCTAAAATTCTTCACCAAAAAAAATAAAGACAGCTATAAATTAACTAATTTGAGATGTGCCCTTAATTTCCATCTCTACTTATGAAGCTAATTCAATTGGAAGTTTAATCAAATTAATAAGTTTGTAAAGCATGCATGCACAATATATAATATTTTTCATTTTATTTTTCAACAATCTTCCACTCAAATGTTTTCCCTATTGAATTATACATTTGATTCAATTTTCCCTTTCAATCATACTAGGTGTATCCCATGTATGTATAAATTAAAATATTCTCTCACCCAAATCATGTTTGAAGATCTTTGTCATGGCAGAAGATTTTCTGGATTAAATTTTTAAACTTTAAAGTAATTTTTTTTGACATAATTTCATACATACCGAATTGAAACATTTTAGATTATATTTTTCCACCGCAGATTTTTTGGGATTCTGCACTCCCGTGACAGAACATAATCAACAAACCTTTGGTTGAGGGTGAGGAAAATACCACCTCTTTTCACCTTGATGATGATATGATTTTCCACAATATGGTACTTTGATGCAGTTATTCCCTTACTGTTCTCATGGAATATATTTATATAAATACCATTTGACCACTTGGAAGAAAAATTTGGTAAAAAAAGGAAATCATAATATATAATCTCTTCATTTCTGAAATTTTTTAGATTTCCAAAAAAAGAGAATCCGACTTCCTATTTATCAGTTTTTAGAAAATCAAGACCTTACCATAAAATCAGAAACATTATCATCTGGTTATCTTTCACGCCTTGAACTTAGGAATTATTGTCTTCATCACTTTGACATTTCCTCTCCTCTGTACCATCTAACTCAGTCTAATAGCGTGACACAAATGAAGCACAACATCAATGGTGCAATCTGCTACTTCCTCTGGCTCGCATTGACCTTCCAATCTTGGGACCAACTCAGTATATACTTGCAAACTTTGCGGTTAACTAAATAACGGTCAGCCATCCATTATGAGATATATTAAGTATTCTACGGCTGAGAGAAACAACTGCAGCGGGCGCGCAGAAGTAAAGTCAAGGGAATGTGGACACTCCAAATCTAGAGTGACTGAGTCGTCTCCCTCTCTCAAGTCTGGCGCTCAATGGCAGGAGGACGGGAATTGGATCTGAACTTGAAGACAAGAACATTGACAACCACTGATCACTCATCAATCAATTCGCACTCTTTCCTCTTTCCTTTCTCATCTCTTCTTATTTCTTTCATCTTAATATCCTCATCATCATCTTTGCCCACTCTGTTCTTCATTCATGATCCATGTTCCCGGTAAGATTCCTAACCTACTCATTCCTCCTACGTGTCTCAACATTGACCTCAACTTATAAGAATCTCTCCCTTCTCAGTCTCATCTCATTATATTCTCTCTATGCGTCTCTAAACCTCATGTCCACTGGTGTCAAGATCCTCAAGCCTGATGTTGGTATTTATATGTTGCATCATTTATCTAGAACTCCTGTTGATTCATTTCCTTTGATTTGTCAGTTTCCAGTTTCTAGTATAATCAATCTCATTCTTCTATTACGGTTAAAAGCCAAAGGCAAGGCTCTATCAAATCAACAACCAATTCAATCAAAGAAACTGGAAAATGGCGGGCTCCAAAGGATTTTGTCAAGCAATGCTGAAAACCGCTCTGGATACCATTCCAAGGCTAAGCCAGGACAACTAAGGCGTCTGGAAAGACAGGATGGAAGCCATACTGGACGTAAGAGGTTGCACAAAGGCCTTAAATGATGAAGTCTAAACCCTGGATGGAGACTTGAACGACAAAATTAAACTGCTTCTCATCTCCCGTCTAAAACCATCAACTAATTACAACATCGTAACGCCAACTAATAAGAACTCAGCTAAGTTAATGTGGAAGGCCATCATAGAGAAATACGCATCATCTCAAGCATCAAACAGGGCAAGAATATTCAACTATTTCCTTTATATAAAATTCAAACCAAACAAAATTGAGGAATTCATAACAAAGATTAAGGTCTGCCTGAAGAAAATGCTGGAAGTAGGAATCACACTCCCAAGCGACATCCTGGCCTACCTAATTCTATTCAAATTCCCCAAGAATATGAAGGATTTCAAGAGACAGATCATGCACACGGACAAGGAACTCTCAGTCAACTATGTGCTTAACCACATCACACAACTTAATAATGAATCAAAAGCTCAAGGCTCTCAAGACAGACCAAAAGACAGATCTGAGATAGCCCTGGCAAACACCAAATCATTAACTAACAACACGCACAGCAGAGAGAGACAAAGATGCAAAGAGGGCTGGCACAACCCCAAACAAGACAAGCTACACTCAGCCGACAATTGCTGGCACCTATCCGGAGTTGGCGCCAGACTGGTGGAGAGAAGAACAAACAAAATGGAAGGCTCAAAAAACCAAAAAAAATGCCTCAGCACACTACCTAGCACTACTCACGTCATGGATCCATCACGGAGAACCAAAATCTAAATTCATACTTGACAGTGGCGCATCACTCCACATGGTCAATGACAGTAGGTACTTCAAGGAGATGTCCCCCTGCGAAGAAGACTCTATCAAAACCAGAAAGAAGGTAGCCAAGTTAGAAATTAAAGGAAAAGGTACAGCCATCTTCATATGGGGTGACTTCACGCTGGAACTATCAAATGTATACTACATAACAAGTCTAACCATCAACCTACTGAGCGCAGGAGCACTAAACAAAGCGGGGTGTATATTGAAGGGTGAGAAAGGGAAGTTTCAGGTGCTGAAAGATGAAAGAAGACTGTTTGGCGGAAAAGTAGTCAGCAATCTTTATACGCTAGAGACCCCAAAGCTCCCTCAACACCACACCAAATCCGCACTTCTGGCCTACTCTCACAAGGATGATTTGATGGAGATCCACTAAAATCATGGACACGCAGCAATTAGTTGACTTGAGAGAAAAACCAAACATATCTGATCAGAAGTCAAGAAAAGATTTGAATGCATCCACTGTATCAAAGGCAAGATCACAAAAGCGTCCTTCAAAGAAACCTCCCAACCCGTAAGCAAGGCCTTTGAAAGAATCCATCTAGACCTCATGGGGCCCCTCAAACCGCAATCAAAGGGCGGCCACAGCTACATCTTAACGCTAGTAGAAAATGCAATGGGCTACATCAGCGCCTTTCCAATGGGATCAAAAGATGAGACAACAGAGATACTGATAGATGTGATAGAAAAAGAAAATAGACAAAGAGGCTACTATCCAACCGAAGTATGCTCAGACAACGGATCAGAATTTGTCAATCAAACACTCAAGCAATTCTACGACAGAAAACACATACGTCAAATCATATCTGAACCCTACCAACCAGAGCACAATGGAAGGGCGGAAAGGGCCAACAGAGCCCTAATCAAATCCACCAGAACCATGCTAAAGGATGGACACCTTCCTGCAAACTTATGGCACGAGGTGATAAAGGCAAGTTCCCTCATTCTGAATCAAATCCACAGAGACAGTCACCATGAATTGCCCTGGGGAAGAATCCACGGATATGAACTGCCTCCAGGATTTGTGAAGCCAATTGGGAACCCGTGCGTCTACCTCTTGTCCAGAAGAGAAAAAGGTCAGAAGTTTAAGGAAAAAGGGGCGGAAGGGATCCTTGTAGGCTTCAACCCTCTCCTTCATTCATACCAAATCCTGACTAAATCCAATTCTGTTGTTCTCACAAAGCACGTTAAGTTTCTCAAGATGGAAAATCCTCAACATTTGAATCTCCTTCTCTCCAAGGACAAGATATCAGAGAACAACAATGAAGATGTAAACAAAACCGTGAATACCAATCAACCTCCTAACCCTTCTCCCATCTCAAACACTCCAGCATACACAGAATACAGAGATGCGGCCAAAGAATCATTGTCAGGAGAGTCCAAGGACAATCCCAACTCTGACTATGAATTGTTGGACAACAACAATTCTCACCCTCTACCGCAACACTCGTCCAAAGATCATCAATCAGACGGATCAGACCAGCAACCTAAACCTTCTCAAACAAAAGCTGCAGAACCAACGCAAATCACAAGAACCCTTCGGGACCGTACATCACTACGTTCTCTGCAGAGGTATGGATACTTTCACTACTACAAGCCAAAAAGCTATGACGATGCTGTAACGTGTGAAGAAGGCTTAAGATGGATTAAGGCCATGGACACAGAACTCAGTTCAATCAAATCACTAGAAGTTTGGGAGGACTATAAAGGGCCAGAACCAAAGAATCCCCTACGGACATTTTGGAACTATAAGCTCAAAGAGAACTGTCACGGTTATCCTATCAAATACAAGGCCAGACTATGTGTCCAAGGGTTCAATCAAATAGAGGGCTTAGATTATTTCAAAACCTTTGCTCCAACCGGAAAACCGTCCTCTCTTTGCATGCTGCTGGTATACGCATTAAAATCAAACCAAAAAGTATCCCAATTTGACGTTAAGAGCAAGTTCCTGCACTCAAAAATAGAAGAAGAAGTGATAATCCAAACCCCAAAACGCTTGAATCGCAAGTCCCTTTTCCTCAAACTCAAGAAATCCTTGTACGGCCTGAAACAAGCCCGCAAGAACTGGTACAAGACCCTCACAACATGGTTCAAGGAAATTGGATTTCATGAATCAGCATGCAACCCATGTCTCTACCTGTCAGAAGACAGCCAATCAAGACTCTTCTTCCACGTGGACAATTTAATCCTCGTGGCAGAAGGACAAGATTTTGAGCAGAAGTTTCTGAACAAATTTGACGGGTCTGAAAGCAGGAATCCCGATACACTAATGGGTATGAAAGTACAGGTGGAAGAGGACAGGATTCAACTAAGTCAACCCAACCATATCCAACATGGGCTCGAAGAACTCGGACTATGCAACTGTAGAGATAAAACCATACCCCTCACTCAGAACCTACAACTCAAACCTGAAACTGATGAAGAGCACGAAGCCTTTAAGGCCCTAAACATCAACTAACAATTGGCAATTGGGATGCTCAACCACATAGCATGCTACACACGACCAGACATCAGTTTTGCAGTATCAAGCCTAGCAAGATTCAATGTTAAGCCAGGATTCCCTCATTGGAACAAACTAAATAAAACGTGGAAGTATCTGAAGACTACTCAAAGCCATTGTCTGACACTAACCTGCTAACCAGAATCCGATCCTCTGCAAGTATACTTGGATGCTTCTTGGGCGGATGATCCTGACACACGTAAGTTGCAAACAGGATACCTATGTATTGTATTTGGCAGTCTTGTTTCATGGAACATCTGCAAACAACAGAACATAACCTGGTCATCCACCAACGCAGAACTTAACGCCTTGGAAGAATCATACCACAAAGCCACCTGGATCAAGGCTCTCCTATATGACATATTCACTCAACCCATCAAGACTATCTCTATGAAAATTGACAAAAGCTGCCTGGAAGATAAAATCAGATAGTTTGGTTCAAACTCAAAGACCAGACATCTAGATCTAAAAACAAAAGGAATGAGGGAGGAACTCAAAGCCAACAACATAAGGCTTACCCTAGTGAACTCCTCGGCAATGATCCCAGATTCATTTACTAAATCTGCCTCGTCTCAGAGTATTGCTCTACTGTCTTGTTTCTTTTCCTTTTTTTTTAATCCTACTAAATAGTTCTGTCATCTCATCAGGCATGTAGGGGTGTAAAGTATTCTACGGCTGAGAGAAACAACTGCAGCGGGTGCGCAGAGGTAAAGTCAAGGGAATGGGGACACTCCAAATCTAGAGTGAATGAGTAGTCTCCCTCTCTCAAGTCCGGCGCTTGATGGCAGGAGGACGGGAATCGGATCTGAACTCAAAGACAAGAACATCAACAACCACTGATCACTCATCAATCAATTTGCACTCTTTCCTATTTCCTTTCTCATCTCTTCTTATTTCTTTCATCTTAATATCCTCATCATCTTCTTTGCCCACTCTGTTCCTCATTTGTGATCTGTGTGCCCGGTAAGATTCCTAACCTACTCATTCCTCCTACATGTCTCAACATTGACCTCAACTTATAAGAATCTCTCCCTTCTCAGTCTCATCTCATTATATTCTCTCTATGCGTCTCTAAACCTCATGTCCACTGGTGTCAAGATCCTCAAGCCTGATTTTGGTATTTATATTTTGCATCATTTATCTAGAACGCCTGTTGATTCATTTCCTTTGATTTGTCAGTTTCCAGTTTCTAGTATAATCAATCTCATTCTTCTATTAAGATACAATCTCCTTCCCTGGCCAATCAACAGCCTTGGACTTCCATCTTTGGTCATGCACTGTTTGTTAGTTTGCATCTACATCTAGCTAAGCCATCATTACTGTACAGTTCGCAATTGGACTAGTCTCTACCCTGCATACACTATTACTTCTCATTTGCATTACCTTCAACGTCACTCGCTCCTGTCCCAATTTTTCATAAAATTATACACTCAGATCCCTTGCCTGATGATTGTCTCCTCAGTTAGTTAATTTCATACGTTCTCGCATTTTGCTACAGCCTAGTTATCACATCGGACTCAGGTTGGGTTTCCTTCCTCGGAACACATTCCATTCCTCTTGCCGTTTGTTGAGTGGCATAACCAAGTTTGCACTTTGCAACTGAGTCTTGCTACTCGCACTTGCCCTTGCACTCAGCATTCCTTCGCGCTCACAATCATCTAAGAATTGCCCTATAGTACGTGGAGTGGTCGTGTGACAGTAAATTAACCAACTAAACTCATCTATTGTAGCTTGCCAACCTATAGTAGACTTCTTTTTTTCAATGTCACGTACTTGCTAAACCGGGAACGCTTCCCTTGCCCCTTACAATGATGAGATCCATTGGGTAGGGAGAACCAGTTCTCCTCGGGCCCAACAACCCTTAGGTTCATCCTTCAAAATTGCCATCTGTTGAAAACCTTGATGATCTTCTGACTCCTCTAAGGGATGTTCCAACAGACCCTCTTGCAGAATTTGCAGATTCCAAGCATTCTTCCCATGAAACGTTGACTAGTGGTAGACCAGGGGTTTGCACTAATGCTCCCAAGCACGATGCTCCAACCCTGCTTTTGACATTGATCCAGGCCCTCACGCAAGGTGCCCAGAAAAACACCCTCATAATCTTAGATCCTACGTACAGTCTTGTAAAATCATCTTTTCAAACGACTCTAACAATTTCCCTTCCAATAGGCATAAAGTTATGTATGCTTCATGCTTCCTAGGAGGTAGAGCCTTGCAGTGGTTGGAACCGTACCTCAAACTTTTGTCCAACAACAGTCCCACGTGTATTCTCAACAACTGGGACAGGTTTGAGCAACAACTCTTCATCCTGTTTGGCAACCCCAATGAAGTTTGAAACGCCAAATACAAGCTTAATAGTTTAGTTATGAAGGAAAATAGTAGAGCTTCCGTTTATATTTCTCATTTTTGAACCTTGCAGTCTTTCATCCAGTGGAACAAGGCCGCTCTTCTATTCCATTTCCAAAAGGGTCTACCGGCACCCTTAATCAAACAGCTTGCAGTTGGGGGTCATAAGAAAACCTTGCTTCAGCATCTAATTGATCAAGTGATTGAGCTTGATAATGGCTATCACAACAAGAATTGCTCTTGGCAAAACAAACATGGACCGTCCACCTTGGCTCCAAGGGTGGACGACTCCTCAAAGCAAAACATGAGGAACGCAAAACCATCCAAACAAACCCAGACTTCAAACTCCAACTCAAAAGGGAAAACCATCACCAAAACTCCAAAGTTCTTGGACAAAGAAAACAGGATGCTACGGAACAAGGAACGGCTAAAAAGGGAAAAGAACGGGCTGTGTATGTATTGTGGAGGAAAGAATGATGTTGACAGTTGTGCAAAGGGGTTAGCGCGTGAAGCGGCTAAGCATTCAAAAAATTAGCTTATAGTTTTTCTGATACTCGCAAGGAAAGCTACACATTATCTAAATCACCGCAAGCAAATCTTTGCACTTGCGAGTCACTAGGTGCTCCAAGTTCAAGATTTATCCTATTTCATTCCAAAAACACTCCTTATCAAGTATTACTTGATTCCGGTGCTAATGTTTCCTTCATCAGTGAATCTTTTGCCACTTCCAAAAATCTTACGCTTTCCAAGATAGATAAGTTTCCTATCTATTTGGTACTTAGTGCGACTGAACCGTCTTATTGGGTTTCCCAAAAGGCAAAATGGACCTTTGCATTCTCCAATTTCCCCAGCTTCAAATGGGATTTATTTGTCTTTGCTATACCCGGAATGGATGATACCATTCTAGGCCATGATTTCCTAGTTTACTGGAATCCGGATGTGAATTGGCAAGAAGGAGTATTAAACTTCAAACCTCGCACCCCCAGAACGCTAATCTTTCCATCAATCAGGAGTTAAACAGCCTACCTGACACTGTCATTGACTTGGATGACACTTTTCTGCCAGGAGATTTGCAATATCCTGACCTTCATTCCCAAATTCCCTCTTCAGATTTAGGAGTTATTGCTTACCTATCCAGCTTACCTTTTTCCTGTCCCTTCAAAGAGAAACAGACACCAACCAAACGGTGTATTTTGAGCTCCCAAATCCTCTCGCACCATGCGAGCACCTCAAATCCGGTGCTCAAAGATGATGGGATTGAAGATTTAGAAATCATTTGAGAGTCTTTACCTTCAGTTTATCATGACTTTGCTGACGTCTTCACAGCTGCAAAAGCAGATAAACTGCCTACATCACGTCCTTATGATGACAAGATTGAACTTACTGGCCCACCTCTGGAACCAGGACCAGTTTACTCTCTCTCGACGCAAGAATCGATTGCGCTTCAAGACTACATTGCGGAAAATGTAGCAAAAGGATTTCTTCAACAAAGCAATTCGAATACTGTCTCACCTGTCCTATTTGTTCCAAAAAAGGACGGCGGACTTTGCCTTTGTTTTGACTACAGGAAACTGAACCAGGTAACCCGGAAGAATGCCTATCCAGTACTGCCTAAGTCACATCTCCTTACCCTCTTCCATGGAGCTGCTTATTTATCAAAGTTGTGCCTATAACCTGATTTGCATTATGGAAGGTCATGAGTATTTGACCGCAATGAGAACCCGGTTTGGCAGTTATGAGTATACCATCATTCCTTTTGGCCTCTGTAACGCTCCTTCCCCTTTTCAACATTTTTTCAACAACATTTTTTCCAACCTTGTAGGTAAATAAATTGGGGTATATCTCAATGATATACTAGTCTACTCAAGGAACCTTGAAGATAACATCGCACATGTGCAAGAGTTGCTGCAGCAACTTTGCAAGAATGACCTGTTTGCAAAAGCCTCTAAGTGCAAATTCCATTCCTCTTCTCTTCAGTTTCTAGGTGTTTTAGTCTTGCAGCAAGGAATATTGATGGACCCAGCCAAAAGCAAACACATATTGGACTGTCCCCCACCTTCTTCCATTAAATCCTTTCAAGTTTTCCTTTGTTTCAGTAATTTTTATAGAAGGTTCATTGAGCTTTACGCTGAGAAAACCGTGAATCTTACTAACCTTCTTCAAAAAGACACTCCTTTTGTTTTTAACAAACAGGCTGCTTTGGAGTTTGAAACTCTGAAGAAAGCGTTCACCACTGCTCCAATCCTTGCTCACTTCAAAAAGCTATCTCGCACTATTGTTGAAACAGACGCCATCAACTATGCGATTGCAGGAGTCATCTCGCAGTTCTCTCTCTGAACTTCTCTCTTTCATCCCGTAGCTTTTGAGTCTTGCAAGTTGCTTGCTGCAGAGCTTAACTATGAGATTCATGACAAGGAACTTCTTGCAATTGTTTATTGCTTGAAAAAATGGCGTTCATACCTTTTGAGCCTTAGGGAATCCTTTGAAGTTTTAACTGATCATAATTCTTTAAAGTATTTCATGAGCTGAAACGTCCTCACACGTAGACAGGCACAATGGGCCAAATGCCTCTCCAAGTTCCACTTTACAATCACGTACTTTCCTTGGAAACAAGCAGTAGTTCCTGATGCTTTATCACGTTGGGACAATGTTTACCCAGGGGGGGGGGGAGCACCTTTGCCAAGAACAACCCTGAAAACATTAGGACACTCTTCTCAACCCAATCTGCCCAACTCAGTTCAGTTATCACTCACTTACAAAATTTGGCTTCCAAACTTTGACAAGCTCAACGCAAAGACCCCAAGTGCATCAAACTTTTCAAAAGTGCAAACTTATTAGATAGTATTTACAGTGTTGATGATAATGACTTTTTAGTCTATGACAATTGTATAGTAGTACCATATAATTCTTGCATTAAGTTAGATATCTTTGAGTCACGGCACAATTCTCTGCTTGCTTGTCATCATGGGCACGATAAAACCTACCAATTGATTGCACAAGACTTCTACTGGCCTGGTATGACCAAAGAAGTAAAAGACTATGTTAGCACGTGCTATGATTGCAATCGTAACAAGTCCTCAAAACATTGGAAGTATGTGCTGTTGCAGCCACTTCCAATTCCGCCTTGTCCTTGGCACTTGCTTTCTATGTATTTCATCTCGAAATTACATTCTTCTAGTGGATATGATGCTATTCTAGTAGTAGTAGATTGCTTCTCAAAGATGGCTTTATTTCTGCGCAGTAATGTGACGGCCTCTTCAGAAGACTTAGCTAAATTGTTCATAGAATATGTATTTTCAAAACATGGTCTCCCTGATAATATAGTTAGTGATGGTGGATCTCTGTTTGTCTCAAGCTTCTGGACCTTGCTATGCCAACATTTGAAGATCACTCGCAATTTATCAACGGCTTACCACCCAGAAACAGATGGGCAAACTAAGCGAGTTAACCAGATTCTTGAACAATATCTTTGAATGTATGTTGCCTATGAACAAGACGACTGGTCGCAATGGCTCCCACTAGCCAAGTTTGCCTAAAACAACTCCACTCATTCCTCCACCAAACAGTTGCCCTTCCAAACTCTTTATGGTAGAAACCCAACTTTCTCTTCCCTTCACGTAGCACCTTCTCAACCTGCTACCAACTACCTTGGACAAATTCAATCCCTTCAATTGCAACTTCAAACCAACCTTGAAGAAGAAAACCAGCGCTATAAGGAGCAAGCAGACCAATCTTGCACTACTGCTCCAACCTTTGCAGTGGGAGATCTAGTATGGCTTGATGCTTGCAACATTTGCAGCACTTGCCCAACTCAAATACTCTCCAAAAGAAAGCTTGGCCCCTTTAAAGTAGAATCATTAATCTCCCCTTACGCCTTTATACTTACCTTACCTGTGAGATGGAAAGGTATCCACCCGGTCTTTCATGTGTCTCTCCTAGAGCCAGCTTGAGTCCTATACCCGGGCAAGACTCATCCCCCTCCTGAATTGGTCACTGTCCTCAATCATCAAGAGTGGGAAGTAAGCTGTATTCTGGATTCCAGGTTACGCAAAGGAAAACTTCAATACCTTGTTGAATGGTCTGGCTCCCTGTCCAACAAAGATCACACCTCGTGGGAACCAGCCCATCTCCTTGGCAATTCACCTGACCTGATTCAAGACTTCCATGCAAGCTACCCTTGCAAACCTTGACAATAATGATTCCTTCTCATCCAATCCCATTACATTCCACATTCCATCCCATCCAATCCCATTTCATTTCATTCCACATTCTATCTGATCCAATCTCATTTCACTCCACATTCCATCTCATCCAATCCAATTCCATTCCACATTCCATCATATCCAATCCCATTCCATTCCACATTCCATCTCACCTAACCCCATTTCATTTCACACCATCATTCCATCAGTCAATTCCTCCATCTCACTGTGTTATTCCTTTTCTCATTTTTCCTTTCATCTCTACTAAATAAAACTCCATTCCTTATTAAAAAAAATCTATTTTAAAAAAAAAAAAAAAAAAAAGAGAAAATATATATTTATAATAAATAATTACAAAGTTTCCTTTACTTCCTTCTCCCCATCCTCCCAATTTGCAGTCAATTCCGCAACCATGGATCAAAAAGTATCCAGGTCTTCATCATTGATTAGCGTTCCTTCTCTCCCTCCATTCCCGTCTCCTCCCTCTCCCAATCCTCTTTCCACTTTGTTCCTTTCTTCCTCCCTTGCTTCCTTGGCCATGACCCCAACTGGTTCCGCACTGGGCACTTTTCCTTGCACCTTGGCATTCATCTGGGCCGCCGGGAGTTCAGTTGGCGGTCCCCAGTAAGGTGGTGGTGGTGGTGGTGTGTTTGTAGTATATCTTTGGAAACGGGGCAACACTAGCAAAACAAGCAAAATTTAGTTACTATTTTTATGATCATTAGTCATTCCAGATTAACACTCACCACAAACCCGAGTCCCCAAGTATTTGATCTGTGCAAAAGGTGGTATCTCGTAGTTAACCCTTGGCGCGGACCTACAACTCAGAATCTCCCTCAATGACTCCGCGGACCCTCAACAGTCAACTCAACATTTATAGGGAAATTGCAGGCAACTTTGAAAAGGCAACATTGCTCGCACTTGCCTCAAAGGCCTTGGACTGCAGTACTAGGTACACATGGCTTGTTTTGACAAATAAAGTTTTTGCAACGGTGGAACAACAATGACAAAATTTTATATAAATTATTAATCTATCAAGTAATGAATTGAATAATGTGTAAGGGTATACAGTAATTATTAACAACTTAAAATCAATGGGAAAATTTATCTGAGCGCTTGCAGGAGCTTGCGTCTTTATACCCAGGCAACTTTCACGCCTTGCACTTAGGAATTGTTGTCTTCATCACTTTGACATGTCCTCTCCTCAGTACCATCTACCTCAGTCTAAAAGCGTGACACAAATAAAGCACAACATCAATGGTGCAATCTGCTACTTCCTCTGGCTCGTGTTGACCTTCCAATCTTGGCGACCAACTCATTATATACTTGCAAACTTTGCGGTTAACTCCATACCCGTTGTCCATCCATTATGAGATCCAATCTCCTTCCCTGGCCAATCAACAGCCTCAGAATTCCATCTTTGGTCATGCACTGTTTGTTAGTTCGCATCTAGGTCTAACTAAGCCATCATTACTGTACAGTTTGCAATTGGACTAGTCCCTACCCTGCATACACTATTACTTCTCATTTGCATTACCTTTCTCATTTGCATTACCTTCAACGTCACTTGCTCCTGTCCCAATTTTTCATACAATTATACGCTCAGATTCTATTGCCTCGCACTTACGCTATGACCTCGGATATGTAATACTGCTTCATTTCCTATCCCATTCCTGTCATTCATTGCCTCACCACTTCAACTGTAGTTAGCTCATCACCAGGTTGTATCTAGTCACTTTGGATTACCTTTTAAAGGCTATCCCCTTGCCTGATGATTGTCTCCTCAGTTAGTTAATTTCATACGTTCTTGCATTTTGCTACAGCCTAGTTATGACATTGGACTCAGGTTGAGTTTCCTTCCTTGGAACAAATTTCATTCCTCTTTCCATTTGTTGAGTGGAATAACCAAGTTTGCACTTTGCAACTGAGTCTTGCTACTTGCACTTGCCCTTGCACTCAGCATTCTTTTGCGCTCACAATCATCTAAGAATTGCCCTATAGTACGTGGGGTGGTCGTGTGACATTATCCAATTGGAAATTCAGACATGCAACCCGGTAAGATCTAATTCCCCTATCATAAATCCTCCATTACCATGATACAATCCCAAATATAAATTCTTCTTTTCATCCATTTTATGTTACTAAACTGCAGAAATCTCAGTTAACCCAGCACCAACAAATTTTGAACCATTAAATTTCCCCCTTTCAGATGATAAATTTAATACAGTATTTGTTGAGGAATATGATCAATTTGATAACTCTGCAGCTCCATCATACTTTTTGATTGCCCAAAAAATTTCCCAATCCCACCAACACCAGAAGAAGAAAAAACATATGGCCCAGGAAAAATATTTGATCTCTTTTCTTGAACATAATCTTGGGATACCATCTTTTTCCAGTTTTATTTTTAAATAAATCATTGAATGGACTAAAGAAATTCTTGGAATGGATTCAAAAAAGAACAGGCTCCCTTATCCTCTAACTGCTTTTGTATTTTCTCCTCTGAAAAATCATATTTCAAGGAAGAAGGAATTGATCAGCAATTCCATATCATCAAAAACTGGTAAACCCAAACAATACCATTCAAATACATAGCTATGTGAAAAGGATATCAAAAATGTCAAGAAGGATGCATTGCACCAATTGCAACAAAGAATTTCTTCAAAATCTCAATCGCTAGGAGCCACTTCTATCAACCAAATCAAATTTCATAATGAGAAATGGATATCCAATCCATGGGCCCTCTTCCAATTTTCTGGTATTCCAAATTCATCTGCCACTGGGAACGGAATCCAAAATTCATCTTGAATTACTCTCTTACTGCAATCATCATCAGAGCATGATAGATGAGCCATGAATTTTTGGCTATTCTGCCTGTAAAATAACCAAGAATGACAAAACCCCAGAAAACCTAGTTGGAATAATCAATTGTTTTCTCCTATCAAATAAAAGACTTTGGAAGAAGGAAAGAAAGGTAGAAGGAGGCTTCAGGAGCAGGAATTCAAATTTCTCTGCATCACAGATTCTAAACAAGAAGAAAGTGGGTCAAATGAATATTCTGGAACTTTGGAAATCTCTCTCCCTTTTCAATGAAGAACTAATAATGGTTTTTTTAAATACACAACAACAAGCAGGAAATCTGGAAGATAAATGTCATAGAGTTAGAGATGCTTCATTTTTTCCCTGAGAATTATTCTCTTTTTTTGGATAGTGGTTTCATCTCTGATGATGAGGGTAAAGATGAGGAGTTTTTCAATCATGCCAATATCTGGAGGGCTGAAAAATATCCAAAATTTATCACTACATTGATGAAGAATACATTCAACTAGGAAAAAAACCCAAGCATCAAGGGGGAAAGACAAGTGAAAATGAGCAGTCTTGCCAAACACAAAAATTTGACACGAGTTGATGACCCACCTTCATTTCATACCTCAATACCTCAAACCTGAATAAGAAAGGAAAACCTGCTGGATATAACTCCTGTTTTAAAAGGAGCCTTGAGTTTACTTCTAGAAGTTGATCTCACAGATGCAATTTCCTTTCTCAGAACTCAGTTCTCCAAGCCCCCAAGCTTAATGGAAACCACTAAAACATCTTAGAAATATTGAGAATAGTTTATTTTTTATTCTCCCTTCAAAGAATAGGGAAAAATTTGTTTGGATGCAACATTTGATATTGTGAAAGTTTTATGCAGTATTGCATGTATCTTAATTTGGCTTCCAGTCATTCTAGCTCAACTGGAAACTTGTGATCATATGTAAATCTAGATTAACTCATATTAGGAAACTAAATTATGTGGTTTCTGCATGATGGAATTGAGTTATAAAAAATTAGGCAACATTCTAAACCACCTGAAATTTTTGAAAGAATGAATTTACAACTTTTTTTCAAAAAAACACATAAAAAAATTAAACTAAGATTGGGAAAAACCCAAATCCAGGTATCTACATAATTAACTATCCCATTGAAAAACACTGAGTAATTTCTTTTTGTATACTCCATCTTTTTTCAGATACTCCAAAAATTTTTTGCTAGCTAACAACACCCAAAAAGCCTTTTACTTAATTTAACACAGCAATTTTGAGATCAATCATATCTTAAGCATCCCCAAAAATATTGTTATGAAAAAAAATGGAATATACATATCCCTAGATTGGAATTCAGTTTTAGAAAAGGAGTCTGACTCCAGAAATTGCCAATTTATTTTTGGAAACAATCCCTGCTCAAATGTTTCAATGCAAAAATGTAAATAAAAATATTATTTTTTTATTGCAATATTTCATTTGGAGACTTGATAAATGATTTTTGGTCAAGGCATTTGTATTGAAATTTCAATCAAAATATTTTTGGATTGCATATTTATTTTAAATGGGCAACACATAAGTAACTATTTTATGATCTATCAATTAGGAATATTTTTCAAGATAGAAGATCTACTGTTAAATACCTTTTCCACTGGCCCAAATATGAATATTAAAACTTGAAGCAATAAAGTTTTGAGAATATTTGATTAATTGAACTCACCAGGAGATAAAAAAAAAAAATTGATATTGATAATGATTCTTATCTAATTCCCCTGAATCAATGAATTTCAGACAACCTCCAAAATCTGAATTACCAAAAAATCCAAATCAATAATAAAAAATGGAGCAAACTACAAGAGTTGGACACATTTGAATGTTTAAATTCCCCAAATTTTCTAAAAGATCATTTGAACACAGAAGAAATATATACACTGATGTTTGAAGTTCCAAAGAAGCACATCAACACTGTGTATTGCAGTCAAATGATTGTAAAAATTTATGTTACAGGATCTTTCCTTATTATTATCAATATTTGAAAGATAAATGATCAATATTTGAAAGATAAATGATCAATATTTGAAAGATAAAGGATCAATATTGGAAAGATAAATGATCAATATTTGAAATATAACCAATTTAATGTTAATGGTACATAAATTGAACAAAAAAGATACCAAAAATTGCCCATTTCACTACCAGAATAAACCCTGTCAGTGCAACACGACAAGAAAACATCAGCACTGTGAGTGAACATCTTCTTCAAATGTATACTTCTTGATTTTGTTGGAGTCAATGATTGGATCATGGACTCTTACTCAACTCAGAAAGTTGAGGACCGGATTTTTAAGAAACAAAGTCAATAAGGTGAATTGCAAGGTCCTGGAAAAGACCGGTTTAAATAGACAACTAGAGAGCCCCTCACAGGGGGCCTAAGGACTTGATGACTAATCAGCATTGGCAGAAACTATATGGACAAAAGACAATGTGATGAACTATGAAGCAAGCCAATGATAAAGAATTCATCAGTTAAAAAATGACCAGGTGACATGTAGTAATAAGATTCTGTGACAGACAGGATCAAGGCTATCAGCAGAAGACATGATACTCCAACACACCCCCTTGCTGGTAGTCTTGAGACTGGGTGAGAAGATGATTTAATAGAATAAATGGAAAGGTGAAATTCAGAAGGCTCTGGAAGGTAGCATCCCAACTAAGTAATTAGAAACAGCAGTGAAGACGTTTGAGGTGGAAACCTAAACTAATGTTAAAGATATTTCAAAGTAGGTAAAAACTTCCAAATGTAACGACAGAGTCCTGAGAGCTGGGTGCACAAGGCGCACGGTTGCAACTGGATGGATTGATGGAACAATTGGATGGGGAACTGTTGATTGAACAATTGGATGGGGAACTGTTGATTAATTAAAATAGATGGCTACCAAAGGCGCAATGATAAATTCAAGGACTCCAACCACCAATAGAATGCAAGGTAGAAAGGCAACAGCGGAAAACCGGGGGCAAGCGGTCAATTTTTCAGGGGAGTAGTTGACTTGAAGGTAGTGGTAGACCAAACAGGCGCAAGATTGGAAGGAGGCGCGAGATGGAGAGCTTGAGAAGAGCAAGCGAGAGCTGTGCCGGGATCGATAATGGAGGATCGAGGAGAAGGAGAGGATAGGATTGGAAGAAGTTGAAATTCCTCCATGTTGGAGCTGCTGAGTTGGATGATTGAGGCTTGGAGGTGGAGGCCATTGACAATCAATGATGAGCGTCAATGGTGAAAGCTGCTGAGTTGGAGGAGGATCGAGTGATCATTGATTAGGATTAAACATAATGGTTGTTGATGGTTGGTGGTTGATGGTTGATGGTTGAAGATGGTTGATAATAGGACAAGAACGCCGAAGTGGATGGATGGGATGAGCTTGATTGTTAATGGCAAGGCTTATCCTCATCTCACCCCCTTTCCAAAAGAGTTGAAGGTTGGTATTCCGGATAAGACTATTGAAGGCGGACCGTTTGATGAGTGAATGAGGAGGTTGATCAGAGCGAAGTTGTGAATGAGGGCAATCAGAATCGCAAGTTGAAACAAGCAAGTTTTGAGTAACCGCAATGAAGGGTTCCGACATGAGTGTTGAGTTGAGTTCAACAAAGATGGAAGTGGATATAGGACCCTTGAAGGTTATTGAAGCAATAACAGATGTTGAAGTCGGAGAGCAATCAAGATGTAGGGAACATTGCGATTGACTGGATGAAGATGACGGTTGGGGGCATTTGATGATCAAGGAACTAAAGGATCAAGCCTGAGGTAACAACAGGGTCAAAATAAGGGTAAGTAAGACCAATGAAGGTCACTAATGGAGGGTTGTCAACAGGATAGGTCGGATGGGAAGGTAGATACGGTCAGTAATAGAAAGACAGTAGTGCTACTTGGGAAGACCATAGAGGTGACTAATTGAGGTGATCAATAGGATCAGTTTGATGAGAAGGTAGATACGGTCAGTAATAGAAAGACAGTAGTGCTACTTGGTGTTGAGGGATGACCAACAAAGGTCACTGAATAAAGAGTAGATGCAATTAACAATAGGATAATTGGAGAGCTACTGTACTAAGAGAGCATTTACTTGAAGCAAAACAGAGACAGCACAATAGGTGGTGCTCTGGGCTCATAACCTGTTGGAGTCGATGATTGGATCATGGACTCTTACTCAACTCAGAAAGTTGAGGACCGGAATTGTAAGAAACAAAGTTGATAAGGTGAATTGCAAGGTCCTGGAAAAGACTGGTTTAAATAGACAACTAGAGAGACCCTCACCTAAGGACTTGATGACTAATCAGCATTGGCAGAAACTATATGGATAAAAGACAATGTGATGAACTATGAAGCAAGCCAATGATAAAGAATTCATCAGTTAACAAATGACCGGGTGACATGTAGTAATAAGATTCTGTGACAGACAGGATCAAGGCTATCAGCAGAAGACATGATACTCCAACAGATTTGTGCTTGAATTGAGGTGCAATTTCTTATTTTTCCTCTCTTTGATCAAATTCAAGCCAAGAATTGAAAATTACAATGCACCAAAAAACCCTGAAAGGGTTCCCTCCTATAGTGAAATACAACAGCCACCACCAGAAAACATGAAAATGCATGTCACATCTGGGATTAACCTCTTCAATTTCTCTATCAAAATTCAGAGGCCCTTATCTCATCAGTTCAAATTCTTCACCAAAGTATTGATTAAAAGCTTGGTGACCATTTTTGTCAGCAATACATCAAGATAGAACAAAAAAAAATCCGCATTAATTCATTGTTAACTGGCCAGCCCAACTATTCAGCATAATTTCCTAAAAGCCTTGAACATTTGAAAAAATATTTTTAATTAAAAATGATAATGTTCAAAATTTCTGTTGTGAAATGTTTTAAAAAATCTATCCCTTAGATCAATTTCTTCAGAAACCCATTCTGGTGAAGAAAATCAAGACACAAGAAACTTGAAATAATATTTTTCATCAAACAACTGGAGATCCTGTTTGATGTGGTTTAAAGATTTGGATTCAAGACGAGAACAAATCCAAATTTTATCCTCTGAAGCAGTTTGGACACTAATTACTCAAGATGTGGATTGCAAGACAATTACTTCTCCTTTTTTTTGAAGAATTACTCAGTGCACCTCAAAAACATGAAGCCTTTAATTCTAATAGAATTTGTGATATTTGGGGCAGAAAAATGTGGAAGGAATTCAAGGATGAAACCAATCAAGTTTACACAATGGAACACGGGAACCTTGTTTTTTGAATTTGCATTGATTGGATGAATCCCCATGGAATGGAGACCAGTGGAAAAACAATCTCTCTTGGTGTAACACTCTCTTAATATGTTTCAACCTCCCACCCAATGTCTGTTACAAGCCACACAATATTTTTTTTATGGATTCACACCAAAAACCAAGTCATGTGCCTTGTTACTGTTAAAATACAGATGCACTCAAGTAATTTACATATTATTGTGTAATCCAAATGGGATGCAAAAATGGGCCTCCAAAGCCCATTGGACATCACGTGGGCCATGTGGGCCTATGTGGATGTTATTGGCTTTGGGCATTTGGGCGCCAAAACATGTTTTCCAGGTCTTTTGGGACACGGGCCCTGATGGGCCCGCCAGGGTGGATGGGCCACCTTAGCCTGACTGGCTTAGTTGGGAATAACTGGGCCCAAGGTTTATTTTGGACATACTTGGCCAGACGGGCTGGCCTGCCAAAGTATTTATTTTATGGCTTTTCGGCCTTGGTGGCCCATTGGGGCCACCACCCATTTTGCAGCCCGCTAGGGGCCCCTTGTTTCTATCTTGGGCCAACAGCCTGCGGGGTGCTGTTTTATGGGGCAGCGGGCTCTGTTTGGAGTCCCCCCACCCGCTTGTGTGCGGGACCGCGGCCCTGTTTGCGTTGCTCAGTTGGTACCTGCCGCCAGGGTGGGCCCGCGGCCCCTGCCTCCCTCCCTCCCCTCGCTTGGTTGCAAGGGGGAGAGGAGGCTGGCTGGTACTCAACAAGCCAGGCCAGCCGCAACAAGGCAACTGGCAAGGTGGGAGGGGATTCTTGAAAGGCTTTGAAATTTTTAATATTAATTTCTTCATTTTTTCTTTCAATGAAACTGATTAATGGAAGGAAGATGGAGTTTTAAATTTATATAATTTCATTCCAAGAATATTATACACTTCATGTACCAACAAATCTTTGAATTGGTCTAAGAAAATCTTTTTGGTGTTTTCAAAATTACCAATTACCACAAAATTCTTGAAGAATAAGAAAAGATAAATGGTCACATCATCATGTTGATAATAACAAGGGTTTCAGTTGCTTTCTGAATCCTGTGATTTTAATAAATTTACCTAAGTTCTTTTAACAGTTTGAAGGAGACTCTTTCAGGCCATGCAAAAATTTCCCAAGCTTGAGGTATTTTTCTTTCAATTAGAAATTTGGTTTAGGGAGTGGTTAATAATAAAATTGATAGTATTGATGGAGAAAGAATAAAAGATGTGAAATATATGAATGTGAATGTAGATGATACAACTTGATGATGGTGAGATGGGCTCTTGAAATACTGATGAGCTCCCATCTTCACCATTGGGTCAAACTGGCACTGATGCTATTTGAAATATGGAATGAGGCTTGATCAAATACAAAAAAAAGGGAAATATTTACAATGAGTGGAGAGGGTGTGAATCAAAACCTTCTTTTGATGTGGCATTGTGTTGGTATGGATTTTTTGCTTTCTGGGAAAGTTCCACCATTCCAAGATGAACCTGAAATGCTCAACAGCATTTATTGATTGGTTCTTCTTATTCAAAGCCGCCTTGGAATGCACCTTTCCTTTACTTGGTGTTAAAACTGGTGTAGCGGTGAACCTGAAGGGCTAAGGCATTTCAATTTTTCATATCATTTCATGGTATGCTTTCTTTTCAGCATTTGCTTTATTAATTTCATTCTTAATTAATATGTGCATTGCATCTATTTTTTTTCCTTTTATTTTCTTCATTGGAGCCATCATCATGATCCTCTTCATGAGTCACTAAACTGAGACTAAGTCTCTGTGACATTCTTCCTGTGTTTTGTTTCATGTAAATTAAATCTTTAATAGCTTCAATGTTATTAAAAATATTTATATAATTCTTTTTTCATCATGATCCAAATTCTTTCCTCTGTCATTTGGTAATAGAGTTAGATTGATAAAGGCAATATTTTCCCTTATATTTCCCTTTCCAGGGATCAAATCCTAAACACCCCCCTTAATCCTGTAGGGGGGTGTAAATTCATGTCTATGGAAAAATTTTTGCTTCTATCCAATGCCTTAGTAGTTATTTCTGCAGTCATATATGTGGTGGGAACATATTTTAATGCTACTTGCTTATAATTTAACGCTTCTCCTATTTATTTTTAATGAAAATTAACGTGTTTTGTTCTGGAGTGAAAAACTGGGTTACTTGCCAACTTGATGGCACCTTGATTATCAGAATATATTGGAGAATAATTTGGAGGCTTATAAGGGTCCTCAAGTATTTTTCTTATCCATTTTGCCTACTGGGCTGCAGAGAGGTAAGCTCTGTATTCAGCTTCAGTTGATGATAAACTTATTGCTTCTATCTTCTTTCATCTCAAAGAATTCTATCTACTCCCAAGAAAATAGGTAAAGCCACTTGTTGACCATTTGAAATAATCTTCTGCCAAACTTGAGGCAGAATAAATCACAATATTAAAATCATCTCCAATTGGATACTCAAGCCTAAGTTTTGAGTTCCTTTCAAATATCTTACACATCTTTTGTCTGCATTCCAATGTTGCATTCCAGGATTCTTAAATTGTTAAAGGGGGATCCCTACAGTATAGTTTTTCTGTTCTTGTAAATAGAGACAAAGAATTCAATGATCCTCCAGCTGCTCTGTAGTCCAGAACCGATTTCTTAAATTCTTTGATTTCATCATCAGTAGCTTCTTCCAACTTCACAATAGATTGGAGTGGTTTTCCAAGAACCTTTAAATCCTCCATATTTTACTTCTTGATCAATCATTTTAAATAATAAATAATAAATAATAAAATAAATAGTAAATAATAAATAATAAATAATAAATAATAAATAATAAATAATAAATAATAAATAATAAATAATAAATAATAAATAATAAATAATAAATAATAAATAATAAATAATAAATAATAAATAATAAATAATAAATAATAAATAATAAATAATAAATAATAAATAATAAATAATAAATAATAAATAATAAATAATAAATAATAAATAATAAATAATAAATAATAAATAATAAATAATAAATAATAAATAATAAATAATAAATAATAAATAATAAATAATAAATAATAAATAATAAATAATAAATAATAAATAATAAATAATAAATAATAAATAATAAATAATAAATAATAAATAATAAATAATAAATAATAAATAATAAATAATAAATAATAAATAATAAATAATAAATAATAAATAATAAATAATAAATAATAAATAATAAATAATAAATAATAAATAATAAATAATAAATAATAAATAATAAATAATAAATAATAAATAATAAATAATAAATAATAAATAATAAATAATAAATAATAAATAATAAATAATAAATAATAAATAATAAATAATAAATAATAAATAATAAATAATAAATAATAAATAATAAATAATAAATAATAAATAATAAATAATAAATAATAAATAATAAATAATAAATAATAAATAATAAATAATAAATAATAAATAATAAATAATAAATAATAAATAATACATAATAAATAATAAATAATAAATAATAAATAATAAATAATAAATAATACATAATAAATAATAAATAATAAATAATAAATAATAAATAATACATAATAAATAATAAATAATAAATAATAAATAATAAATAATAAATAATAAATAATAAATAATAAATAATAAATAATAAATAATAAATAATAAATAATAAATAATAAATAATAAATAATAAATAATAAATAATAAATAATAAATTATAAATTATAAATAATAAATTATAAGGAGTAGTGTATGGGCCCCCACAAGTTGAGGGGCCCTACAAAATTCCCACACGACTGGAGCCATGAATTTAACATCACCAGTATTTTTGAAACAACTAGATTTCTTATATAAATTTTTTCTTCAATTGGCGCAGGTGAGAATGCTCCTTTGACATAAAATTGAAGAATGGGCAACTTTTGATTTACAGAGTAAGTTAAAAAGGCTTGGAGATGGGCTATTTTTCTGGTATTTCACAATTCTTCTAGGTTTTCAAAACGATATTGCTGATTGAATACTTTCAGACAAATTTGAGCCTTAAGATTAAAAATTTCAGTATGAGGCTCTTGCTTACATCAAAAATCCCCCATAATATTGATTTTATTGGTAACTTATTCTTTTTCAGCATCCCCCAACAGACCTAGAACTTCAGCTGAGTCTACTTATTTTTGAAATGGATGATATAATATTTGAATCTTAAGATCTTCATAGAAATTAGTTGGCAGATTAGAATAATGGTAGTCATATATATCTAGGGGATTCATATTTGCTCAATCTCTCAATTTTGGAAGCAGATTCCTGAGAATAGATGAATGCCAGCTTCCTGAGTGTTAAGTTTGATTTTTATGCAGGAGAAAGAACAGGCTTCTGCTTGTCCATTTTTTCTGAAACATCACTGGTTGGCCTGTGTGTTTTATCTGTAGGATACATTTGATTTACAAATTTTTGAATTTCTTCATCATTGTTTTCCATATTTTTTTCATCAAGCTAATCTTTTAGAAATTGAACATGCTTTGTGTCAAAAATCTTTCCATATTTTTTGAGCACTATTTAGGAATGTAATCATGCGTTGAAGCCTATTAGCATACTTTCTTTAAATTTTTCATTAATTTTGGAGAAGACTTTGCTATCATTCAATAGACATTTGACCAAGATTCCAAATGGCTTGTAGTAATGAGGGGTTATTCTGTTTTGTTCAGAATTTACCAAGAATTTTTCATTCCAATTTCAGCAGGCACTTCATTTAAAGAAAGGAAGCAAATTTGCATAAAAATATGCAAACTTCTCTATGGAATGATAATTGAGGTTGAGGCTTATCATAGAGAGTCTATAATTTTTTGATTATCACACTCAGCCTTTCCATTGTGTTGAGAATGATAAGGCTTGCTGATCAGATGGTAGATAAATTTTTCTTTGAAAGCTTTTTGTAAGGTTTCAACAAAAAATCCCCAAATGTCATCAGAAACACTTTGATTGGATATCTGCTCTTTTTCTGTGCTTAATTTTATATCAGAAAATTCCATTAGCTGATTCTGAACCTATGAAAGGAAGAGGTAAAGTAGACAGTTAACCAGATTTACTTTCTACCATTGGTGGAGATTACCTCATTCCTTCTTTACTTGTGGGATCAAGTGGGCCCATGAGATATAGAGGAATGCAATCAAACACTCTTTGAGCTTTTATTTTTCTTCTTTGAGGGAATATTTAGTTATTTTGCCTTTTTTAAAATCAACAAATTCAAAGAAGCAACAAGCTTCTTCTTCAATACTACACCCCAAGTGTTTGCCCTTGTTTCAAAAATTGCATGACCCAAATCTTAATAAAATTTTTCTAGGTCATCTTGACAAATAGCATGAATTATGACTATATATTTGATTTTGTTTCAGCATTAGAATAATTTTTTCTATGGTTCCACTCATTACGCAATTTCAATGTAGTTGAAAAGAGAAGTAGGGGGGATCTGATTGATTATTGACTTGCAATACACATCTTTTTTTCAGAAGAGCTTCCATTTGAATGAGGTTTGTAGTAGAATTGGGTACCCAGGTTTTTTTTGCATACTGACAGTGGTTTTTCAATTTTATATGATAGCTGTTACCCAACCTCTCATTCGTATCTGTCACCCTTTTTCCTGTTTGAATCTTTTCTTCACCTAGCTGATCAATCATATAGGCAAATTCAGATTGATCCCTTATCATATGGATTGAGCATCCACTTTCCAGGACTTTTTGGTCCATTTGAATGTCTTCCTGGCCATTAAAGGGTAAAAAGATGGAGTAGTAGTGCATTTTGAATTCATTTTCCTTTTCTCCCTGTCTTTTCACATTTGGAACATTCTGGGGTTGGATCTCCAGAAATTCTACCCAATGTGGGGAAAGAGGATGAGACTTTAGGGCGGGATTATGTTTTGCATTCTTGCAATACAGATGATTCTAGGCTGGATGGTTGTTGGAGTAAAAAACTGCATTTTTATGATAGGTTTCTTTTCCTGATGATTGGGATTCATTTTTGTATGGGACTAGATTATTTATTATTAATGAAACTGATCATTCTTCCTTAATTGCATAATTATAAATCTCATTTATTAGAGTGATTCGAGATTCCTCAATAGTATCAGATAAATTAGGATTTCATCAGGTATGTGAAAATTGTGGCCAGCAACTATCTTAGTGGCAGGAGGATCATTAATTGAATAAAAATAAATTCTGGACACCTTGTGTCTATAAAGGCTATTGGGCTTTTGCAGTGGGGAAATATGTTGTATAATTGATTGGATGAATTTGAATGAACAGATGGGAAACAGCTGGAAGAAGAGCTCCTTAAGTAAAAAAGATTGGCCCTCATGTGGGCTCATGTTACAAAAAGAGAAAAGGAAAAAATTCTGCCCTCGTAGGGCTTTACTGGCTCTAAAACCAGCCTTGCTTGGTTTCATACCAAGGTAGGTGCCCAGTTGGCCCAAATCAGCCGCTGTGGCTGGTGGAAAAGCCCCTGGTTAGACTCATACAGTCCAACCGTCATGGCTAAGCTCTTTTTATCCCTACTAACTACCATCCATTGGTAATTTATGGCTGGGGTGGTCTTCATGAACCCCAGCCTATCCCACCAGCTCCTCCTGGGCCAGTGGGTGTGTCAAACTCACCAATTGGAATAGCCACCCCTCCAGGGAGGGTGGCTTGGTGCTGATCACACACCAGGGGGGTGGCATTCCATGGACATGTGTGCCCCCCCTCTAATCTCACATTTGAAGTGGGAAGTGATGAAATCCTGCTCCCCCCCATGGCTTTCTAGTACCGCCATTGCTGCCAAAATCTCATTGATTGCAGCGGAAGTAGAAGCTTAAATCAATGGGGAGGTTTTCAGATACCCCCCTCATGGTTGGTAAAAAGAAGTTACCCTGGGGAGGTGGTCAAGTCCCCACAAGTTTGTTTCTCCTCCCCCTTGGTAAAGGGTGCTGGAGATGTCCCCTCCTTGGTGGGAGGTTGATCAGGTCCCCCCCACTGCCTGTCACATCATTGAAACCCAACTGGTAGCTTTGTGAATGGTGGTAGGGTGATCAAGTCCCTCACACCGCCAGTAGCCTTGTTTCAAACAGCCTCACCAACTCCTCCCCTTCCTTGTGGAAATGGGGGGAGGTAGTCTGTGTCCCCCCACCACTGCCAGGACCGGGCTTGTTTCAGCCGGGGAAAAGACTTTCCAGGGTTAAGGTTCTTCAAATGAGTCCCTCCGCCACCAAAAATGGCCCCAGGAAGGCCACTGGGCCCATAAATTGGCCAGGCACTAGAAACAGCAGCCGTGAGTTGGCCGCAACATGGGCAGTGGCCCCAATGAGCTGTGGTGGTGTCAATTTATAGACACGGATTTGGAACTGCGTCGCGGATGGGCGCTCAGCATTGGAGGCAAGCAGGCTCAGCATTAGGTTATGCGGAGTGCTCAACAGCGGCAGCCGCTGTTTGGCTCTGAACCAGTGGACGGGTCGGGATCAGAATTGAATGCGGCGTGGGAGGCAATCCGCCCCGGAGATCGGATTTGGAAGGTAGTGCGCTTGACTAGGTTTGCGGGCGCGCCAGTTTGGATACGTAGGGGTGGAGCAATCCGCAGGCTGTAAAGGAACAAATGGAGCGCGTGTGCAAGTGCGCAGATCATGCCGGATATTACCAGACACCCACAAAGGCGCGGAAAAACTGATATGGACAGGAGCGGGGGGCTCCAAGTAGGGCGCGGTGCAAGGACCGCGTCATGAGAAGGATGAACCAGATGGACAGAACGGCGTACGGACTTTGGAGGGGAGTTTGGTAAGGAGGTGGGGAGAGGAGGCTAGGGTTTCTGTTTTGGGATTGTTTTCTTTTTCTTTGTCATACAGTTATTTGCGCGTGTACTTAGGTTAGGGTTGAGGGGGAGGACTTTTCCTCACTCTCAACTCCGGGTTGGGGAGGAGGGAGGCATGGAATGCAGGAAGGGAATCAGACCATCACATCATTGTATTGGATCACTCATCTCACCAGGAGATTAAAGGAACTTATACCGGATACACATCCAGGTGGAAAGTTCTTAGGATTGAAGGATTGGCGATTTCACTCTCTCTCTACTTTTCTTTATCTTTTTATCTCCTTATTTCTATCTCTCATTTCAAGTGCGACTCTGGCATCCCCATCTCCTTTCAAAAGCAGGGAACCGTTAACTTCCAAACCTTGGGACAATTATAGGGGGATAAACTTTATTCTTTCCACATCTGGGGGTCTGGCCGGGAAGTAACCTTCCGTTTCTTGTCTTTCAAAGGTAACCGGGCGCAATGTCCTATCCATACCTCCCTACAGTCGCTCCTTCTTCTTCTTCTTCTTCTTCTCCTTCCGTTTCTGGGTCCGCTACTCCAACCCCACTCTTGTCTTCCATCCCTCCCTCTCCCCCTCCCTCCGCTTGGCCCAGGACAAGCTACGCCATTCCCCCTTTGGTCTCCAGTGACCATGAACCCACTCGTCCAGTTTGCATCAGGCCGCGCGACTACCCTCACATCCAATTCAACACCACAGACTTGGAGCGATTCATCTCGAGATACAACGGTATTGCAGATGCGGAAGGTGCGTTGGACGCCGGTAAGGACCGGCTTTTTGTCCTGTTTGTTATGGAAAAAGAGAAGCTCCGGGATGTGGAGGAAATGGAAGGCTACAAGAATCAAGATTGGCCAAAACTGAAGGGGGAGATACTAACGCGGTGGGGTAGGCGCAAACCTCAATTTGGGGAAAGCAATTTTGACCGCGTGGTGAAAAGCAATTATTGATTACAGATCTAACCACAAGACTGAGAGCTGAAGGAAGACAGTTCGATGAGTAATATATGATAAGGAGAAAAAGAGACATGACACAGAACCAAAGAAGAGTCAGAGTTGAGAGACAGAACCAACAGAAAAGGGGGTCTGCCTAGTCGACGAGTTGAGTCTGAGGGTGAATCAAGAGATGAGATTTGGAGGCTGATATTTGCAGGGCAAAAAGAGAAAGTTCAGACAGAGGCCTGGTAGGATTTAGACGACGAATCTCACCAGGCAGTACAGGGATATTGAGACTTGACGGCATGTTCAAGAGATGATTGACGAGTGAGGAGGAGATTTAAAGAAGGACGTCGGAAGTGGTCTCAAGAGAAGGAAGGGAAGAGAACCAAAATTAAAAAAAGTAAAGAGAAACTGAGAGGGAAGATGTGATTGAGTGATGCAGGAGCTAGGGGAGTTGGCGAAGTAGAAAGGTTGTGGTGGTTTGAGTGAGCCCGGGAGGGTGTATCATTGTTGTGAGACCTCCCATGAGCCTTGCCCGGAAGAGTTTGAAGAACACTTCCCCTGAGTGAGTTTTATGCGGGGAACCCGAGAGGACCAGACGCAAACTGGGACTGGTGAGTGAAATAGAGCAAGTGAAATCCCAGCAGAGTGAAATCCCAACACGCCCCATGCCTGGTGAGATGAGAGGGCTTATAGCCTATGGAGACCGGATTGAGAAAAGAAGAGAAAACAACAAAAAGAGAAAAAGAAGAGAAAAAAAAGAAAACAAGAAATAACGAGAGGAAGAAGCACTACGAGGACCGGGAGATCTGAGAAAAGGAGCAAAGAAGCTCAAGGCTAGAGATGCCGGCGCTTTTTGTGAGAGCGTCAGCGGGCATATCCTCCGATCTAACCAGCTTGACCTGGATGTTTCCCGACTTTAGCTCATCACGCATGCCTTTGGTTTTTAAATCCAGGTGTCAGGTCTTTGAATTGGATCCAAATCTTTCGAGTTTGTCAATGAGCCCGCTATTGTCGGTGTGAATGATGATGGCTGTTGAGTTGACAGAGAACATCTCGCAAGCCAGTGCTCTGATCCAGGTGGCTTCATGAAATGTGTCTACAAAGGCGTTCAGTTCAGCATCAGTAGAACTGAACGTGATATTTTTCTGTTTACAACTGTTCCAGGATACAGTACAACCATAGACAGCGCAGAGATAACCGGTTTGAGATCTTCTAGTATTTGGATCATCAGCCCAGGAAGCATCCGAGTAGGCGGAGATGAGGCAGTTGGGGCTTCCCACTTTCAGGAAGAGTTTGATGTGCGGAGTGCCCTTCAGGTACTTCCAGGTCTTCTTGACCTTGTTCCAGTTGGGAAGGCCGGGCTTGAACTTGAACCTGGCAAGGCTGGACACAGCAAAGCTTACGTCCGGTTGTGAGTAGCATGCGATATGATTGAGCAAGCCTATGGCAGACCGATAGTTGATGTTTAGAGCCCTGAACTTCTCGAACTTTTCATCGGAAGCTGGCTTTAGTTGTAAATTTGGAGTAAGAGGAGATTTGCTGGGCTTGACATCCTCAAGGCCTAGATCCTTAAGTCCACGTTCTATGTGTTTGGGCTGGCTGAGGAGGATGTTATCTTCTAACACTTTGATTCTCATCCCAAGGACCGTGTCTGGATCTTTTGCAGTTGAACCTGAGAAGCGATCTAGGAAATTCCTTTCGAATCCATCGCTATCACCAACGAGAACCAGATTGTCGACGTGGAAGAACAGCCAAGACTTCCCGTCGCGAGAGAGGTATAGGCACGGATCGCACAGGGATTCTTCAAAGCCGACTTCTTTGAACCAGGCCATGAGGGTTTTGTACCAGTTCTTTGGCGCTTGCTTGAGACCGTAGAGGGACTTTCGGAGTTTGAGAAATTTAACGGTTCGCTTGGAAACTTTCAGAGTTTGAATGATGACTTCTTCGTTGATGGGTGAATGTAAAAAGGCGCTCTTGACGTCGAATTGGCAAATCTTATGCTTAGATTTGAGGGCGTAGAGAAGCAGCAAACAGAGAGTGGAAGGCTTTCCAGTCAGTTCAAAGGTGTCCGAGTAGTCGAGTCCATGGATCTGATTGAATCCTTGAACGCACAGACAAGCCTTGTATCTGACCGGATCACCATGGCAGTTGTGCTTGATTTTGTAAATCCACGTGGTTTTGAGAATGTTCATTGGCTCAGGCCCATCGTAGTCTTCCCACACAAGAAGGTCTTCAATTGAATTGAGCTCTGCATCCATATCTTCAATCCATTCGAGGTGTTCTTCGCAATTGAGGGCGTCATTATAGGACTTGGGTTTGTAGTAGTGATAAAATCCATATCTTTGAGGTGGCTTGATGCAAGATTGGTCACGCAAGGACCTTCCAGGTGGTCCATTGTCTTGTTGAGATGGCCAAGCGGAGCTTGAGGTGAGTTCCTCCACTGAGTTGGGATTCATGACGTCTTCGGAAGAGGAGAGATCAGCGGATTCAGATTCACCGCTATCCAATGAAGACGCCGACTCATCCGAGCGATTGCAATACTTTGTCCAAGGAGATTGTTGCTGATTGTGAGACAGGGGAGAGGGATCAGTTTGGTTTGGGAGTAGGCCAGAGTCAAGCGGTTCGGCCGTATTATCATGCAGTGAGTCGTCATCAAAGTCAAGACCAGAAGTGTTAGGTCGGGGCATGGACAGGAACTTCACGTGCTTTGTGGAGATAACAGAACCGAACTTTGTCAGCACTTGATATGAAAGCAAGAGAGGATTAAAGCCTACTAAGGTTCCCTCTTCTCCCTTAGACTCAAACTTTGAACCTTTGAATCTCTTGTTGCCAGATAGATACATGGGCTGCCGATGGGTTTAAGGAAAGAAGAAGGAAGAGATCGACCGTTTATCTTCACCCAGGGAGTTTCATCCTTGTCTTTGGTAGGGATTTGGTTCAGCATTAGGCAGCACGCTTTGACAACTTCATTCCAGACCAATGAGGGAAGCCTACCATCCTTGAGAGTGGCCCGAGTTGATTTGACAATGGTTTGATTAGCACGTTTGGCTCGACCATTGTGTTTTGGGTGGTATGGCTCCAAAACAATGTGAGTGATGAATTGTTCATCAAGGTACGTAGAGAGTTTCAAGTTGACAAACTCGTTTCCTCCATACGAACAGACCTCAGAGGGATATACACCACGCCGTCAATGTTCCTTTTCAAGGAGACTAATGATGACATCGGCAGTTTTGTCCTTTGAGGCCAGTGGAAAAGCAGCCAGGTAACCACTCTCGTTTTCCACGAGCAACATGATGAATTTGTGGCTGGCCTTGGATGAGGGTCGGATCGGTCCCATAAGATCAAGATGAATTAGATCAAAAGTCTTCAAACTGCAAGTAGATGAATGAGGGAAGGAAGCCTTTGTGATCTTGATCTTAACACAGTCAACGCATTGGAAACCCTGAATGACGTCTTTTGGAATGTTGCAAATGAAGGGGGCAAGTCTTGAAAGTGAGGCGTGGCCATATTTCCAATGAATCTTGAGTAGTGCGTCTTCGGGAGTAGTAGAGAGAGAAGAATGGTAGGATTTAGGAGAAGAGAGTGGAGCGAATGTAGGAGTAGGAAGAGTATATAGGTTGTCTTTGATCAACCCCTCAAGGATGAACTTGTCATTATGCAAAATTGAGAAACGTTTGCCACGGGAGAAAATGGAGCAACCCTTGTATATAGAGCTCCAGCGCTAATCAGACTGATGGTTACGTCCGGCACGTAGAAGGCGTTGGAGAGTTCAATTGTAATTTCATTCCAGTGTAGAATTGCAGTTCCCTTCCCCTTGATCTCTAAACAGGCACCTTCTTTCCCGGTTCTGATAGGATTGCCCACGTAAGGTTCCATCTCACAGAAGAATCGGGAGTCGTTTATCATGTGGACTGACGCTCCACTGTCGAGCAAGAAGCGGCAGTCGTGGTCCCCGTGTTTGATCCATTGATTCAGTAAGGCAAGGTAGTGAGCCGAGTGGGATTTGACTTTAGCTTTAGATCCATTCTTCTTCGCCTTCCATTTGGCTTGGTTCTCTCTCCACCATTCAGGGGCCACATCAGGATGAAGATGCCAGCAATCTGCGGCCGGGTGATTTTTGTCTTGACCGGGATGGTGAAACCCTTTGATACATCTTTTGAGTTTGGGTCCTTTGTATTGATTTGGACGAGGTGAACGCTTTCCTCCAAACAGAGCAACATCTCCCTTAGATTTTGAACTTGATATAGATGATTGGGCAACAGATTCGTTGTTCAGTTGGCTGAGGTGGTTGAGGAAATACTCAACAGTGAGTTCCTTGTTGGAATGCATAATCTGTTGTTCAAAGTCTTCCATGGAAGGGGGAAATTTGAAAAGAAGGAGGTATGCCACAATGTCATCTGGAAGTTTGATTCCTACTTCCGCCATCTTCTGGAGACTAACCTTGACCTTAGTGATGAATTCAACAATGTCTTCTGGATTGAATGTGAGGTATAAGAAATTATTGAATACTCGGGCGCGATTTGAGGCTTGAGATGAGGCAAATTTTTGAATGATCGCCTTCCACAAGAGTTTATCTGAATTCCTGTTTTCGGCGGTGACAATGTTCTCGTGAGCAGTTGAGTCGAGTTTAGAGATGATTAAGAGTTTGAGTTTGTCGTTGAATGAAGGTTCAAGGGTAGAGGTGTTGTCATTCATGGCAAAAGAGCAACCCCTGACGTCAAGAATTGCATCCATTTTGTCCCGCCAAGTGCCATAGTTATCGTCACCAAGCAAGGGAATGGTTTCGAGATCCGTCTTCAGCATTGTCTGTCGGAAGTCCATTGTGGCCTTTGAATCCTCCCTCAGTCCGTGGTTCCTTGGTTTGAGTGCTCCAGAACTGTACGAGAGACCTTTGGATTTTAACCGTGAAAAGCAATTATTGATTACAGATCTAACCACAAGACTGAGAGCTGAAGGAAGACAGTTTGATGAGTAAGATATGAAAAGTAGAAAGAGAGACATGACACAGAACCGAAGAAGAGTCAGAGTTGAGAGACAGAACCAACAGAAAAGGGGGTCTGCCTAGTCGACGAGTTGAGTCTGAGGGTGAATCAAGAGATGAGATTTGGAGGCTGATATTTGCAGGGCAAAAAGAGACAGTTCAGACAGAGGCCTGGTAGGATTTAGACGACGAATCTCACCAGGAAGTACAGGGATATTGAGACTTGACGGCATGTTCAAGAGATGATCGACGAGTGAGGAGGAGATTTAAAGAAGGAAATCGGAAGTGGTCTCGAGAGAAGGAAGGGAAGAGAACCAAAAGAAAAAAAAGTAAAGAGAAACTGAGAGGGAAGATTTGATTGAGTGATGCAGGAGCTGGGGGAGTTGGCAAAGTAGAAAGGTTGTGGTGGTTTGAGTGAGCCCGGGAGGGTGTATCATTGTCGTGAGACCTCCCATGAGCCTTGCCCGGAAGAGTTTGAAAAACGCTTCCCCCGAGTGAGTTTTATGCGGGGAACCCGAGAGGACCAGACGCAAACTGGGACTGGTGAGTGAAATTGAGCAAGTAAAATCCCAGCAGAGTGAAATCCCAACACGTGGCCTCAGAGGCGAGCGCGCGCGGAGGAGTCAGAACTCAGGTGGAGCTGGCAGAGTACATCTTGACATTCAATTGTATCTATTGGTACTTGTCAACGAACGAGGTGGTGGCGGGACAGACGGGGGCCATGAAACACGCGTTTCTGGGTGGTTTAGGCGCTCAAATCCGGGCAAGGATGCAGCAGCATCTTTACGATCACAAATTGGTAAAGCGGTCATTGGACCAGATCATTGCACTCCTTCCGGAGCTGGCTGTCATTTTCCAGGCTGTGTAGAGAAAGCTTGGCTTAGAAGAGCTTATTGAGGATACCGCTAAGTCCTTCCCAGCGGGACAAAAGAAATCAGTCCCCCAGGTTTTGGCTCTGGCGCAATTTCCAGCCCCGGTTCCACCTACTGCCACGCGTGCTCTGATTCCTCAACCCTCGTCCACCCCTCTGGTAAGTGAATTGATGGAGCTTATGAAGGATTTGAAGATCTGCATGAGCCTTATGGACCAGAAGCAGTCGCAAGGGCCTCCACCACACATGGTGGAAGGGTTCCGGCCTCCAGGTACCTGCGTGCTGAGGGGGTGTTTGTACTGCGGGGCAAACATTCATTGGATATTGGCATGCGAGGAGCTTACAGAGGATCTCCACGCAGGATTGGTTTGACCGGCGGGGATGGGGTACATGTTTCTAACGGGCAAACTCAATCCAATGGAACAAAGCCAGCCAACCACAATGCAGCAGGTGCGCAAACGGGGTCAGGAGGCGGGAACAAAGGCGCAAGCGTCACTAGGCATTGTTACTGGTCCCGGATTGTGGCAACCACCTCGGGAAGAATCTGAGGTAAGGGTAGTGGCAACGGAAGCGAAGGTGGGGGTCTCCAATAAGATGGAGGTGGATGCAAAGGAGCAACCCCCATCGACCATTCCAAAACCCGCCGCACGCCCGCCTGGAATTGAGGTGCCAGCAGCGAATCCTGTAGGGAAGAAGAAAGCAGTGGACATTGTGCAAAGGGTGATGGGTAACAAGACTCCGGTCCCGCTGACCTTGCAGGAACTGGCGGTTGTGTCTCCTGTGGTGGTAGACAAGATGGCTCAGGCGTTGCGGGATTGCGGTCAGGGCTGGGTACCTCAGACAGTGCAGCGGTTTCATCTGGCGCGGAAGGAGGAGGGGCGCAAGGAGTGTGAGTTGATATTGGTTTTGAATCCGCTCGCTTATGTTCCAATGGTCATAGCGGGGAGGAAGGTGTGGGCTATGGTGGACAGCAGTTGAATGGTGAACCTGCTGCCATTGAGGATGGTGGATGACTTGGGGTTGGTTTGGCGGAAATGAGTGATGGGTCTCCGCGCGCTTAACCAAGGGGAGTGTTGTGTGGATGGGGTAGTTGAGGAGGAGGAGGTTGAGGTTGCAAGGGTCTGTAAGCCTCTTTCTTTTCTTTTGGTTGATTGTGGGGATGTGATTTTGGGAAGGCCTTTCATGTTTGGGTTCCAAGCACAAATGGTTCTTGATCCAGAGGTGGGAACGGAGGCGTTGACGGTGGAGGATTTGTCCGGCGGAAGGTTTGAGACATCTATCTGCAATCACAGGAAAGGGAAGCAAAGAAGAGTGTTGGAGTATGAGGAGGAACCGGACGCAGAGTTGGCCTGCGACAGGCAACCCTTGGAGGATTTTTATTAGTCAACCAAGGAGACCACACTGAACAAGCACCGGTTTTGCGCGGGCGGTCAACTAATGAGGAGCAGGGAGGAGGAGGAAGGAAAGTGCAGGGCGCGCACGTCGCAGAAGTAAGTCCCTTTTCTCATTATGCATTGCCCAAGGGTACTACACTTCGAAAACCCTATCATCGTGCCACACTCGTGAGCAAAGGCAAAAGCCACGGTTCCGTTCTGTGCAGGACCTACAGCAAAGGATGCGTGCGGATGATGCAGTGCAAAGCTGGCAAGTACAAGCGGGTGTCCCAGAAGATCCAACCAAGGAATGAGCCAATTCCCCAGGAATTGAACGGACCGCTTTGACCCATTGCTTGGTCGCAGGAACCTTGGGTCACGCCAATTAAGGCTTTTGGGTGGGTTACTAGTTTGGCGCGGATCACGGAGGAGCGGATTGCAGCTTTCAATTTCGGCCTGGCGGGATGGTTGAGTACGGAGGAGCGCATGCTGCTAATTTTGGTTCTGGTTCATTGGGAAAGAGCGCTTGCCTTTGGACCTGAAGAGAGGGGGCTCCTGAAAAACAATATTGGCGACCCCTATTTCATCCCCACTTTTGATAAGGATCCGTGGCAGATCAAGCCAATTCCAATACCGCGGGCGGTCCGGGAGCAGTTTCTGGAGTTGGTGCGGGAGCGGGTGAAGACTGGCCTCTACGAACAGTCAACATCTAGTTACTCCAGTCCAATCTTTGCGGTAGTTAAGCAGGACGGAAAGTTGTTGAGGATTGTCCATGATCTACAGCGGCTCAACTCTTTTACGATCCAGGAAGCAGGACGGCCCCCTTGCGTTGACAAGTTCCTTGAGTCAATGGCAGGGCGCGCTTGTTACGGGTTAACGGATGTGATGGGGGGATACAACCAGTGCAAGTTGGATCCTCGCTTGTGGCCTCTAACAGCATTTGAGACTGGTTGGGAAGAATGCAGCTGAATTGGCTACCACAGGGCGCAACCAATTCCGTGGCGGTGTACCAGGCGCAAATGGCTTGGATCCTGAAAGATGATCTTCCAGAGGGGGTCCAAATCTTCATCAACAACGCGGGCATCAAAGGTCGGAAATCCAATTACGGGGGAGCGGAGCTGGTTGAATTTCCCGGCGTCCAACGTTTCATGTGGGAATACGCGAAGACGTTGGAAGGCATCCTGTTTTGCATTGAGGAGGCAGGCCTGACGGTTTCGGGGAAGAATTTGGTGTTTTGTGTTGCAGCGCTCAAAGTCCTTGGCCATGTTGTTGCTTCCGACGGCCGGCGCATTTCAGAGAAAAAGCGGAACAAGGTCCTTGTATGGCCAACCCCGCGGACGGTGTCGCATTTTCTTCAGTTCTTGGGATTATGTATCTATGTCCGTATGTTCATTGAGAGTTTTGCGCAGGTGGCAAGCCCGCTCCAATCACTAACGGGGAAAGGCAGGGAGTGGAAGTGAGGAGAAGAGTGCAATTGCGCGTTCCGGAAGCTAAAGGAGATTGTGGGACGTGACATTGTGCTCCGCAATCTCAACTACAACGCAGGAGTATTAGGCTAGCGGTTGATTCCAGCCAATTTGGCGCGGGGGGGGTTCTCACTCAAGAGGAAAACGGCAAGGATAGGCCGGTGCTTTACGAGTCGGTCACCTTCACTCCAACGGAAAGCCGGTACTCTCAGCCAAAGTTGGTGTTGTGCGGGGTCACCAAGATTGTGCAGCGGCTCCAGTATCTTTTGTGGGGGGTTCACTTTGAGCTTTTGCTGGACATGGAGGCGCTGGCGCAGATGATCAATTCCCTGGAGTTGCCCAACGCTCCCATGACCAGTTGGGTGGGGTTTCTTCAACTTTTCTCCTTTGCTGTTGTTCACCTTCCAGGGAAAGTGTTCACTATGCCCAACGTGTTGTTGCGGTATCCAAGGGACAAGCCGTTCAAGGACGCGAAACTGCTCGACGTGGAGACCCCGGTTGTCAAGGTAGGGGTTGTGGAGGCGGGCGTTCAGCTGCCGCTCCAGCAGACCAGGCGGTACGCGATTCTTTGTGACTACTTGCGGGACCTTTGTTTTCCCAATGGAACTATAGACAAGGACATGCAATGGGCGAAGCGACAAGTGGGGAACTTCTAGGTACAGGAGGGGCAGCTTTGGTGGCGGAAGAGTCTGGTTCCTCTTGTGGTTACCACTGCAAGGGCGGATCAGGAAGCTATCCTCCAAAGCCTTCATGACAATCTTGGTCATCAAGGGGAGGTCGAAACGCGGAGGCAGGTGAAAGAGCGGTTCTGGTGGCCGGTGGTAGTGCGTGCGGTACGCAAATGGTTGGCGTCCTGCAAAGCCTGTCAATGGCGGAGCGCAAGATTGACTAAGGAAGTCAGAAACCCCTTAGGGGAAGAATCCCTCTTTGTTTGAGTCTCGCTTGATGTCGTCCACATCAAGGCCGGTAAGTTTGCCTATCTGCTCCTTGTGCGGGACAACCTGTCCAGTTGGGCCAAGGCACGTCCGATGGTCAAGCTCTTGGCGCACTAAGTTGCTCTATTTCTGGAGGAAGATTGGTTCGCGCGGTACAGGTTGCTTCGTCTGGTTACAGTGGACAGAGGGGCTGAGTTTTGCGGCCATTTGGTTGAGTTGGTGAAGAGTTGTGGAGCCAAGTTTGGCCGGGTAACGGAGTACTATCCCGAGGGGGCTGGCATGATTGAACGCGGGCATCAACTAATCAAGTACAGCCTGGTCAAGATGTGCGGGGAAGACGAGAAGCGCTGGCAGGAGACCCTTCCAATGGTTCTGCTTGCGGATTGGATTTTGGTGAAGCGGTCAACAGGCTACTTGCCGTACGAGTTAATTTTTGGGCAGCGCCCCGTGCTTCCAGTGGACATTGAGTTGGAGACGTTCCTGGGGGTTGACTGGTGGAAGGTGAAGATTTCCACCAAATTGCTTGAGGCTCGCGCCAGACAGGTCCTTTAATGGGACGGGATGCTTGCAAAGGCCGCAGAACGTCTGAAGAAGACTTGGACGGCATTGGTGCGCTATTGGGAAAAGCACTGCTGGCATTGTCTCTGGGATCTCTGGCGGAAGGGGGATTTGGTGCTCCTGTACAACCAAAGTCTGGAGTCTCAGTGGGGGAAGTTGTTTGCTAACCGGTGGAACGGCCCGTTCCGCGTGTCTTCCAAGTTTGAGGGTGGCAGCTATCAGTTGGAGGAATTAGACAGTCCTCCGCTGAAATGAAAGGCGGCGGCTTTGCATGTCAAGGGCTTCTGTGTGCAAGGATTTACCTCGTTTGAAAAAACAGCGGAAGGGGGTGACGGATCTGACAAGGGGAGTGTGGAGCGCGGCAATGGTGTAGGAATGCAATCCGGGGATTTGTCTTTGGGTGGAGAAGCGGAGACCGTGCCTTTGCAAAGGAGTAGGCAGTCGCGACCAGCTGGGGACAGTGGCCAAGTTGGGGGGGAGGTAGAGGGGTTAGGGGATAAGTTTTGATTTGGTGAGGGGGTGCTCTAGCCGGTTCACAGCCGGAACAACTAGACACCCCAGAATGTTTGTTTCTCTATGTTTCTTTCTTATCTGGATTGTGGGGTCTTTGCTGGCTTGGTGTTTTTGCAGGAAATGTGGGCGCGGCATGAAGCCGGGTCCATAAACGCTAGGAAAAGCCCCGCGGAACCAGGACGCGTGGACCATCCTGCGGATGGGGGAAGCAGGACAAAGAGCAATTTGCGGGCGGTCTAAGGGTTTCGCTTGAAAAAAAAAAGTGTTCTTTTCTATTTTTCTTCTCTGTTGGTTTCTTTTTCTCTTTTTCTTTTCTCTCAGGATATCTCAAGGATGGGTGGTTGGTATGGGACTAAGCTTGATTTGTTGAGGGGGTGCTCTGGCCGGTTCACAGCAGGGACAACTAGACACCCCAGAATGTCCGTTCTCTTACTCTCTCTCTCTCTTCCCTTACGGTGGCGCGCCCTGGTGTTTGGTTTTTGTGTTGTTACAGGATGGGAACGGGGAACTGTGTGGCAGTTTGTCTGGGGCGGTCCAGGTGCCTCTTTTGGAACGGCTAGTCACTTACGGTTGCTCACAAAGCAAAGCGCGTTGACGCGGACTCAATCTCAAGCTCACTCTCCCAAAGCGCGGTCGCGCGCTTTTTCTTGGAAGGTTAGGACCTTGCGCAGATATGTGTATTTTCTTAATGAAAATTAAGCACAGTACAACCAAAAAGAAGAAAAGAGGAAAGGAAGAAGGGAAAGGGGGTAGTAAGAGTGGTGGGGGTGGGAGTGGAATTAGCGGGGGTAGTGGTATGGTGAAGCAATGGAAGACTTCTGGGGACAGAAATGAAGTTGGGGGGGGATGTGGTGTCAATTTATAGACACGGATTGGGAACTGCGTCACGGCTGCGCGCTCAGCATTGGAGGCAAGCGGGCTCAGCATTAGGGTATGAGGAGTGCTCAGCAGCAGCCGCTGTTTGGCTCCGCACCTAGTGGACGGGTCGGGCTCATCATAGAATGCGGCGTGTGCGGCAATCCGCGCCAGAGATTGGATTCAGAAGGTAGCGCGCTCAACTAGGTTTGCGGGCGCGCCGGTTCGGATACGTAGGGGCGGAGCAATCCGCGGGCTATAAAGGAACCAATGGAGCGCCCGTGCAAGCGCGCGGATCATGTCGGATATTACCAGACACCCACAACGGGCGTGGACAAACGAATACGGAAAGGCGCCGGGGGCTCCGAGTAGGGCGCGGTGCAGGGACTGCGTCATGAGAAGGACAAACTGGATGGACGGAACAGCGTACGGACGTTTGGGGGGAGTTTGGTATGGAGGTGGGGAGAGGAGGCTAGGGTTTCTGTTTTGCGATTGTTTTCTGTTTCTTTGTCATACTGTTATTTGCGCTTCTACTTAGGTTATGGTTGAGGGGAAGGACTTATCCTCACTCTCAAATCCGGGTTGGGGAGGAGGGAGGCATGGAATGCAGGAAGGGAATCAGACCATCACATCTTCTGATTGGATCACTCATCTCACCAGGAGATTAAAGGAACTCATACTGGATACAAATCCAGGTGGAAAGTTGTTAGGATTGAAGGATTGGCAATTTCACTCTCTCTCTACTTTTCTTTAACTTTTTATCTCCTTTTTCTATCTCTCATTTCAAGTGCAACTCTGGCATCCCCATCTCCTTTCAAACGCAGGGGACCGTTAACTTCCAAACCTTGGGACAATTATAGGGGGATAAAATTTATTCTTTCCACACTGTCCCAGCCTGAAAAGTCAAAATGACAACTTTGGTGGGCCAGACCGGCTGGCCAAGTTTTTCCCAAATGCAGAAAATGCCCAGTAATGGCCCCTCAAGCCCATTTGTTGGGGGGACCCTTCTATCCCAACAGGGCCATGATGGCCCATGTAACAAACAACTTATTTCATGTATTTTGACATGGTTTCCCAAAATCAGTGACATACAAACAGGCTTGTGTTGTCTGTGTGGTTGTCCAATGGGCTGTAGAGGCCAATAAATGAATCCCATTTGGATGACACCTATATGTGGGACACACGTAAGTGCCAAAATATTATAATACACCCCCTTAATCCAAAAGGGGTGACATATGCTTATTAGAGAGGAAGCCTCGATGCTTTTTTCTGTCTCATGCCTTAGTCAACATATGTGCAATAATTTCTCCAGTAGGCAGGTACCTCAACACTATCTACTTGCATTTAACTGCATCACCTATATAGTTATTTTGAACATCAATATTTTTGGTCCCTAAATGGAACACTTGGTTTTCTACCAAAGCAATGGCACTCTGGTTATTGAAATACACAAAGGCAAACCCTTGTGGCTTATGTGTATCCTCTAAGACCTTTCTGAACCAATTTAATTCCTGTGAAGCCACTAAGTAAGCTCTATACTCAGCCTCTGTTGACAAAAAACGTATTTAAACTACCTTCTTGGACATCCATGACACTAGATTCTTACCCAAAGTTTTGTTGAAAAATCCAAATTGCAAATGCAATATTTGGTCTGGTAAAATGTCCCAAACAATTCAGAAAACCAATAGTTGACTTATAATCATTCCAAAAATGAACAAACTCCAGATTCTCTTCATCTTTGGACTTCTCCAAATGGATGTTTGACTGCATTGGAGTACCAAAATCCTTTGCATCTTCTAATCCATACTACTTAAGAAGTTCCCCAACATAACGGCCCTGATTTTTCTGAGTACCACAGAGGAGAACACCAAAATAACTAAAACCACTATGGAAATGGCGCCACTAACTATCAGTAATTCTTCAGCTTAGATATTTCCATCACTTACCAGAAAGAACCAAAGCAGAAGTGCAATGCACGCTGAATTTGGTAGATTCACCAAACCAAGGGAATACACAAAACATCAGGCTTTAGAAAGCCATTTGAGGACAGAAAAAACCAAGACCAGACCCAACAGGGAGTAAGGAATCAGGTGAGATTCTTACCCTCAGACCAATCAAACTTGAACCAGACCAAAATGTGAACTGACACAACTGCTACTTCTAATTTCCACCAGATACCAAACAAGGAAAAATCCTTATAAGCATGAAAAAAACTTACAAATAATTGCTCCTTTTTCTTCTCTCTTCCTGTTAGATTGAATCAAACACATTTTTTAAACCTATTCACAATGATTTTCCATTAATCTAAGTTTTCAAAGATCCTGCATTACAATCATCTGAAATCAAGCCATAAACTATAAACCAGTTTGAAGAATGATTTTTAGACTCTATTTTCAGAATTCTAGTATTCATCATTTCTGCACCCTTTGAATTTTATCATGATCCAATTTGATTTCATGATTAAACTTAGTAACCTACATCCCAAGCGCCTTTTTTGCAAGAGCAAGATCTTTGATCTTGAACTCTTTCTAAAGTATCTCCTTTACTTTATCCTTGCCATTAACAATTTTAATAATGCCATGTATCCAAGAAATGAGTAAAGCATACTTTCTATGAAATAGACATGGATCATCCTCAATAATTTTTAATCCTATCTCTACAAGTTTCTGAATCATGGTACTATACCATGACATGGCTTACTGCTTCAAATATCTTCAGCTTGAGGACATATTCCCCTTTCTCTGCTGATGAGAAACTTCTTATGCAGATTTTATTCATGTTTTCCAGTTTGGTTTCAACCAATAATCCTCTCAAACCATCAGGAATTTACATATAAACAGTCTCCTACTCCTCAATTTTTGCATTCAATTACGCTGTTACAAGATTAGCTTGTCTGATTGTTTCACACAACTCCACTGCAGGAGCAATTATAAACCTGAGCGTGGAAAACCTTCCAGTTGGAGAGAAATTTCCTTTGTAATATATACCCTCTTTCTGTTTGGAGCCTTGTGCAACACATCCTTCATTGAATGTCGTCAAAACTCCATTAGTTTCAAACTTTTTATTCAACACTAATTTAGACCCAACTATTTTCTTTCATTTTGGAAATAAATCTTGCTTAACCACTTCAAAAACACTATTATTCTCCAAAGAATCAAACTCTTCATAAATATATTTCTTGCAGTTGGCTCTTGCATCAGAATTCATAGCTTGGCCATAGCTATTTGGGTTAACCCTGTTACCCATCTCCGAACTCAAGTCCAGAATTTCATTAAGCATAAATTGTTCCCTGGATGTATATTCCTCATATTTTTCAGGGGAATAATGGGAATTCCATTCCCCATACCTATCAACCCTTAATTTCATCCTACCGCTCCTTCTTGTGAATATAAAGATTAGGATGAGATTCTCAATTTGAATGAGTTTGATGAGGTTGAGGGTGAATATTATGAAGCCAAGAGGAGCAAATCTGGGGATCTAAGTAGGGAATTCTGGATTGAGGGAAGTAGGAACAGATCAGGTTTGTTTACTCAAGGTTCATCTGAATTAAATAAAATAATTACAAAGTGGCTGAGAAGTGGTTGAACAAAGAGATAAAAATTGATAGGAAATATTCAATACTGATTCATTGGAGACCACAAAATTTGGAGGAATACAAGACCAGTTGCACTCTAGATTCAGGCAACACTAATAGTAGGCAAAAATTATCCCACTTCTAACCCAATTTGGAGGCTCAGCAGGTTTTGAATTCACAGACTCCCTTGAAGCTTGTCAGCCTCCTGGATACCAAGACTATTGCTTTCTGTTAGCTACCACAGGTAATAGAATAAATAATAAATATATTCTTTGGTAAATGCAGCAAAAATCTGTAAAATATTTGTATAAAGCAATTGCAAGGTTGAATGGTTTTGTTATGATTGAATATTATTAATCAATATGAAGAAATTGATTATTGAATGAATAAATAGAGGGCCCACAATAATGTTGGCAATCTTCAAAAAATTTTCTTCAGGTAATTCACTTTGAAAACACATAGGCCTGGTTACTTTGCAACCTTTCATTTATATTATTAAAGGAGATATTGTCCAAAGATAATATAGAATATAAAATATATAATGGAGTGGCAGGGATTTGTAAACAATCTTCCACAACAGAAAAATGATAATGAACTCACTGGTATTTTATTTAATCCTTTGGGTACCTTTTTGGAATGTGTACTGATGGGTCAAACCTTTATCTGGGGTAAAAAGGTTGTTCAGCAGTCTAAATTGATAAAAAGAATTCGGGATGGACAATATTAATCAGAATCAAGTGAGAAATCACTTCCTTATCTCCAAGAAGTATTTGATTACCTTCTCAGGGTTTCTGGATGTAAATATAACTGTTTTGGGGTATCAACAACCTCAAAAAGAGCTCTTTATTTTTAGCTTTTTTGGTTCACAATTCTGTCCTTCTGAGGGCTACAGGGGCTCAAAGGGACAGGTGCTCAGGCTAGCAGGGTAACCATTGGTAGCCCATCTTTTGTTCTTGGGGCTATAACACAGGTAGCATCTGATTCTAAAGGGTATGGTAATTATTCTATTTTTTGATTGATTTTTTGACATGTGAATAACACCTATTTATCCACGTGATCATTATTCCATTAATTAGCCTAAGTAAAAATTCCCATTTTTTTATTATACCTTCTTAGTAAAAATTCCTACGGGTAATCTAATGTAAGATGATTTCTTATTATGTATTAGCTGATGGGAACAAAATAATAATAATAATTTTGGTCATTATTTTTTAAATTTTGTTGATTTACTTAAGTAATAATCAAATAAAAATATACGCTAGGGGAGTAAATTTAATATATTGAAATATTTAGTATTCTCCTTATTTATGTGAAATACTGATATCTTGCAGTTCTCACAATTTTATTATTAAAATATTTTAAGATGTTTCTGAAGCTTTAGTTATCTTATTTTCAAAATTTTGGTATTTTCTCATTACATTTTGTAAAAATATGTAAAAATTTTATTCAAGCTTTTTATATAGTTTTATGTATTTTTAGAGAATCTACTATCCACAGGGACATTTATTACATATGTGGAAAGTCCCCATATTAGTAGTAGTACCTTTACGCGGTACCTCAGCTTCTCATGCTGTCTTTCAGCCTGTCAGCCTGTAGTCCCACAGCTGTGTACTTGTCAGTTTCCCGGGACTTCATACTTGGCTTGTGAGGATAGCAAGATGGGGCAGCAGTGATGTTGCTCAGCCGCGCGCAGATTTATCATGCGGGAATTCTGATAATTCACATTTCCCCCATGACTCCTTCATTTCACAGAATTCATGGATTCTGACTTCATTTTTACCATGAAACCTATATTCAGGGTACCATCTGAATTATTAGAATGGCCAAAATATCAAGGCAGTGCCTTTTGGCAATTTTCATAAATTATTTAAAATTATACAGATTGTGAGGGACAAGCCGTTCAAGGACGCGAAACTGCTCGACGTGGAGACCCCGGTTGTCAAGGTAGGGGTTGTGGAGGCGGGCGTTCAGCTGCCGCTCCAGCAGACCAGGCGGTACGCGATTCTTTGTGACTACTTGCGGGACCTTTGTTTTCCCAATGGAACTATAGACAAGGACATGCAATGGGCGAAGCGACAAGTGGGGAACTTCTAGGTACAGGAGGGGCAGCTTTGGTGGCGGAAGAGTCTGGTTCCTCTTGTGGTTACCACTGCAAGGGCGGATCAGGAAGCTATCCTCCAAAGCCTTCATGACAATCTTGGTCATCAAGGGGAGGTCGAAACGCGGAGGCAGGTGAAAGAGCGGTTCTGGTGGCCGGTGGTAGTGCGTGCGGTACGCAAATGGTTGGCGTCCTGCAAAGCCTGTCAATGGCGGAGCGCAAGATTGACTAAGGAAGTCAGAAACCCCTTAGGGGAAGAATCCCTCTTTGTTTGAGTCTCGCTTGATGTCGTCCACATCAAGGCCGGTAAGTTTGCCTATCTGCTCCTTGTGCGGGACAACCTGTCCAGTTGGGCCAAGGCACGTCCGATGGTCAAGCTCTTGGCGCACTAAGTTGCTCTATTTCTGGAGGAAGATTGGTTCGCGCGGTACAGGTTGCTTCGTCTGGTTACAGTGGACAGAGGGGCTGAGTTTTGCGGCCATTTGGTTGAGTTGGTGAAGAGTTGTGGAGCCAAGTTTGGCCGGGTAACGGAGTACTATCCCGAGGGGGCTGGCATGATTGAACGCGGGCATCAACTAATCAAGTACAGCCTGGTCAAGATGTGCGGGGAAGACGAGAAGCGCTGGCAGGAGACCCTTCCAATGGTTCTGCTTGCGGATTGGATTTTGGTGAAGCGGTCAACAGGCTACTTGCCGTACGAGTTAATTTTTGGGCAGCGCCCCGTGCTTCCAGTGGACATTGAGTTGGAGACGTTCCTGGGGGTTGACTGGTGGAAGGTGAAGATTTCCACCAAATTGCTTGAGGCTCGCGCCAGACAGGTCCTTTAATGGGACGGGATGCTTGCAAAGGCCGCAGAACGTCTGAAGAAGACTTGGACGGCATTGGTGCGCTATTGGGAAAAGCACTGCTGGCATTGTCTCTGGGATCTCTGGCGGAAGGGGGATTTGGTGCTCCTGTACAACCAAAGTCTGGAGTCTCAGTGGGGGAAGTTGTTTGCTAACCGGTGGAACGGCCCGTTCCGCGTGTCTTCCAAGTTTGAGGGTGGCAGCTATCAGTTGGAGGAATTAGACAGTCCTCCGCTGAAATGAAAGGCGGCGGCTTTGCATGTCAAGGGCTTCTGTGTGCAAGGATTTACCTCGTTTGAAAAAACAGCGGAAGGGGGTGACGGATCTGACAAGGGGAGTGTGGAGCGCGGCAATGGTGTAGGAATGCAATCCGGGGATTTGTCTTTGGGTGGAGAAGCGGAGACCGTGCCTTTGCAAAGGAGTAGGCAGTCGCGACCAGCTGGGGACAGTGGCCAAGTTGGGGGGGAGGTAGAGGGGTTAGGGGATAAGTTTTGATTTGGTGAGGGGGTGCTCTAGCCGGTTCACAGCCGGAACAACTAGACACCCCAGAATGTTTGTTTCTCTATGTTTCTTTCTTATCTGGATTGTGGGGTCTTTGCTGGCTTGGTGTTTTTGCAGGAAATGTGGGCGCGGCATGAAGCCGGGTCCATAAACGCTAGGAAAAGCCCCGCGGAACCAGGACGCGTGGACCATCCTGCGGATGGGGGAAGCAGGACAAAGAGCAATTTGCGGGCGGTCTAAGGGTTTCGCTTGAAAAAAAAAAGTGTTCTTTTCTATTTTTCTTCTCTGTTGGTTTCTTTTTCTCTTTTTCTTTTCTCTCAGGATATCTCAAGGATGGGTGGTTGGTATGGGACTAAGCTTGATTTGTTGAGGGGGTGCTCTGGCCGGTTCACAGCAGGGACAACTAGACACCCCAGAATGTCCGTTCTCTTACTCTCTCTCTCTCTTCCCTTACGGTGGCGCGCCCTGGTGTTTGGTTTTTGTGTTGTTACAGGATGGGAACGGGGAACTGTGTGGCAGTTTGTCTGGGGCGGTCCAGGTGCCTCTTTTGGAACGGCTAGTCACTTACGGTTGCTCACAAAGCAAAGCGCGTTGACGCGGACTCAATCTCAAGCTCACTCTCCCAAAGCGCGGTCGCGCGCTTTTTCTTGGAAGGTTAGGACCTTGCGCAGATATGTGTATTTTCTTAATGAAAATTAAGCACAGTACAACCAAAAAGAAGAAAAGAGGAAAGGAAGAAGGGAAAGGGGGTAGTAAGAGTGGTGGGGGTGGGAGTGGAATTAGCGGGGGTAGTGGTATGGTGAAGCAATGGAAGACTTCTGGGGACAGAAATGAAGTTGGGGGGGGATGTGGTGTCAATTTATAGACACGGATTGGGAACTGCGTCACGGCTGCGCGCTCAGCATTGGAGGCAAGCGGGCTCAGCATTAGGGTATGAGGAGTGCTCAGCAGCAGCCGCTGTTTGGCTCCGCACCTAGTGGACGGGTCGGGCTCATCATAGAATGCGGCGTGTGCGGCAATCCGCGCCAGAGATTGGATTCAGAAGGTAGCGCGCTCAACTAGGTTTGCGGGCGCGCCGGTTCGGATACGTAGGGGCGGAGCAATCCGCGGGCTATAAAGGAACCAATGGAGCGCCCGTGCAAGCGCGCGGATCATGTCGGATATTACCAGACACCCACAACGGGCGTGGACAAACGAATACGGAAAGGCGCCGGGGGCTCCGAGTAGGGCGCGGTGCAGGGACTGCGTCATGAGAAGGACAAACTGGATGGACGGAACAGCGTACGGACGTTTGGGGGGAGTTTGGTATGGAGGTGGGGAGAGGAGGCTAGGGTTTCTGTTTTGCGATTGTTTTCTGTTTCTTTGTCATACTGTTATTTGCGCTTCTACTTAGGTTATGGTTGAGGGGAAGGACTTATCCTCACTCTCAAATCCGGGTTGGGGAGGAGGGAGGCATGGAATGCAGGAAGGGAATCAGACCATCACATCTTCTGATTGGATCACTCATCTCACCAGGAGATTAAAGGAACTCATACTGGATACAAATCCAGGTGGAAAGTTGTTAGGATTGAAGGATTGGCAATTTCACTCTCTCTCTACTTTTCTTTAACTTTTTATCTCCTTTTTCTATCTCTCATTTCAAGTGCAACTCTGGCATCCCCATCTCCTTTCAAACGCAGGGGACCGTTAACTTCCAAACCTTGGGACAATTATAGGGGGATAAAATTTATTCTTTCCACACTGTCCCAGCCTGAAAAGTCAAAATGACAACTTTGGTGGGCCAGACCGGCTGGCCAAGTTTTTCCCAAATGCAGAAAATGCCCAGTAATGGCCCCTCAAGCCCATTTGTTGGGGGGACCCTTCTATCCCAACAGGGCCATGATGGCCCATGTAACAAACAACTTATTTCATGTATTTTGACATGGTTTCCCAAAATCAGTGACATACAAACAGGCTTGTGTTGTCTGTGTGGTTGTCCAATGGGCTGTAGAGGCCAATAAATGAATCCCATTTGGATGACACCTATATGTGGGACACACGTAAGTGCCAAAATATTATAATACACCCCCTTAATCCAAAAGGGGTGACATATGCTTATTAGAGAGGAAGCCTCGATGCTTTTTTCTGTCTCATGCCTTAGTCAACATATGTGCAATAATTTCTCCAGTAGGCAGGTACCTCAACACTATCTACTTGCATTTAACTGCATCACCTATATAGTTATTTTGAACATCAATATTTTTGGTCCCTAAATGGAACACTTGGTTTTCTACCAAAGCAATGGCACTCTGGTTATTGAAATACACAAAGGCAAACCCTTGTGGCTTATGTGTATCCTCTAAGACCTTTCTGAACCAATTTAATTCCTGTGAAGCCACTAAGTAAGCTCTATACTCAGCCTCTGTTGACAAAAAACGTATTTAAACTACCTTCTTGGACATCCATGACACTAGATTCTTACCCAAAGTTTTGTTGAAAAATCCAAATTGCAAATGCAATATTTGGTCTGGTAAAATGTCCCAAACAATTCAGAAAACCAATAGTTGACTTATAATCATTCCAAAAATGAACAAACTCCAGATTCTCTTCATCTTTGGACTTCTCCAAATGGATGTTTGACTGCATTGGAGTACCAAAATCCTTTGCATCTTCTAATCCATACTACTTAAGAAGTTCCCCAACATAACGGCCCTGATTTTTCTGAGTACCACAGAGGAGAACACCAAAATAACTAAAACCACTATGGAAATGGCGCCACTAACTATCAGTAATTCTTCAGCTTAGATATTTCCATCACTTACCAGAAAGAACCAAAGCAGAAGTGCAATGCACGCTGAATTTGGTAGATTCACCAAACCAAGGGAATACACAAAACATCAGGCTTTAGAAAGCCATTTGAGGACAGAAAAAACCAAGACCAGACCCAACAGGGAGTAAGGAATCAGGTGAGATTCTTACCCTCAGACCAATCAAACTTGAACCAGACCAAAATGTGAACTGACACAACTGCTACTTCTAATTTCCACCAGATACCAAACAAGGAAAAATCCTTATAAGCATGAAAAAAACTTACAAATAATTGCTCCTTTTTCTTCTCTCTTCCTGTTAGATTGAATCAAACACATTTTTTAAACCTATTCACAATGATTTTCCATTAATCTAAGTTTTCAAAGATCCTGCATTACAATCATCTGAAATCAAGCCATAAACTATAAACCAGTTTGAAGAATGATTTTTAGACTCTATTTTCAGAATTCTAGTATTCATCATTTCTGCACCCTTTGAATTTTATCATGATCCAATTTGATTTCATGATTAAACTTAGTAACCTACATCCCAAGCGCCTTTTTTGCAAGAGCAAGATCTTTGATCTTGAACTCTTTCTAAAGTATCTCCTTTACTTTATCCTTGCCATTAACAATTTTAATAATGCCATGTATCCAAGAAATGAGTAAAGCATACTTTCTATGAAATAGACATGGATCATCCTCAATAATTTTTAATCCTATCTCTACAAGTTTCTGAATCATGGTACTATACCATGACATGGCTTACTGCTTCAAATATCTTCAGCTTGAGGACATATTCCCCTTTCTCTGCTGATGAGAAACTTCTTATGCAGATTTTATTCATGTTTTCCAGTTTGGTTTCAACCAATAATCCTCTCAAACCATCAGGAATTTACATATAAACAGTCTCCTACTCCTCAATTTTTGCATTCAATTACGCTGTTACAAGATTAGCTTGTCTGATTGTTTCACACAACTCCACTGCAGGAGCAATTATAAACCTGAGCGTGGAAAACCTTCCAGTTGGAGAGAAATTTCCTTTGTAATATATACCCTCTTTCTGTTTGGAGCCTTGTGCAACACATCCTTCATTGAATGTCGTCAAAACTCCATTAGTTTCAAACTTTTTATTCAACACTAATTTAGACCCAACTATTTTCTTTCATTTTGGAAATAAATCTTGCTTAACCACTTCAAAAACACTATTATTCTCCAAAGAATCAAACTCTTCATAAATATATTTCTTGCAGTTGGCTCTTGCATCAGAATTCATAGCTTGGCCATAGCTATTTGGGTTAACCCTGTTACCCATCTCCGAACTCAAGTCCAGAATTTCATTAAGCATAAATTGTTCCCTGGATGTATATTCCTCATATTTTTCAGGGGAATAATGGGAATTCCATTCCCCATACCTATCAACCCTTAATTTCATCCTACCGCTCCTTCTTGTGAATATAAAGATTAGGATGAGATTCTCAATTTGAATGAGTTTGATGAGGTTGAGGGTGAATATTATGAAGCCAAGAGGAGCAAATCTGGGGATCTAAGTAGGGAATTCTGGATTGAGGGAAGTAGGAACAGATCAGGTTTGTTTACTCAAGGTTCATCTGAATTAAATAAAATAATTACAAAGTGGCTGAGAAGTGGTTGAACAAAGAGATAAAAATTGATAGGAAATATTCAATACTGATTCATTGGAGACCACAAAATTTGGAGGAATACAAGACCAGTTGCACTCTAGATTCAGGCAACACTAATAGTAGGCAAAAATTATCCCACTTCTAACCCAATTTGGAGGCTCAGCAGGTTTTGAATTCACAGACTCCCTTGAAGCTTGTCAGCCTCCTGGATACCAAGACTATTGCTTTCTGTTAGCTACCACAGGTAATAGAATAAATAATAAATATATTCTTTGGTAAATGCAGCAAAAATCTGTAAAATATTTGTATAAAGCAATTGCAAGGTTGAATGGTTTTGTTATGATTGAATATTATTAATCAATATGAAGAAATTGATTATTGAATGAATAAATAGAGGGCCCACAATAATGTTGGCAATCTTCAAAAAATTTTCTTCAGGTAATTCACTTTGAAAACACATAGGCCTGGTTACTTTGCAACCTTTCATTTATATTATTAAAGGAGATATTGTCCAAAGATAATATAGAATATAAAATATATAATGGAGTGGCAGGGATTTGTAAACAATCTTCCACAACAGAAAAATGATAATGAACTCACTGGTATTTTATTTAATCCTTTGGGTACCTTTTTGGAATGTGTACTGATGGGTCAAACCTTTATCTGGGGTAAAAAGGTTGTTCAGCAGTCTAAATTGATAAAAAGAATTCGGGATGGACAATATTAATCAGAATCAAGTGAGAAATCACTTCCTTATCTCCAAGAAGTATTTGATTACCTTCTCAGGGTTTCTGGATGTAAATATAACTGTTTTGGGGTATCAACAACCTCAAAAAGAGCTCTTTATTTTTAGCTTTTTTGGTTCACAATTCTGTCCTTCTGAGGGCTACAGGGGCTCAAAGGGACAGGTGCTCAGGCTAGCAGGGTAACCATTGGTAGCCCATCTTTTGTTCTTGGGGCTATAACACAGGTAGCATCTGATTCTAAAGGGTATGGTAATTATTCTATTTTTTGATTGATTTTTTGACATGTGAATAACACCTATTTATCCACGTGATCATTATTCCATTAATTAGCCTAAGTAAAAATTCCCATTTTTTTATTATACCTTCTTAGTAAAAATTCCTACGGGTAATCTAATGTAAGATGATTTCTTATTATGTATTAGCTGATGGGAACAAAATAATAATAATAATTTTGGTCATTATTTTTTAAATTTTGTTGATTTACTTAAGTAATAATCAAATAAAAATATACGCTAGGGGAGTAAATTTAATATATTGAAATATTTAGTATTCTCCTTATTTATGTGAAATACTGATATCTTGCAGTTCTCACAATTTTATTATTAAAATATTTTAAGATGTTTCTGAAGCTTTAGTTATCTTATTTTCAAAATTTTGGTATTTTCTCATTACATTTTGTAAAAATATGTAAAAATTTTATTCAAGCTTTTTATATAGTTTTATGTATTTTTAGAGAATCTACTATCCACAGGGACATTTATTACATATGTGGAAAGTCCCCATATTAGTAGTAGTACCTTTACGCGGTACCTCAGCTTCTCATGCTGTCTTTCAGCCTGTCAGCCTGTAGTCCCACAGCTGTGTACTTGTCAGTTTCCCGGGACTTCATACTTGGCTTGTGAGGATAGCAAGATGGGGCAGCAGTGATGTTGCTCAGCCGCGCGCAGATTTATCATGCGGGAATTCTGATAATTCACATTTCCCCCATGACTCCTTCATTTCACAGAATTCATGGATTCTGACTTCATTTTTACCATGAAACCTATATTCAGGGTACCATCTGAATTATTAGAATGGCCAAAATATCAAGGCAGTGCCTTTTGGCAATTTTCATAAATTATTTAAAATTATACAGATTGTGAATTTGAGGTTGGTGTCAGTGCGTGACGCTACCTTAAATTTTTTTGTAGAATCATAATTTTAAATAATTTTCTTGATATTATTTCTACTTTAATATTTGATTGTTCATTTTTTCCCCTTCATTTTGCTGCTACTTTTGCAGCTTGCTCTGCAATAGTAGCAAGCTGACAAAGCTTGTACTGAACCCTCTGGTGGAATTTCTGCCGTCTCCTCATCTTCTGGAAATACATGTTACTAATCCTTTGCTGGTGAAATAGGCTCTAGTTCCATTTCTTGCTTTGAAGCAGCAACATATTTGCTCCTATTGAGTGGAAAGGTACTTCCCTCAAATTTTACATCCCTACAACAGAGAAACATCCTGGATTTCTGGGAATATATCCAATATGAATTGCTTATTAAATCATAACCAATGAGCAACCCTGTTCTTTCTCTAGGATCCAATTTGCCAATCACCTCATTATGGTGGAAACTGTAATACACCAAAAAACCTATTTTTCTAAGGTGGAACATTTTGGGTTGTTGCTTCCAAAACCTATAATGGGGAATTTTCCCATCAACACTCAAAATATTATGCAAAATAAAAACTGTAGATAAAAACTCAGCCCATTAGAACTTTTGTAGACAAGATGAATCCATAATAGTTCTGAATTAATTTAAAAAATTCCTATTCATTCTTTCCACTATTCCATTATTTCATGGATTACTTGCAGCTTTAAAAATATGAGTGATACCATAATAACTGAAAAACTTCTCAAACTCTTTACTCACAAACTCAACCCTTCCATCAGTTATTACCCTTTTGATCTCCTTCATCAAAACATGCTGTTTCAAGAACTTGAAGATTATGGAAATCTAATCTGTGGTTTGATACTTTGATCTTATTGTTTTCACCCATAAAAAATTAGTTTCTGTATCAGCTAAATTGATGAAGTTCCTTCCCCCTTCAAGAGAACTGGGGATGATTGACCCTTCCAAATCAATGGAAATTTCCTCTCTAGGTATCATAGTTCTTTCTCTTCTCTTTTAGAAAACATTTCTATTCTTGGCCCCTAATTTACAACTTTCACAGTTTTCTTCCTTTACCCTATCACCATTTCTACAGTGAGCCACTGTGCTCAGAGATTAAATCTTAAATAAATCTGCACAAAGCAACTGATTCCAAACTTTTCCCCAAAGAAAAGTTCTCCCTTTCAAATCATGAACAACAAAATCTATCTTCTTTAAGATAATCAATCTTACTCCATCAAAGCTTGTGGTAATTAACAAAGTAAATTACTTAATTCTCTCATACGCTAACTCTCTCATTGGGGACATATTCCCACAATTGGAAGTCCTTCCAAGCTAACTCAAATTGCTTTTTTAGATCTAATAATTGAAACCCTATACCCTCAGAGCCACATTTTCTATAGAAATGTTGAACTTTATTATTGGAAGAAACCAGGACCACTTCCAGTTCATTCAAAGGATATGAGGGGCCAATTAAAACAGAAGAATAGTCATGAAGGAGAAGAGTATCAAAACAAAGAATACCAATGGTTGTATTGGACGGATTATTCTCTACTGATTTAGAACAGGCAGGAAGCTTGGAATTGATGGCAACAAACTTGGCAGCTGGGACAATTATGGCATGATTATGAGGAATCTGAAGAGAAGTAGAAGATTCTTCTGTCTGTTTGAGGAGGTAGGTGGGGACCAAAGATAAATGAAAATGAGTGAGAAATGACAGTGAGAAATAATCTGAGTAGAATGAAGGTCAGTAATTGAAATGGACATTGGATCACCAGTCACTGGGTCATACCGGTTAAGGTTTCATCAAGGGAATTGATCCAGAAGCAATGATTGTGGGGGTAGGATGATGGAAATGCAATGGATGAGATGGAGATGAAGGAAGGTGAAGATGAGAACAAACTGATGAAGCAGCAACACCAATGATCAATGTCACATGAGCAAGGCCAAGCGCATTTTCTCAGTCTGGAGTATGAGCACTGGATTGAGACCCTAGTGATTTCCAAACCCCCTCTTGATTCAATTTCCATGAGATATTTATATCTCAGGAGCAGATGTGAGCTACAAGTATATCAATCAATGCCTTAATTTCCGGTTTATTGAGAGCGTTGGCTAACATGTGGTCCAATTGGATCAGGAGGATTTCAATTTTGCTGTTAAGGAGGTCTTCTCTGAGACGCTTGGTTTTGATGTTGATAAATTTTGTTTTTGAGTTGGTGCCAAATTTCTTTACTTTATCATCAAGACCTTTGTTGTGGATCAGGTGGACACTAGGGACCAAATAGCAATTCCAAAGCTCATTGATTAGATGCTTTATCCATCTAGCCTTGAGTTGAGAGTTTCTGAGAGCATTTCACTCAGCTTTGGCGGAGGAGAAAATCCCATTGCGTTTTTTGCGGCTGGTCCAGTATAAGGGAGCAACAAACAGGCTGCAGATGAGTCCAGTTTGAGAGCAATAAGTTTTGGGGTCATCTTCCCGCGTTGCATTGCTTGAGCAGATCAGGGAATGTGAGTTGTTCTTTTTTGAGAGGATGAGTTTGAGATTTTTGGTTCCCGCCAGGTATCTCCACACCCAAAAAAGTTCATTCCAGTGGGAGATGCTTGTTTTGTTGCTGAATTGTGCAAGGTTGGAGACGGAAAATGAAATGTCAGGATAAGCTAGAGCAGCAATGCAATTGAACCTCCCAATGTGAATTCTGAAATTCTCTTTGAGTTTGGCAAATTGGATGAGTTCTGCTTTGGAGGCCAGAGTGAGTTGGAGACCAGGGGTGCAGGGCATTAAGATGGGCTTGAGGCAAACGCTTTTCAGTGCCCCTGGACCCTTGTCAATGTGCACAGGTAGAAAGAGGCTAATCTTGGTAGCTGATTGATTGAATTTCATACCCAACAAGGTATTGGGGCAATTGCTTGATGAGTTTGTAAATTTCTTCAATAATAGCCTCTCAAAGTCTTGGGAGTTGCCACACACCAGGAGATTTTCCACGTGGAAAAAGAGCGCAAACTCCTTGGACCTGTTGGTATGCAAGCAAGGATCAACATCTGAGGGAGTGTAGCCTAGGCTTTCAATACAGTTGCAGAGTGTTGTACCAGTTTCTTGGAGCCTTTTTGAGTCCATATATGGCTTTCTTCAGCTTGAGGATTGGGAATTTTCTGTTCCAGCCAGGCGGTTGGCGGATGAAAAATTATTCTTTCAAGTAAGCTTGCAGGAAAGCACATTTCACTTCAAGATGAAGGATGTTGAGGCCTTTATGCAGAGACAGCAGCAGTAGAGCCCAAAGAGAAGTGGTCTTCCCCATTGGAGCATAGGTGTGAAAGTAATCAACCCCATACTATTGCATGTACCCTTGAACACAGGACCTTGATTTGTGAGTGGGAGGTTAGCCATGAGGGTTTTCTTTCAATTGGAAGAAATAAGTTGTATCTAGGATGGTTAATGGTTTGGGGCCTTAATAGTCCTCCCAGACTGCAAGCACTTTTTGGGTATTGTTTTCCTTTTTTAGGGAAGCTGACCAAGCTGGCATCTTCAGAGCCTCAGTGACGGACTTGGGCCCATTGGTATTGATGAATCTTTCACAATCTTCTTTCTGAAGAATTTTTTGATTGCAAAGGGCTTGAGGTTTGGATGGTGGGACTAGACAGTTGTTGACCTGATCAATGCTATTTGAATATTCATCTTCTGAAATATTGGGTTTGGTTTTGATTTCTGTCCTGATGGAGCTTGGAGAACCCAGTTTGCTTTGTTGAGTGATTATTTTGGAGTCGTCTGAAATAGAAACTGAAGTGGAGAATCCTGGATTCTCAAACCACGCATCCAAGAGGTCTGAGTCATATGATTGGATGGAGAAATTTGGGTTGATACCTCCAAACTTGACATGTTTGGTTTCAAATATTCATCCAGATTGGTTAAGAACCCAATATCAATGGATTCTTGGTGCATATCCAATCACAACTCTGGCTTTACCTTTCTCTTCAAATTTGGACAAGGAATTCTTGTCTTTGATGTTCAGGTAGGTCAGGTGCAATCTGATGGGCTTCAAGTAATCAGAAGGAAGAGAGTTTCTGTGCATGAGTACCCAGGGGTAAAGCTCACCAGTAGCTTTGGGTATTAGATTCAAACACACGGCACAGGCTTTGATTGTCTTGTGCCAAAGGTTCTGAGGGAGTTTATTCAAAGAGTGAGTAGCCCTAAACGCTTCAGAAAGTGTTCTGTTTGCTGGTTTGGCTCTTTTATAATGCTGGGGATGATAATCTTTTGAGACAATTTGCTTTATTGATTTAGATTCAAGGAATTCCTTTAGCTTGTTGTTGATGAATTCTGATCCTTCAATTTGGTTGGGAAGTAACCACGCTTGTGGTTTTTGTTTTTAAGGATGAAGACCAGCACATCAGCGGCCTCAGTTTTGAGTTTCAGGGGAAAGGCACCAATGTAGCCAGAGAAGTTGTTGACCAAAGTGAGAGAGTATCTTTGATGGCTTTTGGACTGCGGTGATATTGGTCCAATGAGATCAAGATGAATTTTTTTGAAGACTTTGGTTTCAGGTTTGGAGCAGGCTGAGATGGAATTCTTTTTAATCTTTCCGCAATTGCATCCAATGCAGACAAAGCTGCTGTTGATCTCTTACCCAACTGATTTCCCCAGGTATTTTTCCATTTGAACAATGCTGGCATGTCCCAAGCTTCTGTGAAGGTTATGAACTTTGCCATTAGTCATCTGAAGGGCAAAAAGTGGATTTGGTGATAAAATACAGATGCACTCAGGTAATGTGCATAGGAGTGTGTAATCCAAATGGAATGCAAAAATGGGCCTCCGCATCCCATTGGACATCACGTGGGCCACGTTGTCCTATGTGGGTGTTATTGGTTTTGGGCATTTGGGTGCCAAAACACGTTTTTATGGTCTTTTGGGACATGGGCCCTCACGGTCCACCAGGGTGGATGGGCCACCCAAGCCAGATGGCCTTATTTGGGCATAGAAGGGCCCAAGCTTTATTATGGACATACTTGGCCAGACGGGCTGGCCCGCCAAAGTATGTAATTCTCATGATTTGGGCTTGGGGTGGCCCATTGGGGCCGCCGCCCCTGTCGCGGCCCGCTTGGGGCTGATGCCTGCTTGGGGCTGTTAAAATGTGGATGAACTCAGGTAATGTGCATAGGAGTGTGTAATACAAATGGGATGCAAAAATGGGCCTCCACGGCCCATTGGACATCATGTGGGCCACATGGGCCTATGTGGGTGTAATTGGTTTTGGGCATTTGGGCGCCAAAACACGTTTTTATGGTCTTTTGGGACACGGGCCCTCATGGGGCCGCCAAGGTGGATGGGCCACCCAAGCCAGATGGGCTTATTTGGGCATAAAAGGGCCCAAGCTTTATTATGGACATACTTGGCCAGAAGGGCTGGCCCGCCAAAGTATGGAATTCTCACAATTCGGGCTTGAGGTGGCCCAGTGGTGCCGCCGCGCCTGTCGCGGCCCGCTAGGGGCTTCTGCCCTTGTCGGGGCCCATTTGGGGCCGCCTGTGTTCCTTGGTATGGCCCACGCAGGGCTGTTGCCCGGCCAAGGGATCCCGCGTGGTGGGATGCTGTGCGGGCCCAGCTGGACGCGCTAGGCGACTAGCGCCACGGAGCCGGGGCTCGCAGCCCCGGCTCCCTCCCCCTCCCCTTTCTTGCCGTTGCAAGGGGGATGGGGGCAAGCTGGCTGGGTTGAACCAGCCAGCAACCGACCGCTACAGTACGGTTGGTCGGGGCAGGGGGGACATGACCACCCCCTTGCCCAAGGAGGTGGCGGCGCCAGCCGCAAGGGTAGCAACCGGGCAGGTGGGGGGGAATTCATCACCCCCCCACCATTGATTGGTTGAGGCGACCGAGCAGGAGAGGGGCGCTCTCCCCCCCCCTTTACCAAGGGGGAGGAGCGATGGGCCTGGGGGGACCTGATCACCTCCCAGGCCAATTTACTTGACGACGCCCTGGGGGTATTGACCCCCAGGGGCCCTGGTGAGGGGATTTGACTGCCCCCACCAGGGATTTGAGAGAAAGAGGGGGGGGACAGCATGTCTGCTGGTCACACCCCCCCATGTGAGTCTGAGATGGGACTCAGGTGTTCCCTGGGTCCCACCTGGCCCATTTGAGGGGCCAGGGGCTGGCTGCATGAGTCAACCAGCCCATAAACAAGGCAATGAGGTCATAATGGCTGGATGTAACAGACAACCAGCCAAGGGGATTGAACATTTAAGGGGCTGGTTCAGCCCCATTGAGGTGGACACACCAGAAATAACCAGAATAGGCTGGTTGTAAGGGTACAGGGACTGATCCCATGTGGGCTGATGTAGTCCAAACCAAGTAAAAAGGCCAGTAGAGCCTGTAGAGCTCTTTTGGGGCGGAAAATTTGCCTTTTGGCTTGTTGTATCATGGGCTCACAAGAGGCCAATCCTTTGTACTTAAGGAGCTCTTCTCCCTGCTGTTTTCCATCCATTCATTCATCATTCCAATCAAATTCATCCAAGATATTGCCCCATTGTGAGAGCCCCATTAGCCAACATTGACACCCAGTGTCCAGCATTTCTTTTACTTTAAATACTGCTCATTTGCCTAAGCTAATTGCTGGCCATAATTTTTACACATTATCAGTACCATCATCATCATTATTTCCAAGCAAGATAGACCCTTATACCTTACTTTGGACAACCTCAAGGACCTCAAGTTTTCCAAGAAGATGTCTTATATCCCAGATTCTAGCTCCACCAAGATAGTTTTGAATAGTCAGAACTATAATGCTTGGGCTTTCCTTATGGACAGTGAGTTGGATAACATCTGTTGTGGGGATATTATGAAAGGAGATGATACTTTGATCAGTTCAGAGGTGGAGAAGAAGGCCTATCATCTTATTCTTAGACACTTGGATGAGCATCATGTAACATGGGTTGCTGATAATCTGTTGGAGGAACAGAAGAGGAAGGGGAGTGTTTTATGGAAAATGCTCAAGTCAAAGTATGCTGGTGAATCTTTTCATCAAAAGGGGATTGATCTCAATAGATTGTTTAAGTTGAAATTTGGCAACTTTAAACAATTTGTGAGGGAAGCTAGACCTAGTATTGCTAAGTTCAAGTCATCTGGGCTGAACATGGATCCTGAGTGTTTTTCACTCTTAATTCTTCAAAACCTGCCAAAAGCATAAGAGTCCTTGGTCAGGACCATATCTCAGTTGGATCCCCTTCCAGGAGAAGAGGATGTGCTGAGAAGGATTGAAAAGGATGATCTTCAATTCGAGATGAAGGAAAGCACAGGAACTGCTCTGGTGGGCAAGACAGGAAAATCTGGGAAGAAGGCAAAGGCCAAAAAGGATTTATCAAAGGTTTTTTTTTATAATTGTCAGAAGAAGGGGCACTATGCAAAGGATTGCAAGGGGGCCAAGAAGGGGAAGAAATCCAACAAAAGTGAAAGGGAAGACAAAGAGGTCAACCTTATCATGGAAAATATTGCTATGGTGGCAATGGATGTTTCAATGGAACAAGCTTTTGTGGAACAAGTCCCCAACAAGAAGGCTTAAATCAAAGAGGATCAAGAAATGCACTTGATTGGTTATGAAGTATGTCATCTTAACCTTGAAAATGAGAACTTATCAGTGGCTGATAATTCTTCATTCCTTACAGGAGGATTGTTGAAGGAGGATGTTCTTGTTTTGATTGATTCTGGTTGTACATACCACATGTTTTTTGAGCCAAATTTGTTTTCAAATATTAGAGATTTTGATGGTTTTGTTAATATTGGCCAAAATGGAATAACAATTCAGATTAAGGGGATTGGAAAAGTTATTCTTGCAAATCACATGGGTTTCAAAATAATTTTTGAGAAAGTGTTCTATGTACCAGATTTGCCTTATAACCTTGTATCTCTTGGAGTGCTCTGGAAAAAGGGTTTCCAGATTTGTTATCTTAAAGAAGATAAGTTTGTTATTGATTTGAATGATAGAACTATCCTGAGTGGACAAGTTTGGAATAAGTTTCTCTGTGCTGACTTGTTCAAGATTTCAGCTCAGAGCACTGTTTCTCACAATAGAAGTGGCCATAAGGTAAAGGACAGCAACTGTGAGGTTTTTAACTTAGGGGCCAAGACCAGGAATGTGTTCTCAAAGAGTAGAGACCACACAGAAGTTCCTATTGAGCAATTCTCCATTGATTTGGAAGGGCCATTTTCACTAGTGTCTCTTGGAGGGGCAAGATATTTCATCAATTTGGTTGATACAGAAACTAATTTTTTTTGGGTAAAACCAATAAGATCAAAGAATCAAAACACAGAGGAGGTTTCAGTAATCTTCAAAGTCTGGAAAAAGAATGTTTTGATGAGGGATATCAAGAGGGTTATTACTGATGGAGGGGGTGAGTTTGTGAGGAAAGATTTTGAGAAACTATTGAATGATTATGGTATCACTCATATAGTTACTACTGCTATTACTCCACAAAACAATCGAATAGTTGAGAGGATGAATAGGACTTTATTGGACAAAGTCAGAAATATTATGGCTCAATCTGGTCTACCAAAGTTTTTATGGGCTGAGTTGGTGTGCACAGTGTGTCTGTTGCACAATATTGTAAGTGTTAATGGGAAGTGTCCTCATTATCAGTTTTGAAAGTCGTACCCCAAAACATCACAACTAAGAAAAATTGGTTGCTTTGTGTATGATAGTGTCCACCATAATGACATGGTTGGAAAGTTATATCCTAGAGCTAGAACAGGGGCACTTTTGGGCTATGACTTAATAAGTAATTCATACAGGATTTATTGTCCAGGGACAAGAAAGGTTATCTGTAGTAGGGATGTAAAATTTTAAGAAATCACCTTTCCACTCAAAAGGGGTGAACCTAGTGCTGTTCAGGAATCACAGCAGGAAATAGAATTGGAGCCTATTTCCCCAGTAGGGGCTGGAGAGAATATCATTAGTGATGATATTGAGGTGGCAGACGTGCCACAGGAGGGTTCAGTACCCACTTCAGGGGAGTCTGTGGAATCAGAACCTGATGAGCCTCCACCTCCAGTTAGAAGGAGTGGCAGGATGAGAATGCCTGTTGATAGGTATGGGGAATGGAATTCTCATTATGCTTCTGCAGAATATGAGGAAGATACACTTCAGGAACAGTGTATGCTTAATGAGATTCTGCAGTTGAGTTCAGAGATGGGTAATAGAGTTAACCCAAATAGCTTTGGCCAAGCTATGAATTCTGATGAGAGAGCCAATTGGAAGACAGCTATTTTTGAGGAATTTGATTCTCTAGAGAATAATAGTGTGTTTGAAGTGGTTAAGGGGGATTCAGTTCCAAAAGGAAAGACCATTTTTTGGGTCTAGATTAGTGTTAACAAAGAAGTTTGATACTAATGGAGTTTTGAAGAGGTTCAAGGCTAGATGCGTTGCACAGGGCTTTAAACAGAGAGAGGGTATTGATTACCAGGAGACTTTCTCGCCAACTGGAAGGCTGTCCACCTTCAGGTACATCATTGCTTTGGCAGTGGAGTTGGGTGAAGAAATCAGACAGGCTGATTTTGTGACTGCATACTTGAATGCAAAACTTGGAGAGGAAGAGACTTTTTATATTTCAATTCCTGATGTTTTCAAGGAATGGTTTGTTGAGACCAAGCCAGAAACCATGAAGACAATCTGTGTGAGAATTTTCCTCTCAGCAGATAAAGGGGAGTATGTCCTCAAGCTGTGTAGATCCCTGTATGGATTGAAGCAAGCAGCTAGGTCATGGTATAATACTATGAGCATGAAACTGATAGAGATTGGTTTCAAAACAAGTTTGGCTGACCCTTGTCTCTTTGTGAGAAAGGATGCAATTTTGTTTTTATGGGTTGATGACATTATCATTATTGGGAATGGTAAGGAGAGAGTCATGGAGACACTAAAAAAGGAGTTCAAGATAAAAGATCCTGGTCTGGCACAGCAGGTGCTGGGAATGAAAGTTAGTAAGAGCAAGAATGGGATCAGGTTGGATCAGAACCATTATGTACCAGCTCTACTTAAGCAGTATGGCTTAGAAGATGCAAAGGATTTTGGTACTCCAATGCAGTCTAACATTTGGTTAGAAAAGTCTACAGATGAAGAGCATCTAGAGTTTGTTCAACCCAGGAATGATTATAGATCATCTATTGGATCTTTGAATTATTTGGGGCAGTTTACAAGGCCAGATATTACTTATGCAATTGGGATTTTGTCACAACACTTAGAGAAACCATGCATGAGGCATTGGTAAGCTTTTAAGAGAGTTATGAGGTATCTTAAATGAACAAGCAGTCTGGGACTGCAGTTTTCAAAGTCATCAAACTTTGACTTGGTTGGTTATTCTGATGCAAGTTGGGCAGATGGTAACACTAGGGAATCAACAAGTGGTTTTGTATTCTTCTTAGGAAAGAATCTAGTGTCTTGGATGTCAAAAAAGGTGTCAGCAATAAGTCTTTCTTCAACAGAAGCAGAGTACAGAGAGTACTTGTCAGCTTCACAGGAAGCAAAATGGTTGAGAAAGGTCTTAGAGGATACTCATAAACCACAAGGGTTTGTTTTGTTGTATTCTGATAACCAGAGTGCCATTGCGTTGGCAGAAAATTAACTGTTCCATTCTAGAACAAAACATATTGATGTTCATTATTACTATATACGGGATGCAGTTAACTGCAAAGGGATAGTGTTACGGTACATGCATACTGGGGCAATGATTGTGGATATCTTAACTAAGGCGTTAGATAGGAACAAACATGAAGGTTTTGTGTCTAGTATGCGTATGGCATCCCTTTCAGATTAAGGGGGTTTGTTAAAATGCAGATACACTCAGTTAATGTGCATAGGAATGTGTAATCCAAATGGGATTCAAAAATGGGCCTCCACGGCCCATTGGACATCACGTGGGCCACATGGGCCTATGTGGGTGTTATTTGTTTTGGGCATTTGGGCGCCAAAACACGTTTTTATGGTCTTTTGGGACAGGGGCCCTCATAGGCCCGCCAGGGTGGATGGGCCACCCAAGCCAGGTGGGCTTATTTGGGCATAAAAGGGTCCAAGCTTTATTTTAGACATACTTGGTCAGACGGGCTGGCCCGCCAAAGTATGTAATTCTCACAATTTGGGCTTCAGGGGGCCCATAGGGGCCACTGCCCCTGTCGCAGCCGGCTTGGCCGCCGCCCTTGTTGCGGCCAACTAGGGGCTGCTGCCGGTGTTGCCTCCCGCTTGGTGCTGCTGCCCGCATCCCGGCCCGTTTGGGGCCTCCTGCGTTCCTTGGTATGGCCCACGCGGGGCCCAACCGGCCCCGCAGGGCTGTTGCGCGGCCGAGGGATCCCGCCTGGGCCCGGCTGGTTGCGCTAGGCGACCAGGGCCATGGAGCTGGGGCTTGCGGTCCCGGCTTGCTCCCCCTCCCCTTGCTTGCCGTTGCAAGGGGGATGGGGGCGAGCTGGCTGGGTTGAACCCGCCAGCAACCAACCGCTACAGTGTGGTCGGTCAGGGCAGGGGGGACCTGACAACCCCCTTTCCCAAGGAGGTGGCAGCGCCGGCTCAATCCCCCTCCCCTCACCTGCTGACTTGAGGGGGATGGGGGCAAACTGGCTGGGTTGAACCAGCCAGAGACCGGCGGCAACAGTGCAGTCGGTCAGGGAAGGGGGGACCTGACCACCCCCTTGCCCAAGGAGGTGGCAGCGCTGGCCGCAAGCGTAGAAACCGGCAGGTGGGGGGGGAATTAATCACCCCTCCACCATCAAGCGTGTGAAGAAACCAAGCAGGGGCGCTCTCCCCCCCCCCCTTTACCAAGGGGGAGGAGCAATGGGCCTGGGGGGACCTGATCACCTCCCAGGCCAACTTTCTTGACAAGGCCCTGGGGATATCAACCCCCAGGGCCCCTGGTGAGGGGATTTGACCTCCCCCACCAGGGATTTGAGAGAAAGAGGGGGGGGACAGCATGTCTGCTGGTCACACACCCCCATGTGAGTCTGAGACCAGACCCAGGTGTGCCCTGGGTCCCACCTGGCCCATTTGAGGGGCAAGGGGTTGGCTGCATGAGGCAACCAGCCCGTAAACAAGGTAATGAGGTCATCATGGCTGGTTGTAATGGACAACCAGCCAAGGAGATTGAACAGCAAGGGGCTGGTTCAGCCCCGTAATGGTGGAAACACTGGAATGTACCAGAATAGGCCGGTCGTAAGGGTTCAGGAACTGACGCCATGCGGGCTGATGTAGTCCCAACCAAGTAACAAGGCTAGTAGAGCCTGTAGAGCTCTTTTGGGGCGGAAAATTTGCCTTTTGGCTTGTTGTATCATGGGCTCACAAGAGGCCAATCTTTTGTACTTAAGGAGCTCTTCTCCCTGCTGTTTTCCATCCTTCATTCATCATTCCAATCAAATTCATCCAACATATTTCCCCATTGCAAGAGCCCCATTAGCCAATATTGACACCCAGTGTCAAGAATTTCTTTTAATTTAAATAATGCTCATTTGCCTAAGCTTATTTCTGGCCATAATTCTAACATTTGGATCATCAATCTTGGGAATTTTGTGCAATATCTGGACGCAAAGACACGTGGTGTTTTTGGGGATGAGTTCAAATTGAGAGGGGTCCTTGGTATTGTAAAAAAGCAAATAACATCCTTTGAAGAGAAGTTTCCAAAGAGAGAGAAAGTTGATGTTGGCATCTGGGACCCAGCATGCATTCTTCAACGTGATCTTATTTGACCCAATGGTGAATGTTTCAGTGCCTTGACCTTTGATGGTCAGAGATGCTCCAGGCTTGCCTGTTTTAATTTTTTCCGCGTATTCTTCAAGTGAGATTTTGGAGAAGAGCTGTTTTTCATTGAGTAAATGGACAGAGAATTCAGATTCCAGAACAAAGCTATGTGGTTCCAGGGCAGTGGAGTGAGTGGAGCCGCAGAAGAGAGAAAAGAAATGGTCTACCTCCTCTTCCACTTTCTTTCCAGGCTTTTTAGTGTTTTGATTGGACGGTCTGAGGTGAGGAAATTCAGCCCAAAATTATTCTTGTTTAAGAATTAAAAACCTTTTTGTTTTGAACACAATGTCTGCATCTGGGGTAATTCCAATTGAACAGGGAGATTTCACTCTTACAGGAAGCCTCCTCCTTGGTTGCTTTTATTTTTTTATTGTGTTGCGTGAGATGATTAAGAACTTATTTGAACATGATTTCTTTGAATCCATGCATAATTTGAGACTGCATTTTCTTTAGAGTTGGAGGGAACTTGAACAGGACCAAATACACAAGTATGTCTGAGCAAAGTTCTATGCTGACCTCTGAGAGCTTGTTGAGGTGAACTCAGACTGTCGTGCTGAATTTCTCAATGGTGTTCTCCAAGAATGAGAGATAAAGAAAGTTATTGAATATCCAGGCTCTGTTTGCAGATTTTGATGAGGCAAAATGAGTCCTAGCAGCAATCCATATGACCTTGGCGCTTTCCTTGTTTTCAGAGTTGATCATGTTGGAGTGGGTGGATGATTCCAGACAGGAGAGAAGATAGGTTGTGATTTCTTTGTTCACGCTGGAGTCCAACTTTTCTGAGTTTTTTTCAGAATTCATGATTGGAAGAATTGGCCTGAGCCAGAATAGATTTTGGAATTTGAATCGCCAAATTGAGTAGTTTTCTTTGTTGAGAAGTGTAATTGAGTTGTATATGCCTTTGACTGCCATGCTCTTGGAAGGGTTGGCGCCTGGTCCTGGAAATGGTGAGGCCATTTTTGAGTCTTTCAAGGTTTTGGATTTTAACCGTGAAAGAGCTGTATGATTGGAAGATACCAGGACCACTTCCATTTCATTGCAAGGATATGTGCGGCAAATTACAACTGAAGAATATTCATGAAGGAGAAGAGATCACAAAAAGGAATACCAATTGTTGTATTGGATGGATGATTCTCTGATGATTTAGAAAAGGCAGGCAGCTTGGAATTGATGACAACAAACTTGGCAGCTGGGCCAATTATGGCATTAGTATGAGGACTCTGAAGGGAACTGAAAGATTCTTACGTCTGTTTGAGGAGGTCGGGAGGATCAGAGATCAATAAACATGAGTGAGAAATGATGAGTGAGAAATAATCTGAGCAGAATGACAGTCAGTAATTGAAATAGAAATTGGATCACCAGTCACTGGGTCATACCAGTTAAGGGTTCATTAAGGGAATCGATCCAGAAGCAATGATTGTGGGGGTAGGATGATGGAAATGCAATGGATGAGATGTAGATGAAGGAAGGTGAAGATGAGAACAAACTGATGAAGCAGCAACACCAATGGTCAAGGTCACATGAGCAAGGCCAAGGGGGTTTTCTCAGTCTGGAGTATGAGCACTGGGTGGAGACCCAAGTGAGTTCCAAGAGAACTTATTGTCTTCTTTCATGGAACTCAAATTCATTGCTTACTGTAACTCAAATAGTGAACCTTCCTATGGGTCAAATATCCAGCATGATTCACCTTCAGAATCTCTTATAAGATACTATTTATTTTCTCTTGTTCTAACTAGAGTAACTTTAATCTATGACCCATGATTCTCACTCAAGTGTCTCAAAATTAAGATGGTAATAATTTTTCTTTACCTCAGAACAGATCTGAATCTTCATTTTTCCTGATAAACTGACCACAAAAATTTTTTTAATGCTTAATATTGATAAGCATTGCCCACCAATCAACCATCTGACGCATTCAGAATAATTTTGGCATAGCTGGATTGTTGAATTGAAGACATCTTCTCCAAAGATTAAAGGTACTATAAAGAAACAAGGAATCAAAAAGACACACATGGATCCCATTAGTGCATCCAATAAACCCTTGTACTGATAATGTTTTAAAATTATGGCCAGCAATCAGGTTAGTGGCCGTAGAAGCAGTAATTTAATCAGAATAAATGCTGGACACTTTGTGTCTATAAATGCTAGTTTGCTCTCACAATGAGGCAATACATTGGATAATTCATTGGAAGAGTTTGAATGAATGGATGGAAAACAGCAGGGGGAAGAGCTAAATAAGCAAAAAAGATTGACCCTCAAGTGGGCTCATGTTACAAAAAGAAAAAAGCCAAAAATTCCGCCCTCAAAGGGATCTACTGGATCTACAACTAGCCTTGTGTGGTTACATACCAAGGCAGGGGCCCAGTTGGCTCCAATATGCCCTTGTGGATGGTGGAAACGCCTCTGGTTGGACCCATACAGTTCAACTGAAATTTCTTGGCCCTTTTTCTCCCCACTAAATCCCATAAAATGGTTGGTTATTGCTGGGGTGGTCTCCATAAACCCCAGCTTATCCCACCAGCCCCGCCTGGGCCAGTGGGTGTGTCCCACTCAAAAATTGGACTAGCCACCCCTCCAGGGAGAGTGGCTTGGTGCTACTCACACACAAGGGGGGGAAGTCTGGCGGAAACGTGTTCCCCCCCTCTAATCTCACATTTGAGGGGGGTTGATGAAATCCTCCCCCTCCCATGGCGGTCTATTACCACCATTTATTCCACAACCGCATTGATTGCAGCAGAATTGGCAATCAAAATCAATGGGGGAATTAGTTCAAATCCCCACCCGTCTCATTGTTTGTAACACAAATTTACCCTGAGGAGGTGGTCAAGCTCCCCCCCCCCCCAGGGGTTGTTGCTCCTCCCCCTTTGTTAAGGGGGGGGGGGGAGATGGCCCCTCCTTTGTGTGGGGGTGATCAGGTCCCCCCAACCGCCTGTCCCATTGTTGCAACAAGAATGGCCACTTTTTGAACAGTGGGAGGTTGATCAAGTCCCCCCACTGCCATTTGCCTTGTTGAAACAGGCCTTGCCAGCTCCTCCCCTCCCTTGCATCTATGTAGGTTGGGGGATGTGGGGAGGCGTTCTTTCTCCCCCCACCACCCCTTCAACTGGGCTGTTTGCAGGGCCTCAAAAACAAACCAGGGTAGAGGTACTTCAAATGAGTCCTTCCATCCCCTAGAATGGCCCTGTGCGGGCCGCTGGGCGCGTTAACGGGCCAAGCGCAAGAAACAGCCTCCCCAAGGGCTGCAACAGGGGTGATGGCCCCAATGGGATGTTGCAGGCCAAAAAGCAAAAAGTAAAAATTTGGCAGGGCCTCCTGCCTGGCCAAGTATGTCCAAAATTCAGAGGAGGCATAGGAATGGCCCCTCAAGCCCATTCTGTTGGGGTGGCCCATCAATCTTAATGGGCCCATGATGGCACATGTGCCAATGACTTACTTTGTGTTTTTTGAGGCCAGTTTCCCCAAATATGTGGAATCCACAAAGGCCCATGTGGTTTGTGTGGTATTCCAATGGGCTGTAGAGGCCAATATGTGCATCCCATTTGGATAACACCTATATGTGGCACACAAATAAGTGCCTAACTATTTTAACAAGGTAGATCAATTTCTGCTTTTTCTAGTTGCCTAAGTGGAGCCTGATTTATGTAACAAACTTTTTGATGTAATTTTGATTGAATCCAAGATATGGAAATTTAAAGAAGACTCTTGCTTGATTTTCCACCTGATTTAATACAAAATTATTCTTGGTGGCCAGCCATATGAGCTTTGACAAGTTCTCATTCTACAGCATGATGATATTTGTGTGTGTTGGACAATCCATCAGAGACATTACATAACTAGCCATCTTATTGGTCACAATGACCTTGTCAGCTTACTGATACCAGAAAAATTGCCCGCAAGTGATATTGGTGTCTGAACAATAATAATTGCAAGAAAATCCAAAAAATGGTCAGGAATATTGATATAATAAGAGCAAGTGCAAATTTTGGATTTTTTTAAGGTTGAAATGGCTTAAATACTTTTATAAAGAGGGGCCACATTTTATAAAAAACTGTGGATCTTTTCTGAAAAAACCTCTATTCAAGGGGCTTTTTTGAACCATGTAAAGACCTTGGGACAATGAGGTCGTAAGTGATTGCTCAAAAGGGGTTTACTCAAGGGTAATGGGTGGACTGGCTGTCTTACAGCACTTATTTCTGGAGAAAAAAAGGAGATTAATCACTACTTTTAGCACAAAATCAAAGACACTTGAAACAATTCATGGATTGAAAGGGTCTCAGGACAATTGGTAGGGTTTTTGCAAATATTCTTTGAAGGAATTAATTATTGGGTTAGAATTAATAATTATCAGATCATACTGAGGCCATAAATAAATTTTTTATCATTTATAAACAATTGAACAAGGAGTGCAATAGGTCTGGATTAATTACTTAAAAATTATATTGATATCTGAGGAAATGCAGATTGAGAGTCAGAAAGAATGATGAGGAAAGAAAACTAGAGAAATCAGAAAGACTTTTTACTTACCTGAGGAAATGGAGATTGACAGTCAGAAAGAAGGATGAGCCAAGAAACCTTCAGTCTGAATCAACCATCTATCCTCAGGTAGTGGGCAACACAGATGAGATTAGTGACATGTGAGTGTGCGGGCCTGCGATTGGTGTGAGGGTGATGATTAAGCGCACACACTTGACAGGTGATTGCAAGAGAAGACAGATGTGAAATAAGGAAAAAAATAAAAGAAAAGTGATGAGAAAAGAAAAGAGAAAATGAGACATGGCTAGAAGAAAAGGAATACGTTGAGATTTCACAGCAGTGGAGTTTTACTGCGCCCAGGGATTCACTTCTCCCCCAGGGACTCTACTGGTGTTGCCAACTTGGGGCCAGATCATAGATTGTGGACCAATCAGATCTTGAACTCAAATACACAAAGAACATCTCATTTCAAATTGAACAATTGCTTTACTTCGAATACAACAAACATGTTGGGATTTCACTAGTTGGATGTCATCCGCGCGCCTCAGATCTTGCGGGAGACCATCTGTCACTCACGAGAGACCATCTGTCATTGAATTTCACATCCTCAACACTCTCACTCTGTTCGTTGTGAGATTGTCTACATCAATAGTCAACAATTATGATTGATCAACCTTCATGATGAATCTACCTCCTCACTCAACAGCAATCATCACCTAACGCTCTCTACCTCAAATCCTCCTCTTCAAGTTTGATTCCCTTCCTATTTCTATTTATTCTACTCTTGATTCTTAGTTCTCTCTTTCTAATCCCAAACTCAAACCTCAGAACTTACCGGCATCATCTCTCAAACCTCAAATCCCAAGACTTCCTGGTGAGATTTGTCATCTCTGTCTGACACACTTCTCATTCTGAACTGTTCTTTTCACCTAGTGACTTCCAGCCTCAAAACCTCTCCTCACAAATTATCTTTGAATTTCATCCTTATCCTAGGCAGTCTCCAGTTCTTGGTGGTTCTCTTTTGCCTCTTTCTCTCTTATTTCATTTCTGTTCTTTTGAAGTCATGCTCATCTGGTTGTCTCCATTAAGTTCTCAGTCTTTTGGTTAGATCAATTGTCAATGAATCCTTATTACAGTTAAAAGCCGAAAGGCCTCTCTCAACAGATCACCAACACTCAAGACTCGACCCACAGACTGAGGAAGGATTAAACTGGCCATCATAGACTTCAAACAGACAATGCTGAAGACAGCTCTCAAATCCATTCCGCTGCTTGGTGAAGAGAACTATGGCATCTGGCAAGACAAGATGGACGCCATTCTGGATATCAGGGGTTGCGCAAAGGTCATGAATGACAAGACTTCTCATCTGGATTCTTCAATGAACAACAAACTCAAACTCTTAATTATATCCAAGCTCAATTCTTCTGCTCACAAAAATATTGTCACGGCCGAAAACAGAAATTCTGCTCAAATCCTGTGGAAGGCCATCATTCAAAAATTTGCTTCATCTCAATCGTCAAATTGAGCTTGAGTTTTCAATAACTTCTTGTACCTCTCATTCAACCCCAACAACATAGTCAAATTCATCACTAAGGTCAAAGTTGTTGAGATCTCTGAGTTTCCTCTCATCCTCACTTTGATGCCCGTGGCACCGCGCAGTGAGGGAACTCCATAATGATCTTCTCCCCCACTCGAGGTGCTTGGGGAATCCCGGGGGTTTCTGGAATAGATCTCCCGGGAGAATTCTTTTCTCTGTCTGACATGGATTGGCACTCTGATTCTCACTTGTCTTATTTTCTTTTCTCGTTTCGTCTGCCTCTCTCCCTTCTATTTATCCTTCCTATTTCTTCTCTCTCACAACTCAACTCGTCGAATGGATTCTATCACCACTCACCTTGTTGAATGGATTCCAACTCGCATCTTGATCTCTGCCTGGTAAGACCACCATCATCAAATACTCACCACTCAAGTGATCCTGACAATATTATCTTAGATATACGTACCTATAGCCTGTCCTCATCCTTCACTCTTGTCCTTCTGATATTTTCCCTGCTAAGTCTGGTCTAGCTGTTGGTATCTATTTCTCTCTATTCTCCTTTCTTATGATTCTATTTTCTCTCTCGAATATGTTTTCTAAAATGTGAAATTCAGTCTGTTGGTTTTAGTCCTCTAGCCAAAATCTCAAAATCTCATCATGGTTAAAAGCTGAACTCCCCACTGGAATAATGAAAATCCTCAAGATGGCCGAGCCAACGGGAGCTACCAACTATTTCCACCAAGTTGCTTTAAAAGCTGCGGTCGACGCCATACCACTTCTCAATGACAAAAACTATTTGATATGGAGGGACAAGATGCTGATGCTCTTTGACCTCAAAGAAATCAAGGATTCTATCACAAAGAATATAGGACAAATTTCTATCAAGCAGGATCAAGATATTAGGGACGTTCTCCTCTCGAAATTGGACAGCACAATGCATGCCAACGTGGTCAACTCAACAAACTTCAACTCCTCTAAATTACTCTGGGCCAATATAACTTGTCGATTTGCTTCATCTGAGACTGCCAATCGTGCCCAAATATTCAATCACTTCCTCCATATTACCTTCAATGATCACGCTATTGAGGACTTTGTAACGGAAACCAAGAAAGCCTTGACAAGGATGCACGACGTAGGAATGGAGTTACCAAAAGATATCCTCGCCTACCTTGTACTGTTTAAATTTCCACCATCTCTCAAGAATCTGAAACAACAGGTCATGCACGTGGAGAAATTGATGACGATCGACGTAGTCTTCAACCATCTAATCCAATATGAAAACAAAAAAAAGGCTCAACAAAAAGGCTCCAAATCCACTTCTACTCTCTCGCTTGTAACTACCAAACCTCAAAACTCTTGAGAAGATAGGAAAGTTAAAATGCGATGCAAAGAGGGTTACCATGATCCCAATGCCCCACATCCTAAATCTTCTTGCTTTCACTTACACCCTCAGATTGCCCCCAGCTGGTGGGTAGAACAACAGAATGAATGGAAGAATAAAAATAAGAAATCAGCTCCAACCATTAACTATCACGCTCTCCTAACTTTATGGATTAATGTGAACGACACTCCCAACTTGATCCTGGATTCGGGTGCCAATGTTCATGTGTTTAAAGACCGTAAATACTTCATCAATCTCAAAACTCAAGAAGAACATGAAGTGATCAAGACTGGAAAGCTTGAAGCCAGTTTGAAGATCATGGGGATTGGTACGGTAAGAATAGAATGGAGGGACTCAATCATTACCTTAGAAGATTGCGTCTTTGTCCCAGATATTGTTGTGAATCTCATTAGTCCTGGTCTTCTCGCTAAGAAAGGCTGTTGCCTTACTCAAAATCAAGAAAAATTCTCCCTTAACAGAAACGGGTTGACCATACTTAATGGATTAATCCGACATAATCTCTTTGTATTTGAGAAACCCCAGGCCATTGGTTCAACCAATGTGATCAATCACATCGCTCAATCTATGCAAGACTCATCCTCATCACCTCAATCTCTGATGGACATTCACAAGACATACGGCCATGCCTCGATCTTGACCCTACAACCAATTGTAAAGGATCTCTTTGATTGTGATGTTTCAACCCAGTTCCAATGCAATGCCTGCGCAAGAAGCAAGATTACTAGCTCCTCCTTCCCTGCGGTCTTGACTCGCTCTAATCTTCCCCTTGAACGTATTTGTCTTGATCTAGTTGGACCTATTACTCCACAATCCAAGTCCGGTCATTGGTACATGCTAACCCTGGTCAACAACTATTCGGGATATCTTGCGACTTTCCCTCTACACTCCAAAGACAAAACTCCCAAAACTATCATTAATATACTTGAAGTTGAGTTCAAACGACTCAAATATTACCCATCAGAAATCTACTCCGACAAAGGCTCTGAATTCACTAATGCCACGCTCAAGGAATTTGCTAAGGCTGAGCATATCAAACTACTCACTTCCGAACCTTATCACTCCCAACATAACGGCCGCGCCAAAAGAGAAAAACGTGTTATCATTGAATCTGCTCAATCTACTTTTTCTTCCTCTCAAATACCCAAGAATTATTGGCATATTTTCACGAGAAGCTGCTGCTTCATGCTTAATCAGATACCAAGAGAAGGTAACCATCTCTCTCCTTGGGAGCTGATGTTTAGTAAAAAACTTCCTGCTAACTACCTTAGACCTGTAGGCTCTCCTCTCATCTATCTGGCAAATTGCATACAAAAAGGTTGCAAGTTTGATGAAAAAGGATACAAAGGGATTCTAGTTGGGTTTAATCCCGCTTTTCACTCCTACCTTGTCCTTAACTCACTGGGCTCTATTTTTGAAACTAAGCACATCACCTTCCTCAAGGCACATACAATAGACTTTCCCCTTCTCAAACTGGATGGAACCAATATCTTTTCTCACTCCTACCTTGACTCCAACAAATCAGATTTTTCCTCACCCGACAAACAATTCACCGCCAGAAGTCGTAATGATGACTCCTCAGAATCCAATTCAACTCAAGACGATTCCTTCTCTCTTAATTTGAATTTATCCAATCCTCAACCGGAACACCCAGAATCTTCTCAAATCCCATCTCCTGCTCTTATCAATCCCAAAATACATCAACAACCCAAACAAGAAACTTGTAAACCTCAACGTTACGGCTTCCATCACTATTAAAAACCCCCCTTGTATAAAGCTGCTCTGAAGTGTCCTGAATGGCCTAAGTGGGACAAGGCTTCAAGAGAAGAACTGGAATCTATTGAATCTCAGGAAGTATGGGAGGAGTATTACGGCACACCGGATAATGTTCTGAACACTACTTGGGTTTTCAAAGTAAAAGAAAACTGCCACGGCGAACCGGTGAAGTACAAGGCGCAATTATGCGTCCAAGGATTTGACCAAATCTGGGGAGTGGACTACAAAGAGACCTGGTCGCCTACCGGTAAGCTAGGCTCACTACAAATTGCCCTTCTGTACAGGTTGAAGGAGAAGATGACTTTCACTCAGTTCGATGTCAAGGGGGCTTTTCTTCATGCCCCCCTCAATGAAAATGTAATTATCAAAACTCCGGAAGGTTCACTCCGGAAATCTCCCTATCTCAAACTAAAGAAGTCTCTGTACGGTCTTAAGCAATCTCCCAAGAACTGGTACGAAACGTTGACTTGTTGGATCAAGACTCAAGGTTTCCACGAATCTAGCAGCAATCCGTGCTTATACATCAATTCCGACTCCAAAGAGGTACTCTACTTCCACGTAGACAATCTCATTCATGTCGGACAAAGCAAAACCTTCAAGACCAACTTTCTAAACAGATTTAAAAACTCTTCTTGCCACCCGCCGAATACGATCCTCGGAATGCTAATGGAAGTAAAAAAAAGATTGAATTCTGCTCAGTCAACCTAACCATATCAATCGCGGTCTTGAAGAATTAGGGCTCTTGGAGTGCAGAGACACTCACTCTCCACTCACTCAAAATCTCCATCTGGAACCAGCTTCTGACAAAGATCACGCCAAATTTGCGAAACTCAACGTTAATTTCCGTTCTGTTACCGGTCTCCTCAATCATCTTGCTCAGTACACTCGTCCCAACATTGCTTTTGCTGTTTCAAATCTTGCTAGGTTCAATGCCAAGCCTGGCATGTCCCATTGGAGAGAAGCGCTCAAAGTCTGGAAATATCTGAAAACAACCCAAGACTTCAAACTCACTCTCAGTTACAAATCTAAAGAAGGAACAATCTCGGCTTATAGTGAGGCTACGTGGGGGGATGATCCAAACTCAAGAAAATCTCAAACTGGTTTCATTATCTTTCACTACGGGAGCCCCGTGGTCTGGAATTCTTCAAGACAAAGAAATGTGACTTACTCCTCTACTGAATCCAAGCTCAATGCTCTCCTCGACTGCTTTCTCGAGCTCAAGTGGATCACCCACTTAATCGGCAAGATTCACCAATCTTCCAAGATCAAATCCACCATCTATATTGACAAAAAAGGATTTGACGACAAGATCAAGCAATTCGGGTCCCACTCTAAATCTTGTCATATTGATATCAAGACCAAGGGTCTAAGGGAAGACTACAATAGATCAGAATACATCCTATCTCTTATCTCTACTGATTTGATGGTTGCCGACTCCTTGACAAAGGCTTCCAGTCGCAACTCACTCCAAATTCTTCATAATTCTGTCTTTACTCTGCCCAAAGATTAGCTTGTTTTTCTTTTTTTCTTTTTTTTCTTTTTTTCCTTTCCTTTTATTTTCCTCTGTCCTTCTTGCCTCTTTTCTTTTTTTTTGATGTTGTCCTAACCAGTCAAGGGGGGTGTTGAGATCTCTGAGTTTCCTCTCATCCTCACTTTGATGCCCGTGGCACCGCGCAGTGAGGGAACTCCATAATCATCTTCTCCCCCACTCGAGGTGCTCGGGGAATCCCGGGGGTTTCTGGAATAGATCTCCCTGGAGAATTCTTTTCTCTCTCTGACATGGATCGGCACTCTGATTCTCACTTGTCTTATTTTCTTTTCTTGTTTTGTCTGCCTCTCTCCCTTCTATTTATCCTTCCTATTTCTTCTCTCTCACCACTCAACTCGTCAAATGGATTCTATCACCACTCACCTTGTTGAATGGATTCCAACTCGCATCTTGATCTCTGCCTGGTAAGACCACCATCATCAAATACTCACCACTCAAGTGATCCTGACGATATTATCTTAGATATACGTACCTATAGCCTGTCCTCATCCTTCACTCTTGTCCTTCTGATATTTTCCCTGCTAAGTCTGGTCTAGCTGTTGGTATCTATTTCTCTCTATTCTCCTTTCTTATGATTCTATTTTCTCTCTTGAATATGTTTTCTAATATGTGAAATTCAGTCTGATGGTTTTAGTCCTCTAGCCAAAATCTCAAAATCTCATCAAAAGTCAGTCTCAAGAAGATGGCCAAAGTTGGTACTAAGCTTCCTGATGACATCGTGGCTTACCTCCTTCTGTTCAAGTTTCCTACCACCATGGACAACTTCAAGAGACAGATAATGCATTCATACAAAGAACTCTCCATCGAGTATGTACTGAACCACCTCACGCAGCTGAAAAACGAATCCATGGCACAATCGTCTATCTCTAGCTCAAAGTCCAAGGGAGATGTCACTTTTTTTGGAAGAAAGACATCAACGCACTTTAATTCTTCTAAGGGATCGAAACCTAAAAGATTTGTTGAAGGATTTCATCATCCAGGCCAAGAAAAGAATCATTCAGCCTCCAACTGTTGGCATCTTCATCCTGAGGTGGCTCCGGAATGGTGGAGAGACAATCAGGCCAAATGGACGGCAAAGAAGAACGGATCAAAAACTAAAGTTGAATCTCACTCGGCTCACTACCTTGCTTTACTGAATCAGTGGATCAAACATGGAGATTTCGACCGCAGTTTCCTGCTGGACAGTTGAGCATCAGTACACATGATTAATGACTCTCAATACTTCAGCAAAATGGAGCCATATGAAGGTGAACCTATCAAAACTGGGAAGGAAGGGGCTAGCTTGGAGATAAAAGCAAAAGGAACCGCAATTCTACTCTGGAAGAACTTCACTTTCAAGCTCTCTGACGCCTTTTATGTCCCAGAGGTTACCATCAATCTGATCAGTGCTGGCGCACTGAATAGCAAGGGCTGCTTGATTCTTTCATCCAACCATTGATTCACAATTTCTCATGAAAACAAACCCTTCCTCGAGGGATCTATCAAAGATAATCTGTACACTCTACCTACTCCCTCGTTTGCCCCTCTCTCTTCTCTAAAATCTCATCTTTCCTCTCTCTCTTCTACTCCTGAAGATGCTCTTCTGGAGATTCATTGCAAATATGGTCACGCTTCTCTATTGAGACTTGCACCTCTCATTCGTCACATTCCAAACAGCATAATTCAGAAATTTCAATGTGTGGATTGCGTCAAGAGCAAGATCACTAAGTCTCCGTTTCCTCATTCTTCAACTTGCAGCACTAATGTTTTTGATTGAATTCACCTAGATTTGATGGGACCAATTCAACCCTCTACTAAAGCTGGACACCGGTTCATTCTGTTGCTCGTGGATAATGCAAGTGGATATCTTGCTGCCTTTTGGCTAGCCTCAAAGGACAAAACTGCCAATGTCATTATCAACCTCCTGGAAAAGGAGCATCATCTCCAAGGCAAATATCCTTCCGAGGCTTGTTCCAATGGAGGAACTGAATTTGTCAACTCAAAGCTTTAGACGTACTTTGACAAACGGTTCATCACCCACATTGTCTCTGAACCGTATCATCCAGAACACAAAGGTCGCGCCAAACAAGCAAATCAAACTATTATTGAATCTACTAGGGTTACTATCAAGGACGGCAGGCTTCCTCCATCTGTCTTGCACAAAGTCGTCAAAGGCTGTTGCCTTATTTTGAACCACATACCTTCAAAAGATGAGAATGAAACTCCTTGGGTAAAGATCCATCGCCGACATCTTCCTTCTTCCTTCCTCAAGCCCATTGGTAGTCCATGTATCTATCTCTTCAACAAAAAGGTAAAAGGGTCTAAGTTTGATTCAAAAGGGGATGAGGGAACCTTAGTAGGCTTTAATCCTCTCCTTCTCTCATACCGAGTACTAACAAAATTTGGTTCTGTTATCTCCTCAAAGCACGTCAAATTCCTGACCATGCCAAGACTGAATCCTCCCGGACTGTCCTACAATGATGACCCGGTGAAAGATGATTCTGTTGGACCTGGAAATACTTCACAGGATACCCTTCCGTCTCATTCTCAACCTAAAATCACTCAACAATCTCACAATCAGCGACAGGCTCTGTCGAATCAATACCGCAGTCAGTCGGATGAGTTGGTGAGCACAACTGATGAAGAGGAATCTGAATTGGTTAGTCTCTTGTCTGCTGAAGATCTCGCAAGCCATCGCACAGTGGAACAGCCCAACTCGACTTTCAAACAGACCAATCGGCAAGATGATACTCCAGTCGGCAGGACCCTAAGAGATTGTTCTCAAGTCAAACCCCCTCAAAGGTATGGATTCTATCATTACTATGAGCCCAAATCCTACCATGACGCTCTCAAGTGCAAAGAATGTCTTGAATGGATTGAGGCTATGGACAAGGAACTTGACTCCATCAAAGACCTTCTCGTATGGGAAGATTATGATGGACCTGAGCCAAAGAATGTACTCAACACTACTTGGATTTATCAGATCAAACAAAACTGTCATGGCAACCCTGTCAGATACAAGGCTCTTCTGTGCGTTCAAGGATTCAATCAGATCCAGGGACTCAATTACACAGAAACGTTTGCTCCCACCAGAAAACCATCCTCCCTTTGTCTGCTGCTCCTTTACGCTCTGAAATCAAAACATAAGATTCGTCAGTTCAATGTCAAGAGTGCGTTTCTTCACTCTCCTATTGACAAAGAAGTAATCATTTGGACTCTGAAAGGCTCTAAAAGGGTTGGTCTATTTCTCAAGCTTTGAAAATACCTCTACAGCCTCAAGCAAGTACCAAAAAACTGGTACAAAACTCTCGCGGCCTGGTTCAAAGAAGTTGGTTTTAGAGAATCTTCATGCGACCCATGTCTCTATCTCTCTCGCAATGAGAAGTCCCAGCTGTTCTTCCATGTTGATGACTTGGTACTTGTTGGAGATGGTGAAGGATTTGAAAGAAAGTTTCTAGCTTGCTTCGCTGGCTCCACAGCCAAAGATCCCAACACTATCCTTGGCATGCAAATTGAAGTGTCAGAGGATCAAATACTCCTCAGTCAGCCCAAGAATATCAAACATGGACTCAAAGAACTGGGCCTCAAGGACGTCAAAACCAGCAAATCTCCATTGACTCAAAATCTGCAAATCAAACCTGCATCTGATGACAAATTTGAGAAATTCAGAGCTTTGAATGTGAATTATTGCTCTGCCATCTGCTTGCTCAACCACATGGCGTGTTGCTCACGACCAGATATAAGTTTTGCCGTCTCCAGTCTTGCCAGATTCAACGTCAATCCCGGCTTACCCCACTGGAATGAAGTCAAAAAGACATGGAAGTATCTGAAGGGGACGCCTCATATCAAACTTTGCTTGAGGGTAGATAAACCTGACTCCTTAATCTCTGCCTATTCAGATGCGTCCTGGGCAGACGATCCGGACACTAGGCGCTCTCAAACCAGCTATCTCTGTGCATTTTATGGATGCGCAGTTTCCTGGAACAGCTGCAAACAGAAGAACATCACGTTCAGTTCAACTGATGCTGAACTGAATGCCTTTGTTGACGCATTCCAGGAAGCTACCTGGATCAGAGCACCGGCGTGCAAAATCTTTTCCGTTGACTCAACAGCAATTGTCATTCACACCAACAACAGTGGCCTCACCAAAAAACTCAAAAAATTTGGGTCTAACTCAAAGACTAGGCACCTGGATCTGAAAACGAAAGGAATGAGGGAAGAGTTAAATTCTGGGAATATTCAAGTCAGGCTAGTAAAATCTGAGGAAATGCCCGCAGATGCTCTCACAAAAAGCGCCTGCATCTCCAGTCTCAATATTTTGCAATCCTTCTTTCAAGCTTCTTGGTCCTCTTAACTCCTTTCTTCTCACTCTTGTCTCATTGGTTTCCTTCCCTTTGTTACGTCTTGTTTTTTTTTCTATTCTTTTATTTTCTTTTTTTTCTTCCTGCTCAGTCGTTCCTCCTCATCTATCCACGCATGGGGTGTGTTGGGACTTCACTAGTTGGATGTCATCCGCGCGCCTCAGATCTTGCGGGAGACCATCTGTCACTCACGAGAGACCATCTGTCATTGAATTTCACATCCTCAACACTCTCACTCTGTTCAAAGTGAGATGGTCTACATCAATAGTCAACGATTATGATCGATCAACCTTCATGATGAATCTACCTCCTCACTCAACAGCAATCATCACCTAACGCTCTCTACCTCACATCCTCCTCTTCAAGTTTGATTCCCTTCCTATTTCTATTTATTCTACTCTTGATTCTTAGTTCTTTCTTTCTAATCCCAAACTCAAACCTCAGAACTTACCGGCATCATCTCTCAAACCTCAAATCCCAAGACTTCCTGGTGAGATTTGTCATCTCTGTCTGACACACTTCTCATTCTGAACTGTTCTTTTCACCTAGTGACTTCCAGCCTCAAAACCTCTCCTCACAAATTATCCTCAAATTTCATCCTTATCCTAGGCAGTCTCCAGTTCCTTTTGGTTCTCTTTTGCCTCTTTCTCTATTATTTCATTTCTGTTCTTTTGACGTCATGCTCATCTGGTTGTCTACATTCAGTTATCAGTCTTGTGTTTAGATCAATTGTCAATGAATCCTTATTAAAACACCTTGCTCAATCAAACCCAAATCATCATAGTCTTCCCTTATTGTCTTGTTTGTCTTTTTCATCTTTTCTCATTGTCCAATCTTCTCTCATCTTTTGACTTTCCTCAATTGGCTGATCACTGCCTGAAATCATGCCTGGTGAGATTCATCTCTTGTATTTTTTACTTCTCTCTTACCTCAAAGGCTCATTATCCGTTTGACCTCAGCTTTTCCACCTTGACTCACCCTTCAAAATGAAGAACGTCTCAATTAACCAATCCTTCTCTCACTCTTGTCTCTGATGGTGACTCTTTCAGTCTTCATATCCTTTTTTTATATTCTTTCATTGTGCACGTTTTCCCCTTTTTTCTGTGATCTCATTTGTTCCTAATTGGGTCTGTCTCTAGCTCTCAGCTCAATAATCAATTCAAATCAATTTTATTTCTTTACGGTTAAAAGCCAAAAGGCACCTCAAACGTATTCAACCGCCTAAGGATTTACTGAGAGAGAATCCTAACCAGGAGTCATGGATGTCTTCATACAGAATATGCTCAAGACTGCTCTCAAAGCAATCCCTTTACTGGGATACAATAACTATGGCATCTGGCAAGACAAAATGGATGCTGTACTCAATGTTCAAGGATATACCCCAGCCATGAACGACAACACCCTCAAGCTGGATTCTTCTGTCAACAAAGGATTGAAACTCCTCATTATTTCAAAACTCATCTCTACTGCACATGAGAAGATTGTCATGGCGGAAAACAGAAACTCAGAAAAACTCCTGTGGAAGGCAATTATCCACAAGTTTTCCTTGTCTCAAGCGTTGAACAAAGCCAGAGTCTTCAACAGCCTCCTTTACCTCTCATTCAAGCAAGGTGATATTGTCAATTTCATTGCAAAGGTGAAGGTGTGTCTCCAGAAGATGGCCAAAGTGGGAATCAAATTGCCAGAAAACATCATAGCCTATCTCATCCTCTTCAAACTTTCTTTGTCTATGGACAACTTCAAAAGGCAAATCATGCACTCTGATAAGGAACTCTCAGTTCAATTTGTCCTCAATCACCTAACTCAACTTAACAAGGAGTCCATGGCTGAATCTTCCATCTCAAGCTCACATTCCAAGGGTGATGTTGCTCTATTTGGGCGAAAGGCAACATCTCATTCAACTCCAACCAAGGCATCTGACCAGAAACAATGCGTGGAAGGTTATCATCACCCTGGCCAAGACAGGAATCACTCAGCCGGAGACTTTTGGCACCTAAATCCGGAGATAGCTCCAGAATGGTGGAGAGAAAATCAGGCAAAATGGAAATCAAAGAAGGTTGGATCAAAGGCAAAGACTGAATCTCACTCTTCTCACTATCTTGCTTTACTCAAACTTTGGATTGAACATGGAGATTTGAACCAGAATTTTCTGCTTGACAGCTGAGCTTCAGTCCATATGATCAACAACAGTTGCTATTTCTTCAAAATGGAACCATACTCCGGTGATCCCATCAAGACTGGAAAGGAAGGAGCAAGCTACCAATAAAAGGAAAGGCCACAGTTGTACGTCATTGGAGCAACCTCACTCTCAAGCTCAGCAAGGCATTCTACATACCCAACGTGACCATCAACTTGATGAGCTCAGGCGCTCTGAATGGCAAGGGATGTTTGATTAGTTCTAGTGGGACTGAATCCTCTGTGACCCACTCAGCTAGAGAGGTGCTTTCTGGAAAAATCAAGAACAACCTTTACACACTTCCTACTCCCTCTTGTAACCCTCTCTCTTCTTCAAAGTCTCTCTTTTCTTCCATCAAATCTTTGCCAGAAGAAGCCTTGCTAGATATTCATAGTGCATTGCTCTCAAGACTTTCCTCTCTCATTCAGCATATTTCCAGTGACATCAAACAAAAATTCCAGTGTGTCAACTGCGTCAGGAGTAAGATTACAAAAGCTCCTTTCAAACTCACCTCTACAAGATCCACCAAAGTCTTTGATTGAATCAACCTGGATCTCATTGGACCAATTTGACCTTCCTCCAAGTCTTGCCATAGTTTCATCATGTCATTGGTGGACACTGCTAGCGGATATCTTGCGGCCTTCCACATAACTTTAAAGGACAAGACTGCTGATATCATTATTAGCTTGCTTGAAAAAGAACATAATGGTTGGGGGGTTTACCCTTCCAAGGTCTGCTCTGATGGTGGGACTGAATTTCTCAATGAAAAGCTAACCTCCTTTCTGGAAGATAGCCATATTACTCATATTGTCTCTGAACTGTACCATCCAGAACACAATGGAAATTCAGAGAAAGCTAATCAAACCATTGTCAAATTGACCCAGGCTACCCTTAAAGATGGCCGTCTTCCCCCTTTGGTGTGGCAGGAGGTGGTCAAGGGGTGCTTTCTCATGCTCAATCACATTGCCCTGAAAGGAAAAATGGAAACTCCTTGGGAGAAGATGCACGGTCGGGCTCTTCCTCCCTCATTTCTGAAACCTATCTGAAACCCCCAGCATCTACTTGATCAAAAAAAGAGAGAAAGGATTGAAGTTTGACCTGAGGGGCAAAGAATACACACTAGTAGGCTTCAATCAACTTCTTCTTTTGTATTGAATTTTAACTAAACATGGCTCTATTGTCTCATCCAAGCGCGTCAGATTTTTGCGCATGCCTCCTCCAAGAGTGAATGGACTCAACCTTGACATTGAATCTGAAACAGATGCCAGCAACCAAATACCAACTCCCAATCAAAATCCTTAAGATTGTCCCAACAGCCAAGTTCCATGGAAAAACTATTGGGACAACTCAGATGACTCAATCAGCTCGGCTGGTGAAGTCAAGTCAATCAACCAATCATTGAACAAATCATACCCATAAGCTCCTTCTGGCCAGGAAGTTTCAACAACGTCTTAGGACATCATTCAAGTCAACCAAAAGGCAGTCACAATCACTGGACGGGTCCTTCAAGACAAATTGCAAGTCAAGCCTCCACAATGGTACGGCTTGTTTCATTTCTACAAGCCCAAAAATTACCAGGATGCCCTTTGCTGCAAAGAGTGTTTAGAATTGATGGACAAAATGGACATTGAACTGGGTTCAATTGAGGATCTCTGCGTATGGGACAAATACAATGGTCCTGACCCTAAGAATGCTTTCAAGACTACATGGATCTTCAAAATCAAAGAAGACTGTCACGGAGACCCAGTTATATATAAGGCCAGGCTCTGCGTGCAAGGGTTCAACCAAATTGAGGGCTTGGATTACTCTGAGACTTTTGCTCCAACTGGCGAACCTTCAATGTTAAGACTACTACTTCTCTACGCACTCAAATCAGAACAGAAAATTCAACAATTCGACTTCAAAAGTGCATTTCTGCATTCGCAAATCAACAAAGCAGTAATCATTCACACTCCAAAGGGCTCCAAAAGAAAGTGCCGATTCCCCAAACTCCAAAAGTTGCTCTATGGCCTGAAGCAGGCTCCTAAAAACTGGTATGAAACGCTTACTTCCTGGTTCAGAGAAGGAGGTTTCAGAGAATCTTTGTGCAATCCCTGCGTTTACCTGTCAAATGATGGAAAATCTCAAATATTCTTTCATGTGGACGACCTCATCCTTGTCGGCGATGGCAATGAATTCAAAAATAAATTCTTAAATTGGTTTGCGGATTCAACTGCGAAGCATCCAGACACCATCCTGGGCGTGCAAATAGAAGTGAAATGCAAGGAGATTCTCCTTAGCCAACCCAAGCACATCAAAAGGGGCCTCAAGGAATTGGGCCTAGAAGATGCTAAAGTCAGCAAATCACCCCTCACCCCAAATCTACAACTCACGCCTGCGACGGATGACAAGTTAAAACAATTCAGAGCACTAAATTTAAACTATTGATCAGCCATTGGCTTACTCAATCATATTGCTTGCTACTCACGGCCTGACATAAGTTTTGCTGTCTCTAGCTTGGCAAGGTTCAATGTTAAATGTGGTATGCCTCACTGGAATGAACTAAAGTAGACATGGAAATAATTGAAATGAACCTCTGACTTTCAAGCTTTGCTTGAGAGTTAAAAACGCCAACTTCTTAACGTCTGCCTACTCTGATGCTTCCTGGGCTGATGACCCTGACATCAGAAGATCTCAGATGGTGTATCTTTGTGCGGTCTATGGATGCGTGGTGTCGTGGAATAACTCCAAGCAGAAGAAAATCACATATAGTTCCACCAATGCAGAACTCAATGCCTTTGTTGACGCATTTCAAGGATTCTCATGGATTCCAATCCCTCATGAGTGAAATCTTTGCAACTGGTTTCTCTCCCATCATCATTCACACAGAAAACAGTGGTTTAGTCAACAAACTTGAAAAATTTGGTTCAAACTCAAAAACTTGTCATTTGGACCTGAAAACCAAAGGGATGAGGGAGGAACTGAAGTCCTGGAATATCACAATTGTGCTCATCAAATCAGAAAAAATGCCGGCAGACGCACTCACCAAAAGCTCAGATCAGGCTAGCCTGAGAGGCCTTTGAATGTCTTTTTCATCTCTAGTGTCTATATGAATCCTGTTTTCTTTATTTTCTTTTCTCTTCTCAGTTATGTTCATATCACTCTGCCATCTCATTTTGTTTTTTTTTGGGACTGTCTTGATTCTTCATCTCTCCTGGCATGGGGTGTGTTGATATTTCACGGCAGTGGAGTTTCACCGTGCCCGGGGATTCAATTCTCCCTTGGGGACTCTACTGGTGTTGCCAACTCGGGGCCAGATCATAGATCATGGAACAATCAGATCTTCAACTCAACTACACAAAGAACATCTTATTTCAAATTTTACAATCGCTCTACTTCAAATAGGACAAACACCTTGCTCAACCAAACCCAAATCATCTTAGTCTTCCCTTATTGTCTTCTTTTTTCTTTTTCATCTTTTCTAATTTTCCACTCTTCTCTCATCTTTTGACTTTCCTTGATTGGCTGATCACTGCCTAAAATCATTCCCGGTGAGATTCATCTCTTGTATTTTTCACTTCTCTCTCACCTCAAAGGCTCATTATCCATTTGACCTCAGCTTGTCCACCTTGACTCACCCTTAAAAATGAAGAATGTCTCAATTAACCAATCCTTGTCTCACTCTTGTCTCTGATGGTGAATCTTGCAGTTTTCATATCCTGTTTGTATATTCTTTCATTGTGCATGTTGTCCTTTTTTTTCTGTGATCTCATTTGTTCCTAATTGGGTCTGTCTCTAGCTCTCATCTCAAGGATCAATTCAAATCAATTTTATTTCTTTATAATACAGGAAGAGTAAGAGAGATAAGAGCAAGATGATCTAGTATTCCAAAAAATTACTGGTTTTTCAATCATTAAAAAAAGGCTGTATATAACCTTTTTGGTGTAAGGGGTCTTCTCAGGGAACATAGAGAGGGTTGTACTTGTGGGATAAGGCTAGAATGCTGGCCAGGGATAGTTTTAGACGCACTCTTATTTTTGTAAATCATCCAAAACTGTCTTTTTAATATTTATTTGTGAAATGATTATCAGAATCTGTTTAAATTTTGATTTTTTGTTTCTACAGTTCTGGCATATTTCTTGATTTTGTATTATTTCCTTTTGAGTGACGTGGTCAGAAGTGGGTATTTGTAGATTTCTATTGATAGATTTGAAGCCATTGTTGGAAAATTTTGGTAATTTTTAATAATTTTTAGGGAAATTCCTTGGTTTCTTTTGTGGTTCATAAAGATTTAACATGTCATTTGCATGACAAAATTTATTATTATTTTCAATAATTTTGTCTGTCTTATGTTTTGAATTTCATACTTTGTATTCAGTATTCAAAGGTTTCAGACATCCCTATATCCGCCAGTCAATTTGTTACATATGCATGATGCATGCACGGGGGTTGTAACCTGTTCCTGCGGTACCAGGCTTTCAGGAGTGATGCCAGTAATTTTTATGCGTGCATCCCTGACAGCTGCTTCCAGGAATTCAGAATCCGCAGTCAGGTGCAGTATATTGCATGCCATTTTCTTGACCGGCGCTTACATTTTGATTGTCAGGCACATGTACCCTTGCTGTATGGATGTGGGTCTGCACGGGGGGATTGTGACCGAACACAAATCCGGCTTTAACTCCTGGAATATACATAAAATCTCAATTCTGATTGAATTTTAGGTTTGAAACCTATACATGACATGAAATTTGAAATTTCAAAATCTCCAAAAAGTGCCATAGTGATGCCATGGCCTTTTGGTAATTTTTCCTTTTAATTATTTTAAAAATATAAGGATTTGAAATTCAAGGGTACACTCAGTGCGTGACCCTACTGTATTTTGGGTGTGGAATCCAAATCAATCATAAATTTTGCGGATTTTCAACTCTTTTTATTTTAATTATTTTTTTTTGTTTTCTTTGACAGGTTTCTCTGTACAAGTAGCAAGCCGACAGAACTTCACAATGACCAGATCATGGACCCTGGTAAGCTTACACAAAATCACCAGGCCATGACAGCAACCAAGAGGATCAAAGCCAACCCATTACTTTAGGTACAGAACAACACCATCTTGGTAAGAAGCACCTTTAATCTGAAACTCTTGATCTAATCTAAACTGAACCAGTCTGTTGCCTAGAGAAACCATCTCTGCCACTGGAAACAGGGACAAAAAGACAGATACACTCAACATTGAGGCATTCTCACAACCACACCAAGCGGGAGCTCAAACTACATAAATACCAGGATTGTGAGCTTGATCTGAATCCCAATCCTCATCACCACAAAAACAGAACCCTACAACCACCAGAGCACATTCTCATTCAAGAAGCCATAAACTCTGACCCCAATAACACTTATCCAATTCTTTCTAGCACCATTTATCTAACCTGTTGCTCATCCCTCATCTGTAATGCTGACAGCGTGTTCTGTTGGCAAGCTTCCCTCTAGTTTGAGCCCCATCTCATGGCTACACCTTATAGGGTGTTTCCCAAATTCATCCTTCTTTTTTCACACATTTCTTCTTTTTTTTGTTGATATTTTTGGTGTCTTAGTTTTTTCTGCCTAAACCTTGAGAGTATTCACCTCTTTTATAATAAGCTCTTGAGTGTTCATCTCAAGTATGTTCTTTATTCTATGCTTGTTGTTCATAGATCTAGTATCATCTCTATGTTGAATCCAAGTGGCCTCCTTCCATACTTGCTCATGAGTGTTCTTGTCCAGTGGCCTCTTTATATTCTGCTAGTTAGTCATAATTCTAGTGGGCTCTCTATCTTGAATCCTTGATGCTCTGCCTTATCTCAAATCAGCGTGAAGTGGTCCTCCAAGTTGTGCGGACTCTAAATGGTCTGGTATTGAATACTCATTATATTTATTCATTACATTTTTCTCCCACTTGTCAGCCATCATGTATCTAGTCTATTTATACTGATGCTTTATCAAGTGGAATTCATTCATCCCTTCTTACCTACATTGAACTGGAGTGCCGCCTTGACTCCCATGATCCTCTCCTCTTAGTGATATAAGACCACTTCCTCATCCTTTTAAGTCTTTCAACCGGAGCATCAAACTCAAACTTCAACATGTTTCTTCCTTCTCTCCTTAGTTTTGATTCTTCTTTCTTAAAAGGAACACTTTTTCAAAAACTTTATTTTTCTTTTAGTTTTTCATCTTTACTTTTTTATCTTTCATTCTTCCTTTATTCTCTATCAATTTTTTTGTCTCCTCCATTTTTGTTTGCTACAAAATCAAAAATCTAACCAATTTACAGTCAAAAGATGGACATATCATCAACCTCATCAAAAGAGTAGAATTAAAAAGCAGAAATAAGGAAGAAGCCAGCCTCATCCCAGTTCTTCAGGACTCCTCCAATTTCCCCATCTCAAATTTAAGAATCAGCTTTTTTCTCAAATCCAAGAAGCTATGAGAAGTCACCACCTTCAAACCACCAGTGGTTCAAACTCCCAATCAAAAGAACAGCTTGGCAATTCCAGATGAATCATCACCTCCAGATTTAGCAATTGACTACATAAAAAAATTTTTGATCACCATGAATGACAGAAACTCTTTTGAGATCTGGAACAAAATCAACGACAAGTATGGAAAATCCATGCCTCAGGCAATAGTTTGTGTTTTGCAAAATTTGGATTTCATTAAGTTCAATGGATTTTTTTCTGAGTTTCAGATCAGATCCTCATCTTTCTGATGTGATTTGAATCAATGGGATATTCAAAACTCAAACTTTCCGCCTTTTCACATTCCAATGTCAAGGGTTATTTTCTTCTCAAATTTGAAATATCCTTTTCCTCAGTACCATCAACCTCAGTACATAAAGCATGACAAAAATAAAGCACAGCATAAATGGTTCCTTTGCTTACTACCTCTGCCTTGCGTAAAAACCTCAAGTTTTGGGGACTGAGTCAGTATATACTTGCAAATCTTGAATTTTACTCTAATATCAGTCAAACATCCATTCAAGCTTCACTTTTCTACCCAGGGTATCATCAACCCTTGGACTTCCATTCTTGGTCACGCATTCACACTAGTTTGAACTTGTGCGTAGATAGTCACATCAACTGTATAGTTTGCAAATAGACTAGCTCCTTACCCTGCATAAGCTACCTCTTTGCATTGGAATTGTTCTCACATTTCATTTCTACCATTCTCATCCATTACATCCTTGTAAACTCATACTCTATTGTATTGCACTTATGCTAAGACCTTGGAAACAACTGTACTGTTATTTCATTTTCCCATTCCATACCTATAATTCATTTCCTCATTGCCCTTCAGCTGTAGTTGGCCATCCATTGGTTTGTATCTAGTCACCTTCAGATTTCCATAAAAAGGCTGTTTCTCCTGCCTGAAGATTTTAAGAATGTGAAAATGACATGTGTCCTCTGGGAATTGAACCCAGGTCTCTCATGTGCATGGAAAGTGTGCTACAAAATATACTAAGGACACTTGCTTCCCAGTGGTCAAGATATGCTTGTAGAGGTCAATGACAATCTCACTACCTGAGGACATATGATGAATGACTAACCAACTACAAGCATGCAGGGATTGAGGTCCTGAAGACTGCATGAAAGAATCAATCATATCTCAACAAAGATTTGCTCCTCAGTTAGTTAATTTCATAAGTTCTCCCATTTTGCTAAATCCAGTCAACACATTGGGCCTGGCTTTAGTTACTTTCAATTGGAACACCCCCTTCCTCTTGCTGTTTGTTGAGCCACCAAATCACAAAATTGCACTTTGCAGTTAGCCTTGCTAACTTGCATTATCCCTTGAACTCAGCCTCACTATTTTCAATAAAAATCATCTCAGATTGCCCTATAGTAGGTGGGGTGGTTGTCAGCCTCCTGGATTCAAAGGCCCTTGCTAGCTTTTAGCTACCAGAGGTGATAATATAAAGAATGAAGATATTATTCCAAAGATGCAGAAATAATTCTCAAATATATGGATAAATCTACTTCAAGGTGAGATGGTTTAGTTTTTAATGATTAATTGTTAATGAATTAATTAAAAAATAAATCAAAATAGGCTCCTAAATGGTATATTGGGGATCTTTAAAACCTCTCCTTCAGTGAACTTACTTTTTAATCCATAGACTTGGTTACTCTGGAACCTTTAATCTATATTCTTTTACAATCTATTTCCCAAAGATAATATATATATATAACATATGGTGGAGTGGAAGGTCTTTTTGATGAAGCTTCCACAACCAAAAAATTTAAGAAACTTACTGTATAGCACTTAATCCTTTATGTACTTGTTGTGGACGTTTATTGATGGTTTTAATCCTTTGACAGGGGTAAAAGGTCTTTCCGAAGCATAAATAAATCAAAATAGGGTTGGGATGGATAATATTAATCAGCATAAAGACATAAATGACTTAATTAACCCTTATAAGTATTTGATCACTTTGGCAGGGTATTCTGGATGTATATATAACTGGGTCTGGGTTATCAATAACCTCAAGAAGTTTCCTTAATTATAACTTTTTGGGTCCTGCTACTGTCCCTCTGAGAGATATAGGGGCCAAATTGGATGGTTTATAAGGCAAGCAGGGCGACAGGTATTCGGCAAGCATGTTTTCTAGGTGCCATATTACGGTTAACATCTAATTCTACAGGTTAAGGGAATTTTCTACTATTTAATTATGTGTTTTGCATGTGAAAAATACCTTCTTTTATCTAAATGACCTTTGTTTCATTACTTATTCTTAGTGCATATTTTTCAGACTGTTAATGTTTCTTTATAGTAGACTTTCCTACAAATAATTGGATATAATATCAGTCTTTATGATGTATTAGTAGATGGGAACAAGAGCATAGTAATGCTTGTGGTCCTTATTTTGGAAAAACTATTTATTTAATCAAAATAATTAATTAAAAATATATAATTTAGGAAATATATTAATATTTTTACATATTCAGTTTCCTTGGTATGTCAAAATTATTTTCAAGTTTTCATATTTTTTACTTTGAATTAAGTTGTAAAAATTTTGCTTTCTTTTTTTATCTATATTTGAAATTTCTTAGTTTACTAAATATATTTTGTAGAAATATTTAAAATGTTCCTTTAATTAATTTTATACTATTTTATGTATTTTTAACTAATTTCTAATCATGGGGACATTTGTAAAATATGTAGCATATTCCCCTCCTAGTAGTAACAGATCTAAGTGGTACTACAACTCTCATGCCATCAAAAAGGTTTCAGGCCATTCTGTGCCATGGCTGCATTCTAGTCAGGTATCCGGGACTGGGTACCCACCTTTCAGGTTGCTTTGAAAGGGTAAAATCTCTTCTCTTCAGCCGCACGTGGGAATTTTGGCTTCCGCAGCTGAATGCAGGAATTATGACAGATCCCCTGTTTATGCGTAACTCCTAAAATACACTGAATTCATCAATTCTGATAAAATTTTTACTTTGAAAACTGTACATGAGGAGTTACGTGACATACAAAAAGATGGACAAAATATGATAGCCGTAACCCCGTGTGTATGAGAATACTCCTTGGGCGCGTCTAGACGCTTTTTTTTTCTCACACGCGCTTCTTGGACGCGTTTATGGACCCCCAAGCGACTATTGGGCCGTCTAGGGCCCTAAACAACTCCTAAATGACTGGTAGTTGTGAATTTAACATCAACCTTTAAAATTTTTGATTTCTTCATTTATTTTTCTTTGTTTTGATTATTCTTCTAAATTGGTTGCTTTTTCAGATTTCCCTTTTATAGTAGCCAGCTGATGTTCTCCCATTTCAAGATATTTCCATATCTGAAAAAATTTATTTTGGAGGAAAAGAAATTCTCTTTTTCAGTGTCTCTTACTGGCTGTATAGTTGCTAAGATGTATGGGTCCATAAGTATGTTGTATTTGGGTAACCATTCCTCTTTATCTGCAGACTCTCCTTTGTATCTGACTAAGTATATTCTAACATCTTTACCTTGGATTCTCTTCTTGTTTTCTCTGAGTATTCTGCATGCTTTGCCTTTATATTTTACAGGTTCAGACTCAACTGGGATGATCACTGGAGGGAGGTTACTACCTCCTCTGTTCTGGAAGTGTTTCACTAAACTAACAGGAAATTAAGGGTGCTTCCATGATAATTCTTGACTCAAAATTACTTCCACATCATTTTTTCCATGTATTTTTACAATATAAAATGGTCCGACAAAGGCTGGCTTAAGTTTTCTATTCAAAACTAGGTTGTTAAAGTTGGCACTGGATATCAAAATCTGATCTCCTATTTTAAATTCAGGTTTTTTATTTGATTTATCCCTTCTCTGTTTGTTTTATTCCACTGCCTCCTCTACACAATTTTGGGAATGATTATTAGCTAGGTCTATCATTTTATTGAAATCCAGGGATGTAGGGTTCATAGTGGCCACATCTTGGTTCAATTTATTACAAGGGAGCTTTGGAATCCATCCTCTTTCCAATGTGTAAGGGGATTCTTTAGTAGTGGAGTGTTTTCTACTATTATAAGCCATATCCAAAGCTGGGAGTAAGCTTATGAAAATATCCATCTGTATTCTTGTATTCTAGACCAAAACTACAGAATCTTCTTAATATGTCTTCCAGATTCTGTATCATTCTTTCAGCTAATCCATTGGTCTGTGGACGATAAGCATTGGAAAAGGCTAAATTATATCCTATGTATCATGAAAATTTCTCCAGAATTCAGAAGTGAATTTGGGTTCACTATCACTGATTCTAATTTTGGCTATTCTTAAATCAGCAAGATTCAATTCCAGAAAAACAAAGCTACATCCATAGCTGTATCTTCTTTGTGGTTAGGCAAAAACTTTTCTTTCTTAGAGTATTTTTCTACTATAAATATTTCAGAATTATACGAGTGTGCTCCTCCTGGGGGTAGTCCAGTAACAAAGTCCATGTGAATAATTTCCCATCTATCCTTGGGTTCAGAAATCTTCTTTAGAAGTCCAAATCTCTTTCCTGTAGCTCTATTTCTTTTTTGGATAGTCTAACAAATAGCAAAATACTCAATACTGTCTTCTCTCCAATTTATCCACCAAGGAGTCTTTTTGAACTTTTCTAGGGTTTGTTCAGTAGGCAAATTTCCTGATGAGCAGTTCTCATGGAATGATTTCAATAAATGCTGTATATTTTCTTTGTTGCTTATATTCAGTAAACTGGAGTATTGATTTCTATAATATAGGAGTCCATCCCATAAAGAAAATTTACTAGCTTTGTGTGGTTTAATGATTGAAGTTGGTAGAATATTAAAAAGAGCTGCTTCTGGAGACTCACATTTGATAATATTGATAAATAGGATGTATCAGAGTTAGCAAACCTGCCATTAGAAAACTGCCATTTTTTTTGACCAAACCCGCCATTTTCAATGCCGGGTTTCTGAAACCCCCTAACTGGTTTATTTCAAAATGGCAGGTTTCATGAAAATGCCTGATTTCAAACATAAAACCCACCATTAAGTGGGCCATTTATGCGTCATCATCCATCCACCATCCATCACATCAAAAACATCCATCCACATCAGCAAATCCATACCAATCCCATCTCCATCACATCACACACATCTGATCTCCATTGATTCACATCTCCATCTTCACAAAAATTGCATCATCATCTCATCAACCCACATCAAATTACCATCTTTCTCAACATTTTCCATCAAAAATCCCAGCAGTAAGTTGAAAATTCCAAAAATCTGACAAACAGATTCTTCCTATCACCCTTGCTTGCTTTGATGAGTAATGCTTGATTTTGAATTAGGTGAAAAATCTCTTCACCAAATACTTTGGTTGTGGTTGTTCACCCAAGATTCCTAGGCTGAGTTTTTTTTTTCTCATTTGGTGGGGTGGAATTTGACAAAACACACCCAGAACATCCAAACCACCAGTCAAACCACCCACCTCATTCCACAAAACCACTTTTTGGTCCGCTCCTTCCTCCTCCTCAGCAACCACCTCCACCTCACCCATCACCTCCACCTCACCTATCACCTCCCCTCCTGGTTTGGTTTTTACCCCTGGTAAGCTTCCCCTTCTCCTCATCCTCATCCTCATCCTCCCCATCATCAAATGCTCATCCTTTGATTTATCCACCTCCATCCCCCTTTAGGCCCCCCCAACCCCTTGGTTGATTCCCCAGGTAAGATCATCCCTCCCTCCTCCTCATTCCCCTTTTCCCTCTCTCTAACCCCCTCTCACTCCCTCCCACTCACTAACCAACACCCCCCCTCTCCCCCCTCCCTTGGTCTCCCTCAGCTTGCCAGCCTTGCCCCCCTCCTTGCTCCAGTCCGCCCCCCCCCCCTCCCATCTGTCTTGGCTTGATGGCCCTGCCAACTCTCCACATTGTTGGCCCTGTTAGAATTATGGCCATCAATTAGCTTAGGCAAATGAGCAGTATTTAAATCAAAAGAAATGCTGGACACAGGGTGTCAATATTGGCTAATGGGGCTCTCACAATGGGGAAATATGTTGGATGAATTTGATTGGAATGATGAATGAATGGATGGAAAACAGCAGAGAGAAGAGCTCCTTAAGTAAAAAAGATTGGCCTCTTGTGAGCCCATGATAAAACAAGCCAAAAGGCAAATTTTCCGCCCCAAAAGAGCTCTACAGGCTCTAATAGCCTTGTTACTTGGTTGGGACTACATCAGCCCGCATGGAGTCAGTTACTGAACCCTTACAATGTGGAAAGAATAATGGTTTTCCACCTATAATTCTCCCAAGGTTTGGAATTGAATGGTTCCCTGCATATGAAAGGAGATGAGGATTCCCAAAGTTGCACTTAAATGAGAAATAGAAATAAGGAGATAAGAGATAAAGAAAAATAGAGAGAGAGTGAAATCGCCAATCCTTCAATCCTAAGAACTTTCCACCTGGATGTTTATCCGGTATGAGTTCCTTTAATCTCTTGGTGAGATGATTGATCCAATCCAATGATATGATGGTCTTATTCCCTTCCCCCCCTCCTAACCTGGATTTTAGAGCAAGGATAAGTCCTCCCTCTCAACCCTAACCTAAGTACAAGCACAAATAAGAGTATGAAAAAGAAACAGAAAACAATCCCAAAACAGAAATCCTAGCCTCCTCTCCCCACCTCCGTACCAAACTTCCCCCAACATCCATATGCCGTTCCATCCATCCGGTTTTTCCTTCTCATGACGCAGTCCTTGCACTGCGCCCTACTCAGACCCCCCCCCCGCGCCTGTCCGTATCCGTTTGCCTGCGCTTGTTGTGGATGTCTGGTATTATCTGGCGTAATCCGGGCGCTTGCACGCGCGCTCCATCCATTCCTTTATAGCCCGCGGATTGCTCCGCTCCTACATATCCGAACCGGCGCGCCCGCGAACCTAGTTGAGTGCACTACCTTCCAAATCCAATCTCCGGCGCGGATCGCCGCCCACGCTGCATTTGATGCTGAGTCCAACCCGTCCACAAGGTGCGGAGCCAAACAGCAGCAGCTGCTGCTGAGCACTCCGCATAACCTAATGCTGATCCCGCTTGCCTCAAATGTTGAGCGCGCAGCCTGGAAGCAGTTCCCAATCCGTGTCCATAAATTGACACCACATCCCCCCCAACTTGAGTTCTGTCCCCAGAAGTCTTCCATTGCTTCACCACACTACCACCAGCGCTACTTCCACTACCACCCCCACCACTCCAACTACCACCTTCCCCCATCCTCCTTCCTCACCCTCATCATGGTCCCTCCCTGCACCTACTGCGCAAGGAACGGTCTTCCGTGCACACTCCTCTCTGGCTGTTGAGCTTGCTTGGCCTTCCGTGCCGGCCACTGCCAATTTTCTCTCAGCAACACAATGCCGCAAGCCCGTCCCAGACCCAACCCCACCCAACCGCCCAAGAGAACCAGGCGCGACTCGTTTGTGGCCTCAAGCAACAACTCAATCTCGGAAGGCTCATGGACACCCCCCTGTTCACCTTCATCCTGCCGCCCCCAAGCTCTGCCACCCCCCACCTTGCACGTGAGCCGCGACTCTGCATCACCGCTTTGCCGGGCTGGACCTCCACAACAAAGCGGATACAAAACCTTGGAGGAATGACGCGCGGCAACCCGCGCTTGGGCCGCCGCTGTCTGTGTGAATCAAACGGTACCGGACCCGAGGCTTTCCGGACAACCTGCAGCCGCGCCAGCACCCCCTCCTCCTCCTCCACGACTGCTGATACCCCCTCCAGCTCCGTTGCGGACTCCACTGCCACCACCATTGCCATCTCTGGTCCCGGCGTCCTCCCCCTCTCCAGCCCCCTCACCGGAGAGGGTGGTTGTCTCTTCCTCACCTCCCCCCGCGCCACCTGCCCCTGGTTGGACATCTCCCAAGGTCCCTGAGATTCCGATTAGCCGCATGCTACCCAAGGTTTGATTTGATTGGTTTGCGACGACTTGGTTGAGCTACTTCGTGGCTTCCTCTTGATCCCAAGGGCCCAAAGAACGGATTCCTGGCGCGAAGTATTGCCGTGATTCCGGGCACTCCTGGCAGACGCAAGGAATGGAATGGTCCGGGCAATGGAGGCGGATTAGGCGGGGCCCCTCTTTCCTTTCTTTTCCTTTTCCTTTCCTTCACACTCTTGTTGTACCTTTTCTTCTCATCATTCCGTGCTTGAAATCAATTACCCATTGCGCATACCACTTCCAAGTGAGCCAGTGAGCGGCCTAAGTAAAACTAAGAGACCCCGCAAGGAAAAATTGAGAAAAACCTAAGTCGAGAAAAGAGAGGGCGGAGCCAGAGTAGGTCCGGTGCAAGATCCGGGCATTCCGCAAAGTCACCTTCTGGTGCTCCGCAAAGGTACCTGGACCGCCCCAGACGGACTGCCACACAGTTCCCTGTACCCCTCCTGTAACAAACACAACAACCAAACACAAGCGCACGCCACCGTAAGGGAAGAGAGAGAGAGAGAGAGTAAGAGAACAGACATTCTGGGGTGCCTAGTTGTCCCGGCTGTGAACCGGCTAGAGCACCCCCTCACCAAATCAAGATTATTCCCATACCAACCACCCATCCTTGAGATATCCTGAGAGAAAAGAAAAAGAGAAAAAGAAACCAACAGAGAAGAAAAATAGAAAAGAACACATAATAATATTTTTTTTTTTTGCGCAACACCCATAGACTGCCCGCAAATTTCTCTTTGTCCCGCTTCCCCTATCCACAGAATTGTCCTCGCGTCCCGGTTCCGCGGGGCTTTTCCTTGCGTTCACGGACCCAGCTTTGTGCCGCGCCCACGTTTCCTGCAAAAACCCCAAGCCAGCAAAGACCCCACAATCTACATAAGAAAGAAAAATAGAGAAAAAAAAATTCTGGGGTGTGTTATTGTTTCGGCTGTGAGCCGGCTAGAGCACCCCCTCACCAAATCAAAACTTATCCCCTACCCCCACCACCTCCCCCCCCAACTTGGCCACTTTCCCTAGCTGGTTGCAACCGCCTACTCCGTTGCAACGGCACGTTTTCCGCTTCTCCGCCCAAAGACAAATCCCCGGATTGCGTTCCTACTCCATCTCCGCGCTCCACACTCCCCTTGTCTGATCCGTCACCCCCTTCTGCTGCCTCGTCAAACAAGGTAGATCCTTGCGCAAAGAAGCACTTGACATGCAAAGCTGCCGCCTTCCGTTTCAGCGGAGTACCGTCTAATTCCTCCAACTGATAGTTGCCACCCTCCAACTTGGACGACACGCGGAACGGGCCATTCCACCGGTTAGCAAACAACTTCCCCCACTGAGACTCCAGACTCCGGTTGTACAGGAGCACCAAATCCCCCTTCCGCAAGGGATCCCGGAGACAATGCAAGCAGCGCTTGTCCCAATAGCGCACCAATGCCATCCAAGTCTTCTTAAGCCGGTCCGTGGCCTTTGCAAGCATCCTGTCCCGTCAAAGGAGCTTTTTGGCTTGAGCCTCAAGCAATTCTGCGGAGGTCTTCACCTTCCACCAGTCAACCCCCAGGAACGTCTCCAACTCAATGTCCACCGGAAGCCCGGGGCGCTGTCCGAAAAGTAACTCGTACGGCGAGTAGCGTTTTGACTGCTTCACCAAAATCCAATCCACGGACAGAACCATTGGAAGGGTCTCCTGCCAGCACTTACTGTCCTCCCCGCACATCTTGACCAGGGCGTCCTTGATTGGTTGATGCCCGCGTTCAATCATGCCAGCCCCCTCGGGATAGTACTCTGTTACTCGGCCAAAAATTGGCTCTGCAACTCTTCACCAACTCAACCAAACGGCCGCAAAACTCAGCCCCTCCATTCACTGTAACCAGACAAAGCAAACCGTACTGCGCAAACCAATCTTCCTCCAGAAGGAGAGCAACTTTGTCCGCCAAGAGCTTGACCAAAGGACGCGCTTCCGCCCAACTGGACAGGTTGTCCCGCCCAACAAGCAGATAGGCGAACTTACAGGCCTTGATGTGGACAACATCAAGCAAGACTCAAACAAAGAGGGCGTCTTCCCCTGTGGGGTTTCCGACTTCCTTAGGCAATCTTGCTCTCCGTTGTTGACAGGCCTTGCAGGACGCCAACCATTCCCATACCGCACGCACTACCCCCAGCCACCAGAACTGCTCTTTCACCCGCGTCTGCTTTTTGACCTCCCCTTGATGGCCAAGATTTTCGTGAAGGCTTTGGAGGATAGCTTCCTGATCCGCCCTTGAAGTGGTGACCACGTGAGGAACCGGAGTCTTCCGCCGCCAAAGCTGCCCCTCCTGTACATAGAAGTTTCCCAATTGCCGCCTTGCCCATTGCATGTGCTTGTCCCTAGTTCCATCAGGAAAACAAAGGTCCCGCAAGTTATCACAAAGAATCCCATACCGCCCAGTCTGCCAGAGCCGCAGCTGAACGCCCACCTCCACAACCCCTACCTTGACAACTGGGGTCTCCACATTGAGCAGTTCCACTTCCCCAAACGGGTCTTCCCTTGGATACCGCAACAACGCATTGGGAATAGTGAAAGCTTTCCCTGAAACATGAACAACAGCAAAGGAAAAAAGTTGAAGAAAAGCCACCCACCTTGTCATGGGAGCATTGGGCAACGCCAGAGAATTGATTATCCGCGCCAGCGCCTCCGCTTCACCAAAAGCTCAAAGTGAACCCCCCACAAAAGATACTGAAGTGGCCGCACGTTCTTGGTGACCCCGCACAAGTCCAAATTTGGCTGAGAGTGCTGGCTTTCCCTTGGAGTGAAGGTGACCAACTCGTAAAGCACCGGCCTATCCTTACCGTCGTCCTCTTGAGTGAGAACCCCCCCGCGCCAAATTTGCTGGAATCAACCGCTAGCCTAATTCCTCCTGCATTGTAGTCAAGCTTGAGGAGCAAAATGTCACGTCCCAAAATCTCCTTGAGCTTCTGGAACGCATTATTGCAATCTTCTTCCCAATTCCACTCTGCTCCTTTCCGCATTAGTGATTGTAGCGGACTTGCCACCTCTGCAAACCTCTTGATGAACATACGGACATAGCTACATAATCCCAAGAAATGAAGGATATGCAACACCGTCCGCAGGGTTGGCCATTTGAGGACCTTGTTCCGCTTTTTCTCTGCAATGCGCCGGCTGTCAGAAGCAACAACATGGCCAAGGATTTTGAGCGCCGGAATGCAAACCGCCAACTTCTTCCCCAACACAGTCAGTCCTGCCTCCTTGATGGCAAACAGGATGCGCTCCAACGTCTGCGCTTATTCCCACACAAAAGTCGGACGCTGGGAACTTCAACCAGCTCTGCTCCTCCGTAATCGGATTTTGGACCTTTGATGCCCGCGTCGTTGATGAAGCTTTGGACTCCCTCCAGATGATCATTCTTCAGGATCCAAGCCATTTGCGCCTGGTACACCGCCACAGAATTGGTCGCGCCCTGCGGTAGCCAAGTCAGCGGCATTCTTCCCAACCCAGTCCCAAATGCCGTTAGAGGCCGCAAGCAAGGATCCAACTTGCGCTGGTCGTATCCCCCCATCACATCCACTAAACCGTAGCAAGCGCGCCCTGCCATTGACTCAAGGAACTTGTCAACGCAAGGGGGCCGTCCTGCGTCCCAGATCGTAAAGGAGTTGAGCCGCTGCAGATCATGGAAAATCCTCAACAACTTTCCGTCCTGCTTAACTACCTCAAAGATCAGACTGGAATAACTAGACGTTGACTGTTTGTAAAGGCCAGTCTTCACCCGTTCCCACACCAACTCCAGAAACTGCTCCTGGACCGCCTGCGGTATTGGAATCGTCTTTATCTGCCACGGATCATTATCAACAGTGGGGATGAAATAGGGGTTGCCAATATCATTCTTCAGAAGACCCTTCTCTTCAGGTCTGAACGCGAGCGCTCTTTCCCAAAAGAACCAGAACCAATACCAGCAACTCAAGCTCCTCTGTACTCAACCATCCCTTTGGGCCGAAATTGAAAGCTGAAATCTGCTCCTCCGTGATCCGGTCCAAACTAGTAACCCACCCCCAAGCCTTAATTGGTGTGACCCAAGGGTCCTGCAACCAAGCGATTGGTTGAAGCGGTCCTTTCAATTCCTGGGGCATCGGCTCATTCCTTGGTCGGACCTTCCAGGACACCGGCTTGTACTTGCCAGCGTTGCACCGCATCATCCGCACGCATCCTTTGCTTTAGGTCCTGCACAGAACGGAACCGCGGCTTTTGCCTTTGCTCACGAGTGTGGCACAATGATAGGGTTTTCGAAGCGTAGTACCCTCGGGAGATGCATACTGAGAAAAGGGACTTACTTCTGCAACGTGGGAGCCCTGCACTTTCCTTCCTCCCCCTCCCTGCTCCTCATTAGTCAACCGCCCGCACAAAATTGGAGCTTGTTCCCTGCAGTCTCCTTGGTTGACTAGGAAAAATCCTCCGAGGGTTGCCCGTCGCAGACCAACTCCGCGTCCGGTTCCTCCTCATACTCTGACACTCTCCTCCGCTTTGCTTGCCCGCAAATTCAGATAGTTTTCTCAAACCTTCCGCTGGACAAATCCTCCACCGTCAACGCCTCCGTTCCTACCTTCGGATTGAAAACCATTTGTGCTTAGAACCTGAACATGAACGGCCTTCCCAAAATCACATCCCTACAATCCACCAAAACAAAAGAAAGAGGCTTACGGACCCTTGAAACTTTGACCTCCTCCTCCTCAACTACCCCATCCACACAACACTCTCCTCTGTTAAGCGCGCGGAGACACATTGCACATTTCCGCTGAACCAACCCCAAATCATCCACAATCCACAATGGCAGCAGGTTCACCATTGAACCTCTTTCCACCATAGCCCACACCTTCCTCCCGGCTGTGAACATCGGAACATAAGCGAGCGGAGTCAAAACTGATTTCAACTCACACTCCTCATGCCCCTCCTCCTTCCGCACCTCTTGAACCCGCTGCACCTCCTGAGGTACCCGGCCTTGACTGCAATCCCGCAACGCCTGCACCATCTTGTCTACCACCACCGGAGACACAGCCACCAGTTCCTGCAAGTTCAGCGCGACCAGAGTCTTGTTCCCCATCACCCTATCCACGATGTCCGCCGCTTTCTTCTTCCCTACAGGATTTTCTGCCGGTGCCTCAATTCCGGGCACGCTTGCGGCCGGTTTTGGAACGGTCAATGGGGGTCGCTCCTTTGCATCCACCTCCATCTTATCCGAGACCGCCACCTTCTCTTCCATTGCCACTACCCTTACCTGAGCTTCCACCCAAGGTGGTTGCCACAATCCGGTACCGGTAACAATGCCTAGTGACGATTGTGCCGTCGTTCCTGCCTCCTGACCACGTGTGCGCACCTTCTGCATTGCGGTTGGCTGGCTTGACTCCATCGGAATCTGTTTGCCCGTCGGAAACATGTACCCCATCCCAGCCGGTCAAATCAATCCCGCATGGAGATCCTTTGTAAGCTCCTCACACACCAATTTCCAGTGACTGTTTGCTCCGCAGTACAAGCACCCCCTCGGCACAAAGGTACCGGGCAGCCAAAACCCTTCCACCATGTGAGGTGGAGGCCCTTGTGTCTGCTGCTGGCCCATAATGCTCATGCAGATCTTAAAATCCTTCATCAGTTCCGTCAATTCACTTACTGAATTGGCGGGCGCAGGTTGAGGAACCAGAACACGCATGGAAGTAGGTGGAACCGGGGATGGAAATTGCGCCGGAGCCAAAACCTGGGGGGCAGATTTCTTTGGTCCCGCTGGGAAGGACTTAGCGGTATCCTCAATAAGCTCTTCTAAGTCAAGCTCACTCTCCACAGCCTGGCAAATGACAGCCAACTCCGCAAGGAGCGCAATGCTCCCGTCCAATGGCCACTTTACCAAGTTGTGATTGTAAAGATGCCGCTGCACCCTTGCCCGGAGTTGAGCGCCTAAAACGCCCAGAAAAGCGCTTTTCATGGCCCCCGTCTTTCCCGCCACCACCTCCCTCTTTGACAAGTACCAATAGATCCGATTGAATGTTGAGATGTAATACGCCAGCTCCACCTAAGTTCTGACTCCTCCGCGCGCGCTTGGCTCCAAGGCCACGCGGTTGAAATCTCTTTCCCGGAATCGAGGTTCGCCCCTACCCCACCGCGTTAGGATCTCCGCCTTTGGTTTTGGCCAATCCTGATTCTTGTAGCCTTCCATCTCCTCACATCCCGGAGCTTCTCTTTGTCCATAATGAACAGTACAACAAGCCGGGCCTTATTGGTGTCTGACGCACCTTCCGCTATTGCAATACCTTTGTATCTCGAGATGAATTGCTCCACATCCGCAGTGTTGAATCGGATGTGAGGCTAGTTGCGCGGCCTGATGCAAACCGGATGAGTGGGTTCATGGTCACTGGAGACGGATGGGGGAGCGGCGTAGCTCAACCTGGGTCGAGTGGAGGGAGGGGGAGGAGGAGGGATGGAAGATGTGAGTGGGGTTGGAGTAGCCAACATGGAAACGGAAGGAGAAGAAGAAGAAGAAGAGGAAGCAACTGTAGGGAGGTATGAATAGGACATCGTGCCCAGTCACCTTTGAAAGACAAGAAAAGGAAGGTTACTTCCCGGCCAGAACCCCAGATGTGGAAAGAATAAGGGTTTCCCCCCTATTATTGTCCCAAGGTTTGGAAGTTAACGGTTCCCTGCTTCTGAAAGGAGATGAGGATTCCCAAAGTCACACTTAAATGAGAAATAGAAATAAGGAGATAAGAGATAAAGAAAATTAGAGAGAGAGTGAAATCGCCAATCCTTCAATCCTAAAAACTTTCCACCTGGATGTGTATCCGGTATGAGTTCCTTTAACCTCTTGGTGAGATGATTGATCCAATCCAATAATATGATGGTCTGATTCCCTTCCCCCCCCTCCTAACACGGATTTGAGAGCGCGTATAAGTCCTCCCTCTCAACCCTAACCTAAGTACAAGCGCAAATAACAGTATGAAAAAGAAACATAAAACAATCCCAAAACAGAAATACTAGCCTCCTCTCCCCACCTCCGTACCAAACTTCCCCCAACATCCGTACGCCATTCCGTCCATCCGGTTTGTCATTCTCATGACGTGGTCCTTGCACCGTGCCCTACTCGGAGCCCCCCGCGCCTGTCCTTATCCGTTTGTCCGCGCCCATTTTGGATGTCCGGTATTATCCGGCGTGATCCGCGCGCTCCACCCGTTCCTTTATAGCCTGTGGATTGCTCCGCTCATACGTATCTGAACCCGCACGCCGGCGAACCTAGTCAAGCGCACTATCTTCCGAATCCAATCTCCAGGGCGGATTGCCGCCCACGCCGCATTTGATGCTGAGCCCAACCCGTCCACTAGGTGTGGAGCCAAACAGCGGCTGCTGCTGCTGAGTACTCCGCATACCCTAATGCTGAGCCCCCTTGCATCCAATGCTGAGCGCGCAGCGGCGAAGCAGTTCCCAACCCATGTCTATAAATTGACACCACAAAAACCAGCCTATCCCAGTCCATTCCAGTGTTTCCACCGTTACGGGGCTGAACCAGCCCCTTGCTGTTCAATCCCCTTGGCTGGTTGTCCTTTACAACCAGCCATGATGACCTCATTACTTTGTTTACGGGATGGTTGCCTCATACAGCCAGCCCCTGGCCCCTCAAATGGGCCAGGTGGGACCCCGGGCACACCTGGGTCGGGTCTCAGACTCACATGGGGGGGTGTGACCAGCAGACATGCCATCCCCCCCCTCTTTCTCTCAAATCCCTGGTGGGGGCAGTCAAATCCCCTCACCAGGGGCCCTGGGGGTTGATACCCCCGGGCGTCATCAAGAAAGTTGTCCTGGGAGGTGATCAGGTCCTCCCAGGCCCATGGCTCCTCCCCCTTGGTAAAGGGGGGGGGGAGAGCGCCCCCGCTCAGTTGCTTCACACGCTTGATGGTGGAGGGGTGATGGATTCCCCCCCACCTGCCGGTTGCTACGCTTATGGCCAGCGCCGCCACCTCCTTGGGCAAGGGGGTGGTCAGATCCCCCCTGCCCTGACCAACCGCACCGTTGCAGCTGGTCGCTGGCTGGTTCAACCCAGCCAGCTTGCCCCCATCCCCCTTGCAACGGCAAGCGAGGGGAGGGGTTATGAGCTGGGTCCGCAAGCCCTGGCTCTGTGGCGCTGGTTGCTGGGCCCGTGCGGCATTGCACCGCGCGGGATCCCTTGGCCGCGCGACAGCCTGGCGTGGGCCGTACCAAGGAACACAGGCGGCCCCAGATGGGCCGCAACAGGGGCAGCAGCCCCAATGGGCCACCCCAAGCCCAAATTGTGGGAATTACATAATTTGGTGGGCCAGCCCCTCTGGCAAAGTATGTCCATAATAAAGCTTGGGCCCTTTTATTCCCAAAAAAGCCCATCTGGCTTGGGTGGCACATCCAACCTGGCGGGCCCGTGAGGGCCCGTGTTCCAAAAGACCATAAAACCATGTTTTGGCGCCCAAATGCCCAAAACCAATAACACCCACATAGGCACACATGGCCCACGTGATGTCCAATGGGCCATGGAGGCCCATTTTTGCAACCCTTTTGGATTACACACTCCTTTGCACATTACCTGAGTGCATCCGCATTTTAACAGCCCCCCCCCGCCTTAGTTGGCTTGCTGGCCCTGCCCTCCCCTTGCTCTGGTCCAACCTCCCCCTCCCATCTCACTCTGAAAGCCTTTCACCCCCCTCCCATCTTGCTTTCCCCCTTGCTCCAGTCTTTCCCCCCCTCCCATCTTGCTCACCCCCTGGCTCCAGTCTGCCCCCCCCTCCCATCTTGCTTGCCCCCTTGCTTGGCTTTTGGGCCCCACCCCCTGCCTTTCTCTCATCTGCCCCCCCCTTATCCCCCGCAAGCCACCCCCCTCCCTTGCCTTGCTGCTGGGCGCCATCCCCCCTTTCCCACCTAGCCCAGCCCAAAGCCCAACCCAAGACCTGCCCCAGAGCCTGGCCCAATTTTCTTGCATCCAGGTATTTTTTTTTTTTTTTGGTAATGACCTGAGCATTTTTTTTGGTAATAAGCCCAGCCCAATGAATTCACGCCCATGCCCAGTAATTTTATTTTTTATTTTTTTTTTGGTGATCATGTGACTGACGTTTCTTTTTATCTTTTTTTTTCAATCCTTTTTTGACTGGTTTTCCTTCTATTTCATCCCTTCTCCCACTGTACTCACTATTTTATAAGCTAAATTGAATCCCTTCTTGATCCTCACCCCAAGAGGAGCATTTGCCCAGGAGGGAAAAAGATCAAAGGAGATGAGGTTTCAAACATAGAGAGATTTGGCAAGAAGAGGGCTTTGAAGAAAAAGAGGAATCAAATGAGGGAATTGGAAATCTCTTTGGAACTTTCAGAGGAGGGCATCAATGAAAAGATTGTATGGTCTGGAAAGAAACTTCAAACTTTGCATCCATATCCTGCCGTCACTGCTTAAAACAAAAAGAACAATTGAAAACCCTCACCTGCCAAGTTTTAAAATGCCAAGCTGACAATCAAGAGATTCCATTTCTTCATCCATGGCAAAGTAATTGATCTCAAGAAATCTGATCACAAAAGTCTTGTTGCAATAATTGAATATGTCACATTGGAGAAGCATTGCACTTGCAGGGACTTAGGGAGTGGTCAAATATACTCCAAAAAAAATATAAATAAAAATAAAAAATATTTTTTATTGGTGGGTTTAAAAATAGTCTAAAGCATTGTTGTAATCAAAAATGATTTTTTTCTTTTTAAGTTTTTCATCAAAGCAAATATATTTAGCAATTGATTAATCTGCTTTAATTCATCTACTGTTCTACTGCTACCAATTAATGCCACAGCCATTGAACACTTATACTTTTTTTCTGTTGCCTGTCATTACCTCTCCATTTCTGGTTCTTCTTGCTGTAAATTGTTCTCCTTTTTGATTTTTTAAATTCTAGCTCAGCCTTTTTCAACTTCCACTCAGCATTCCATTTTTGTTGATGAGAAAAACCCTTGGCTTTCTGATTTTGAAAATCAATAGCCAGTTGACAATCCCACTTCTCCTTTTGCAACTGATGTTTTTCTGATTCAATTTGCAATTTCACTGTTTTTCAGAGGGGAATAGGAATGAGGTTGATTTTTAAAGAAACAAGAATCCAGTGGTTTTACTGGAATTTTGCTGCTCCATGATCTCCTCAAAGCCTGAAAAATTTGAAGTCTTTCTCCTCTTTTGAATGCTATTGGGGTTGATTTTGATGTAATTGGAGGCCTTTTTCTTTCCCTTTGCAGAGGAGGGTTTTGTGGGAAAATCATTGCTTTCATTTGAAGGGGATTTGGGAGGCCCCATTGGCTTGAGTTTTTGGGAATTCAGGAAAGGATGAGCCTGTTCCTTTCAAATCTAAATCAGTCAGGATTATCCAGACAGAAGAGAAAAGAAATTGTTTCCTTCCTTGAGCAGATGTTGATGGCAATGGTGATACGGGAATGAAATCCTCCTCATCAGCCAAGTTCCCCAGTTCATTCACCCAAGGAAGAGAGCAATCAAAAGAATTAAGTCAGGGGTCAAAGGTTGGGTTTGACTCATCAATGAATGCTGAAGTTGACTTGATTGGAGCTAATTGTGTTTGAATATCCTCCTTGGCATTGGATGAGGGCCACTCAAAGGCAAAGGATTCATCAGGGTCCTCATTACCAGTCTTAGCATCCCCAGCCAAGTGCTTGGAATCAACTGAATCAGATTCTTGGGAATCAAAAGCAGCTAGAGGGGTGATTTTTTCCTTCTTTCCAATGATTTAATCCACTTCAATATAAAAGGACAGATGGAGTCCAACTTATTGACCACCAAGTTGATTCCCTTGGCTTTGTTGGATTTGGTGATACCAAATCCAGTGGAGATTGACATGGAGTGGGCCTTTTTGTCATTGGCTCAATAATTCTTGAATTGCTCCCTCATCTGTTTGGGTGAAAGTTCCAGCATACCTTTTGTTTCATTCTTGAGTTCATTGGCCATCAGGAGATTATCATTGTGCTTAGAGGATAGAGGTTTGCCACCGCGTTTTTCATTGTTGAATCCAAAGCAAGCATTGTAGTTTGACCAAATTTTGAGCCAGTTTACCAGGATGATATGATCAGCTCTCTTGAGCTTACTTGAGCCTTTGAAAGCTTATGGTGGAGGATTTTTGGATTTTGAGTTCCTTGGGGATGTTTCATTTCATCCATTGGATTGTTTAGTGGACTTGGGGGGGACAATCACTGAGGGCCCATTGTGAGAGTGATGAAGCAAAGAGGATACAAGGAGATGAGATTGATGAAGTGAAAAGAGGGTTAAAGCAATGAGAGTTAGGATTTCATGAAAGAAATAATGCAATGAGGTTGAGGGAGTGAAGAGGATAGTGATGCAATTAGAGTTAGCGGGATTTGATGAAAGTGATAAAGTGATGAGAGTGATGAAGTGATGAGGATAGTGATGCAATGAGATTTAGCTGGATGTGATGAAAGCAATAAAGTGATGAGAGTGATGAAGTGATGAGGATGTTTATGAAGACATGAAGAGGGACAAATCAGAATTTTTTCCAATGAGGTTGGAGGTAGAACTTTTCCAAGGTTGGAGGTGGAAAACCGGGGGTGCATGAAGTTGTCAGTTTGCTACTATGTACAGAGCAACCTGTCATAGAAACACAAAACTATAAAAAACAAATTAAACAAGAATATCTAAATTAAAAAAAGCAGGAGTGAGAAATCCATAAATATTATTAAAGAAATTTATTCCTCACCAAAAATTAGGTAGGGTCACTCACTGACCCCACCCTTGAAATCCAAGTCCTTACATTTTTCAAATAATTAAAAATAAAAGTACTAAAAATTACAACACCAGTATGGCCCCTTTTGGCCATTCTAAAATTTCACATGTGTTTTCATCTATAGTTTTTAAACCCAAAATTCACTCAGAATTCAGGCCTTGTTTATATTTTAGGAGTTACATGCGGGAATGTTTTATGTCACAATTCCCGCGCGCAGCCCCACATCCTTACATATCCCTACGTACTTGTAGTAGCAAATTCCCGCGTACTAGAGACCCGCGCGCAGCTAATTCTGCCACGCACGCACCGGATCCTACCCTGCAGGCATCTGTACTGACTGATCCCTGCCTTTACATCCTTCATGACTAATATGACAACCAGGTACTTCTCAGAAGAGCTACAACCTAGTTGGGGTTTCCTGGCATATGTAACAAGTTGACATATGCATAAGTAATAGTCTAAAAAGATCAAGACATAAATAAAATTAATAAAAATTAAGTTTAAAACATTTTTTCAAAATAAATCAAGGATCAAGGATTACCATGTAAATCATTGACTCTGATCTTTAAAGACCACAAAACACTACAAGGAGTGTTCATAAAAATTATTAAAAATTATCTACGTGATCAAAAGATGATGGAAAATCAGTAAAAATTCACATCTTTTCACTTTAAAGCAATACTGATAGTACAAATGAAGGATGAGTGGAGAATGATCAAATTTACGCCATAATAGATTAACAGATCCTGTGGCTAAAATAGTACAGAACTCCAGCAGACCTAAATTCAGCTGATTGACAGAACCACCTGGATGTGCTAATCTTGCACTGACTGGCTTTTCAGCCTCAGAACATGAGCAGAACCCTCTATACGTGCCCTGAGAAGCTTAAAATCACCCCAAAAAGGTTTTTATACAGACCTTGTTGGATCCATAATTCAGAAGATTATCAGTTTACCAGGAATTATTATTATCAATCAGACACAGTTTCATTGTTAGTCAAGTGCTTATGAAGAGTCTAAGCATGTGATTTATGACTTAGTTTGTAGTATTATTCTTTATTTCTTAAACCAATCAACCAATTGAAGTTAAATCAAGCAATCCTCCCCAACTGCACTGAAACCACTCTTAATTTTGCAGGTTTTTTGGTGGTAAAGTGCTCAGAGTGAGTTTTTCCCTTCCTTTCTTGGCCCTTGTGCTGTTTAGCCCGGCGATATTAGTGGATAAGCCCTTTCTAAGTCACCCATCTTCAATCCAATGTTCTTGAACTGCCTAAGGAGGCCCCTTGAAGAGAGATTTCTTTGTCTGTAAAGACCCCCAGTAGTATAATACAGTGGCTCCTTTTAAATATATATTGAAAACCTTTTATTACCAAAAAAATTAAACCTTGCAACTGCTCTTATTATATTATTTATTTGAGCCTCTAAGTGTTTATTTTTGGAATGATTATTATTATTATTATTCCAGTATTTTCATCACTCTCTGTAGCTAAAGGACTGCAAGGTTCCTGGTATCAGAGGGCTGAAAACTGGGGGTATGGCCGGGCAATATCCTTAAAAAATTAATTTTTGATTATTTATTAGTTGGACCAGTCTATTTATTATTTTTTAAAAAATTTAAAATACTTATAACATATATTTTTAATCATTTGCATCTCTAGTGAATCTTAAGACCAACGGGAAATCGATCAATTATTATTTGAACCTTTTTAAACAAAAAAAGGAAGAAAAACTCTGTAAATTTGTCCCTGTTATTATAACTCCTTAGAAACAACAGGAGAAATTGATTTATTATAAAGAGAAATCTATAAAGGAAAAATTCTCCTTCTCATTTTCAAGATGATGGACGCAGTTCTAGGATTGTTCATCAAACAAGGATGGATGATGGTTTACATTGATAATGTTATCATTTGCTATGATGATTTGGATACCCACCTGGATGAAGTAAGATTAGTCCGCAAAACCATATCATCCATGGGATGAAAGTTATCAATGAAAAAGTGCAACTTTGGCTACGGAGAACTCAAAGCCTTAGGAAAAATTTTCTCTGGAATAACCTTAGCTTCTGACCAAAACAAGATAGGAGCAGTGATGAATAGGCCAATGCTTCAGAATAAAACTCAACTCCTATCTGTTATTAGCTTTTGTAGCTACTATAGGAAGTACTTAACAAAGTTTTCTCTTCTTACCAAGTTTCTGTAGGAAATCTGCATCAAAACCACATTGTTTGAAATGACTCATGAAATAGTTAAGAATTATGAGGAACTCAAGATGGCTATGGCTTCAGCTCCAGTACTGATTCAGCCAGACTATTCTAAACCCATCAAACTCTATATAGATGCCAATATGGACGTTCTAGGAGCTGCATTACACCAGGAAGTCATAGAGGATGAAAAACCATTGGAAAAACCTATACTCTTCATATCCAGACAAGTTTAGGATACTGAGAAAAGGTATGGTGCAAGCCAAATGGAATACCTTGCTTTAGTATGGGCTTTGGAGAAACTTCATTACTACTTGGAAGGTACAAAGTTCACAGTAATTACTTACTGAAATGCTTTCAGGACTTTGATGAATATGAAGTCCCCTAGCAGGCACATGTTAAGATGCCAGATAGCCGTACAACAGTACAGAGGTCAGATGACCATAGTTCACCAAGCTGGTGCTAAACACCAGAATGCTAATATTTTGAGCAGGAATGCTTTACCCAATGACCCAAGTAACCTTGCGTATGATCCAGAGGATAATGATATCTTACCTATCCTTAACATTAACATGTTGGAATTTGAAATGCCAGAATAGGAACCCACATTTGTGAACTGGATGAATCCTTGTTCAACTCAATCAAAGAATCTTACAATTCTGGCATGAATTCTCTGATCACCATTATGGAAATTACTTCTCCAGCATCTGAATTAATAAATAGCCTACCTGAACCCCTCTTGAAACCAAAAAAAGCTGGAATTTTCACCATATGGTATGGTCTAGTATACTACAGGCATCAACAGTCAAGTGTTATAGTCTTAACTAAGGATGACCCTATCAAACATGTCCTGGCTAAATGCCATGATAACTGCTCATCTGGTCATTTATCTACTCATTGAACCTTAGATAAGGTTAAACAAACTGCTTAGTGGATCAATTGGAGAGATTCCACTATCCAGTATGTTACTAGTTGTGAAATTTGTCAGAAGTCCAACAGGACCACTGGGAAAAGGTTTGGTTTACTGCAAAAGATTTCTGAACCCAAGAAAAGATGGCAGATCATCAACATGGACTTTGTAACTGGACTACCACCAGGAGGAGCCTATTCCCCCAACTCAGTGCTAGTCATAGTGGATAGGTTCTCCAAGAAAGAAAAGGTTCTACCTAATCACAGCAAAGATACTGCTATGGAAGTTGCCCTGTTATTTTTGAATAAACTCATTGCTGATGTTGGATTTCCCAAGTTTATTATCAGTTACAGAGATCCCAAGTTCACCACTGAGTTCTGGAGAAATCTTCATGATATGCTTGGAATTACCTTGGCTTTCTCTACGGCTTATCACCCTCAAAACATTTTTTCAGATATAGACATATCTTGGAGTGGGGGAATGTCAGGTTGCTACTATTTACAGAGAAACGTGTCATAGAAGCACAAAACTATAAAAAACAAATTAAACAAGAATATCTCAATTCAAAAAAGAAGGAGTGAGAAATCCACACATATTATTAAAGAAATGGATTCCTCACCAAAGATTAGGTAGGGTCACTTACTGACCCCACCCTTGAAATCCAAGTCCTTACATTGTTAAAATAATTAAAAATAAAAGTACTAAAAATTATGACACCAGTATCGCACCTTCTGGCCATTCTAAAATTTCAGATTTGTTGTCACTTATAGGTTTTACGCCTAAAATTCACTCAGAATTGAGGTGTTGTGTATGTTTTAGGATTTCCATGCGGAAATGTGTTATGTCACAATTCCCATGCGCAGCCCCGCATCCTTACATATCCCTAAGTACTTGTAGTAGCACATTCCCGCTCACCAGAGACCCGCGCGCAGCTAATTCTGCCACGCATGCAGCAGATCCTACCCCGCGCGCATCTTTACTGCCTGATCCCCGCGTCTGGATCCGTCGTGACTAATCTGACAACCAGATACTGCTCAGAGGAGCTAAAACCTAGTTAGGGTTGCCTGACATATGTAACAAGTTGAAATATGCATAAGTAATAGTCTAATTAGATCAAGACCTAAATAAAATTAATAAAAATTAAGTTTAAAACATTTTTTAATAATAAATTGAAGATCAAGGATTACCACATAAATCATTGACTCTGATATTTGAGGACCACAAAACACTACAAGCAGTGTTCATAAAAATTATTAAAAATTATCTATGTGATCAGCAGATGATGAAAAATCAGTAAAGATTCCCATCTGTTCGCTTCAAAGCAATACTGATAGTACAAATGAAGGATGAGTGCAGAATAATCAAATTTACGCCATAATAGATTAACAGATCCTGTGGCTAAAATAGTACAGAACTCCAGCAGATCTAAATTCAGATGATTGAAAGCACCACTTTGACGTGCTAATTTTTCCCTGACTGGCTTTTCAGCGTCAGCCCATGAGAAGAACCCTCTATACGTGCCCTGAGAAGCTCAAAATCACCCCAAAAAGGTATTTATACAGACCTCTTTCAATCCATTTTTCCAGATATTAGCAGTTTACCAGGAATTATTATTATCAATCAGACACCGTTTCATTGTTAGTCAAGTGCTTATGAAGAGTCTAAGCACCTTTTTTATGATTTAGTCTGCAGTATTATTATTTATTTCTTAAAACAATCCACCAATTGAAGTTAAATCAAGCAATCCTCCCTAACTGCTCTTAAACCCTTCTTATTATTGCAGGTTTTTCGTGTTAAAGTGCTCAGAGTGAGTGTATCCCCTCCTGTCTTGGCCCTTGTGCTGTTTAGCCCTGCCTTATTAGTGGATAAGCCCTTTCTAAGGCACCCATCTTGAGTCCAAGGTTCTTAAACTGTCTAAGAAGGCCCCTTGAAGATAGGATGCTTTTTCTGTAAAGACCCCCAGTAGTATCATACTGTGGCCCCTCTTTTATATATATATTCAAAACCTTTTATTAACAAACAAGTTAAAACTTGCAACTGCTCTTATCATATTATTTATTTGAGCCTCTAAGTTTTTATTTTTGGAATGATTATTATTATTATTACTCCAGTATTTTTATAACTCTGTGTAGCTCAAGGACTTCAATTTTCCTGGTATCAGAGGGCTGACAGAAGTGGACAGGTTTTGGAAGCCTTTTTATAATTTACTTGATAAAACCCACTTATTTCCAGGTAACCCTGAAACGCCTGATGTGAAATAAGTGGGTTTTTTTGATTTTGAATGGCGGGTTTCAAATGGCGGATTTGGCTTCAAACCTGCCATTAAAAAATGGTGGGTTTGCTTAACTCTGATACAACCCAATAACCTAAGATCAGGGGATTATTCTTTACTTACTAATTCAAAGAAAGCAGTATCTAATTCACATATGTGAGTTCCCATGATTGTAGATTCAAATGCAAGGAGGTTAATATTCAAGATTGGGAAGATATCCTGGTCTTCAGGATCAGATTCTGGATTTCTGGGATCATAAGGCAAAGCATTTATACTTATACTTTCTGCATTCTGGTTTTAAGTACCATCTTTATGGATTATGGTCATCTGACCTCTGTACTGCTGTATGGCAATTTTCCATCTGCACATATGCCTACTAGGGGTCTTCATATTAATTAGAGTCCTTACAGCATTGCACTCTTGAATTACTTGCAAGTTTTTACCTTCTAAGTAACAGTGTAGCTTCTCTAAAGCTTGTATGAGAGCCAGGAATTCCATTTGGATTTCTCCATACCTTTTCTCAGTATCTTTGATCTGCCTGGATATGAAAAGTACAGGATTTTCTACAGTTTTTTCTTCTTCTATCCTTTCTTGGTGTAAGGCTGCCACCAATCCATTAATATTAGAATCAATGTACTTTTTAATGTTTTTGAGTAGCCTAGTTGCATTTTTAATGGAGTAGATTTCATGGAAGTGTTTAATTTTTAATAATTTCTTCATCTCTCATGTGTCATTTCAATGAGAGCATTTTTGTTGAATATTTAATACAAACCTTACGTAATCATTAAAAATCTTGGGATGAATTGCCCTTAATAACTGCAGAAACTACTAAAAGATAGTAGGTCTTTTTCATTTTGAGACATTGGTCTTTTCATTACAGAAGCTATCCTATTTTGATCATCAGGTAGGTTTCATCCAGAGACTATATGTCCCAGACTGTTTAGTTCCCCATACCCAAATTTGCTTTTCTTCATAGATACTTTGAATCCCATGGTTTAAACTTTCTGAAGGACTATACTTACCTGGTTTATATGAGTCTCTCAATCATCAGAGTATATAATGACATCATCTATATAAACCACCATCCATCCTTGCCTGATGTTAGTCCCTAGTACTCTATCCATCATTCTTTGGAAGTTTTATGGGGTATTCTTTATACCAAAGATCATTCTGAGTTTTTTATATATAACCAAGTGGCAAATTATTCTCATAAAACTTCTAATTTCAGGACTTGTAGGTATTTGGTGCAATTGTTTCAGCATATCCATAGTAGTGATGTATTTTTCTTCAGACCAGTTATGCAGAGCGTGATCAATCCAGGGAATAGTATAATATTCTGCTTCAGTATAGTTATTCAGAATTCTGAAGTCTTCTACAATTCTTGACTTGTCATTATGCCATGCTATTATAACAGGAGTACTTGCATATACTTGTTCAGTATGTCCTAATTTCCTTAATACCTGGAGACTTTATCTTTTCTTGAATTTTTTCTTTAAAAGCTTCTCTAGATTTAGGGCTAGAAGGATAGAATTTTCTCCTTAGGTTAGGTGAATAAGAAGGTTTAATTGTTAAGGTCAGAAACATGCCATTCCTTTTGATTTTCTTAATGGGATTATCTTTGGTGCAGAAAGCATTTTTGTTTTCCAAACACACTTTCAGTATTTCTTTCTTCTTTTCTTAAGAAATTTTCTCATTTAGAGAATCCTGCATGAAGTATTCCTCATTTAATCATTCTAGGCATTTCTGATAATTATAAATGGGAGCATTAGTCTGGATTTCACATATCTTGCACTTTTTATCCCAATTACCCCCTATAGTAAAATATCTTCCTTTAATTTGGAACACATCCATGCCATATAGACATAAGGTATCATTACCTATTATCAGGTAAGCACATAATCCATTGAGCAACACTAAAAATTGCACTTGAACCCTCACAGATCCTTTAGTTTGAGGCAGTATTATAGGAGAATTCCATACTACAATATCATTGATAGTAGAGTTACAAGAGCTGAACTTATCCTTTGGGATGGGAAATAGGTTTTCTTTCCAAGTGGGGTCACATTTGTTTAATTCAGTAAAAAGACAGGAAGAAAGAGTCCCAATATCAAGTAATGGTCTTCTTGGTTTCTCTTTATAAAATTCTGCTGAATAGAAAGTTTTTCCATTAGTAAAAAATTTGCCACTCATAGATTTAAGTTTCAATTTTTTGGCTTTGGTGATATGTCTAGGGATCATGGAAGGATCCCACTGTTGAGGTAAACTGGAGTCACCATGAATATTATTGATCTCTACAGAGGTTCCTATATCCCCTTCTATTACATTTATAGGATTAATCATGACCAGTTAACACTATGATAGTGATCCTTCAGTGTCAGCACTTTTTTCATGAGTCAAGTTCTCTTCATTCTCTGGTTCTCCCTCTAGGACTGCTATTTTTCTTATGGTTAAGGGGAAATCTTTTCCCATGTGTCTAGTCTTGTTACAGTTCAAACAATTCCCAGGTGTTAAAATACGTATGCACTTATGCGCTTGCTATGTGTAAGTGTAATACAAATGGGATGCACATATGGGCCTCTCCGGCCCATTCAACCATAACGTGGACCATACGGGCCTATTTGGATGTCACGGATTTGGGGAAACTGGCCTCAAAACCCGTGAAACAGGCCTATTGTTACATGGGCCTGGTGAGGTATATGGGGAAATACAGCCAGATTGGCTTGTATGGGCATTACTGGGCCCAAGGTTTATTTTGGACATACTTGGCCAGACGGGCTGGCCCGCAAAAGTATGTTTGACTTAGTTTTTGGGCTTGGGGAGGCCCATCGGGGCCGCCACCCATGTCGCAGCCCAGTTGGGGCTGCCGCCCTAGTTGCCACCCGCTTGGGGCAGCTGTTTTCACCTTTGGCCCATCTATGGGGCCCAATGGCACGCGCGGGGCCTTTATCACGGCTATTGAGCCAATTGCGGCCGCTGCAATGGGTGGTGACAGGCTGTTGGTGCCGCAAGGGCCAGGGCCAATGGCCCAGGCTCCCTCCCCTCCCCTTGCCCGCCATTGCGAGGGGGGGTGGGGGCAGCTGGTAGTGAAAGCTTGCCACCTATGCCGGTTGCATCAAGGCAACCAGCGGTGGGGGGGGTAACAAGGTAGCTGGTTGCAAGCAAGCAACCAGCAGTGGGGGGGACCTGACCAGCCCTTATCCATCAAAGCAAAGTGGTGCTCTCCCCCCCCCTTTACCAAGGGGGAGGAGCAACTGGGCTAAGGGGATCTGAACACCCACCAGCCCACCATTCTATGACAACTCCCTGGGGGTATTGACTCCCAGGGCCCCTGGTAGGGGGATTTGACCGCCCCCTCCAGGGATCTGTGAGAAAGAGGGGGGGGACAGCATGTCCGCCGGTCACACCCCTGCCCCATGTGGGTCTGAGACTGGACCCAGGTGTGTCCTGGGTCCCACCTGGCCATTTTTATGGCCAGGAGCTGGTTTCATGAGGCAACCAGCCAGTATGTGAGGTCAGGGATTGAACAGCACAGGAGCTGGTTCAGTCCCATAACAGTGGAAAAACCAGAAAAGACCAGAATAGGCTGCTTGTTAGGGTACAGGGTGTGATGTCATGCGGGCTGATGTAGTTCAAACCAAGTAACAAGGCCTGTAGAGTCTATAGAGCTCTTTTGGTGCGGAAAATTTGCCTCTGGATTGTTGTATCATGGGCTCACAAGAGGCCAATTATTTGTACTTAAGGAGCTCTTCTCCCTTCTGTTTTCCATCATCCATTCATCATTCAATTGAATTCATCACCAATATCATCCAACGTATTGCCCCATTGTGAGAGCCCATCAGAAATTTTTGACACAAGGTGTCCAGCATTTATTTTGCTTTAAATACCGCTCATTTTGCTGAGCTCATTTCTGGCCATAATTATAAGATATTATCAGTACAAACATCATCATTAATTCCAAGCCATCTAGACCCTTGTGCCTTGCTATGGAGAACCTCAAAGACCTCAAGTTTTCCAAGAGGATGTCCTATATCCCTGATGTTAGCTCCACCAAGATAGTTCTGAACAGTCAGAATTATAATGCTTGGGTTGTCCTTATGGATAGTGAGCTGGATAAAATATGTTGTGGGGAGATAATGGATGCAGATGACCTTTTGATCAGTTCAGAAGTGTAGAAAAAGTCTTATCATCTCATCCTTAGGCATCTTGATGAGAATCATGTGACATGGGTTGCCAATACTCTTAGGGAAGATGAGAGAAGGAGAGGAAGCATCCTTTGGAAGTTGCTTAAGTCCAAGTATGCTGGTGATTCTGTTCACCAGAAGGGTATAGCTTTCAATAAACTGTTCAAGTTACAATATTCAAATTGTAAACAGTTTGTTTCAGAGGCTAGGTCTAGCATAGCCAAGTTTAATTCATCAGGACTTAACATGGATCCTGAGTGTTTGTCACTCTTAATCCTTCAGAAGCTACCAAAGGAGTTTGATTCTTTAGTCAGAATTATTTCTCAATTGTATCCTCTTTCTGGGGAGGAGGATGTGCTGAAAAGGATTAAAAAGGATGATCTTCAGTTCAAGATGAAAGGGGGTTCTGGAACAGCCCTTGTTGGAAAGACTGGAAAACCTTGCAAGAAGGAAAAAAAGGATTTGTCCAAGGTCTCATGCCATAATTGTCAGAATAAGGGGCATTATTTTAAGGATTTCAAGGAGGCCAAGAAGAGGAAGAAGTCCAAAGAGAATGACAAGGAGGTCAATCTCACTAATGAAAATGTTGCAATGGTGGCGTTTGATGGTCCAATGGAAATGGTTGTTGGGGAAGAAGGTCCCAACAAAACGGCCAAAATTCATTAGGATCAAGAAATGGACTTGATTTATTATGAAGTGAGTGATCTTAAGCTCAAAGATGAGAACTTATCAGTGACTGATAAATCTTCTTTCCTATTAGGAGGATTGAAGGGGGATGTTTTTTTTGATTGATTCTGGCTGTACAGATCACATGTTCTTTGAACCAAATTTTTTTCAAATTTTAGTGATTATGATGGAGTTGTAAATATTGTTCCGAAAGGCAGAACAATTCAGATTAAAGGAATTGGAAAAGTTATTCTTTCAAATCACTTTGGTTTCAAAATTTATTTTGAGAAAGTGTTCTATGTACCAGAGTTGCCTTATAACCTTGTGTCCCTAGGAGTGTTGTGGAAAAGAGGTTTCCTGATTTGTTATATTAAAGAAGATAGGTTTGTTATTGATATGAATGGGAGAACTGTTCTTGGTGGACAGGTTACAAACAAGCTTTTGTGTGCAAGATTGTTCAAAATCTCAGCTTTGAGCACTGTTTCCCACAATAGAAGTGGCCATAAGGTAAAGGACAGCAACTGTGAGAGTTGTACCTTGGGGGCTAAGACTAGAAATGTGTTCTCAAAGAGTAGAGATTGCACTGATGTTCCTAGAGAGGAATTTTTGATTTATTTGGCAGAGCCATTCACACCAGAGTCCCTTGGTGGGGTAAGATCCATCATCAATTCAGTTTATAATGCAACTAATTATGTTTGGGTTAAACCAATTTGATCTAAGGATCAGACCACAGAGGAGGTTTCTGTAATCTTCAAAGTCTGGAAACAGAATGGTCTGATGAAGGAGATCAAGAGGGTTATCACTGATGGAGGTGGTGGATTTGCAAGTAAAGAGTTTGAGAGGTTATTGAAAGATTATGGTATCATTCATATAGTCACTACTGCAAGGACTCCACAAAATAATGGAATAGTTGAGAGAATGAATAGGACTTCACTGGACAAGGTCAGAACTATTGTGTCTCAATCTGGTCTACCAAAGTTCTTATGGGCTGAGTTGATGTTTACAGTCTGTCTGTTGCACAAAATTGTAAGTGTTAATGGGAAGAGTCCTCATTATCAGTTTTGGAAGTTGTACCCCAAAAAATCACACCTAAGAAAAATTGGTTGCTTGGTTTATCATAGTGTCCACAATAACAAGATGGTCGGAAAATTGGACCCTAGAGTCAAAACAGTGGCACTTGTAGGAAATGAATTAATAAGTAAATAGTATAAGATCTATTGTCCAGGGACAAGAATGGTTATCTGTAGTAGGGATGTAAAATTTGATGAAAGTACCTTTCCACTAAAAAGGAGTGAAGATGTTGTTGTGAATAAGTCACAGCAAGAAATAGAATTAGCACCTATTTCAACAGCAAAGGCTGCGGGACATGTGGTTCCAGAAGATGAATAGATGGCAGACGTGCCACCAGAGGGTTGAGTGCCTGCTTCAGGTGAGTTGGTTAATTTGGAACCTTATGAGCCTCCACCTCCAGTTAGAAGGAGTGGTAGGGTTAGAGTACCAGTTTATAAATATGGGGAATAGAAGTCCCATTATTCTGCGCAGGATATGAGGAAGATACATTTCAGGAAAAGTGTATTCTCAATGAAGTCCTGGAGTTGAGTTCAGAAATGGGTAACAGGGTTAACCCAAATAGCTCTGGCCAAGCTATGAATTCTTATGAAAGAGCCAACTGGAAGAGTGCTATTTTTGAGTAATTTGATTCTCTAGAAAATAATAGTTTCTTTGAAGTTGTTAAGAGGGATTATGTTCCAAAAGGAAAGACCATTGTGGGGTCTTGATTGATGTTAAACAAGAAATTTGAAACAACTGGAGTTTTAAAAAGATTCAAAGCTAGATGCGTTGCACAGGGCTTCAAGAAGAGAGAGGGTATCAATTACCAAGAAACTTTCTCACCAACTGGAAGGATGTCCACCTTCAGGTACATCATTTCTCTGGAAGTGGAGTTGGGTGAAGAAATCAGACAAGCTGATTTTGTAACAGCATACTTGAATGCAAAACTTGGAGAGGAGGAGACTGTTTATATGTCAATCCCTGATGGTTTTTGTGAAAGATTAGTAGAGACTAAACCAGAAACCATGAAGAAAATCTGTGTTAGAAGTTTTCTTTCAGCAGATAAATGCAAATATTTCCTCAAGCTGTGTAGATCCCTTTATTGATTTAAGCAAGCAGCTAGGTTGTGGTATAATACCATGAGTGAGAAACTGACACAGATTGGTTTCAAGAATTCTGAGGCCAGGCCTTGTCTTTTTGTAAGGAAGGATGCAATTTTGTTTTTATGTGTCAATGACATTATCATTATTGGACATGGTAAAGAGAGAGTCATGGAGACACTCAAAAAGGAATTCAAGATAAAAGATCTTGGTCTGGCGCAACAGGTGCTAGGAATGAAAGTCAGTAAGAGCAAGAATGGTATTAAGTTAGACCAGAGCCATTACGTGGCAGCTCTTTATAAGCAATATGGCTTAGAGGATGCAAAGGAGTTTGGTACTCCCATTCAGTCAAACATTTGTTTAGAGAAGTCTACAGATGAGGAGTATCCGGAGTTTTTTCAATCTGGGAACAACTACAGGTCAGCTGTCAGATTTCTTAATTATTTGGGGAAGTGTACAAGGCCCAATATTGCTTTTGCAATTGGTGTGTTGTCTCAACACTTAGAGAAGCCAAGAATGAGACATTGGTCAGCGTTTAAGAGAGTTATGAGTTATCTTAAAGGAAAGCACAGTCTGGGACTGTTGTTTAAAAAGTCAGCAAAATTTGATTTGGTTGGTTATTCCAATGCAAGTTGGGCAGATTTTAACACTAGGGAATCAACAAGTGGTTTTGTATTCTTCTTAGGTAAGAATCTGGTGTCATGGATTTCCAAGGAGGTATTGGCAATAAGTCTTTCATCAAAAGAGGCTGAGTATAGAGCTTACTTAGCAGCTTCACAGGAAGCAAAATGGTTGAGAAAAGTCTTAGAGGATACACATAAGCCACAAGGGTTTGCGTTTTTGTATTCTGATAACCAGAGGGCTATTGTGTTGGCACAAAACCAAGTTTTCCATTCAAGAACAAAACGTATCAATGTTCACTATAACTATATTGGAAATGCAGTTAACTTCAAGGAAATTGTGTTGAGGTACACACCCACTGGAGCAATGATTGCGGATATCTTGACTAAGGCTTTAGATAGGAACAAGCATCAAGGCTTTGTGACTAACATGGGGATGTCACCCCTTTTGGATTAAGGGGGTGTGTTAAAATACGTATGCACTTACGCGTGTGCTATGTATAAGTGTAATCCAAATGGGATGCACATATGGGCCTCTCTGGCCCATTGGACACTCACGTTGACCATACGGGCCTATGTGGATGTCACAAATTTGGGGAAACTGGCCTCAAAACGCGTGAAACAGGCCTATTGGTACACGGGCCCAGTGAGGTATATGGGCAAATACAGTCAGATGGCCTTTATGGGCATGATTGGGCCCAAGGTTTATTTTTGACATACTTGGCCAGACGGGCTGGCAGGCCAAAGTATGGTTTACTTAGTTTTTGGGCTTGGGGCTGCCCATTGAGGCCGCCGCCTGTGTTGCAGCCTGGTTGGGGCTTCTGCCTGTTTCCCGGCCCGCTTGGGGACGCTTTTTTTGCCTTTGGCCCATTTATGGGGCCTGATGGCCCGCCCGGGGCCATTGTTGCGGCTTTTGAGCCAATTCCAGCTGTTGCGCTGGGTGGCGACCAGCTGTTGGTACCGCAAGGGCCGGGGCCAACAGCCCCGGCTCCCTCCCCTCCCCTTGCTTGCCATTGCAAGGGGGTGGTGGGGGCAGCTGGTGGCAACCAGCTTGCCACCCAGGCTGGTTGCATCAAGGCAACCGGAGGTGGGGGGGAATTGACCATCCCCCCACAAGCCCGAGGTGGTTGGGGCAGTGATATGGTAGCTGGTTGCAACCAAGCGACCAGAAGTGGGGGGGACCTGACCAGCCCTCCACTATCAAAGCAAAGGGGCATCTCCACCCCCCCCCTTTACCAAGGGGGAGGAGCGACTGGGCTGAGGGGATCTGACCACCCCCCAGCCCACCATTCTATGACAACCCCCTGGGGGTATTAACCCCCAGGGCCCCTGGTAAGGGGATTTGACTGCCACCTCCAGGGATATGTGAGAAAGGGGGGGGGACAGCATGTCCGCTGTTCACACCCACCCCCCCATGAGGGTCTGAGACCGGACCCAGGTGTGTCCTGGGTCCCACCTGGCCATTTGTAGGGCCAGGGTATGGTTTCATGAGGCAACCAGCCAGTATAAGAGGTCAGGGATTGAACAGCACAGGGGGTGGTTCAGTCCCATAACGGTGGAAACACCAGAAAGGACCAGCATAGGCTGGTTGTAAGGGTACAGGGACTGATGCCATGCGGGCTGATGTAGTCCAAACCAAGTAAAAAGGCCTGTAAAGTCTGTAGAGCTCTTTCGGGGCAGAAAATTTGCCTTTTGGCTTGTTTTATCATGGGCTCACAAGAGGACAATCTTTTGTACTTAAGGAGCTCTTCTCCCTGCTGTTTTCCATCATCCATTCATCATCCAATTAAACTCATCACCAATATCATCCAACGTATTTCCCCATTGTGAGAGCCCATCAGCAATTATTGACAAAAGGTGTCCAGTATTTCTTTTGCTTTAAATACTGCTCATTTGCCTAAGCTAATTGCTGGCCATACTTATAACACCAGGTACTCTTTCCTTATCCTTATATTCAGTGGGTTTCTAACTTCCAGAGTTTATTATGTGAGGAGGTTGTTGCCTGATTTTTTTAGTATTAAAGATTTCTCTAGGTTTGGATGGAGCCTTTTTTCCAACCCATTAATATTTATTACATCTTCTAACACATTGATCAGTGTTGGTAGGTCAGCATCCACACTCATTCTGCATTTTACACCATGATTAAGATGACCAGGACACATGTTAGAAAGCCTTTCATTAATCTCTTCTTTTTCAGCATCTTCTTAAAAGCAATCTAATCCCTTCTTTTGTTACAGACACCACTTATGAGGTTTATCTTTAGAGGTTTTCAAATGAGAAATTTTTAAATATCTTCCTAATTTTCCTTTTCCAAATCCTAGAACCAAAGTGTTCATTTATTAAGAGTTTCCAATAATTCCATGATAAGGATCTTACTTCTTCTCTCTTACTGATAAACCAATATACATCTACTCCTTTAAAGATCCTAGGTACCCTGACTACATCTATTGCCTCTGTTAAATCATAAGAGATTATAGTGTAATCAATCAATTTGATAAAATTTATATGGTTATATCCTCCTTCTCTGGAGACCTTAGCCCATTCAGAGATGGGGTTTAAAGGCTTGAGAGCTTGTTCCATTTCTGGAGTAGGACTAGGACTGAAAGTATCACTCTTTTTCATTCCTGTTACAGGTATTACATAAGGATTAGTACTTTTTCTGAGATTCTTTTTTTCCTCTTTGGTACTCCCCAAGAGGCTGGTTAGAAGGATTTTTAATTCCGTAATATTGTTTTTGATCAAGTTAATTTAAAGGTCCAATTTCTTATTAAGTACATCTGATTTCTCATTAAGGGGAAAAATAGAATTATTAGTAGTATTTTTTATTTCTTCTTTCAATTTTTGGATGGATATAATAAAATATTTTTGGATATTTAAAAAAATATTCTCAATAGTTTTATTTTAACTGGTGTTACCTTTACTTCTATTTTCCACTAATTGATCTTTCTGTTCCTTAATATCACCTATTCCCACCACTTTTGATTGGTTACTAATTGACTTTGCCACTATTGAGGATACTTTATCCAATTTTTTCTAAATACTATCCAAATTACCACAAAAAATTTTTAAATTGTGAAGCATATCATTGGAAAAGGAAGTAAATAAATCTGTTGTTGGTTTAGACAAGAAACTAGGTTCAGGATTTGGTGCTAATTGTGGTACACGTTTTTCCACTTTTGGGCTAATGATATTATTAGATCCCAATATTTCTTTCACTTGGGCTTTGGATGGGAAGAGTATCCCTTCTTTCCTGATCATTTTACTTTCATTTGGGCTAATTGATCCCATGGATTCCATTTGTCTAAGTGGTATTCCACCTCTTTTCTCGGTATCATCTTCTGAAGAGCTATCTGGGAAGCTTTTGATTGGGATGTTAATTTTTTTATGGAGAATAAGTCCTCCTTGAACTTGGCCTCTTTGAATTCTTTGTTGAGCTGAGGAATAACAGAGGTGTGAGATGAAATAGAAGGATTGTTTCATAAGCAAAAGGAAATACATAGTGAAAGAGAGTATAAAAGGAAAACAGATATTACCTGAGGAATAACAGAGGTGTGAGATGAAATAGAAGGATGAGGAAAGAAATCCTTCTACTTTGCTCAACCTCTGTCCTCAGGTATAGGTGCTAGCAGTCAGGTGTCACGTACAGAGTGACATGGTAGGAATACAGAGAATATTCAGTGTGAAAGAAAAGAGGGCGCGGGTTTGGAGACTGAGTGGTGAGGAACACTGACATGTTCAGTGTGTGATATACAAAGAGAACAGGAATGGAATGGAAAGAAAGAAATGTGAATATAAGAGAAAGTAAAATAAGAAATAAAGAAAAAGGAATTGAATATAACAGAAAGTAAATAAAGAATAGAGGAAATAGACAGAAGAAGATGTGGAAATATGGAGATATGAATATACTCCAACATTCTTCTCAGAACTTCAATTGTTCTTTGACTAAGCCTTTGATCTAGGCCTCCTTGAAAAAATTCTTCTGGTGTGGCTGTATAGAATCTTTTTTCAACTGCAGGGGGTTTGGTTTTACTACTTTCCCCAGCACTATTTTGGTGGAGGGCAGGATTACTTGGCTCTGGTCTTTCTCCACAAACATCTGACTCACAGGCTCTTACCCCATCATGGTTTTCATTATTGGCTGCCTCATGGTTACTTGAGGCTCCTGGAATAGATCCATTGAAGGAAAATCTTCCTGAGGCCCTTGTGTTGCATCTGAAAATATTAAAATATTTGTATGTATTGTCCTTGCAAAGAAAAATCCATAATATCAAAATGATTTGACTTAATTAATTCAATATTCAAAGTTACTAAGACTTTATCAGGATTAAATTCATCTTTGATAGTTAATCCAACAGTATGTTGGTGAATCCCAATCAGGTCTTCTCAATTCCAATAAATGTTCTCAGGAGGTCCAGAAATGTCTGGAAACTCTTGATCTAGTAGATCAACTTCAGGTACAGTAATTCCTGTGATGGGGGCGGTCAATTAAATTACAAGAGATAAATTTTATTTTTTAAAAAATTATATTAATATTATTTTTAGATTAAATAATTTTATAGAAGTTTTACTTACTTTTATATTTAAAGTAATAATCCCTACGGTGCTCATTGTAAGCTTGGTTTTGTCTTAGTAAATCTTGAAAATTAAGGTTCCTTTCAAGGTCTTCTTGTTCAAGGAGTTTATCTAGCTGTTTAAAGTTCCAAGAGATTTCACGTTGCTAAGCTGGAGTTGAAGCTTCCCAACCTTAAGTTTTGAAATTTTTGGTATATTCTACTTTTCTTAATTTTCAAAAGCCTCCTGGATGTTAAGGCGCTTGCTACCTTTTAACTACCAGAGGTGATCAGATAAAGATTGAAGACATTATTCATAAGATGCAGCAATAATCCATAAATTTATGGATAAAGCTCATGCAGCGTGAGATGATTTTGTTATTAATGATTTATTCTTAATGAATTAATTGAAAATTAATGCAAATAGGGGCCACAATGGTAGATTGGGGATATTTAACACCCCTTCTTCAGGGAAATCACTTTTTAATCCATAGACCTGTTTACAATAGAAACTTTAATTGATATCCTTCAATCTGCAGTTTCTTTGGTATGTCATGAATATTTTGATTTCTTAAAGTTCCCCTATTTTTTTCTTTAAGGTGGGTTTAAAGTTATCTCTTTCTTCTTTTATCTATTTTTGAAATTTCTGAGTTCACTTATTATATTTTTTAAAAATATTTAAAATTTTTCTTTGAGTAATTTTATACTATTTTAAGTATTTTTTAACTAATTTGTACTCGGGGGGACATTCATTAAATATGTAGCATGTCCCCGTCCTAGTAGTGACAGATCTAGGGAGCACTTAAACTCTCATGCCATCAAAAAGCAGTCAGAACATTCTGTCCCAAAGCTGCCTACTCGTCAGGTGTCTGGGACTGCATACCCACCTTTCAGGTTGCTTTTAAAGGCTGACAGCTCTGTCCTTCAGCTGCTTATGGGAATTTAAGCTGCGGCGTCATTTTGCAGGAATTGTGACAGATCCCCTTGTTATGGGTGACTCCTAAAATACACAGAATTCATAAATTCTGATTGAATTTTTACTGTGAAAACCATACATGAGGAATCACATGAGATAGGAAAAAATGGCCAAAATATGATAGCCAGTCTCCCTCTGAATTTTGATTCAATTTTTAAAAATATAAAGAGTTAGAATGAAGGGTAGGTGTCAGTGAGTTACCCTACCTTAATTTAGATGGACAACCTCATTCTGAAATAATATTTCAACAGGTTCCATTTCTTAATTTATTTTTATTTGTTTTTTTGATTTTTCTAAATTTTTTACTTTTGTAGTTTGCTCTGTAATAGTAGCAAGCTGAGAGTGTTCATTTGGCAGTGAATTCACTACCTCAACTCCTCTATTGTAGTTTGCCAACCTATAATAGATTCTTCTTTTACAATTTCACATACTCACTCAACTGGGAAAACTTCCCTCACCCCTTAAAATGGTGATATTCATTGGGTAGGGAGATCCAGTGCTTCACAGGCCCAAAATTGTTAGATCATGTTTCTTCTTCCAAATCTCCTTTGTTTGAACCTCTGGATAATCCCTTTGCTCCTCAAGGGAAAAAATGTGGGATACTCTCAAAGAAATCAAAGAGTCCTTGCTGTACATCAAGGTTTCCCACTAGTGCTCCCAAGACCAAAGCCTTGAACTTGCCATCAACCTTGATGTCAGCTCTCTGATACCAGGAACCTTGCAGTCCTTTAGGTACAGAGAGTGATAAAATTGCTGGAATAATAATAATAATTATTATTCCAATAATAAACACTTAGAAGCTCAAATAAATGATATAATAAGAGCAGTTGCAAGGTTTAATTGGTTTTTTAATAAATTTTTTTCATTATAATATAAAAAAGGGGCCACAGGAATATACTACTGGGGATCTTTACAGACTGGAAAACTCTCTTCAAGGGGCCTCCTTAGGCAGTTTAAGAACCTTGGAATAAAGATGGGTGCCTTAGAAAGGAATTATTCCACTAATGGCTGGGTTTAATAGCACAAATGGCCAAGACAGGAAGGTTTAAATTCACTCTGAGCACTTTACCACGAGAATCCTGAAATAATAGGAAGGGTTTCAAAGCAGATGGGGTGGATTGCTTGACTAAACTTCAAGGGTTGATTTTTTAATAAGAATAAATAATACTACTAACGACTAAGTCATAAATCACTTTCTTATCTTCATATAAGCGCTTGATCAACAATTACACGGTGTCTGATTGATAATAATAATTACTTGTAAACTGATTAACTGATTGGATCCAAAGAGGTCTGTATAAATACCTTTTTTGGGGTGATTTTGAGCTTCTCAGGCCACGTAGAGAGGGTTCTGCTCGTGGGCTGAGGCTAACAAGCCATTCAGGGAAAAATTGGCACGTCCACTTGGTTCTGTCAATCAGCTGTCCTTGGATCTGCTGGATTTCTGTACTTTTTTAGCCACAGGATCTGTTAATCTGTGATGGCGTAAATTTGATCATTCTGTACTCATCCTTCATTTGTACTATTGTTATTGATTTAAAGCGGGTAGATGTGGATGTTTACTAATTTTCCATTATCTGCTGATCACGTAGATAATTTTTAATAATTTTTTGAACACTCCTTGTAGTGTTTTTTGGTCTTCAAAGATCAGAGTGAGTGATTTACGTGGTAATCCTTGATCTTTGATTTATTATTAAAAAATGTTCTAAACTTAATTTTTATTAATTTTTATTTAAGTTTTGATCTTTTTAGACTTTTAATAATGCATATGTCAATTTGTTACATAGGATAGGCAACTCTAACTAGGTTTTAGCTCTTCTGAGCGGTACCTGGTTTTCAGATTAGTCATGACAGATCCAGACGCGGGGATCAGTTAGTACAGATGCGCGCAGGGTAGGATCCGCTGCGTGCGTGGCAGAACCAGCTGTGCGTGGGTTCCTAGTACGCAGGAATTTGCTACTACGAGTATGTAGGGATATGTAATGATGTGGGGCTGCGCCCGGGAATTGTGACATAACACATTTCTGCGTGTAACTCCTAAAATATGTCGAATATTTTGAACCCTTTATTGTTCTTTCTAAGCTCATTGTCTAATTTATCTCTTTTCTCCTTTTATGCTTCTCATATTTTCTCTTTAAGTCATACATTTTCTTTCTACGCTTTCCTCTTTTTCTTTCCTTTTCTTTTCTCACGCTTCTTTTTCTTTTTCTCCTCCTATATTCTGTCACTCAACTATCACTCACACGCGCGTGCTACAGACTGTCACTATTGTCATGGCACGCGCGCACTCTCTACACTCGGTTCAACTCTTTCTCAAGGCAAACTCAACATCAACCAGATCAATCGACGACCACTCACCAATACTGACAAACATACAATCAACACTCAAACCAACATCTTTGAATCACAAATCAGTTCAATCACCTCAAACTTCTTTTCTTAGTTATCAAGTCTCTTTATTTTCAATCTTCTTTCTCATTTATTCTCTTTATCTCTTTATTAAAATCAAACTCAAGCCTAATCGTGTCAAATCTGACCAATGGCTTTCTTTCTTCTTCTCGAGTATGTCTGTTACGGCTGGATTTTTACTAGCTCTTCATTTCTCAAACTAACTTTAAATTTCTCTTTTCTTAGCTTATCCAACCCTCAACCTTTAACTCCAGTAAAATCTCTTTTCCACAACCGCTGATATGATCTTTTCTTGCTGTCCTTAAGCCTACCCCCTTGATGTTGGTTCCTTTCTTGTTTGCTTTTATTCTGCTGTCTCACATTCTCTTGTTCTTATTCTCTTTACTGATGTCTTGATCCGTGCAGCCCTCTTTAAGAATATTATTTCTATCAATTTAAATCCATAGATTTATCATGGTTAAAAGCCGAAGACCAGCCCGACTAAACTCACTGAAATCATGGAGGGATCAAGCAGCGGGGATGGAGTTTGACAAATAATTCTTAAAGCAGCGCTTGAGGCAGTACAAATTCTAACTGAAGAAAACTACTCCATTTGGAAGGACAAGATGACTATTCTCCTGGAACTGAAGGGTGTCAACGAATCTCTCGAGGACGACTCAAAAACTCTCAAAGCTACCAATGATATGGAAATTAGGGTCATCTTACTCTCCCAAATCGACTTGATTACTCACAACAATGTTGTCAATCCTACCAACATAACATCCGCAAAGCTCCTGTGGAAAACTATCAAGGAAAGGTTTGCATCCTCTCAAACTGCCAACTGAGCAAGATTTTTCAATGAATTCTTGTACCATCAATTCAAATCAGACTTGATTAATCTCTTTATCACCAAAACCAAAATCTCTATGAAGAAAATGATTGACGTAGGGATCAATCTTCCGGACAAAATTCTGGCTTATCTTATTCTTTTCAAATTCCCTTCCACTCTTCAATCCCTTCGTCAACAAATTATGCACTCTGAAAAAATTGTATCGGCCGGCCTTTTTCTAAATCATCTCACCCAACTCAATAACGAAACTCAATCTAAAGCAAAAGATTCCAAGACTCCCGACACTGCCCTTATTACCTCTCAAACCATCAAAAAGCCCGTACCTCGAGAACTCCACTGTAGAAGAGGGTATCATAACCCCCAGTCACCCAATTATACTGAAGATAAGTGCTGGCACAAGCACAAACACCTTGCGCCAGGTTGGTGGAAAGAATCCCAAGCCAATTGGAGAGCGCAATTTAATGCCAACTCCAAGGGTAAGGAAGTAGCTCACTATCATGCCCTTCTCACCACTTATATCAACGACATAAACTCAAAAAATCAAATAATCCTTGACTCTGGAGCCTCCTGTCACATGTTCAATTCGGCTAAATTCTTCTGTAAACTCAATGAATGCTCAGGTGACAAATCTATTAGTACTGGAAAGGAAGGAGGAAAACTGCCTATCAAAGGAAAAGGCACTGTTCAGCTCATCTGGAAGAACACTATGGTTACGCTCTCTAATGCATTCTTTGTACCTGATCTCGTAGTTAAACTCATCAGTCCTGGAGCTCTCATTCTTTCCAAGAAATGCTCCCTGTCCACCAACGGTAACCAATTTCAACTCTTTTCTGACTCCTGACCGTTTTTCTTGGGATATATTTGAGGCAACCTCTTTGTTTTGAACAATCCCTCCAAAATCGGACTCCACCAAAAATTCTGCTATATCTCTCAAAACAAATTTAACCCTGATAAGCTCAAAAAGCTTCACCTCTCTTTTGGCCACGCCAGTCCTCATTGACTTAAAAATCTGTTTCCAAATCTCTCTCCCTGTCTTATATCTAATTTTCAATGCGAAGATTTTCTTTTTGCTAAAATTATTAAATCCTCATTCAAAAAAATTGCTACCACTGCCACCCGATCTTTCAAAAAACTTCACGTGGACCTTGTTGGACCTATTACTTCTCCTTTAAGAAATGGCATGAATTACATCATGACTATTATCTACAATCACTCTGGATATATCTCTGCTATCCCTCTTCAATAGAAGTCCGACGCCGGTCCTCAACTCAAAAAAATCTTAAATTTCAAAAAACCTAAACAAAACTCTTTTCCCGCTACTATCTGCTCTGACGGAGGAGGAGAGTTCATCTCCTCTGATCTGAAAGAATTTTTCCAATCAAATTCCATACAAAACTTAATTACTGAACCCTATCACCATGAACATAACGGGAAAATTGAACAAGCCAACAGAACACTCACTGAATCCATTCAAGCCATTCTCTGCAGCTCCAAGCTTCCCCTTAACCTCTGGGCCAAATTCTCCAAAACTGTCAGTCTTGTTCTTAATAAAATCCCCAAAAGGCCTAACTCACCATCACCCTATCAACTGTTTGTCAATAAAATTCTTCCGCTCAATTAATTTCACCCTATTGGTTCCAAGGTGATCTATCTCGACAACAAGGTTGCTCGAGGGGAAAAATTCAAGGATTGCGGCCTCTCCGGTATCCTTGTGGGCTATAACCCTCATTTTCTCTCCTATTGTATTCTTTGTCCTGACAATTCCATTATTTCTTCTAAGCATGTAAAGATACCCAAAACATTTTCTTCCTCCCAGATTTCATCTTCCTCCAATTTCGAAACCGATCCTCCTCCATTTCTCGATTTGGACATTGATCTCCCCATCTCTGTCTCTTCTCCTGATTCTTTCACTTCTGTCCTCTCTTCTGATGATCCTGTTGAAGCAAACAAAAACAATCTTTCTCCCAAGACATTAGACAAGCCTCTTTCAGACTCTTCATCTGAATCCTCCGATGATGTTGCTATTCAACTTAATCCCAGCTATTCTCTACAAAACCGATCATCTATTAACCCTCCACAACGATACGGCTACCATCATTATTTTGTGCCAAAAACTTACGAGCAAGCCAAGAAATTCTCCAACACTCACAATTGGGATGCTTCCATGGACGTGGAACTCAACGGCATTGAAGAGCTCAAAGTCTGGGACGACTATGAAGGGCCCAAACCAGAAAATCCACTCAATATGACTTGGGTCTATCGTCTCAAGGACAACTGTCACGGGGACCCTCTTGTTTATAAGAGCCAACTCTGCGTTCAGGGATTTGACCAAATCTACGGTATTGACTATCTTGACACTTTTTCACCTACAGGAAAGGCAGCTTCCCTCCGCATTGCTCTTCTCTTTGGCCTCTACCATTCACTTCCTATCACGCAACTTGATGTAAAGAGCGCTTTTCTTCACGCCCCACTGTCCAACACTGTTATCATAAAACAAGCTAAAGGATCTAAACGAACCTCGAAGTATCTTATTCTCAATAAATCTTTATACAGACTCAAACAGGCCCCTGTCAACTGGTTCAACACACTCACTGCGTGGATTTGCAAACAAGGTTCCCATGAGTCTGTGTCCAACCCGTGTCTTTACATTCATCCATTGACCAATTCTGTGCTTTTCTTTCACGTTGACGATCTCATTCTAGTCGGCTCCAGTGACAATTTTCTATCCAATTTTCTCAAAAAATTCCCAAATTCTAGTCATCACGAACCCAATACAGTCCTTGGCATGAAATTTGAAAGAACCAATGATTCAATTCTGTTATCTCAACCTAAACACATAGAACATGGACTCGAGGAATTGAAGATGACGGATTGCAAACCTTCTTCTGTCCCTCTCACTGCTAATATCAATCTTTCACCAGCCTCCGACAAAAAAAACCAGGAGTTCCTTTCTCTTAACATCAATTACAGATCTGCTCTTTTCCTTTTGAACTACATTGCTTTTCTAACCCGTCCGGACTTAAGCTTTGCAGTGTCAAGTCTTGCAAGGTTCTGTGAGAAACCCGGCATCCATCACTGGTGAGAAGTCAAACGTTGTTGGAAGTGCCTGAATTCTACTAAACATCTTAAACTCTCACTCTCTGTGCGTAATTCCGATACACAAATTCAATTTTTCAGTGACGCAACCTGGGGCAATGATTTGGAAACCAGAAGATTGCAATTGGGTAATCTATCCTTGCTGTTTGGGTCTCTCATTTCCTGGAGAAGCTATTGTCAAAGAAATGTCACTCACTCAACCACCAAAGCTGAACTTAATCCGCTTGTGGACTCATTTTTGGAAGCAATTTGGATGAAAAATTTAGTGTCCGAACTCTGGAAGAAGAATTTAGAACCTAGTAAACACTTCGTGGATAATAAGGGTCTCATAGACAAACTCAAAAAATTGGATGCAACTCTAAAACTCAGCATATCAACATTAAAACAAAGGCAATCCGAGAAGAATGGAAGCAAGGAAGTCTAGTCATTGATATTGTTCCTTCAGAGAATATGAATGCTGATGGACTCACGAAAGCAGTGTCTCCTGTTCTCCTTTCTAATCTCATCTCTCTAATAAACTCGAAATTCTCTTTTGTCTCCAGCCCTACCAGAAACGGGGTGTGTTGAATATTTTGAACCCTTTATTGTTCTTTCTAAGCTCATTGTCTACTTCATCTCTTTTCTCTTTTTATGCTTCTCATATTTTCTTTTTAAGTCATAAATTTTCTTTCTACGCTTTCCTCTTTTTCTTTCCTTTTCTTTTCTCACGCTTCTTTTTCTTTTTCTCCTCCTATATTCTGTAACTCAACTATCACTCACACGCGCGTGCTACAGAATGTCACTATTGTCACGGCACGCGCGCACTCTCTACACTCGGTTCAACTCTTTCTCAAGGGAAACTCAACATCAACCAGATCAATTGACGACCACTCACCAATACTGACAAACATACGATCAACACTCAAACCAACATCTTCCAATCGCAAATCAGTTCAATCACCTTGAACTTCTTTTCTTAGTTATAAATTCTCTTTCTTTTCAATCTTCTTTCTTGTTTATTCTCTTTATCTCTTTATTAAAATCAACCTCAAGCCTAATTGTCTCAAATCTCACCAACGGCTTTCTTTCTTCTTCTTGAGTATGTCTGTTACGGCTTGATTTTTACAAGCTCTTCATTTCTCAACCTAAATTTCAATTTCTCTTTTCTTAGCTTATCTGACCCTCAACCTTGAACTCCAGTAACATCTCTTTTCAACAACCGCTGATATGATCTTTTCTTGCTGTCCTTAAGCCTACCCCCTTGATGTTGGTTCCTTTCTTGTTTGCTTTTCTTCTGCTTTCTCACATTCTCTTGTTCGTATTCTCTTTACTGATGTCTTGCTCCGTGCAGCCCTCTTTAAGAATATTATTTCTATCAATTTAAATCCAGAAATTTATCAAAATATACACAAGACCTCAATTCTGAGTGAATTTTAGGTATAAACCCTATATGTGACAACAGGTGTTAAATATTAGAATGGCCAAAAAGTGCCATACTGGTGTTGTGATTTTTAGTACTTTTCTTTTTAATTATTTTAAAAATGTAAGGACTTGGAATTCAAGGGTGGGGTCAGTGAGTGACCCTACCTAATTTTGGGTGAGGAATCCACATTTCATAATATTTATGTATTTCTCACTCCTTATTTTTTTATTGAGATATTCTAATTTTTCATAGTTTTTTGTTTCTATTGACAGTTTTCTCTGTAGATAGTAGCAAGCTGAAATTTTCCCACTCCAAGATATGTCTATATCTGAACAAAATTTTGGGTCAATGCCTTGTGCTGGCTCTGTAGTTCCTTAGGTGTATGGGTCCATCAGGGATATTATGTTCAGGCAACCATTCATCTTTATCAGCTGATTCTCCCTTGTATCTAACTAGGTAGAGTCTGACGTCTTTTCCATTGATCCTATCTTTTTTATCTTTAAGGATCTAGCTAATTTTTCCTTTTTTTCCTTTTCAGGCTCTTCTGTAACAGGTATTTCAAACCAAGCAGTATGTTCTCCATTCCTTGGGTGGTAGTGTTTGATAAGACTTACTGGGAAGACTCGATGTTTTCTAGAAAGCTCATAAACAAGGATTACTTCCACAGAATTTTTACCATGAAGTTTATTAATGGTGAAAGGTCCAACAAAAGCTGGTCTAAGCTTTCTATTTCCAGCTAAGTTGGTAAAGTTGGTGGTAGAGATTAAGACTTGATTACCAATCTTGAAATAAGGTTCCTTATGGGTTTTTTCCTACCTTTGCTGGTTATGCTCCACAGCATCCTGGAAATACTTAACAGCATGTTTGTTGGCTACATCTATAATGTTTTTGAAATCAAGTGATGTAGGGTGAATATTTGATAGCTGGTGGTTGAGGTTATCCTTGGGTAATTTAGGAATCCATCCTCTTTCTAGTATGTAGGGTTCTTCCTTAGTAGTAGAGTGCTTGCTACTGTTGTAGGCCATCTCCAGTGCAGGTAAAAGGCTAACCCAATTGTATCAATAACTTTCAGAATTCTTGTATTCTAGTCCAAAGCCACAGAAGCTCCTGAGAATATCTTCCAGTGTCTGAATCATTCTTTCAGCTAAGCCATCTGTCTGAGGGTTATAAGATGTGGAGAAAGCTAAGTTGGTTCCAAGCATATCATGAAGATTTCTTCAGAACTCAGAGGTGAATTCAGGATCTCTGTCACTGATAATAATTTTGGGAACTCCAACATCAGCAATGAGGCTGTTCCAAAATAATGGGGCAACTTCCATAGCAGTGTCTTCATTGTGATTAGGTAGAAACTTTGCTTTCTTGGAGAACCTATCCACGATGACTAGGACTGAGTTGTAGGAATAGGCTCCTCCTGGTGGTAGTCCAGTTACAAAGTCCATGTTGATGATCTGCCATCTTTTCTTGGGTTCAGCAATCTTTTGCAGTAGACCAAACCTTTTCTCAGTGGTCCTGTTGGACTTCTGACAAGTTTCACAACTGGTAACATACCGTATAGTGGAGTCTCTCCAATTAATCAACCAAGCAGTTTTTTTAACCATATCTAAGGTTCTATCGGCAGAAAAATGACCAGATGAGCAGTTATCATGGCACTCAGCCAAGACATGTTTGATATGGTCATCCTTAGTTAAGACTATAACACTTGAATGTTGATGCCTATAGTATACTAGACCATCCCATATGGTGAACCTTCCGGATTTTTATGGTTTAAAAAGAGGTTCAGGTAGGCTATTGATCAATTCAGATGGTGGAGAGCTACTTTCCATTATAGTGATCAGAGTTTTCATGCCAGAATTGTAAGATTCTTTGATTGAGTTGAACAATGATTCATTCAATTCACAAATGTGCATTCCCATTATAGGAGCTTCAATTTTCAACCTGTTAATGTTAACTATAGGGAAGAAATCATTATCCTCTGGATCATAAGCAGGTTTACTTGGGTCATTGGGTAAAGCATTCCTGCTCAAACTATCAGCATTCTGGTGTTTAGTCCCAGCTTGATGAACTATGGTCATCTGACCTCTGTACTGTTGTATGGCTATCTGCCATCTTAACATGTGCCTACTAGGAGTCTTCATGTTCATCAATGTCCTAAAATCATTGCAGTCAGTAATCACAGTGAAATTGGTGCCTTCCAATTAATAATGGAGTTTCTCTAGAGTCCATACTAAGGCAAGACATTCCATTTGACTTGCACCGTACCTCTTCTCAGTGCCTTTAATTTGTCTGGATATGAAGAGTATAGGTTTTTCCACTGGTTTTTCATCCTCTATGACTTCTTGGTTTAAATCAGCTCCTAGCCCTTCCTTGCTGGCATCTATGTAGAGTTTGAAATGTTTAGAATAATTGGGCTGGATCAGTACTGGAGCTGAGGTCACTGCCATTTTGAGTTCCTCATAGTTCTTGACTCTGTCATGAGTCATTTCAAACACAGTGGTGTTGTTGCAGATCTCATACAGACACTTGGTTAGAAGAGCAAACTTTGGTAAGTACTTCCTATAGTGGCTGCAGAAGCTAATAAAAGATAGAAGTTCAGTTTTATTCTGAGGCATAGGCCTATTCATTACTGCTGCTATCTTGTTTTGGTCAGCAGCTAAGGTTAGTCCAGAGACAATGTGTGGTAAGGCCTTGAGTTCCCTGTAGCCAAAGTTACACTTTTGCATTTATACTTTTAATCCTACAGCAGAGATGGTTCTGAGGAATAGCCTTAATTTCTCAATGTGAGTATCCCAATGATCAGATTGAATGATAAAATCATCATTCTATAACATCATCCATCCCTGTCTGAAGAATAATCCTAGGACAATATCCATCATCTTTTGAAAATTAGAAGGGAGCATTTTTAATACCAAAAGGCATCCTAAGATACTCATAAATTCACAAATGACAAATAATTCTCATGAATTTCCAGCTATCAGGGCTGATAAATATTTGGTGAAAACCTTTCAGCATGTCCATGGTAGTGATGTACTTAGCTTTGGACAGGTTGTGCAGAGCATGGTCAATCCTTGGAATTGGATAATAATCAGCTTGGGTGTAGTTGTTCAGAATTCTGAAATCTCCAACCATTCTTGACTTATCATTATGCCAAACTATAATTACTGGCGTAGTGATATCTACTCTTTCATTTTGTCCTACTTTCCTGAAGACTTGTAAGTCAACCAACTCTTGAATATGAGTTTCCAGAGCAGCTCTAGATTTTGAACTAGAAGGGTAAGCAGGTCTCCTGAGGTTAGGTGGGTAAGGAGGCTTAATGTTCAGAGTTAGGATCATATAATTTCCTTTGATGTTACCAATGGGGTGATCCTTGGTACAGAAAGCATTCTGATTTTTAAAGCATACTTGTAGAATATCCGGTTTTTGTTCTTCATTGAGCAGGGAATTCAAAGCAGCTTGAGAGAATTATTCCTGATTGAAACTCTCTAAGTGTTTTTCATAAGTTGAATCTGAAGTTTGAGCATTGACATGGCATATTTGGAACTTCTTATTCCAGTCTCCACCTATAGTGAAGTATCCACCTTTGCTTTGGAATGCATCTATACCATATAAGCAAAGAGAATCATTTCCAAGGATAAAATAATCAAATACTCCGTTTTGTAGCACTAAAAATTCAATTCCCAGTTTGAGTGATCCTTTAGAGTGAGGGAGTATGATATCAGAAGACCATACTCCAACATCATTGAGATCAGAATTACAACTGCTGAACTTAGCCTGCGGTACTGGTAGTAAGTTCAGTTTCCAGTTTGGGTCTTGTTTCTCCAGATAAGTTGAACCAACACAAGAGCAAAAGGCTCCACTGCCTAGAAGTAACTTAACAGGGGAACCTTGGATTAAACCAGTAGCATAGCATGTTTTGACTGAAGTGTAACTTTTACCAGCAGAAGTTTTTAGAGTTAAGGCCTTAGCCTCAGAGATGTGGTGAATCTTCATGTTGGGATTCCATTTTTGATGTAAGTTAGAATCCTCATTGATGGGATTTATTTCCAGAGAAGACTCAATACTTCCTTCAATAACATTGATGGGGTTAGTGATCATTAAATCACAATCAGCGAGTGATCCATCAGTATCATCAAGCTGAGGGTCAGTATTTTCATACTCTTCTTCTTCAATAAGATTGATACTTTTCCTAGGTAGAGGACAATCAGGTTTTATGTTTCCTGTTTGGTTACAGTTCCAAAATACTTTTTCCTTTGATTCTGCAGTCCTCTTGACTTCCAAGGTAGTTGGATTAGTAGCAGGGGATTCCTTAATTTTGGCAGTATATTCTTCCCTGTTCCTAGTATTTTGTTCCCTGGGGAGTCTGTTGACTCTTTAATCTAGACCATTCATATCAATAGTCTCTTCCAACACACCTATTAAGGTAGAAAGGTCTGAATCCATAGGCATCCTGCACCTTACACTGTGGTTGATTTTTCCAGGACATAAGTTGAGGAGTCTTTCATTGACTTCTTCTTTATCAGCATCCGGGTAGAAACAGTCTAACCTCCTTTTCTGTTCTAAGCACCACTTATGAGTTTTGTCCTTGGATGGATCGAACTGGGAGGTTTCAAAAGTTTTCATCATCTTTCTTTTCCAAATCCTAGTACCAAATTGTACTTTGATCAATTATTTCCAAGAAATCCAGGATAAATATCCAACATCTTCTCTTTTATTGATAAACCAATCAAGGGCTACTCCTTTGAATAGTCTGGGCAATATTACCACAGCTATTGTATCAGGGATCTCATAAGAAGAAAGAGTATAGTCAATAAATTTAATGAAACTGACATGGTTGTATTCTCCTTCTCCTGACAATTTAGGCCATTCAGTAATGAGAGGAAGTAACTTCAAAGCCTGCTCCATTTCAGGAGTAGGACTGGGTCTGAAAAACTCATCCCTAGTTTTTCTGGTTCTGGGAGGAACACTAGGAGTACTGGTGAACCTTGAAGGTCTAGGTTCTTCTAGGTCTATGACCGGAGAGTTAGTAGAATTGAACTTAAGATCTCTAAGATCATTCTTAATCATACCTAACTCCAAATCAAGTTTATTGCTTAATAAGTCAATTTTGCTAATCAGATGAGCTGAAGGAGTAGGACTAGTTTGCTTAACTGCTTCCTTAAGCTGGTCCATGGTTGCAAGAATATCTTCCTGAAGAATTGATTGGTTATTATCAATATGTTTCATCAGTTCCAACTTACTAGGTTTTATACTATCCTTGATTTGTTGTTTTTCCAACTCATCAATTCCCATAATCTGAGACTGGGTATCAATCACTCTGAAAATACTCAGACTTAATTTGTCCAATTGTTGATAAACTTTGTCAAAGCATTGGCTAATAATAGTAAAATTTTCAGACAAATTTTCAGAAAAGCTATTAAGAGCTTCTACCTCTAATTTTGGTACACCTTTTTCCACTTCTGTGCTAGGGATATTATGCTGTCCCAATCCTTTGGTTTCCTTAACTTCTGATGGGCTGAGGACCTCTTCTTTTTGGGGTCCTTTCCCTTTAAGGAAGCTAACTGATCCCAAGGATTCCAGTTCTGCATGTAGCCTTCTACTTCTTTCTTTGGGATCAACCTTTGCGGCTAAATCTGAGATTTCTTTGCCAGAGAAATAGGTTTTCTCATACCTGGTTGATCCTCCTGGGTCTGAGCCGATTTGAATTGTTCCCAATAGCTCATGTGTTCTCTCACTAATACCTTGACTCTTTCCACCTTGGTTGAGTCCAGCTGGGGTGGCGTAGGAGGGCCTGTACCCTTTTGGGATAAACTGTTGGGCAATGGGTGGTTCTCCAACGTTCTGTTGGTCGATTTGGCGGCTGCGGTTGTTGCCCTCATCATCCCGTGTGACGCTATGGTAACAGGTTTGAGCCCCTTCATCGCGCTTGCAACTGGAGTCCTTGCGCGTATGGGTTACTCCGGGAAGAGATCCATACAATGGCGCTATACCTGTTGCGCTGGTGTTGCTCCTATTTTGATAAATAGCACCAAAAAAACAATTAATTCTTTTGTCAAAACGTTTGAAAAAAATACTTAAAAATATAAAAATAATATTTTTCGTGTATTTTATATTTTTAATAATTTTTTATATTTATTTTAACTCACTTGAAGTTAAATTCAAGGGTACCAAAACTTGGTTGGGATCACAATTGTCCTTGGAGGGTATTCCGACAGGGTCTGAGTGAGTTCCAATCAGATCCTGGGATAAATCCCAGGGTAAGTCCAAGGGTACACTGTCTGGGATGTCCTCTAGGAGGTCCTGGTCAATGAGATCACCAAAAACAAAATCCACTGAGATGGATAAAAACAAAAAATATAATTTTAATATTTTTTTGTATTTTTATGTGTTAAAATGATATTTTTAGAAAAAAATAATCAGTTTTATTAATTTTGGATTTTTCTTTATCTTCAGGATTATTTATTTTATAAATATAAAGCTTCCTTTGATAAATTTTGCACTCTTGATTTTGCGTTAATAAAGAATTAAAATTGATAATTCTTTCAAGCTCAAGTTCTTTCTCTTTTATAACTTGCTGTTTATAATAAAGCAATTTCTCCTGTTGTTGCTCAGGAGTTATAATAACAGGGACAAATTTATGGAGTTTTTCTTCTTTTTTCTTTTTAAGAATGTTCAAATAATAATTGATAAATTCTCTTTTGGTCTCAAGATCCACTAGAGAAACAAATGATCAAACATATATGTTATAAGTATGTTAACTTATTTTTTGAAAAAATAAATAGACTTTTCCAAGGAATAAATAATTAAAAAATTAATTATTTTAGGATATTTCCCGGCCAGGCACCCAGTTGTCAGCTCTCTGATACCAGGAACCTTGCAGTCCTTTAGCTAAAGAGAGTGATAAAAATGCTGGAATAATAATAATAATAATAATTCCAATAACAAACACTTAGAAGCTCAGATAAATGATATAATAAGAGCAGTTGCAAGGTTTAATTGGATTGGTTATAAATGGTTTTCAATATGATATAAAAGAGGGGCCACAGTATTATACTAATGGGGATCTTTACAGATTAGCAAACTCTCTTCAAGGGGCCTCCTTAGGCAGTTCAAGAACCTTGGAATAAAGATGGGTGCCTTAGAAAGGACTTATTCCACTAATGGCTGGGCGTAACAGCACAAATGGCCAAAACAGGAAGGGTAACACTTTCTCTGAGCACTTTACTACAAGAATCCTTAAATAATTGGAAGGGTTTCAGAGCAGATTGGGTGGATTGCTTGACTAAAATTCAAGGGTTGATTGGTCAATAAGAATAAATAATACTACTACAGACTAAGTCATAAATCACTTGCTTATCTTCATATAAGCACTTGATCAACAATTACACAGTGTCTGATTGATAATAATAATTACTTGTAAACTGATTAACTGATTGGATCCAAAGAGGTCTGTATAAATACCTTTTTTAGGGTGATTTTGAGCTTCTCAGGCCACGTAGAGAGGGTTCTGCTCGTGGGCTGAGGCTGGCAAGCCAGTAAGGGAAATATTAGCACGTCCAATTGGTGCTTTCAATCAGCTGTCCTTAGATCTGCTGGATTTCTGGACTATTTTATCCACAGGATCTGTTAATCTGTTATGGCACAAATTTGATCATTCTTTACTCATCCTTCATTTGTACTTTTGTTATTGCTTTAAAAAGGGCAGATGTTGATGTTTACTGAGTGTCCCTCATTTGCTGATTATGTAAACAGTTTTGAATAATTTTTATGAACACTCCTTGTAGTGTTTTGTGGTCTTCAAGGATCAGAGTCAGTGATTTACGTGGCAATCCTTGATCTTTGATTTGTTGTTAAAAAATGTTCTAAACTTGATTTTTCATTAATTTTATTGAATTTTTGATCTTTTTAGACTTTTAATAATGCATATGTAAACTTGTTACATATGCTAGGCAACTCTGACTAGGTTGTAGCTGTTCTGAGGGGTACCTGGTTGTTAGATTAGTCATTATGGATCCAGACGCAGGGATCAGTTAGTACAGATGCGCGCGGGGTAGGATCCGCTGTGTGCGTGGCAGAATCAGCGGCGGGAGGGTCTCCATTATGCGGGAATCTTCTACTACAAGGACGTAGGGATATGTAATGATGCGGGACTGCGCAAGGGAATTGTGACATAATACATTTCCACATGTAACTCCTAAAATATACACAAGACCTCAATTCTGAGTGAATTTCAGGTTTAAACCCTATACGTGACAACAAGTGTGAAATATTAGAATGGCCAAAAAGTGCAATACTGGTGTTGTGATTTTTAGTACTTTTCTTTTTAATTATTTTAAAAATGTAAGGACTTGGAATTCAAGGGTGGGCTCAGTGGGTGACCCTACCTAATTTTGGGTGAGGAATTCAATTCTTCAATAATATTTATGGATTTCTCACTCCTTATTTTGTTAATTGAGATATTCTTCTTTTTCATAGTTTTGTGTTGCTATTGACAGGTTGCTCTTTACATAGTAGCAATCTGACACTTGATCCAGCCTTTTAATCAAAATTCCTTGAAATCTGAACCAAGAAGTCCTAGATCCTTATTTCCAGGAATGAAGTGGCCTTACCATTTTACAGGGTAACATTACCATAAGCTTAGATCCTACCTACATAACTGCAAAGTTACCTTCTCAAACAATACCAATAACTTCCAATCCAATAGACATAAATTTATGTATGTGTCTTCATTCTTAGGGGGTAGATCCTTTCAGGATTTGAACCATATATAGGACTATTATCCAATAATAGCCCCACTTGTATTCTCAAAAATTGGGAAAATTTTTAGAAGCAAATTTTCACCCTGTTTGTTGACCCCAAAGAATTAAAAAACCCCTAAAATGAACTTAATCATCTAGCTATGAAGGAGAATATTATGGTCTCTGTTTATATGTCTAATTTCTTGAATCTGCATTCTTTCATCCAATGGAACAAGGAAACACTCTTATTTCATTTTTGAAAGGGTTTACCAGCAGGTCTAATTGAACAACTGTAAGCTGTAAGCTGAAGCTCAATGGCCCATGTTGGTGCTCCGGGTCATGGCGTGACGGCCCACATGGACAACCCAAACTATCAACCTCCCGCAACCACTTACCAAAGGTGGGGGGGGGCAAGATGATCTTGGGTCCTCTCCAAGAAAACAAAGTCTTCTGCAATCTTTCATTCTGTTCATTTTCTCATTCTCTTTCTTTATCTTAGTTTTCCTTTTGTCCTTTCTACTCAACCGCTCTCAACTCAACCTCAACTCAACCCTCAAGATCAATTCTCATCTCAATACCAACTCAACTCTCAATCATGAACTCTCAATCTTGACCCAACCCTCATCATATTGAAAGTCAACTCCTAGTGGATCCTCAGCCTACCTGTTCATAACTGGTGAGATCAGTCCAAGTCATTCCAAGTTGCATGGGACTCAATCCCTTTCATATTCTTCCTTCTCAGCCTCTCCTGTTTCCTTGCTACTTCCTCCTTCATCCATAGTCAAGCACCAGCTATCTATCACTCTCTGTGGGTGTCACTTCATATATTCTTCACACTCTACTGTTAGGAGGACTCCAGATTCTCATGTTATCACTTTTGTTTCCTAGCTGCTGGTCTGTTATTCAAATCATGCATCAATAAATCACACGGTTAAAAGCTGAACACTCTACCAACACGACCAGCATAACAAAGGAATATTGCTTCTGCATTGGGATTCTTGTCAGAATCCTTCTGGGAAGCAATGCCCAAAACGGCCCTTGAGACTACACCATTACTGACCAAAGATAACCATGGCATTTGGAAGGACCTGATGATGGCACTGCTCAAGCTCAGGGGAGTATTGGAAACTCTCAAGTCAGGCTCCAGAACCCTCACAAGCCAAGACAACAACAAAATTCAATTACTCCTCATATCCAAGGTGGACTCTGTAATGCACAACGTCATGAGGGCAGCCAACATTAATTTGGCAAAAGAGATATGGCAGGCTATCAAGGAACAATTCTCCTTGTCTCAAGCATCAAACAGTGAATAATCTTCAATGACTTCTTACATATCACCTTCAAGGAGGAAAAAATCATGAACTTTGTCACCAAAGTCAAGACCTCCATCAAGAAGATGATCAATATTGGCATTGAACTGCCAAATGACACCTTGGCGTATCTGACGATGTTTAAATTCCCAGCAAACCTACAAGACCTCAAACAACAGCTCATGCATTCAGAAAAGCAGACCTCAGTCAAATTTGTGTGCAACCACCTCATCCAATATCACAATGAAGTCAAAGCAGAGCTCACCAAAAGAGGGACACTCCGTGGTACCACCAAAACGGCATTGGCCACAATGCAGACCATGACCAAAAACCATCTTGAAAGCCAATGCATTGAGGGATACCACAATCCAAAGAAAGATAAAAATCACTCAGAATTGGAGTGCTTCCATCTTCATCCAGATAAGGCTCCAGAATGGTGGAGAGAAAGTCAAAGTAAGTGGAAAGAGAAACAGAAAAAGTCCCAAGAATATGCCCATTTTCACGCCTTTGTGACCCAATGGATTGACTCAAGCATTGGAGCAGAGAAGCAAATTCTGGTTGAGAGCGGAGCCACCTCTCATATCTTCAACAAGTCCAAATTCTTCTCCACTATCAAGCTGCACTCAGGTGAATACATCAAAACTGGAAAGATGGGCGCTAATGTACCAATCCAAGGAATGGGAACCGTAAGATTGAAGTGGAAGGACCACACCATCTCTCTCTCCAATTTTCTGTATGTCCCGGATATGGATGTCAATTTCATCAGCCCAGGGAAGCTTCTCGAGCAGGGATGTTCTCTGAAAGCAAAAAAAGGACATTTCAAACTCTGTAAAGGAAATGACAAGGTCTTCCAAGTTTCTATCATCAACAATCTTTTTGTCTTAGATATGCAGCTCAAAACTGGAGGAGAAGAAGGATGCTTCTGGACGCACCTAAATCAACCAAGTTCCTAGAAGGATCTTCATCTAACCTACAGCCATGCCTCCCTTGGTTGTCTGTCAAAGATCAAGGGAGTTCAAGGTGAAATCACGAAAAGCAACACCTTTGAGTGCAAGGACTGCCTCTTGTGCAAAATCACCAAGTCTCTGTTCAAGGCCACCTCAATCTCAGCTACCAAACAATTCAAAAAGATACATCTAGACTTGATTGGTCCAATAACTCCCAAATCCCATAGACACAAGAAGTACATTCTGATGGTAGTGGACAACCATTCAGGCTATATATCAGGCATTCCCCTAACTCACAAGGATGACGTTGCCTCAGTGCTAACAGAAGTCATCAAGAAGCAGAAGAATAAATGTGGCTACTATCCATCTACCATGTGTTTGGACGGTGGTACGGAATTCACAAACAATAGGGTATTACAATATCCCAAGCAGAGATTCATCAACCATCTTATCACTGAACCATACCACCCCAAACACAATGGCAGGGCCAAAAGAGCCAATCAAACAATTTTTGAGAGTGTGAGATCATCCTTGAGCTTGGCAAAATTTCTCAAGAAATACTGGTCAGAAGTACTCAAGTTGTGCTTTATCAGTCTCAATCAGATTCCAAAAGATGATATGGAACAATCCCCATGGGAACTCATCAAATTAAACCCACTCCCGCCTAATTATTTACAACTTCTTGAGATTACTGCAATTGCATTGAATCAAAGATGGATAAAGGGTGAAAAATTCAATCCTAAAGGAATAGAAGGGAAATTGATTGGGTACAACCCTGATCTCCTGTCTTACCAAATTCTCCTACCCAAAGGTCAGATCATACTATCAAAGGATGTCCAATTATTAAAACAGACCTTCAAAGATCTTGGGATCAACTCTGTCGTGGACATGGACTTCAGTCTAGCTGAATCTAACAAGGAGGGAATCACACCTGAGCCAAATGATGCCTTGACAGCTCGTATGAACTATTGAGATCCACCCACCAAAGTTGACTCATCCAATGAAGAATAACCAGTCCCTGAATCTGGTTCAATCACCAGGGACAACTTGTTAGATCCTCCTCCTCAACAAATCATCCCAGAAGTCAGCACGAGGATACCGGAGGAAACTGAAATTCCCACCAGAATTCTCCGTAACCGGTCTTCCATCAAACCCCCTCAAAGGTATGGATTCCATCACTATTTTGAGCCCAAGACATTTGATCAGGCAGGTTGGTGCAAAGACAGCCTTAAATGAGGAGGAGAAATCAAGAAGGAAATTGATCAATTTGAAGCTCAGGAAGTCTGGGAAGACTACAAAGGCAATGAACCGCTGAATCCTCTGTACACCACCTGGGTCTTCAAAATCAAGGACAACACCCATGACAATATTATCATACACAAAGCCCCAATCTGTGTCAAAGGCTTCAACCAAGTCTATGGACTGGACTTTGAAAAGACCTTTGCTCCAACAGGAAACATTGCTTTTCTAAGGGCAATCTTACTGTATGCTCTGAAATACAAGCTCAAAATCCGCCAATATGATGTGAAGGCTGCGTTTCTACATGCTCCCATAGAAGAAGAAGTAATCATTTGAATACCACAAGGTTGCCAACAATCCTGCAAGTATCTTTGGCTCAAGAAAAGCCTGTACAGACTCAAGCAGTCTCAAAAGAACTGGTATGAGACACTCACCGACTGGATTAAATTGATAGGCTTCAAGGAGTTCAACAGTGACCCATGCCTATACAAATTGTGTGACAATTTATTATTTCTTTTCTTTCATGTTGAGGAAATCATCTTAGTGGGGGATGGGGACAACTTTGATGACAAGTTCAGCGCTTGTTTCAAAGACTCACAGGCTCACAAACCCGACACCATTCTCCGTATGAAATTTGAACGGACGCCCACCAGTATTCTGCTGAGCCAACCCAAACAAATCATGCATGGACTAGAGGATCTGGGACTACTTGAATCAAGGCCCTGTTCCACTCCGTTGACTCCTCACTGCCAGCTTAGCAACGCCTCAGATGAGGACTTCAAACAATTCAAGAAAATCAACATCAATTACAAATAGGCAATAGGACTGTTGAATTATATTGCAAATCAAACTCAACCAGACTTGAGCTACTCAGTATCAATTTTAGCTTGCTTTCAGAAAAAACCCAGACTGACGCATTGGAAGGAACTCAAGCAGACATGGCAATATCTGAACTTCACCAAAAACTTGAAGCTGACTCTTAGATATGATGGGTCAAAAGACCCAATGGAATTCTTTAGCAATGCGTCCTGGGGTGAGGATCCCACCAGTTGCAAGTCTCAATCCGGCTACCTCTGTCTATATTTTGGCTCCCCTCTTTCATGGAACAGCTACAAACAATGGAGCATCACATACTCATTGACAGAGGCCAAACTCAACTCGCTACTCAACTGTTATCTGGAAGGCAAGTGGCTTCGCCACCTATTGGGTGAAGTCTTCCAAGTCAATCTAACCTCCTCCAAACATCTCATTGACAACAAAGGACTAGAAGATAAGCTTAGAAAGTTCGGTTCCAACGCCAAAACAAGACATATGGACCTCAAAACAAAAGGGCTGAGAAAAACTCAAGGCCAACACCCTTACTATCCACCTTATCAGTACGTCAGACATGCTTGTGGATCCTCTCACTAAAGCGGTCAATCTAAATCAACTGAGAAAATTGACCCGCGCGGTCTTGAACAACAACTCGGACTAATCTCCATTTAAGGGGAGTGTAAGCTGTAAGCTGGAGCTCAATGGCCCATGTGGGTATCCCAATAATGGCGTGACGGCCCATGTGGACGACCCGGACTATCAACCTCCCGCAAACACTTACCAAAGGTGGGGGGGCAAGATGATCTTGGGTCCTCTCCAAGAAAACAAAGTCTTCTGCAATCTTTCATTCTGTTCAGTTTCTTGTTGTCTTTCTTTCTCTTAGTTTTCCTTCTGTCCTTTCTACTCAACTGCTCTCAACTCAACCTCAACTCAACCCTCAAGATCAATTCTCATCTCAATCCCAACTCAACTCTTGATCTCAAACTCTCAATATTGACTCAACCCTCAACATATTGCAATTCAACTCCAAGTGGATCCTCAGCCTACCTGTTCATAACTGATGAGATCAGTCTAAGTCATTCCAAGTTGCATGGGACTCAATCCCTTTCATCTTCTTCCTTCTCAGCCTCTCCTGTTTCCTTGCTACTTCCTCCTTCAGCCATAGTCAAGCACGGGCTATCTATCACTCTGTGTTGGTGTCACTTCATATATTCTTCACACTCCACTGTTAGGATGACTCCAGATTCTCATGTTATCACTTTTGTTTCCTAGCTGCTGGTCTGTTATTCAAATCATGCATCAATAAATTAAAACAACTCACATTATGGGGAAATAAGACAAACTCACTTCAGCAGCTACATGATTGGTTGATCGAGCTTGATAATGGCTATCACCACAAGAGAAGATCTTGGCAAAAAAACCATAGGTTTTCAAACTTGGCTCAGAAGGCAGATTTTAGGAATGCCACTCTTCTTTGCACCTGAAGGAGGACTACTTTCTCTTTGACTACTATCTCCTGAAACCTATCCCTGGGAGACCACCCCCAGGGGTCTTTGACAAATCTAGATTTCTTCTCTTGTCTCTTGGCCTTTTCTTTTCTTTCGGGACTTTCTTCTCCTCTCAATCTCCTTATTCTTTTGCTCATCTTCCAAATCTTTTTTTGTCTATCAAACCGTCTACTCATCAATCTGGCCCACTCAACCATGCAAAACCTCAAATTATTCCAAACCAGTACTTGTTGTCATCCCTTGCCTGGTAAGATGATTCGCAACTCAACTCTATGATCAACCATCAACTTATGTTTTTGTCAAACCAGCCCGTATCTCTCTCCCTCCTAAAATCTATCTCTTCCTGACTGCTCAATCTCCTATGTCCAGATTACCTTTTGGTTTTCTTTCTCCTCTCTTATTTGATTTCCTTCCTATTGTGATTCTGACCATAAGATCTAGTCTGCTGTTTCTTAGCTCTCAAATAAAATCTATGAAATCTTATCAGCAGAAAAATCTTTGAAGAAAAATTAAAAGAACCCATAACACTCCAAACCAAATCCAACCTTGAACTCAAACCCAAAGGGGAAAGCCATTGACAAAAATTCAAAATTCTTTGATAAGGAAACTGGCAAGCTCCGGAAAAAGGAATTGCAGAGGTGGAAAAAGGAGGGGTTATGCATGTATTTTGGAGGAAGAAATGATTTCAAAAGTTGTGCAAAGCAGCTAGCGCATGAAGCAGCTAAACGGCCACAAAATTAGCTTGTAGTTTTTCTAATACCTGCAAGGAAAACTCCACATTATCTAAATTACAGCGAGTCAATCTTTGCACTTGCAAGTCACTTGGTGCCCTGATTTAAAAATTTTTCTCTTCCATTCTGACAATAATCCTTGTTGTGTTTTACTCAATTCCAGCGCTTATGTTTTTTTATAAGTTTATCTTTTGCCACTTTCAAAAATCTTGGGCGTTCCAAGATAGATAAGTTTCCAATATATTTGGTAAGTAGTGCAATCAAAATTTCTCATTGGGCTTCCCAAAAGGCAAAGTGGACCTTTGCATTTCAAAATTTCCCCAGATTTGAATGGGATTTATTTATCCCGGATATCCCTGGAATGGATGACACCATTTTAGGCCATGAATTCAACCCCAGGACTCTAAATTTTTCTTCAAAAAGGAATTAAAGAGCCTACATGAAACTGCCATTTAGTTGGATGAAAACTCTCTTCCAGGGGATTTGCAATATCCTGACCTTCATTCCCAAGTTCCCTCTTCAGATTTAAGAGTTATTGCTTATTTTTCCAACTTACCTCTTCCTTGTTCCTTCAAAGAGAAAAAGGGGCCTACCAAAAGGGTTATTTTGAGCTCCCTTATCCTCTGGCATTGTGGAAGCACTTCAAATCTGGTGCTCAAAGAAGAAAAGATTGAAGATTTATAAATCATTTAAGAGTTTTTATATTTGGTTTACCATGACGTCTTTTCAGCTGTTAAAGCAGATAAGCCACCACCATCCCATTGTTATGATCACAGGATTGAACTTAATGGCCTACCTCCAGCACCCAGACCAGTCTACTCTCTCATGAAGCTTGAATCAAACACGCTTTAATAATACATTGCATAAAATGTATCAAAAGGATTTCTTCAACCAAGAGAATCCAATACCGGCTTGAATATCCTATTTTTTCCAAAGAAAGATGGTCTTCCTATGCTGCATCTCCTCACTCTCTTCCACAAAGCGGCTTATTTCTCAGTGTAAGAACTTTGAGGCGCCAATAAACTAATTTTCATTTTGAAGGGTCATGATTATTTTACCACAATGAGAACACAGTTTGACAGTTATGAGTATACATTTGCTAATTTTGGCCTCTGCATCACTCCTCCACTTTTCAAAATTTTTTCAATGATATTTTTTATGACCTTGTAGAGAAATACCTTGAGGTTTATCTTGAAAATTTACTTTTCTACTAAAAAACTCTTCAGGATCACATTTCACATGTACAACAGAGGATGCAAAAACTCTGAAAGAATAAACTGTTTGCAAAAGCCTCCAAGTGCAAATTTGATACCCATTCCCTTCAATTTTTAGGTATCATAGTCTTGCAGCAAGGACTATCAATGGACCTAGCCAAGATCCAATGCATATTATACTGGTCTGCACCTTCTTCTGTAAAATCCCTCCAATCTTTCCTTGGCTTCAGTAATTTTTGAAGGAGTTTTATTGAGCATTATGCCAAAAATACAATGAATCTTAGTAACGTTCTTCAGAAAGACACTCATTTTTTTTTTACGGACCAAGCTGATTTGAAGTTCAAAGCTCTAAAGAAAGGCTTCACCACTGCTCCAATCCTTTCTCAATTTCACAAGCTAGCTTGCACTATTCTGGAAACAGACACAAGCAACTAGTCAATTTCAGGATTAATCTTGCACTCATCTTCCACTTCTTCTCTCTTTCATCCCATAACCTTTGAGTATTTCAAAATTCTTGGCACAGAGATTACTTAGGAGATTCATGAAAAGCAAATTCTTTCAATTTTTTACTGCTTGAAGAAATGATGCTCATACCTTTTTAGTCTCATGGAACCCTTTGATGTTTTCACTGATCATAATTCTCTTAAATATTTTATGAGCTCGAAATTCCTTACTGTCACACAACCACCCCAAGTACTATAGGGAAATCTTAGATGATTGTGAGCAAAAAGGAGACTGAGTGCAAGGGCAAGTGCAAGGTAGCATTGCTAACTGCAAATTGCAAACTCATGGTTTGGTAACCCAACACACAGTGAGAGGGATGAGTTGTTCCAATGGAAAGGAAACTAAAGCCAAGCTCAATGTGATTACTGGATTTAGCAAGATGCAAAAAAGTATGAAATTAACTACCTGAGGAGAAAATCTTCAGGCAATGGGCATAGCCTTTTTAAGGTAATCCAAAGTGACTAGATAAAACCTGATGGACGGCCAAATTATACAGTTAAGAGGCAATGAGGCAATGAATGACATGAAACGGATCAGGAAATGAAATAACAGTATAGACATTTCCAAGGTCATAACATAGAGGCAAGGCAATAGAACCTGAGTGTACAAGGACGTAACGGTTGAGATAGGAAGGATTAATGTTAGAGACAATGCAAGCATGAGGATGTAGCTGTCACGCTTCGCACTTAAGGATTATTGTCTTCACCACTTCAACATGTCCTCTCCTCAGTACCATCTACCTCATTCTAAAAGCGTGACACAAATAAAAGCACAACATCAATGGTGCAATCTGCTATTTCCTCTGTCTTGCGCTGACCTTCCAATCTCGGCAACCAACTCAGTATATACTTGCAAACTTCGCAGTTAACTCCATACCGGTCGGCCATCCATTATGAGATCCAATCTCCTTCCCTGGCCAATCAACAGCCTTGGACTTCCATCTTTGGTCATGCATTGTTCATTAGTTTGCATCTACTTCTAACTAAGCAATCACTACTGTATAGTTTGCAATGGGACTAGTCCCTACCCTGCATACACTATTACCTCTCATTCGCATTACCTTCAACGTCACTCGCTTGTATCCCAATTTGTCATGCAATTGTACGCTCAGATTCTATTGTATCGCACTTACGCTAAGACCTCAGATCTATACCACTGCTTCATTTCCTATCCCGTTCCTGTCATCCATTGCCTTACTGCTTCAACTGTAGTTAGCTCATCACCAGGTTGTATCTAGTCACTTTGGATTACCTAATAAGGGCTATCCCCTGCCTGATGATTGTCTCCTCAGTTAGTTAATTTCATACATTCTTGCATTTTGCTACAACCTAGTTATCACATCAAACTCAGGTTGGGTTTCCTTCTTTGGAACACATTCCATTCCTCTTGCCGTTTGTTGAGTGGCAATAACCAAGTTTGCACTTTGCAACTGGGTCTTGCTATTTGCACTTGCCCTTGCACTTGGCATTCCTTTGCGCTCACAATCATCTAAGAATTGCCCTATATTACGTGGGGTGGTTGTGTGACAGTAAATTAGCTAACTCAACTTGTCTATTGTAGCCTGCCAACCTATAGTAGACTTCTTCTTTTTGATGTCACGTACTTGCTCAACCAGGAATGCTTCCCTTTCCCCTTACAATGATGAGATCCATCGGTTAGGGAGAACCAGCGCTCCTCAGGCCCAACAACCCTTAGATCCAGTTCCTCCTTCTAAATCGCCATCTGTGGAACCTCTCAATGATCCTTGGGCTCCTCCACGGGATGCTCTGACGGACCCTCTTGCAGAATTCACAGACTCTGACCATCCTTCCAATGAAACCTCAACTTGTGGTAGACCAGGGGTTTGCACTACTGCTCCCAAGCCCAATGCTCCAACCCTGCTTTCGACATTGATCCAGGCCCTCACTTATGGTGCCCAGCCATCTAGTCCAAGCACTCCTAGCTTTCGCACTGCGGGCATGAAACAACCCAATCACTTTACGGGAGAACACCCTCATAAGCTCAGATCCTACCTGCAGTCTTGTAAAATCATCTTTTCAAATGACTCCAACAATTTCCCTTCTGATAGACATAAAGTTATGTATGATTCGTCCTTCTTAGGAGGTAGAGCCTCGCAGTGGTTTGAACCGTACCTTGAAATTTTGTCCAACGACAGTCCCACTTTTATTCTCAACAACTGGGACAGGTTTGAGCAAAAACTGTTCACCCTTTTTGGTGATCCCAATGAAGTTTGAAACACCAAATACGAACTTAAAAGTTTAGTTATGAAGGAGAATAGTAGAGCTTCCGTTTATATTTCTCATTTTTGAACCTTGCAGTCTTGCATCCAGTGGAACAAGGCTGCTCTTCTATTCCATTTCTAAAAGGTTTTACCAGCACGCTTAATTGAACAGCTCTCAGTTGGGGGTCATAAGAAAACCTTGCTTCAGCAGCTAATTGATCAAGTGATTGAGCTTGATAATGGCTATCATGACAAGAATTGCTCTTGGCAAAACAACCATGGACCGTCCACCTCTGCTCCAAGGGTGGACAACTCCTCAAAGCAAAACACAAGGAACCCAAAAACATTCAAACCAACCCCAACTTCAAATTCCAACTCGAAAGGCAAAGCTGTTGCCGAAACTCCAAAGTTCTTGGACAAAGAAACCGGGATGCTTCATAGCAAAGAACGGCTGCAAAGGGAAAAGAACAGGCTGTGTATGTATTGTGGAGGTAAACATGATGTTGACAGCTGTGCAAAGCCGTTAGCGCGTGAAGCAGCTAAGCAGTCAAAACATTAGCTTGTAGTTTTCCTGATACTTGCAAGGAAAACTACACATTATCTAAATCACTGCAAGCAAATCTTCGCACTTGCGAGTCACTAGGTGCTCCGAGTTCAAGATTTATCCTATTTCATTCCGACAACACTCCTTATCAAGTATTACTTGATTCTGGCGCTAATATTTCCTTCATCAGTGAATCTTTTGCCACTTCCAAAAATCTTACGCGTTCCAAGATAGATAAATTTCCTATTTATTTAGTAAGTAGTGCGACTGAACCGTCTTATTGGGTTTCCCAAAAGGCAAAATGGACCTTTGCATTTTCCAATTTCCCCAGCTTCAAATGGGATTTATTTGTCTTGGCTATACCCAGAATGGATGATACCATTGTAGGCCATGATTTCCTAGTTTACTGGAATCCGGATGTGAATTGGCAAGAAGGAGTAATTAACCTTCAAACCTCACACCCCCAGAACACTAACCTTTCCGTCAATCAGGAATTAAACAGCCTACCTGACACTTTCATTGAGTTGGATGACACTTTTCCACCAGGAGATTTGCAATATCCTGACCTTCATTCCCAAATTCCCTCTTCAGATTTAGGAGTTATTGCTTACCTATCCAGCTTACCTCTTTCCTGCCCCTTTGAAGAGAAACAGACACCAACCAAACGGTGTATTTTGAGCTCCCTAATCCTCTCGCACCATGCGAGCACCTCGAACCCGGTGCTCAAAGATGACAAGATTGGAGATTTAGAAATCATTCGAGAGTCTTTACCTTTGGTTTATCATGACTTTGCTGACCTCTTTTCACCTGCAAAAGCAGATAAACTGCCTCCATCCCGTCCTTACAATCACAAGATTGAACTTACTGGCCCACCTCCGGCACCAGGACCAGTTTAATCTCTCTCGACGCAAGAATCAATTGCGCTTCAAGACTACATTGCAGAAAATCTAGCAAAAGGATTTCTTTGACCAAGCGATTCAAACACCGGTTCACCTGTCCTATTTGTTCCAAAAAAGGACGGCGGACTTGGCGTTTGTGTTGACTACAGGAAACTGAACCAGGTAATCCGGAAGAATGCCTATCCAGTACCGCCTATGTCATATCTCCTCACCCTCTTCCATGTAGCTACTTATTTCTCAAAGTTAGACCTTTGAGGTGCCTATAACCTAATTTGCATTAAGGAAGGTCATGAGTATTTGACTGCAATGAGAACCCGTTTTGGCAGTTATGAGTATACCTTCATGCCTTTTGGCCTCTGCAACGCTCCTTCCACTTTTCAACATTTTGTCAACAACATTTTATCCAATCTCATAGGTAAATACCTTGTGTTATATCTCAATGATATACAAGTCTAATGGAGGAACCTCAAAGATCACATTGCACATGTGCGAGAGGTGCTGAAAAAACTTTGCAAGAATGACCTGTTTGCAAAAGCCTCTAAGTGCGAGTTCCATTCCTCTTCTCTTCATTTTCTAGGTTTCGTGGTCTTGCAGCAAGGACTATTGATGGACCCAGCCAAGAGCGAATGCATATTTGACTGGCCCCCACCTTCTTCAGTTAAATCTCTTCAAGTTTTCCTTGGTTTCAGTAATTTCTATAGAAGGTTTAACGCGTGTTATGCCGAAAAAACTGTGAATCTTACTAACCTTCTTAAAAAAGACACTCCTTTTGTTTTTACCAAACAAGCTGCTTCGGAGTTTGAAGCTCTGAAGAAAGCTTTCACCACTGCTCCAATACTCTCTCACTTCAACCCGTTAGCTCCCACTATTGTCAAAACAGACGCTAGCGACTATGCGATCGCAGGAGTAATCTTGCAGTTTTCTTCTTCCACTTCTCTCTTTCATCCCGTAGCTTTTGAGTCTCACAAGTTTCTTGCTGCAGAACTTAACTATGAGATTCATAACAAGGAACTTCTTGCAATTGTTTATTGCTTGAAAAAATGGGGTTCATACCTTTTGAGCCTTAGGGAATCCTTTGAGGTTTTAACTGATCATAATTCTTTGAAGTATTTCATGAGTTCAAAAGTCCTCACATGTAGACAGGCACAATGGGCCAAATACCTCTCCAAGTTCCACTTTACGATCACTTACCGTCCTGGGAAACAATCAATAGTTCCTGATGCTTTATCATGTTGGGACAACGTTTACCCAGGGGGGGGAGCACCTTTGCCAAAAACAACCCTGAAAACGTTAGGACACTCTTCTCAACCCAATCTGCCCAACTCAGTTCAATCATTGCTTGCTTACAAGATTTGGCTTCCAAACTCTGACAAGCTCAGAGCGACGACCCCAAGTGCATTGAACTTTGCAAAAGTGCAAACTTATTAGATAGTAGTTACAGTATTGATGATAATGACTTTTAGTCTATGATAATTGTATAGTAGTACCAGATAATTCTTGCATTAAGTTAGATATCTTCGAGTCAAGGCATGATTCTCCTCTTGCTGTTCATTATGGGCAGGATAAAACCTACCAATTGATTGCACAAGACTTCTACTGGCCTGGTATGACCAAAGAAGTAAAAGACTATGTTAGCGCATGCTATGATTGCAATTGTAAAAAGTCCTCAAACACCGGAAGTATGGGCTTCTCCAGCCACTTCCAATTCCGCCTCCTCCTTGGCACTCGCTGTCTATGGATTTCATCTCTCAATTACCTTCTTCTAGTGGATATGATGCTATTCTAGTAATAGTAGATTGCTTCTTGAAGATGGCTTTATTTTTACGAAGTAATGTGACGACCTCTTCAGAAGACTTAGCTAACTTGTTCATAGAATATGTGTTTTCAAAACATGGTCTCCCTGATAATATAGTTAGTGATTGTGGATATTTGTTTGTCTCAAGCTTCTGGACCTTGCTATTCCAACATTTGAAGATCACTCGCAACTTATCAACGGCTTACCACCCAGAAACGGATGGGAAAACCAAGCAAGTTAATCAGATTCTCAAACAATATCTTCAAATGTATGTTGCCTATCAACAAGTTGCCCTTCCAAACTCTTTATGGTAGAAACCCAACTTTCTCTTCCCTTCACGTAGCACCTTCTCAACCTGCTACTGATTACCTTGAACAAATTAAATCCCTTCAATTGCAACTTTGAACCAACCTTGAAGAACAAACCAGCGCTATAAGGAGCAAGCAGACCAATCTTGCACTTCGGCTCCAACCTTTGCAGTAGGAGATCAAGTATGGCTCGATGCTTGCAACATTTGCAGCACTTGCCCAACTTGCAAACTCTCCAAAAGAAAACTTGGCCCCTTTAAAGTAGAATCAGTCATCTTCTATAACGCCTTTAAACTTACTTTACCTGCGAAATGGCAAGGTATCCATCTGGTCTTTCATGTGTCTCTCCTAGAGCCAGCTCGAGTCCTATACCCGGGCAAGACTCATCCCCCTCCTGAACTGGTTACTGTCCTCAATCATCAAGAGTGGGAAGTAAGCCGTATTCTGGATTCCAGGTTACGCAAAGGAAAACTTCAATACCTTGTTGAATGGTCTGGCTTCCAGTCCAACAAAGATCGCACCTTGTGGGAACCAGCTTATCACCTTTGCAATTCACCCAATCTGATTCCAGAATTCCATGCAAGCTACCCTTGCAAACCTTGACAATCATGATTCTTTCCCATCCAATACCATTCCATTCCACATTTCATCCCATCCAATCCCATTCCATTCCATTCCACATTTCATCCCATCCAATCCCATTCCATTCCACTCCACATTTCATCCCATCCAATCCCATTTCATTCCATTCCACATTTATCTTACTCAATCCCATTCCATTCCATATTCCATCCCATTTAACCCCATCTTATTTCACCATCATTCCATCAGTTAATTCCTCCATCTCACCGTGTTATTCTTTTTCTCATTTTCCTTTGATTTCTACTAAATAAAAACTTCATTCTTTATTATTAAAAAAATAATAATAATAATAATATTTCTATTTATAATAATGAAAAAAAATATATATATATATTTTTAATTACAAAGTTTCTTTTATTTCTTTCTCCGCATCTTCCCAATTTGCCTTCAATTCCGCAACCATGGATCAAAAAGTATCCAGGTCTTCATTGTTGATCAATGCGGACATTCTTTGAAGAACCAGCACTTCCGTTACGATGTGCCTCTTGAAAATCTCCTCGCACCTTGCAACCCAAGCTCACTTCGGCCAAGCATTCCATCCGCCTTTCTCCAAGAGCTCTTCATACGCTCTCTTCCTTGGGCCACCCAACGTGCCTTCCCCAATATTTTCCATCAGGCGCCTCACATCCGTTTTGACCGGCCCTACGACTCGCACCGGATCTGCTTTGCCTTGGCCTTCCATTCCTTCCATCCCATCCACTTCATCCCTTCCATCTCCTTCATTCCCTCCTTCTAATTCACCCGCTCCATTTTTGTTTTCTCCACTTCTGTTTCCTCCATTTCCCTCTTCTCTTTCCGCTTTGTTTTCTTCCTCCTCCCTTGCTCCCTTGGTTATAACTCCTACAGGTTCTGCACCGGACACTTCGCCTCGCACCTCGGCATTCATCTGGGCCCCCGGGAGTTCAGTCGGTGGTCCCCAGTAAGGTGGTGGTGGTGGTGGTGTGTTGGTAGTATATCTTTGGAAACAGGCAACACTAGCAAAACAAGCAAAATTAGTTATTTTTTTATGATCATTATTCAGTCCAGATTAGTACTCAACAGGAACTCGAGTCCCCAAGTATTCAATCTGCGGCAATGGTGGTATCTTGTAATTAACCCTTGGCGCGGACCTACAACTTTGAAATTCCCTTGATGATTCCAAAGGACCCTCAACAGTCAACTTGACATTTATAGGGAAACTGCATGCCACCTTGCGAAGGCAACATTTCTTGCACTTGCCTCAAAGGCCATGGATGGCAGTACTAGGAATACATTGCTCATTGCGGCAAATACAGTTTTTGCAACGGCAGGGTGACAATGATGACATTTTTATAAAAATTATAAATCTATTGGGTAATAAATTAAATAACGTATAAGGGTATACAGTGATAATTAACAACTTGAAATCAATGGGAAAATTTATCTGAACGCTTGCAGGAGCTCGCGTCTTTATACCCAGGCAACTTTCACCCTTCGCACTTAAGGATTATTGTCTTCACCACTTTGACATGTCCTCTCCTCAGTACCATCTACCTCAGTCTAAAAGTGTGACACAAATAAAAGCACAACATCAATGGTGTGATCTGCTATTTCCTCTGGCTTGCGCTGACCTTCCAATCCCTGCGACAAACTCAGTATATACTTGCGAACTTTGCGGTTAACTCCATACTGGTTGGCCATCCATTATGAGATCCAATCTCCTTCCCGGCCAATCAACAGCCTCCGACTTCCATCTTTTGTCATGCATTGTTTGTTAGTTTTCATCTACGTCTAACTAAACCATTACTACTGTATAGTTTGCAATTGGACTAGTCCCTACCCTGCATACACTTTGCATTACCTTCAACTTCACTTGCTCCTATCCCAATTTTTCATGCAATTGTACTCTCAGATTCTATTGTCTTGCACTTACGCTAAGACCTTGGATCTATACCACTGCTTCATTTCCTATCCTGTTCCTGTCATCCATTGCCTTACCGCTTCAACTGTAGTTAGCTCATCACCAGGTTGTATCTAGTCACTTCAGATTACCTTATAAGGGCTATCCCATTTCCTGATGATTGTCTCCTCAGTTAGTTAATTTCATACATTCTCGCATTTTGCTACAACCTAGTTATCACATCAAACTCAGGTTGGGTTTCCTTCTTCAGAACACATTCCATTCCTCTCGCCGTTTGTTGAGTGGCAATAACCAAGTTCGCACTTCGCAACTGGGTCTTGCTATTCGCACTTGCCCTCGCACTTGGCATTCCTTTGCGCTCACAATCATCTAAGAATTGCCCTATAGTAGGTGGGGTGGTTGTGTGACAGTAGCTTATGCAGGGTAAGGGACTATTCCAATTGCAAACTATATAGTTTGTGTGGCTAACTAGCATGGTTGAAAGCTAGTGAGAGTGCATGAAGAGGAAATGGGAAACCAATGGCTATTGATACCCAGGGTGGAAAAGCAGAGCTCAAATGGATGGTTTAATGGAGTAGAGTTAACTGCAAGGTTTGCAAGTAGGTGCTGAGTCAGTGGCTGAGAATGGAAGTTTGTTATGCAAGCCAGAGTTGATAAGTGGAAGGCACCATTGATGTTTTGCTTCTTTTGGGTTACGCGTATGGACTGAGGTAGATGGTGCTGAGGAAAGGATATGTCAAAGTGAGTGAGACAATAATCATTAAGCTTGAAGCGTGAAAGTTGCCTGGGTATAAAGACACAAGCTCCTGCAAGTGTTCAGAAGGTTTTCCCAACAATTCCAAAGTTTTTTGTGAGTACTGTATACCCCAAGTTGTTATCCTACTTTATTTCATTTTTAATAAATTTATAATTAAATATGCTGTCATTGTCATCCTGTTGTTGTGGAAACTTTATTTTTCAAAATGAACAATGTGTTCCTAGTACTTCCGCAAGAGGTTTCCAAGGCAAATGCAAGCAATTTTATCTGCGCAAGGTTGCTTGTACTTTCCCTATAAATAGAAAACCAATATTGGATACCCCCGTAGCATCTTGGAGTGAGGTGAAAAGCCAAATGCCTGCACCCTGTGTGAACTACCATTTACCGCCAGTGCTGGAGATCAAATTCTCATGCTTCCAAAACGCTGCTAAATTCAAGAATTAGGAACTACCAATAAATAAAATAAAAAGAAATGGAACTAATATAATTTTAGTTCTTGATAGTACTGCCAAAATTCCAAAGGTATACTACTAATACCCCTCTGCTACCACCACTGTATATTTGACCGTTGTCTGAATTCAAGGTGAACCCAATGAATCCCAAGGTTCAAGGGGAAGTGTGAGTTGAGGAATCCATGGTAGTTGAGGAAGAAAGGGAGGAAGGGAGAATGGTTGAAGGAGAGGGTGAAACAGGAAGGAGGGAAGGGAATAGAGAAGAAGGAAACGGGACAGCAGGAAGAGATGGAACAGAATGAGAGGTAGAGGAACAGGGTGGAATGGAAGGCCAAGATGGAGGTTACTGGGTAAGAATCAAAGCGCCCTTTGACAATGATACAAGGCAATGAACTGGAGACATTGGAGAAGGTTTGTAAATATGCCAAAGGAAACATCCTATGAGGAGCTCTTGGAGGAAGGTGGATGGAACGCCCGGCCAAAGAGGGCTTGAAATGCAAGGTGCAAAGAAATATTTGAAAGGCACCTGGTGACACAAGTAATGGTATTGCGGAGGATATCCTCTTTGATAAACAACAAGGATTAGGATTAATTTAGGTCAATGGTAGAATATTTGACCCAAAATTGGGAGGAAGCAGAAAGAGAAATAAAGGAAAATTTGAAAAAAATGTATTTTAACTTTAATCTTATTTTTTTATAGTATATATGTTATTTTATTATTATTAATATGAATATTTCCTTTTTTTATATATATTATTTGAAATAAACAAACTTGGAAGAATAAAATATTGTGAAAAGGAAATGGGTAATTTTTAGAAATTGAAAAGGAGGTGAAGTAAAGAAATTGGAGGAGATTGATGGGATGGAATGAGATGAAAGTGAGGAATGGGATTGGAGTCATGATTGGCAAGGTTTGAAAGGGTAACTTTCATGAAATTCTGGAACCAAATTAGGAGAGTTGCAAAGGTGATGGGCTGGTTCCCACAAGGTGCAATCTTTGTTGGAATGGAAGCCAGTCCATTCAAAAAGTTATTGAAGTTTCTGTTTGTGCAACCTGGAATCCAGAATACAACTTACTTCCCACTCTAACTGATCTTGGAAATTGACCCATTCAGGAGGGGGATTAGTCTTTCTTGGTTATAAGACTCAAGCTTGCTCTAGGAGAGACACATTAAAGACCGTTTGGATACCTTTCCATTTTGCAGGGAAGGTGAGTTTAACAGCATTAGGGGAAATGACTGATTTGACTTTGAAGGGGCCAAGTTTCCTTTCAGAGAGTTCTTTGGGTTGGGTGAGTACTGAAAATATTTCAAGCATAAAGCCATACCTGATCTCCTACTGCAAAGGTTGGGGCCAAAGTGCAAAGTCAATCTGCTTCTTCCTTGAAGCGCTGGTTTGCCGCTTTGAGGTTGGTTTGAAGTTTAGTTTGAAGAGAATTAATTTTATTAAGGTAATTGGTAGCAGGTTGAGAAGGTGCTATGTGAATAGAAGAGAAAGTTGGGTTTCTAGCATAAAGGGTCTGGAAGGGAAAATGTTTGGCAGAGGAATGAGTGGAGTTGTTTTAGGAAAATTTGGATAATGGGAGCAATTGCAACCAGTTTTCCTGTTGGTAGGCAACATACATTAAAAGATACTGTTTGAGAATCTGATTGACTTTTTTGTCTTTACCATCTGTTTTGGGGTGGTAAGCCATTGATAAATTGGCAGTGACCTTCAAATGTTGGAAAAGCAGGGTCCAGAAGCTAGAGACAAACAAAGATTCACAATCACTAATTATATTATCAGGGAGACCTTTTTTGAGAATGCATCTTCTATGAATAAATTAGCTTAGTCTTCCAAGGAGGAAGTCACATTACTGCAAAGGAAAACAGCCATCTTTTAGAAGCAATCTACAACTACTAAAATAGCATCATAACCACTAGAAATAGGTAATTGCAAAATGAAATCCACAGACAGAAAGTGCCCAAGGATAGGTGGAATTGGAATTGGCTGGAGAAGCCCATACTTCTGGTTTTTCAAGGATTTTTTACAATTACAATCATAGCACTGGTTAACATACACGATGAAAAACATGGTGGGACCTGCCGGCTGGTGTAGCACCTGGTTTTGTGATTGAAACCTGTTTTGACTTTGTTGAGTTTTTGGAGTTGAAAATAAAATATATTTCTGGATGAACTCAGAAGATTGACGCAGAATATTTATGCAATGCATATGTTGAATTGAAATTCATTAAATAAAAGGAATGATTGAGAATTCTTCATTTAACTGTAAGACCATACTTTGATTGAACAACTATTCAGCAGTTATGATTAGAATTGTACATCATGGGCCATGATTTGCAATGTTACAAATTTCCAAAATTAGAAGAATCAAATTTTTAGACAATGATCATTTCAAAAAAGTGGTGCAAACAGAGATTTCCAATTTGCTGTTAGCATTGATGCTTCAGTTTTCTGAGATTAAATATAATTTCTATTTTTAAATTCTGTACCTTATACATGTGTTTTAGATAGATATGTGGCACAATACCAATTGTTCTGATTTCATCTTTTACCAATATCCAGTACAATAAAAAATTATTCCATGTGACTCTTTATATTTCCTCCTGTTTTGTAAGGAAATACTAGTCAGCAAAATCAATAATGACAGTTCTTCAGAAATTAGTATTTTTGATATCAACTTACCAAGGAGTTAATTGCCACAACACAATAAGCATCCTTCAGAGTTTGTGCTTTTTTTGCTTCATAAGCCATTCTTGACACAAAAATTAATACATTATCTTGATGTATCACAGATATTTATTCACCTTCTTCATAAACCATTTGGTCATTGAGATAAGTGAGGCCAAGGTAGGGATTTCTTGAAGTATCAATTTGTTCCAAAGGGGAAAAGGTTTCAACAATGAGGAAATATTGTGCACATTTTTCTTCATTAAAGATGGAAAATATCCCTATCTCACACAGGCCTTGATTTGATGGTGATGAAAAGGAAATCTGATAATTACTTTTATTGTAGAAATGAGGTGTTATGTGATGACTATGGAAGAGATTTGACTTGCAAGGCAACCACTATAGTTGATGGAAATACTATTGGTTAAGAAACCAAGACCAGACTGGATTACCAAATGGAAAAAGAATCAGAAAAGAAATTTGAGAAACAAGATTCATCAGACAGAAAGAAGGTTAAAAACAACACCAACGGAAGTCTTTCAGGAGACAGTTGGAAAGCAACCAGCTACAAGGAAAAGATGAGATAACCGGAGAAGCGCCTTGAACAATCTGTAAGGGAGAGTTAGTTTGTATCATAAGCCTATGGAGTCGGGATTTTCCTTACTTTGATTGAGCTGGCTGCAGGCGGTTGATTGATGAGACAGTTGAGAGGTTTGAAACTGGAAATTTGGTGAGTGGTTCCCAGTAGATGCCTGAGATATTTTTCTGGATGTTGGATGGGATTTAGAGAAGGTTGCGCTCAGGGTGTTCACTCTAGATTTGAAGTATAAGCACCCAGTACAACATAGTAATAGCAACAAATAACAAAAAGGAAAAGAAGGAAAACATAAAAGAGACAAAGACAGGAATAACAGAAACAATTAAAGAGACAAAAACTAGTAATAAGAAGTGAGTAAGATGTGAAAAGAGATCACATCAGCAGCAGTGCTACTTCAACTCAACACTCCCCCTTGACTCAGAGTTTGATGATAGGGAAAAGTTAATGAAACAGACCAAAAAAACTGTTTATTATCCGGCAATTTGAGATCTTGTTAGAAGCCTTTGCCAATGCGTTGGCGGCCATGGATTGCAAAGGTATGAGCATATCATTGATATTCCTGTTCTCATAATCGTCCTGGAGACTTTTCAATTTAATGTTGATATTTTTTGCTTTGGAATTGGTGCCAAATTTCTCGATCTTGTTTTCAAGGCCCTTGTTGTCAATGAGATGAAGCGGACATATGAATTCTTCCCAATAGATTTCCGATAATAGTTGGTGGAGCCACCTTTCCTCAAGGTGACAACTGGATAAGGCTACGCACTTGGATTCAGTAGAGGAGTGAGTGATGTTTTGCTTTCAATGGCTTGTCCAATAAAGAGGACTGCCTTTGAACAAACAGATGAAACCGCTCTGAGAGATCCTGTTGTCAGGATTTTCCCCCCAGGTGGGGTCACTGTAGAAGATAAGTCTATTCAAAACGGATTGAGGACAAGCATTAGGGAAATGTGTTTGGTTGCTGAGAAGTATCTCCACAAGTGTATTAACTCCAACCAGTGAGAGTACCCAGGTTTTTGGAAAATCTTGCCAGACTAGACACAGTGTAGCTGATGTCTGGTCTTGCCAATCCGGCGATGAAGTTAAGTCTGCCAATTGGCAATCAATAATTCACCTTCAGATCTAAGAATTGTTGATGTTCTTCATCTGTCACCGGAGAGAGATGTAGGCCTGGAGTCTTTGGATTAGTAACCTGTTTGCAGTCAGTTAGGTTCATAGAATTCAACCCTTTTTCAATATGTAGAGGTAGGCTTAGGTGCATTAGGTCTTTTTCTCTTGTCACCTTCATTCCAAGCAGGGTATTCAGGGAATGAGCTGTAGAATTCTTGAATAGATCTAGAAATTTCTGTTGAAAGTCTGCATTGTTTCCAGCCACTATGAGATTGTCCACGTAAAAGAAGAGATCCAAAGAGTTCTTTTCACACAGGAAAAGACATGGATCGCAAGTCAATTTTTTAAAACCCAGACTTTCAATCCATGAGGTTAGCGTTTTGTACCAATTATGGGGCGCTTGTTTTAGCCCATACAGTGACTTTTTCAATTTGAGATATTTTCCGCTTTGACCGCATACAGCAGGGTTTATAATTAAAACCTCTTTGTCAAGGTCAGCATGTAAGAAAGCTCCCTTGACGCCGAGCTGAAGGAGATCCAGATTTCTGTCTACTGTGAAGGTAAGAGGTGCTTGGAGAGAAGCAATTATTCTGGTGGGGGAATAGGTTTCAAAATAATCCAAGCCATAATGCTGGTTGAAACCTTGGACGCACAATTGAGTTTTGTAGGTAGGAGCTTTGTCGTGAGTGTTGTGCTTTACTTTGAAAACTGCTACCGTCTTAAGGGGATTCTTCACCAGTTTTTTGTTGACTTCTTCCCACACGTTCTGATCATTGATGGACTTTAATTCTTTCAAAGCAGATTCCCTCCACACCGGAATGGTTAAAGCTTCTTCTATGGACTTGGGAAGACTCTCAGTGTGATAGCTGTATCCATTGGTTTTGTTTAAACATTCCCTGTTTCTTAGATTCTTTCTCAGACTGGAGGACACTTCTTCATCTTCATTTGTACTGCTTCTAATGGCATCAGAGGTTTCTTCCTGTTTTATGGATTTGAAAGTAAGTTTGTCTTCAGGGTCTTGAGGTTGGTCGATGGACAGATTAAGAGGCATGGGAGGTGCCTGGACAGCTGGATCAGTCAATGAATCAAGATCTATCTGACTTTCCGTTGTTATAGAATTGTTAGAGGTTGATTTGGAAAAGATTACGTGCTTAGTATTGATAATCTTTCCTGAGGCTGAAAGGACCTTGTATGAGAGCAGTTCTGGGTTGAAGGCTAGAAGTTTACTGGACTCCCCTTTTTCAAACAGTTTAGACTGGATCTGAGTGTTGTTAAGTCAATACGTGAGATTGGTACCTACAGGTCTCAGGTAACCTACCGGAAGCTCTTTGCCATGCATAAGTTTCCAGGGTGAATCGGATCCTTTTTCTTTAGGTATTTGGTTGAGTAACACGCAGCAACTACAAAATACTTCGTGCCAATAGGATTTTGGGATTCAACCTTCGGAGAATATCGCTCGGGTTGATTCCATGACTGTCCTGTTGGCTCTTTCTATCCGTCCGTTGTGTTGAGAATGGCATGGTTCCAAAACAATGCGATTGATATGGCGCTCTTTTAAATACGCAGTCAATTTGTTATTAATAAACTCACCTCCTCCATCTGAAAACACTTCCATGGGATACCAATGATGTTTCCTATGCTCATTTTCTAGCACAAGGATTAACGTGTTGTGGACCTTGTCTTTGGTTTTGAGCGGGAAGCAAGCAAGATAACCCAAAAAGGAATCTATGAGGTTGAGAAAAAATCTGAAACCACCTTTGGCAGTAGGGTTAAGAGGTCCCATCAGATCCACATGGATTCATTCCAAAACTCTTGATTCCGGTTGATGGATTTTGGAAAAGTTCGACTTTGTGATCTTGGCTTTATTGCAATTCAGACATTTGAAGTTGGCCTTGTCCTTGAGAGAGATGGTTTCATTCAGAAATTTTTCCATTTGTCCCAGAGAAGCATGGCCAAGAGTTCTGTGGATTTTGGGTAGGTCCTTGCTGGAGTATAGAGCGGCGTCAGATCTTGTTTTCATGTTGATGAAAAATAGTTTGTTCGATATCCTTCTGGAGAACAATTGCTTATTGTCGGAAAACACAGAAAAGGTACAAGGCAACAATTTTGAGTTGATTTTCAAAGCCGCTCCGTTTTCCACCAGTGCTCCAAGGGATGTGAGGTTGACAGTCAATTCAGGGACCCACACATAATTACTGAGACCAATTTTGCATTCTTTGAAAGGAATGGAGGCTGTACCAATCCCTTCAATCTCAATCTTGGCGTCCCTCTTTCCGTTTTGAATCTTTCCTTCACGGTCAGAGCACGTGAGAGATTGAAAAAGATTCTTGTCTTTTATCATATGAATAGAACATCCGGAATCAAGTATGTATTGGCTAGGGATTAGTTTCTCTTGACACGTTGAGTTCAGTCCACAAAAGAACAAATAATAGTGGGCCTCTTTGACGATCATCTTTTTATTCTTATTTCCTTGATAGTGGTTCTTTTCTGGTTTAAGTTCGGGGAATTTGATCCAACATTTTTTTGCAGGATGGGTAGTTATGGCAGGGTTATGTTTTCTGTTTTTGTATCTCAGTCCATTATACAAGGCCACGTTGACTGGTTTGTTGAGAGTTTCTTGTGCGCTGATTTCATTTTTGTGTTGTATGAGATGATCTAAAACAGTTTTGATCCTCATTTACGTAGTTGAGTGCATAATTTGCGTCTTCATACCTTGCATTGAGGTGTGAAATTTAAAGAGAACTAGATAGGCTATTATATCTGATGGAAGTTTGATACCAACCTCTGTTAGTTTCTTGAGATACGTTTTGACAGTAGTAAAAAACGCCTTGATGTTGGAAGACGTAGAAAGATGAAGGAACCCGTTGAAAATTCGCGCCCTGTTTGTTGATTGAGATGAAGCAAAATGAGATTGCGTTGCCCCCCATATCAGCTTGGCATTATCTTTGTTACAATCATTGATAATGTTATTGCAGGTGTTTGAATCAAGTTTGGCAATCAAGTAGGCTACCATCTCTTGGTTGGTCTCTTTGTCCAATGATGGAAGTTTGCCTGGTGAGTTCATGATTTGAAAAATTCCCCTGAGTTTAAAGAGTTTCTCCATCTTCTTACGCCACATGCTGTAGTTTTCTTTGTTCAGTAGAGGTGTAGATTTGATGAGCACTTTTAGGGCATGAGATTTGAAATTCATGGGGTCTCCCCCTGGTCCTGGTGTCAACAATGATCCTGGCTTGGGCATTTTGCTAGTTACCAGTTGGTGGAGTCGTTTTGGCTTTTAAACCTGATGGAAAACTATTGGTTAAGAAACCAAGACCAGACTTGATTACAAAATGGAAAAAGAATCAGAAAAGAAATTTGAGAAACAAGATTCATCAGACAGAAAGAAGGTTAAAAACAACACCAACGGAAGTCTTTCAGGAGACAGTTGGAAAGCAACCAGCTACAAGGAAAAGATGAGATAACCAGAGAAGCGCCTTGAACAATCTGTAAGGGAGATTTAGTTCGTATCATAAGCCTATGGAGTCTGGATTGTCCTTACTCGGATTGAGCTGGCTGCTGGCGGTTGATTGATGAGACAGTTGAGAGGTTCCAAACTGGAAATTTGGTGAGTGGTTCCCAGGAGATGCCTGAGGAATTTTTCTGGACGTTGGATGGGATTTAGAGAAGGTTGCGCTCAGGGTGATCACTCTAGATTTGAAGTGTAAGCACCCAGTACAACATATTAATAGCAACAAAGAACAAAAAGGAAAAGAAGGTAAACATAAAAGAGACAAAGACAGGAATAACAGAAACAAGTAAAGAGACAAAAAAAAGTAATAAGAAGTGAGTAAGATGTGAAAAGAGATCACATCAGCAGCAGTGCTACTTCAACTCAACACTAGTTGCTCCCATGTCAGGGAATTGTATTTTGGTTTTTTTTCAGTGAATCTTTTGAATTTTTCTTCTTCCAAAACATTCATCTATTTTTTATCCCTTGAAACATCCCCCGTCTTGGAAGAGTAGAACAAAATTTTCAGATCTGGGAGTGGGTCAGAATTGATCCCCAAAACATTCCAATCAGATCCAATTTGTTCAACCAAGCCTTGAAGTTTTGCCTTTTCCAGTAATCCATTCAAAAGGGACTTATAAAGGAAATCTTAAAATTAAAAAAACAATCAGTTCAAAGTGTGCCATCAAGAATGTACTTTTTAGAAATCTGTGTTACCTATGTTTATTTTTATTTTTTTTAACCAAGTTCAAGATGTTATTCAGCCTTCCTCCTGACCAACATGAAAATTTTGAGGGAGGACCATAGAGCTTGATCATCTTAGTGATATGCTCAGAAAAATGGATTTTTGGCATGGGTTTGATTTCAGATCCCCAATGAAGCAATAATTCCTCCCAGTAAGCTCAAATTAATCCATCCAATTGGCAAAACTGGATATCTGTAAGTTGATGAGAGATTACCAAGTTGATGATACCAATAGGTTTGAAAGTAGTGTAGGTAAAATTTTGCTTGTGCAAGCTGTTTTCTGAGTTCCAATTCCATCTTGGAATCAGAAAAAGCACTACATGAATGTTTTACAAAACCAAGCATTCAGCAGCCTTAGGAGTACCAGCGCAGGAAAACCTATGTTTCTGGGAAACCTTGTAATCCAAGATGGGAATTTGATTTAATTTGTACCCTCTTGAAGAATTCTGAGCTCTTGAGTATTTAGGCATAATTCATTTGATGCAATGCTTGTCTCTTTTATCAATGAACACACTTGATGTGGATTGCTTTGATCTTCAAAAGAGCAGTAGGACCTTTCCTGAGTGGAGCTTTGCTTGCTCTTCCCAGATTCATTTTGGCTTCCTGATTTGCTTCTAATAAATCTAATTTTATTTTGTCCTGGTGAGGTATCTTTTTGCTTTACTTTGTCCTTTGATTGAGGCCCAGAATATCATGAGCCGCTTGTTGATTCATTTGCAAGAAGCCTTGGAGAACATCTTAAAGTTGGTTGAAGGAGTTCAGAAGCAGAATTTTCCCAACTTTTTGAGGAGCTGGGAGGATGGAGCCCTGGGATTTTCTGCACTAAAACAATTGGTAAAGAAGTTCTATGATGCATATTTGATGATCCTTCCTGTTTCTGATCTGCCCAATGTTTGACCTTTTCAATTGGATTGGGAGCAATATCTGGGTTTTTTGAGGAGCTATCTGAAACATGTTGAATATATGTTGAATATATTTGAATACTTTACTTATTTCTTCTTATTTCTTTTTCCTCTTCAATATCTTTTTATTCTTATCCTTTTTATCATTACTTTCATTATGTATGTGACACACATGTCTCTTGGCTTCCACCTGACCTCTTAAACCACCAGTAAGCGCGTCAACTCACTCAGAACAACCAGTCCTCTTTTCATTATCATATTCAACTTGGTTCCATCCCAATCTGGATACAAAACCATGGAGGATCTAGGAACTAAGAGAAGAAACTTGTTGAATTTTTTTATCACATTCTTAAGGGCCTGTTCAATCAAAGTAAAACACTGCAAAACTTGATGAACAACCACTTCAAAGAAAAAAGACCATATTTTCTGGAGGAAATGGATAATTTGGTGCAAAACCTTTTCTTGGGTGAACTCAGGCTATACTAATAAATCACAGTCTGGGTTTCTTCAACAGAGCTCGAGAGAGAGCGCCGCTTGTTATCAATTTTATCATCATTTATTATTGCTGATGAATTAGAGTTTTATGAGATTGGTGGTATGAATCATTTCCTGTTTGACCCTATGATTTTAATCTTTCATTTATTTTTTTTCATGTATCTGATGATTTTCTGATAATAATGTGGGTTAGTCTCTGGTTTTTTCTTTAATAAGAAATTCAGATCATTACAAAATTAACAGTTGAAGTTCTGGAATCAACTAACAACTTCAACCAGAGATCAGCCATGTCAGAATCACTTTCAGCAACCTTCCCAAAAACATCTATTGAAGCCATTCCTCTCCTAACTATGGATAACTTCTCAATCTGCCATACTTGTGTGGTCAACGTGATGGATCTTCAAGAAGATCTTTATGCCAAAATCACCAAGAAGAAAGTGTACTCCAATGGAACTCATGTTGGTCTTACTCACATGGAAAACATTTGCATTCAAACTATCTTAACCTCCAAACTTGATACCTCTTTTCAAGCCAACATCATTACACAAGAAAAAAAAAAGGACTCTCATATCATCTGTTTAATTATCAATGAATACTTTGCATCTAACCATGCCTTCAATCGCCCTAGAGTTTTCAAGGAAATCTTAAGAAATCCTTTTTTTTCCTCAAACGTTCTTGTTTTTATCACTGAAACCAAAACAACCATATCAAGACTTCCTCAAGTTGGAATCAAACTAAAAAGCAATATTTTTGCCTATCTTGTTCTGGAGAAATTGCCCCCTTCTATGGAGATGGTTATACAACAGATAACCCACTCTGATAAGAAGCTTACTCCTTTTCATGTCCTTGATCATCTTTGCCTGTTTCATAACAACAGGACGCTTGGAAATTCTACCACATACAATGGTTAGAAAGACAACCTCAACGCAGTATCTTTCTTTAACAAGAACCTCAAACCTTGCAAGGATTCTTGGCACAATCCCAGAGCGGCCCATCCAGAAGATTGATGCTGAAAGTTGTATCCTCAACTCAAACTAAATTTCCCAAAGAAGGAAAATTTGGAGGGGTCCAAGGCAAAGGGCCAAAACACTAGTGTTAGATCCTTTCACTCCAATCTTGATCATAATGTTTCTCAAAGATTTTTCCTCAACTCAGGATCTTTGGCACACATGGTGTCTGATGCCTCCTTTTTTAATCAATTAGAACAATCCATAGTAGGATTCATATCAACCAGTTCAGGAGTGGATAGTCTTCATTACAAGGGAAAAGTAACAATAACTGTGATGAATGAAAAGCAACAATCAGTAACCCTGACCAATGTTCTCTACACTCCTCTTTCCACTGAAAATCTCATATCTCTTTGTTCATTACTGTTAGAAAGTTTTGATGTCTCCTTTCAATTGGATAGAGTTCAACTTTCAAAAGGAAGTTGGTTGAATTTTGGGGAATATGATTGCAATATACCTTTCATTCAACTAAGTCATTTTGATTTGCTCCCAGTCTCCTACTTAAGTCATGGAAAATTTCTTCCTAAATCTCTTGGGCATGCCAGCTATCATTGTATTTGGCAGAAGCTGGGGATGAAGGTATCAAAGCTGGGAGAGTGCAGAGCTTTTGCAGTCAGCAAAATAACTTGATTTTCATTCACCGTAAAACATTTACATGAAGAAATACCTTTTCAAGAGATTCACTGCAACTTGATTGGTCCCATTAAACCAAGAAGCATTCATCACAATGATTATATTCTTACCATTGTCAACAGTTTTACAAGGTTTGTGGCTTCCCTACCCATGAAGGAAAAGAGCCAAGTAGGATCTAATTTTCAGTTTTTAATTAAAAATGAATCAAAAAGATTTGGGTACACCCCCATAATTCTTCATTCTGATAGGGGGACCAAATTCTTAAACAACTCAATGAGATTTTTTTGCGCGGAAAAAAACATTAAACGGACTTTTTTGGATCCTTAAACCCTGCAGCAAAATGGCCTGGCAGAAAGATTCAATTGTACAATACTTGAATGTCTCCAAACCGTGCTATACAATGCAGGGCTGCCCAGAAACTACTGGGGAGTAATTCTCAGAGCCTGTATCCTGATATTAAATCAATTTCCCTCACACGGGTCCAAAAAATCTCTTTACAAGCTTTTCAAAGGATTGAAAATTCAGCTAAACTATTTTCATCCTATTGGAAACCCTCTTATATTTATTTCTGGGGAAAAATCTCCTTCTACTAAGCTTGAACCTCAAGGCTCTTTTGGAAAAATGGTGGGATACAATGAGGATCTACTATTGTATAAGATTCTTACTGAAGAAAAGAAAATTGTGGACACAAAGACTGTCAAGTTTCTTTATTTCAAGATCTCAATTTCAAAACCAGTTCACACGCTGGAGGTTGACTGAGAAGACAAGGATGCGGATTCTGGTGTAATTCCTCTTCCATCCCTCACTCTAAAGGAGGAGACCACCTCAATTGTAGCAGAATACCACCCTCAAGATTCAAATCCCAGAACCAATCTGGAAAAGGGGTCAAGTAACAAAGGTTTGGCGGCTCATAAAGAAAACTCATCTATTCAGTCTTTGACGCTAGAAGCAGATTCTACATCTACAAGGGAATATTATCTAAGGGAACGGACAGAGAGGATCAAACCGCTACACTACTTTCACAACAGTAAGTCAAAGATAGAATGGAAGGATTCTTTTCAAACCAAAATTGAAGACATAGAAAATCAGGGGGTCTGGGAAGATTATGATGGCACTCTGGATCATTTTTCGAGGACTATGTGGTTTGAAACAATTAAACCTGCAATGAAGTCATTTCCAGAAAGGAAGAAGTATTGCCTGTGCATCATGGGTAATCTACAGACGCCTGGGATAGAATTTGGAAAAACCTTTTCTCCTATTGTAAAGTTTGCTACCCTACTCCTCCTTCTGATATACGGACTCAACAAAAGGCTGAAGATTTGTCAATTTGATGTTAAGGCAGCATTCCTATTTGCTCCTCTTAACAAGGATATTTTTATATTTCAAACAGAGGAATTCAACTGCAAATCAACCTTTCTCAAGTTGAAGAAGTCACTGTATGGAATACAAAAAGCTGCCGCGAACCGATTGAAGACATTGACTAGCTGGTTGAGTTTCATAGGATATAGAGAATCAGCATTGGACCCATGCCTATACACCCACAAAATCAAGAAATCTTCCTTGTTGTTTCATTTAGATGACCTTGTTTTTGTAGGAGAAGTTGAATGGTTTGAGGCTCTCTTCCTGAGTTGATTTCCAAAATCATCCTCTCACAATCTGGATACTGTTCTTCGAATTGAAGTATCATCTTGAGTTGGGAAAATAACTCTCAATAAGTGGTTGCTCATTTTAGACAGCCTGAAGGAACTTGGCCTATTGTCTGGTTGGTTGTTATCTGACACCTGGTTTGCGGCTAGTGCCAGCCTTGGACAAGGAACATGAGGAATTCAAGAAGCTAGACATCAACTAAAGAAGTTTCACAGGAGTTTTGAATCACTCATGCTGTAGAACTTGTCCAGACCTTTCTGAAGAAGTTTCTCTGTTATCCGGTGTGGTGTCAATTTATAGAAACGGATTGGGAATTGCGTTGCGGCTGCGCGCTCAGCATTGGGGGCAAGCGGGCTCAGCATTAGGGTATGCAGAGTGCTTGGCAGCGGCAGCTGCTGGATCAGCAGCAGCCGCTGTTTGGCTCTGCACCTTGTGGACGGGTTGGGCTCAGCATCTAATGTGGTGTGGGCAGCAATCCGCCCCGGGGATCGGATTTGGAAGGTAGCGCGCTTGACTAGGTTTGCGGGCGCGCCGGTTTGGATACGTAGGGGCGGAGCGATCCGCGGGCTATGAAGGAACAAATGGAGCGCGCGTGCAAGCGCACGGATCATGCCGGATATTACCAAACACCCACAAAGGGCGCGGAGGAACAGATACGGACAGGCGCGGGGGCTCCAAGTAGGGCGCGGTGCGAGGACCCCGTCATGAGAAGGACAAACCGGATGGACGGAATGGCGTACGGACGACAGGGGGAGTTTGGTATGGAGGAGGTGGGGAGAGGAGGCTAGGGTTTCTGTTTTGGGATTGTTTTCTGTTTCTTTGTCATACTGTCATTTGCGCGTGTACTTAGGTTAGGGTTGAGGGGGAGGACTTATCCTCACTCCCAACTCCGGGTTAGAGGAGGAGAAGAGAGGGGAGGAAGGATCAAAACACATCATCGGATTGGATCACTCATCTCACCAGGAGATTAAAGGAACTCATACCGGATACACATCCAGGTGGAAAGTCCTTAGGATTGAAGGATTGGCGATTTCTCTCTCTCTCTCTACTTTTCTTTATCTCTTTATCCCCTTATTTCTATTTCTCATTTAATTGCAACTTTGGACATCCTCATCTCCTTTCAAACGCAGGGAACCGTTAACTTCCGAACCTTGGGACAATTATAGGGGGATAACCTTCTATTCTTTCCACACCTGGGGGTCTGGCTGGGAAATAACCTTCCATTTCTTGTCTTTCAAAGTTAACTGGGCGCAATGTCCTATTCATACCTCCCAACAGTCGCTCCTTCTTCTTATTCTACTTCTCCTTCCGTCTCCGGGTCCGCTACTCTGACCCCACTCTTGTCTTCCATCCCTCCTCCTCCCCCTCCCTCTGCTTGAACCAGGAAAAGCTACGCCATTCCCCCATTGGTCTCCAGTGACCATGAACCCACTTGTCCGGTTCGCATCAGGCCGCGCGACTACCCTCACATATGATTCAACACCGCGGATGTGGAGCAATTCATCTCGAGATACAAAGGTATTGCAGATGCGGAAGGTGCGTCGGACGCCGATAAGGCCCGGCTTGTCGTCCTGTTCATTATATACAAAGAGAAGCTCCGGGATGTGGAGGAAATGGAAGGCTACAAGAATCAAGATTGGCCAAAACTGAAGGCCAAGATCCTAACGCGGTGGGGTAGGCGCAAACCTCGATTCCAGGAAAGCGATTTCAATTGCGTGGCCTTGGAGGCGAGCGCGCGCGAAGGAGTCAGAACGCGGGTGGAGCTGGCGGAGTACACCTCAACATTCGATTGGATCTATTGGTACTTTTCAAAGAATGAGGTGGTGGCGGGACAGATGGGGGCCATGAAACGGGCGTTTCTGGGCGGTTTAGGCGCTCAACTCCGGGCAAGGGTGCAGCGGCATCTTTACAATCACAACTTGGTAAAGCGTTCATTGGACGGGAGCATCGCGCTCCTTCCGGAGTTGGCTGTCATTCGCCGGGCTGTGGAGAGTGAGCTTGACTTAGAGGAGCTTATCAAGGACACCGCTAAGTCCTTTCCAGCGGGACCAAAGAAATCCTCCCCCCAGGTTCCGGCTCCGGCGCAATTTCTGGCCCCAGTTCCACCTACTTCCACGCGTGTTCCGGTTCCTCAACCCGCGCCCGTCCCTCTGGTAAGCGAATTGATGGAACTTATGAAGGATCTGAAGATCTGCATGAGCCTTATGGGACAGCAGCAGCCGCAAGGGCCTCCACCCCACATGGTGGAAGGGTTTTGGCCTGCTGGTACCTTTGTGCCGAGGGGGTGCTTGTACTGCGGGGTAAACAGTCATTGGCAATTGGCGTGGGTAGAGCTTACAAAGGATCTCAGCGCGGGATTGGTTTGAACGGCAGGGATGGGGTACATGTTTCCGACGGGCGAACAGATTCCAATGGAGCCAAGCCAGCCGACCGCAATGCAGCAGGTGCACACACGGGGTCAGGAGGCGGGAACAACAGCGCAAGCGTCACTGGGCATTGTTACCGGTCCTGGATTGTGGCAACCACCTTGGGTGGAAGCTGAGGTAAGGGTAGTGGAAACAGAAGAAAAGGTGGCGGTCTCTGATAAAATGGAGGTGGACTCGAAGGAGCAACCCCCGTTGGCCGTTCCAAAAACGGCTGGGCGCGTGCCCGGAACCGAGGCACCGGAAGCGAATCCTGTAGGGAAGAAGAAGGTGGCGGACATCGTGTAAAGGGTGATGGGTAACAAGAATCCGGTTCCTCTGACCTTGCGGGAACTGGCGGCTGTGTCTCTGGTGGTGGTAGACAAGATGGTTCAGGCGTTGTGGGATTGCGGTCAGGGCCAGGTACCTCAGATGGTGCAGCAGGTTCATGTGGTGCCGAAGGAGGAGGGGCGCGGGGAGTGCGAGTTGAAATCGGTTTTGACTCTGCTCGCTTACCTTCCGATGGTCATAGCGGGAAGGAAGGTGTGGGCTACGGTGGACAGCGGTTCAATGGTGAACCTGCTGCCATCGTGGATGGTGGATGATTTGGGGTTGGTTTGGCGGAAATGGGCAATGGGTCTCTGCGCGCTTAAAAGAGGGGAGTGCCGTGTGGATGGGGTAGTCAAGGAGGAGGAGGTTGATGTCGCAAGGGTCCGTAGGCCTCTTTCTTTTCTTTTGGTTGATTGTGAGGATGTGATTTTGGGAAGGCCGTTCATGTTTGGGTTTCGAGCACAAATGGTTTTTGATTGGGAGGCGGGAACGGAGGCATTGAAGGTGGAGGATTTGTCCAGCAGAAGGTTCAAGACAACTATCTGCAATCACGGGCAAGGGAAGCGGAGGAGAGTGTTGGAATATGAGGAGGAACCGGACACTGAGTTGGTCTGCGACGGGCGACCTTCGGAGGATTTTTCCTAGTCAACCAAGGAGACGGCACGGAACAAGCTCCCATTTTGCGCAGGCAGTCGACTAATGAGGAGCGGGGAGGGGGAGGAAGGAAAGTGCAGGGCCCGCACGTTTCAGAAGTAAGTCCCTTTTCTCATTATGCATTGCCCGAGGGTACTACGCTTTGAAAACCCTATCATTGTGCCACACTCGTGAGCAAAGGCAAAAGCCGCGGTTCTGTTCTGTGCAGGACTTACAGCAAAGGATGCGTGCGGATGATGCGCTGCAACGCGGGAAAGTACAATCCGGTCTCACAGAAGTTCCGACCGAGGGATGAGCCGTTGCCCCAGGAACTGAACGGACCGCTTCAACCAATTGCTTGGTCCCGGGACCCTTGGGTCTGTTGATGTTCTCATTTCCATTTCATCTTTGTGCTTTGTGTCAGATGTGTCACTGTGTTTCTTTTCTTCTTTCCCATCTACTTCTCATGTCATATGTGTTGAGTTGTTGTCTGTCAAATGTCAAGTTGCTGTCTGTCCCATCATTCTGTGTGTCAAGCGGTCACCTATCCCATACCTGTCACTTACAACTCTCCTGCGACCTCTTGACTCAGCACATAAAATACAAGCTACTATTCTCTGTCCTCAAACTCAAGTCAATCAACTCGACCACTTGGCCAGCTTCACCTACACAACTTTGATCACCGAATCATCTGAACCCAAAGAATAGACTAAAGGAATGATCAACTCAACATTCCTCTGAACTAATCTATTGACTTTCTTAGCTCAGTATTTTGGTCGGATCAGTTGTCAACAAATCCTGAAACTGCTCTGTTCTACTTAATCTCTTTAGAGTTCATAACCCGGCCTGTAGAGCTATCAGTCTCTGTTTGTTTTCCTTACTGTTCTTTTCTGTTTTGCGATCTGTTCTTCATCTCATGTCCATGGTCTCTAACCCTCTACTTGAACCTGAAATGAATCAGCCTGGTCTAGGTTTCTCAATTCATTAAAACTTTTACACGGTTAAAAGCCAAAGATGGATCACCCCAGCTCATCCGGCACAAATTGAATCACAGAAAAACCTGGACCAGGAGGAGGAGGAGAAGGCAATTTTAAGGCTTTGGCTCTGAAGTCCCTCATGGAATCCACACCACTTCTCACCCAGAAAAACTACTCAATCTGGCGAAAGAAGATGGAACAATTGTTTAAAATGCGCGGAATCCTTGACCTCATCAATTCAAATGATCCTTTTACAGAAATCCCAGACAACGACGAGATGGCTGGATACATAATGTCTAAACTAGATCCAGCAACTCATACAAACATCATAAGCTCAGAAAATGAAGACTTGACCAAGCTGATCTGGTTGGCAGCAAAGAACCTCTTCGCCTCCAGTCAAGCGGCCAATCGAGCTTGAACATTCTTCAATTTTCTTTACCTGGCTTTTGACCAAAAAAATATCAAAAGCTTTGTAACCTCAGTAAGAACCCACTTAGGAAAACTTGATGAAGTAGGAATAGAGCTTCCGGCCGACATCCTAAGTTACCTGATTCTATTCAAATTTCCCGAGTCACTCAAGGCCATCCGCTCTCAAATTATGCACTCAGGACTACAACTTTCTGTTTCCCTGGTACTCAATCACCTAGTCCAACCCAAGAACAAAGTTCAGGCAAAACTGCCCGAGAGGACAGACACTAACTGCGCCTTGTATCACTCCAATCATCAAAGAGAGTCAAATTACCCAAGATGCCTGGATGGGAAGCACAACCCGGCGGTGAAGTCACATTCTCAGTCCTCCTGCTTGATTGAGTTTCCTGAATTGAAACCCGATAACCCCCCAAACGAAGCAAGATGGGGACCCAAAAAGAAACCACAAGAAGAATCTCACTACTACAGCTTCTACTGTGCTCCGGAAAAGATGAAAACAGACTCCAAAGACCGTTACATTCCTGACAGCGGATGCTTGATTCACATGTTTCAAAGCAAAGATTTCTTCACCACTCTGGCAGAACACTCAGGAGATGACACCATTAAAACCGGGAAAAGAGGAGAAGGACAATCCATCAAAGTGCTCAGCACCATAGAAATCTTGGACCGAGCTAACCAAATACGCTTAGATAATGCAGCTTGGGTTCCTGAAGCTACCGTTAACCTCATCTCTCTTGGAGTCCTGCCAAACAAAGGTCGCTCATTACAATTCAACACCAAAACCAAACCGTCCTCTTTCTCTCTCTGCTTCAAAGGTAGATCACTACTGACTGGTGTCATAGAGAACAATCTTCTACTCATCAAGTTTGGTCCCTCAAGCCAATCTCAGCCTCTTCGGTGTTACTTAACTCAAACGTACTTAACTAGTCTCCACAAGAAACTTGGTCATGCTAGCATTAAGCGCATGGAAAAACATCTAGGTCATAGTATTGCCAAACCTCTAGCAAGCAACTTTCAATGTCTTGCTTGTAGCAAGGCAAAGATCTCAAGACTTCCCTTTGACAGTACTCAAGCCCCTGCCTTGAGGGTTTTTTATTGACTTCACCTGGACCTGATGGGGCCCCTGAATCCAACCAGCAAGGGGGGGATGCGATATTCTCTTACAATTGTCAACAACAAGTTGGGCTATCTCTCCTCATTTCCTCTTCCCTCCAAGGACGCTGCTGCTAACACAATCAAATTTGTAATCAAAAATGAAGCCAAGAAACTTCTTAGATATCCCTCCAAAATCATATCCAATGGAGGAGGCGAATTTGTGAATGAAGATCTCAATAAATTCTTCCGGTCTAAGGCTATACAACACATCATCAGTGAACCTTATCACTCACAGCACAATGGAAAGGCAGAAAAAGCCAACTGGACAATCATGGAGTCTGTTTTCTCCGTGTTCAGCTCGACTTCCATTCCCAAAAACTACTGGCACGTAGTCATGCAAAGCTGTTGCTTTGCACTTAATCAAATTCCTTCCAAAAAAGGCGGCAAGACGCCATGGAAAATGCTTCAAAAAACTGACCTACCCTCAAACTACCTTCAGCCCATAGGCTCTCCAGTAGTCTACTTACTCAGCGACACCAAAATCCCCGTGAAACTGAGTGAAAAAGGGGAGGAAGGCATTCTCCTAGGCTACAACCCTTGCCTCTTTTCTTATAAAATTCTTTCCAGAAGCAGGAAAATCATAGACACCAAGCACGTTAAGTTTATCAATAAACCCTCTCCGATCAATCTAGAACTTCCCGCCAGCAAGGCAGCAGCTGAAGGAATTCCTCAAGTGAATCAGAATGAAAATCTCAAAGGCACTCAAGCCAGCACTGATGCTACTGTTGTTGAACTCCAGGAAGACATCAAACCTCTCATCAAACCCAACATGGAGTCAGAATGTTCCAAATCAGACAGCTCAGACACTGAGGCTCTTGAAACGCTTAGACCAAATTTACGTGATAGAAGTCAACTCAAACATCCCCAAAAATACGGTACTACCACTCCAATGTACCAAAGAACATTCACAAGGCATTGAGAGATCCCACCTGGGTACCTCCAGTTAACAAAGAACTAGAAACTGTAGAGGAACTTGGAGTTTGGGAAGATGCAGATGAGTCAGAAGTCTCCAATCCCCTCAATACCACCTGGGCCTTTTGATGCAAACAGGACCTGCACACCGGGGACACCACCCTCAAGGCTTGTGTCTGTGTACAAGGATTCAACCAACAATTTGGGATCAACTACTTCAACACGTTTGCTCCCACAGGTAAGGTGGCCTCTCTACAAGCCCTACTATGCTACTCTGTAGACAAAAAACTTAGCATTCTTCAATTTGATGTAAAAGGGGCATTCCTACATGCTCCGCTGAGCAAGGATGTCTACATCAAAACTCCAGCTGGCTCCAAACAAACCTCCAAATATCTCAAGTTGAAGAAATCATTGTACGGGTTGAAACAGGCGCCACTGAATTGGTACAAGACCCTGAGTGAGTGGATTAAGGAAAATGGTTTCAAGGAGAGCAACAGCAATCCATGTCTCTATCTCCACGAAGATCAAACCACTGCTCTCTTCTTTCACGTAGATGATTTAATAGTTTTTGGAAACACCAAAGACTTTAAAGATTGGTTTCTCACAAGATTCAAGGACTCTTCAGCACATAAGGTCGCCAAGCTACTCGGAATGAAGGTGGAAGTTACTCCAAACTTGATCAGTCTCTCACTACCAAATCATATCAAAAAAGGGCTTGAAGAACTGAATCTCCTGGACGCTAAGCAGCTGAACAATCCTTGCACTTTTGGTCTACAACTGAAACCAGCTACACCCAAAGAAATCAAAGCTTTTGAAGAATTGGGAAAGAATTACCAATCCCCAATTGGCAGACTGAATTTCATTGCAAACCTAGCTAGACCAGATATCAGCTTTGCTGTATCAAATCTAGCTCGCTTCTGTGAAAGACCTGGGATCAACCCACTGGAAGGAGGTAATCCATGTATGGCAATATCTGCTGAAGACAATCACCTATAAACTTGAGTTCCAATCAAAATCAATTTCAAACCATCTTGTCACCTACAGTGATGCAACCTGTGGCAATGACCCAGTAACCAGACTCTCGTAGACCGGTTTCATATCTCTCTTCAAGGGTTGTCCAATCTACTGGACTAGCAGAAAGCAAAAAAGCATAGCTTTGTCCTCCACCTAATCCAAATGTAATGCTCTCTCAGCAAGTCATCTTGAAGGCCGTTGGCTTCACCATCTTCTGACGGAAATCTGGACGACAACATCTCTTGGGCCTCCTATGCACCTTGTCGACAACAAAGGCCTTGTTGACAAAATCAAGAAATTTGGTTGCAAGTCCCATGCAAAGTACATAGATATCAAACTTAAAAGTATAAGGAATGACTGGAATGACGGACTGATAAGTGTTAAACTCATCTCTTGCCACAACATGCTTGCGGACGCCCTCACTAAACCAGCCAATCCCACCTCCGTACTCCGGCTTACCAGGTATGTAGGGAGCTAAGCTCTTTGGGATGTTGACTTGAGCCGGCATGTTGATGTTCTCATTTCCATTTCATCTTTGTGCTTCGTGTCAGATGTGTCACCGTGTTTCTTTTCTTCTTTCCCATCTACTTCTCATGTTGTATGTGTTGAGTTGTTGTCTGTCAAATGTCAAGTTGCTGTCTTTCCAATCATTCTGTGTGTCGAGCGGTCACCTATCCCATACCTGTCACTTACGACTCTCCTGCGACCTCTTGACTCAGCACATAAAATACAAGCTACTATTCTCTGTCCTCAAACTCAAGTCAATCAACTCAACCACTTGGCCAGCTTCACCTACACAACTTCAATCACCGAATCATCTGAACCCGAAGAATAGACTAAAGGAATGATCAACTCAACATTCCTCTGAACTAATCTATTGACTTTCTCAGCTCAGTATTTTGGTCAGATCAGTCGTCAACAAATCCTCAAACTGCTCTGTTCTACTTAATCTCTTTAGAGGTCATAACCTGGCCTGTAGAACTATCAGTCTCTGTTTGTTTTCCTTACTGTTCTTTTCTGTTTTGTGATCTGTTCTTCATCTCATGTCCATGGTCTCTAACCCTCTACTTGAACCTGAAATGAATCAGCCTGGTCTAGGTTTCTCAATTCATTAAAACTTTTACAGGTTCACACCAATTAAGGCTTTGGGGTGGGTTACTAGTTTGGCGCGGATCACGGAGGAGCGGATTGCAGCTTTCAATTTTGGCCCGACGGGATGGTTGAGTACGAGGAGCGTGAGTTACTGATTTTGGTTCTGGTTCTTTGGGAAAGAGCGCTTGCGTTCAGACCGGAAGAGCAGGCGCTCCTGAAAAACAATATTGGCAACCCCTATGTCATCCCCACTGTCAATCACAAGCCGTGGCAGATCAAGTCAATTCCAATACCACGGGCGGTCCGGGAGCAGTTTTTGGAGTTGGTGCGGGAGCGGGTGAAGACTGGCCTTTACAAACAGTCAACGTCTAGTTACTCCATTCCGATCTTTGCGGTGGTTAAGCAGGACGTAAAGTCGTTGAGGATTGTTCATGATTTACAGCGGCTCAACTCCTTTACAATCCGGGACGCAGGACAGCCCCCTCGCGTTGACAAGTTCCTTGAGTCAATGGCGGGGCGCGCTTGTTACGGTTTAGTGGATGTGATGGGGGGATACGACCAGCGCAAGTTGGATCCTTCCTAGCGGCCTCTAACGGCAGGTTGGGAAGAATGCAGCTGACTTGGCTCCCGCAAGGTCCAACCAATTCCGTGGCGGTGTACCAGGCGCAAATGGCTTGGATCCTGACGGATGATCTTCCGGAGGGAGTCCAAATCTTCATTGACGACGCGGGCATCAAAGGTCCGAAATCCGATTACGGGGGAGCAGAGCTGGTTGAAGTTCCCGGCGTCGACATTTTGTGTGGGAATATTTGCAGACATTGGAGCGCATCCTGTTTTGCATCGAGGAGGCAGGACTGACTGTGTTGGGGAAGAAGTTGGGGGTTTGTGTTCCGGCGCTCAAAGTCCTTGGCCATGTTGTTGCTTCTGACAGCCGGCGCATTGCAGAGAAAAAGCGGAACAAGGTCCTCGAATGGCCAAACCCGCGGACAGTGTTGCATATCCTTCAGTTCTTGGGATTATGTAGCTATGCCCGTATGTTCATTGAGAGGTTTGCAGAGGTGGCAAGCCCGCTACAATCACTAATGGGGAAAGGCGCGGAGTGGAATTGGGGAGAAGAGTGCAATAGCGCATTCCGGAAGCTCAAGGAGATCGTGGGACGTGACATTGTGCTCCGCGATCTTGACTACAACGCAGGAGGAATTAGGCTAGCGGTTGATTCCAGCAAATTTGGCGCGGGGGGGTTCTCACTCAAGAGGACAATGGCAAGGATAGGCCGGTACTTTACAAGTAGGTCACCTTCACTCCGACCAAAAGCCGGTACTCCCAGCCAAAGTTGGAGTTGTGCGGGGTCACCAAGATTGTGCGGCAGCTCCAGTATCTTTTGTGGGGGGTTCACTTTGAGCTTTTGGTGGACGCGGAGGCGCTGGCGCGGATGATCAATTCCCCAGCGTTGCCCAACGCTCCCATGACCAGGTGGGTGGCGTTTCTTCAGCTTTTCTCCTTTGCTGTTGTTCATGTTACGGTGAAAGAGTCACTATTCCGGATGAATTGTTGTGGTATCCGAGGGATGACCCATTCAAGGATGCGGAACTGCTCGATGTAGAGACCCCGGTTTTCAAGGTAGGGGTTTTGGAGGCAGGCGTTCAGCTGCCACTCAACAGACCGGGCAGTACGCGATTCTTTGTGACTACTTGCAGGAACTTCTTTTTCCTAATGGAGCTACAGAGAAGGACATGCAATGGGCAAAGCGGCGGGCGGGGAATTTCTACGTACAGGAGGGGAAGCTTTGGCAGCGGAAGACTCCGGTTCCTCTTGTGGTTACCACTTCAAGGGCGGATCAGGAAGCTATCCTCTGGAGCCTTCACGACAATCTTGGTCATCAAGGGGAGGTAGAGAGGTGGAGGCGGGTCAAAGAGCGGTTCTGGTGGCTGGGGGTAGTGCGTGCGGTGCGGGAATGGCTGGCGTCCTGCAAAGCCTGTCAACGGCGGGGCGCGAGACTGCCCAAGGAAGTCGGAAACCCCACAGGGGAAGACACCCTCTTTGGTTGAGTCTTGCTTGATGTCGTCCACATCAAGGCCGGTAAGTTTGCCTATCTGCTTGTTGCGCGGGACGACCTGTCCAGTTGGGCAGAAGCGCATCGGTTGGTCAAGCTCTTGGCGGACAAATTTGCTCTATTTCTGGAGGAATATTGGTTCGCGCGGTACAGGTAGCTTCATCTGGTCACATTAGACGGAGGGGCTGAGTTTTGTGGCTGTTTGGTTGAGTTGGTGAAGAGTTGCGGAGCCAAGTTTGGCCGAGTAATGGAGTACTATCCCGAGGGGGCCAGCATGATCAAAGGTGGGCATCAGCCAATCAAGGATTCCCTGGTCAAGATGTGCGGGGAGAACGGTAAGCGCTGGCAGGAGAACCTTCTGATGGTTCTGTTCGCGGATTGGATTTTGGTGAAGCGGTTGACAGGCTACTTGCCGTACAAGTTACTTTTTGGGCAGCGCCCTGTGCTTCTGGTGGACATTGAGTTGGAGACGTTCCTGGGGGTTGACTGGTGGAAGGTGAGGACTTCCGCCAAATTGCTTGAGGCTTGCGCCAAACAGCTCCTTTTACGGGAGGGAATTCTTGCAAAGGCAGCGGACTGGCTGAAGAAGACTCAGACGGCATTGGTGCGCTATTGGGACAAGCGCTGCTTGCGTCTTCTCTGGGATCCCTTGCGGAAGGGGGATTTGGTGCTCCTGTACAACCAAAGTCTGGAGTCTCAGTGGGGGAAGTTGTTTGCTAACCGGTGGAATGGCCCGTTCCGCGTGTCGTCCAAGTTTGAGGGCGGCAGCTATCAGTTGGAGGAATTAGACGGTACTCCGCTGAAACGGAAGGCGGCGGCTTTGCATGTCAAGCGCTTCTTTGCGCGAGGATCTACCTCTTTCAACAAAACGGGGGAAGGGGGTGAAGGATCTGACAAGGGGAGTGTGGACCGCGGTGATGGTGTAGGAACGCAATCTGGCGATTTGTCTTTGGGTGGAGAAGCGGAGACCGTGCCGTTGCAACGGAGTAGGCGGTTGCGACCAGCTGGGGACAGTGGCCAAGTTGGGGGGGAGGTAGAGGGGGTAGGGGATAAGTTTTGATTTGTTGAGGGTGTGCTCTAGCCGGTTCACAGCCGGAACAACTAGACACCCCAGAATGTTTGTTTCTCTATGTTTCTTTCTTATCTGGATTGTGGGTTCTTTGCTGGCTTGGGGTTTTCCAGGAAACGCAGGCACGGCACAAAGCCGGGTCCGTAAACGCGAGGACAAGCCCCGCGGAACCGGGACGCGTGGGCGATCCCGCGGATGGGGGAAGCGGGAAAAAGAGCAATTTGCGGGCGGTCTACGGGCGTCGCGTGAAAAAAAAAAAAGTGTTCTTTTCTATTTCTCTTCTCTGTTGGTTTCTTTTTCTCTTTTCCTTTTCTCTCAGGATATCTTGACAATGGGTGGTTGGTATGGGCATAAGCTTGATTTGGTGAGGGGGTGCTCTAGCCGGTTTACAGCCGGGAGAACTAGACACCCCAGAATGTCCATTCTCTTACTCTCTCTCTCTCTCTTCCCTTACGGTGGCGCCCGCTGGTGTTGGTTGTTGTGTTTGTTACAGGAAGGGTACGGGGAACTGTGTGGCAGTTTGTCTGAAGCGGTTCAGGTGCCTCTTTTGGAACGGCTAGTGACTTACGGTCTCTCACAAAGCAAGTGCGCGGGCGCGGACTCAATCTCAAGCTCACTATCACAAAGCGCAGTCGGGCGCTTTTTCTCAGAAGGTTAGGACCTCGCGCGGACACATGTATTTTCTTAATGGAAAGGGAAGCGCGGTACAACAACAAGAAGAGAAGAGTTAGAGGAAAGGAAGAAGGGGAAAAGGGGGGCGATGCGCCTAAGCCATCTTCATCATTTCCTCCATTTCTGCCCTTGAGGACGCTAGTACAGCCCGGAAAGACGCCAGGAGTTCGCGCAGGGATTCCAAGGATTGTTAGCCGGGGATTGCAAGGAAATTCCAGAGCATCGTGGTTGACCTTTCCGCAAAAGCCTTGAAGCCGGCCGCCGGGAGCGCCATTATGATTGGAATCTCCGGGATCTCGGGAGGGCTGGGGGGAGGAGCGGCCGGTGGAGATGGGGCCCCCAGGGAACCAACAGGGGGGCTCGGTCCAGCTGGAGGCAATGACGGGACGACTATAGGTGACGGAGGCGGAGGGACGTCGGGGGTCGTAGGCCTCCCATCCAAGGCCACTGGTGGCGCTGGCGGTGTAGGAGGTCGTGAAGGAGGAGAAGGGGGTGCTGGCGCGGCCGCGGGTCTTCCAAAGAGTCTCGGGTCCGGTACCGTTTGGTTCACGCTGACAGCGGCGGCCCAAGCGCGGGTTGCCGCGCGCCATTCCTCCGAGGTTTTTTATTTGCCCCATTGCGGAGGTCTGGCCTGGCGGAGAGGTGATGCCAAGTCGCGGCTCACGTGCAAGGTGGTGGGTGACGGAGCTTGGGGGCGGCGGGATGAAGGTGAACCGGGGGGTGTCCACGAGCCTTCTGAGATCGAGTTGTCGTCCGAAACCACGAACGGTTCCGGACAAGCCCTCTTGCGCAGCCTGGGGCGAGAGCTGGATTGGGGGGGAGCTTGAGAGATGCTGTCGCTAAGCAAGCAGCGAAGATGGCCGCAACGACAAGCAACACAGGCGCTGTGGTGACCAATCCGGGACACCACGAAAAAAAAAAAAAATCGGATTTCAGTTGTACCCCTATGATTACCTTCATTTCCCCTCATCTCTCAACTCCTCCCTGTCCTAAACGTCTAGGACAGGCCTCTTGCCTGTCTCTCCGCTTTGACCCTCTCTTCCTATGTTCAACTCCCACTTGTCGCGCTCGCGGCTCTGACTTTTGGCGACGCGAGCAATCGTCAAACCACTTTTGACGATCCCTTCTTCCCCTCTCAACATCTTCACATCACCGCCTGGTCTCAGGATGATCCTCATCATCAATCCATCATGGCCATCGCTCATAACTCCCTACCCTTTCACTCCCTCCAATTTCATCCTGAATCCATCTGCTCCTCCCATGGTTCATTCATCATTCAATCCTTCCTCAACATCATCTCAAACTCCTCCTACCTCAACAATCCCATCTCCGGTTTATCCCCTACCATCGCCTATAGCCCTCTACCCGATCACCTCCTTCGTCTCCATCAACTCGCTAAGATCCCCAACCTCTTCAAGCTCATCCCTCCCAACCTGTCTCCTACTCGTGTTGTTTGTTATAACTCCCTCACCATCAATCCATCTCTCGCTACCACTCCCCAACTTCTTGATCAACCCTCGCAATGGCCGGTTATCCTCCCTCTTCCACAACCAATCCACTCTACCTCCTCCTCGCCCATCATCCGATCCGACCGACGACCGCGAGCGACCGCTCGCAGCCGTCGGAACTTTCACCCCATTTTCGCCGCCGATCGGGCAACGACAACCTTTGTCAACACCCGCGACCGCTGTCGCGGGTTTCCATCTGGTTGCCTGCGGTCATTCTCGACGCGGGCAACATCTCTTTTTCCTCTCATGTAATTTTTTTTTTTTTTTTTTTTTTTTTTTTTTTTTTTTTTATGTTTTCATTTTTTCCGCACCTATTTGTAAATCTCTCTTGTACATAGTATACAGGGCCTCATGTCTATAAAAGGAGGGTCTCTCCCCTGCCTTTTGGCCCAGCATCAGAGCATCAGAGCATGAGAGAATCCCATCATTCTATGAGACCATCATCATAAGCAATTTATCCGTGGGCATCCTTCCCCACTTATCTGAGCAAATTATCCGGGTATATCTATGATTGCCCCTTGATCCTTTGAGCCTCCATACTCAAACTCTTTCCTTTTTGACCTTGATCCTTATCACCAACCAATAGCCTTTCTGGTTGAAGAAGAATTCCTGTCTGCCTGAATTCTTGAGTGTGTTATACCACTCTGATCCCTTTTTCCGACCATACTGGTCTTGATCTCTCCTTGATCATCTTTCTGGAGCCAATAACGTTTGATTGAAGAGGTTTTATTAAGCTTAAAACCTGGAGTGTTATACCTCCCTTCTTCTTTTAGGTTTAATTTCGCCACGCTATTCTTGAGTTCCTTGAGAAGTGTTGGGATATTCTTGCTCAAATTTGTTATTGATTTGCTTCTAGAGCTTCATAAACAAATTGCTTTTGTTTTGTTCAGCCTCCCACAGTTATCTGGTACCCTTCAAGCGCTTGATTGTGGAGATTTGGGCAGGTTCATTGAGAACCTGGAGGTTGGTTGGGATTGAGTTGATCTTTCCTAATCAGCTGCTGACAACCAGAGTTATTAGCTTGTGGGCGTTGTTACTTACAACTGCCTTGTTCTATTGAACTCTGAACAAACCTTGACTTATTTTTTCAAGTCTTTCCCTGCACCATCTTGCCTCAGATAGTCTTGTTTCCATTGCTACCAACAACTCTTATCCTCTTCCCTTAGTTTGATTTCTCATCCATAAGGTTCTGGACCTTGATTCCGGTTACATTTAAATATTATTTTAACTCCTAGGAGGGCAGCCTAAACAGCACCTTTCCCCTCCACAGAACTGCCACGGCCTAGCACCGTTTGGAGTCTTACATTTGGTCCCCCGGGCCTGGATTGAACCAGCAACCTTGGGATTTACAGTCCCCTCTTTTGAAGAATCAACTCCGAAATCCTATCCAATTTCTCTTTCTTTTTTTTTTTGTTCTTTTTTTTTAGATCTGATCCGTGGAGGCAGCTAGGTCTAGAAGTAAGTCCTCCCAATTTGTGCACTGCTTGGGCAAGATACTTGTCGTTTTTGGCGAAACCCTACTCTTGCCACACTCGTGAGCCACTTTGGCAATCTGCTCTTTGGATCCTCTAGGAACTCTGTTATTCAATATGGCATCTTCCGCTACTCCAACCACCCCTGTCCAACCTAAGATGGTAAAGATCAAACCTCAGAACAAGAACTTAGGCTTCAACGGTACAAATGTTGAGCGATTCTTGGACTCCTACGAAATGGCTGCTGAAGTCGATGGAGCTAGTGAATTTGATATGGCTTATCAGTTGCGATTCTTTATCTACTCTGATGAAGTTATGGAGGTAATCAAGTCTTTTGAGGGATTCGAATCCCACAACTGGACGGTTCTCAGGGAGGCTATGTTGGCATACTGGGGTAAAATAGATGTGGCTAGGTTTACTCTGCAGGATTTGGATGCTCTGGTTTCTCAGTGGATCTCCAATGGTGGTATTTCTTCAGCCTCTGACTATCTGATTTTTAGGAAGTCTTGGGATCCCATTCAAAACTATCTTATCCGAAACGATCACATTGACACAGTGGACGAAATTTGAGCAAAGTTCTTCCAATCTTTTTCGTCGGCTGTGCAGGAAAGGATTAAAGAAGAACTGGTCAAATCTGGATCCATGATTACCACCAGGGATAATTGATTCAAGCTCCCTGTTTTTCTTACCCTTAGGAGTACTGTGGATAAAGTCATGAAAGGTCAAACTGCTCTTACCTTTGAAAAGCCTAGAACTACTGAACCGGTCCATGCTCCTTCTTTTAAAGAGTCAAACGATATTATGATTAAAATGGAGGCAGAGCGTAGGCCTAAAGCAGATCCTAATTCCAATCGAGAACCTACTACTATAGATGAAATCACCAAGTTACTTAGAGCCTTTGAAAACAAAATAGATCAAAAGATTTCTTTCCTAGCTACTCCTAAAACTACTTCTTCTGTCCCCAAATCAACTCTGGTCTGTTACTACTGTCATAGGGAAGGCCATGGAACCGGACGATGCCAAGAACTTCAGAAGGACCTAAAGGAAAAGTTGGTAGAACAGAGGGGGAACAATTACTTCCTCCCTAATGGTGCTCTAATCCCTTTTGACTCTTCTCGTCCTATCCAACATGTGGTGGCCTCTTACCAGCCATCACCTCCTGTGAAAGCATCTCTTGCTTCCTTTGAATTTTGATCATCCTGTGGTACCCTCCAACCTTGGTATCCTCCAGCTATTTCTTCCTCTAGTCTTGCTGGGACTACTTATCAATCTGATCCAGCCAGGAAACAACATGAGGAACCTAAACCTCATAAGGCTCCTTCCTTGCCAACTTGAATCCTTTGAAAACCTGTTAAACGTCGATCATCACTCAAGCCTCCTTCCTCTGATGTAGAAGACATGGAGGTGGAAAAGGAACCACTCATGGAGAGGTTCCCAGATCACCCTGATCCTTCTCCCTCACCTCAACCTGCTAATCCTATCTTAGATTCTGCGTCACCTGAACTTCCTCCCCCCACCCAGCCCAAAGTTTGATTTGAAAGGGGCATCTCCAAGGATCACCCCAATGCTGTGGAGGGAGTATTAAAGAAAATTTCTGATCTCAAAATTCCTGATCTATCTGTGGCTGAACTCCTATTGATCTCTCCATCTGTTGCTGAAGGAATGAAGAAATGGGTCTCTCGTCGACGTGTGGAAATTGGCCCTGAAGAACTCAAAGTCTCCTCTGGCACTTTAATGGAGGACTCTGGTGGAACCAGTCCTTCTATAGAATCCAACCTTTATTCCTGTCCTCTTGGCTTTCTTCCTTGTTATCTTGGTGACTCAGCTAAAACTGTTTCTCCTCTTGTGGATTCTGGATCTCAGCTTAACTTAATCTTGGATGCTATGGCCTGCAAGCTCAAACTTAGTCCTAGGGTCAGCTTCAACTCTGCAGTGTATGGGATAGGAAATCAAGCTTGTGAACTGGTTGGTATTGCTGAAGATGTACCGGTTGGGATTGGTCAAAATATTGTTGGAACCTGCCACTTTTGGATCACTCGTTTGGACAGTCCTATGATCTTGGGACAACCCTTCTTAATGGACTTTGGTGCAACCTTGATGTTTTCTGATCAAGTTGGGGAGAGAATTCTTCTCCCTGATGCTGATGGCAGGAAAATTGAAGTTCCTCTTTGCTCTTTGGATTCTGGTCGTTGGGAAAGAGATTTTCCTGGTCATTCTCCCAAATCATCTTTTAAGGGGAAGCAGAAGGATAACTCTAGTTCCTCTCATTTTTTAGGGGAATAGTTGATCCTACTAATGGTTGTAGTTCTTTTCAGCCTCAGACTGCAACTCAAGGGTCAACTCCCATCCCTCAGGCTTATTTTTCATTCCTTTCATCATTCTCTTCTGATCTCAAGGATATTAAAAATCAAAAACATATCAAAATAGAAAAATCCAAAAATATTTCTTCTCCATCTCCTTCTCTCTCTGGATCTTTTGTGTCTTCTTTCCCTTCTACTCTTGAGTCTGATCAATCTTCTCTCAGTTCCAGTTTGAATCTCTGCAATGAGTCTAAACTAGATCCTAATTGCAATTCTGTTTTTAGCGATTTTGGTATGAAGGAATATGGGCTTCAGTGGAGGCAATTTGGGGTACAAGTAAGTCCTCCCAATTGTGCACTGCCGGGGCAATCTTTTACCGTCATTTTTGAAACCCTGCCTTGTGCCACACATGTGAGCAACGTATTATCTCCTGGTTCTCCTTTTATGGAAAAGGCACCCTTCAGGGATATTGCAGAACATTGGACTTGGAAGATGTTGGAACTTGGACTCAGCTTTTGTAATCAAGTCTCTCTGGTCAACTCTTGGAGGAGACAAGAACTTCTCTCTTTTGCCACTAAGTATAAACCAGTTGCTAAGAAGATCCAACCAGTCAACCAGCCTATGCCTCTCAACCTCAATCCTCCCCTTATGCGTCCTCCTCTATATTGCAATCCTTACTGTGGTCTTCCTCAATCTCTTACTGGTCCCTTTGTGCCTAATGGACGGGTCACTGAAGAACGTCTGAAGGTGGTCAACTTTGGTCCAGATGGATGGCTTCTTCCTGATGAGTTAAATTTAATCAAAAATGTGTTATCTCTAAGAGAAAAATCTATTGCTTTCTGTGAAGAAGAGAGAGGTCTCTTGCGGGAATCCTATGGCCTCCCTTATATCATCCCTGTAGTTGAACATGATCCTTGGCAAAAGAAAAAGATCCCTATCCCTGCTGCTAAAGTTGACGAATTCATCAAGTTGGTCCGGGAACAAGTTTGAACTGGCCTGTATGAACATTCAACTTCTAGTTACTCCAGCCCCGTCTTCTGTGTCCTCAAGAGTAATGGTAAACTTAGAATAGTTCATGATCTTCAACCTCTTAATAAAGTTACTATTAAAGACTCTGGTATCCCTCCTGCTACTGAAGAATTTGTTGAATCCTTTGCGGGAATAGCTTGCTATGGTCTTGGGGATATTATGGGTGGCTATGACGAACAATCCTTACATCCTATTTCTTGTCCTCTCACTACTTTCAATACTCCTCTTGGTCAATTTCAACTTACTCGATTACCTCAAGGAGCCACCAACTCGGTTGCAGTCTATCAGGCTCAGATGATGTGGATCCTCCAGGATGAAATCCCTGATCATGCTGGTATCTTTATTTACAATGGAGGAATTAAAGGTCCAGTATCTGACTATGATAATGAGCTCTTACCTTGGCATCCAGGAATTCGTCGTTTTATCTGGGAATATGCTACTACCTTGGAGAGGATTCTGTTTTGAATCAAGGAATCTGGCCTTACTGTCTCTGGATCCAAACTGGCGGCTTGTGTCCCTGCTCTAGAAATTGTTGGTCATGTGGTCTGCAAGGAAGGAAGAAGGATGGCACCAGCCAAAGTCAACAAGATCATCTCTTGGCCTACCCCAATCAATCCAACTGAAGTTAGGGGCTTTATAGGTGTTGTCACTTATGTTAGAATCTTTATCCCATCTTTATCCAAAATCTGTGCACCCTTGCGTCGTCTAACCAGAAAAGATGCTGAATGGATTTGGACCCAAGATTGTGAATGTGCTTTCCAGCTACTCAAAAGGATAGTTGGTAAAGACATAGTTTTGAAAAAGATCTCTTATGGACCTGGAGCTGGCAAGATCAAGCTGGCTGTCGATTCTAGTTATCAATCTTTTGGGGCCGTCCTTACTCAGGAAGATGAAAACGGTTGGGACCGTCCTGCTCTTTATGAATCTTTGTTGTTTTCAGATGTAGAATCTAGATACTCCCAGCCCAAACTGGAACTCTGTGGTGTGGCTCAAATGATGAAGAAACTTCAAACCGTTCTCTGGGGCCAACATTTCGAATTGCAAGTTGATGCTCGATCCATCATTGAAATGATCAACGCTCCCAGTCTTCCCAATGCTCCTATGACTCGTTGGGTGGCCTTTATCCAGCTTTTCTCTTTTGATATTGTTCACAGGCCAGGAAAATCTTTTACCATGCCTGACGGTTTATCTCAACGACCTCTTGGGGTCAACGAATCTGATGTTGGAACCGATTTCAATGAAGAGGAACCTTTAATTCAACCTATTTTCTCTTTTTCTTCTCAAAATTATTCTGGCTTTCAACAAGGCTTCTGGTTTAAATTAGAGCAGTACCTTTTAACTCTTCAAAAACCTCCTGATCTCTCTGCTAAGGAATTTCGATCTCTTAAACAAAAGTCTTCTAATTTTTTTGTTCAAGGTTCTAGACTTATGAAGAGAGGCAATCCTTGTGCTCTTATTGTTGTTACTATTCCCTCTAAACATGATTCTATCCTTGAAAGTCTCCATGAAGGCCTTGGTCATCGTGGGGAAACCAAAACTTATCGACGATTATCCGAAAGATTCTGGTGGCCATCTTTGAAGAAATCCGTCTCCCAATGGTGCAAGAGTTGTGAAGTTTGTCAAAAACGTGATCTTAGGCGCCCAGCCAAAATTTGTTATCCTACTGGGGAGTCCACTGTCTTTGGAAGGATTGCTATGGATGTGGTTCATATTAAGGCAGGTGGTGCTAAGTACCTCATTGTGGCTAGAGATGATTTTTCTGGATGGGTTGAAGCAAAATTTCTTAAGAACCTTAGCTCTGAATCAGTGGCAGCTTTCCTCTACGAGACCTGGACAATGCGTTATGGCCTGGCTCGATCTTACTCTACTGATGGTGGCTCTGAATTTGGGGGCAAGCTTGCTTAAATGATCCAATCCCTTCCTGGACAACATAGAGTTACTACTCCTTATTATCCTGAAGGCCAAGGCATGGTGGAACAAGGCCATGCTCCTTTGAAGGCTGCACTTGTTAAACTGGCTGGTGAAAGTGGCAAGAATTGTCGCAAATTCCTTCCTCTTGTTCTCTTCTCTGATCGAATCTCAACCAAAAGGACTACTGGCTACTCACCTTATGAAATCATCTTTGGTCAAAGAGCAGTCCTTCCTTTGGATCTGGAAATGGAATCTTTCTTGGGTATCTCTTGGGAGGAGGTGTCCTCAACCACGGATCTGTTAGTTGCTAGATCCAAGCAACTGGAGCGAAGTGAAGACGTTCGTGATGAAGCTTATCAAACAATGATGGAGTCCAGAGCAAAATCCGTCCAGTATTGGGAGGACAAGCACTCTAATCAAATCAGGGAGCCCTTGAGCCCTGGTGACCTAGTTTTAGCTTATAATCGATCTTTGGAGACCCAGTGGGGCAAGCTTTTCTCTAATCGTTGGAATGGCCCTTATCAAGTGGTTCATCAAGTTAGAGGTGGATCTTATGTTTTGGAGGAGTTGGATGGTACTCGGTTGACCAGAAGGTTCTCTGCTGATAAGGTCAAGAAGTTTCATTGTTGTGGGGGCAACTTATCTCAGAAGTAAGTCCTCCCAATTGTGCACCACCAGGGTCATTTGCTGTGTTTTTGTTGTAAAACTCTACTGTATGCCACATATGTGAGCACCTGGGACGCCCTCCTTGTTCTATTCCTGCCGCTTCTAGGGTTCATTTGGAAGAATCAAGATATTTTCCTCAACTCTTCAAATTGCTCTCAAGATCAAGAAATGGCCAATCTTTGCTTCAATTTCTTTGTTCCCTGCTTTTCTTTTTTAATCCCTTCAAATTTTAGATGCAGACTAGGGACAGTCTGTAAGTTGGGGAGAGATGTGGTGACCAATCCGGGACACCACAAAAAAAAAAAAAAGAAAAAAGAAAAGAAAAAAAATCGGATTTCAGTTGTACCCCTATGATTACCTTCATTTCCCCTCATCTCTCAACTTCTCCCTGTCCTAACGGTCTAGGACAGGCCTCTTGCCTGTCTCTCCGCTTCGATCCTCTCTTCCTATGTTCAACTCCCACTTGTTGCGCTTGCGGCTCTGACTTTTGGCAACGCGAGCGATCGTCAAACCACTTTTGACAATCCCTTCTTCCCCTCTCAACATCTTCACATCAACGCCTGGTCTCAGGATGATCCTCATCATCAATACATCATGGCCATCGCTCATAACTCCCTACCCTTTCACTCCCTCCAATTTCATCCTGAATCCATCTGCTCCTCCCATGGTTCATTCATCATTCAATCCTTCCTCAACATCATCTCAAACTCCTCCTACCTCAACAATCCCATCTCCGGTTTATCCCCTACCATCGCCTATAGCCCTCTACCCAATAACCTCCTTCGTCTCCATCAACTCGCTAAGATCCCCAACCTCTTTGAGCTCATCCCTCCCAACCTGTCTCCTACTCGTGTCGTTTGTTATAACTCCCTCACCATCAATCCATCTCTCGCTACCACTCCCCAACTTCTTGATCGACCCTTGCAATGGCCGGTTATCCTCCCTCTTCCACAACCAATCCACTCTACCTCCTCCTCGCCCATCATCCAATCCGACCAACGACCGCAAGCGACCGCTCACGGCCGTCGGAACTTTCACCCCGTTGTCGCCACCGATCGGGTGACGACAACCTTTGTCGACACCCGCGACCGCTGTCGCGGGTTTCCATCTGGTTGCCTGCGGTCATTCTCGACGCGGGCAACATCTCTTTTTCCTCTCATGTAATTTTTTTTTTTTTTTTTTTTTTTTTTTTTTTTTTTATGTTTTCATTTTTTCCGCACCTATTTGTAAATCTCTCTTGTACATAGTATACAGGGCCTCATGTCTATAAAAGGAGGGGCTCTCCCCTGCCTTTTGGCCCAGCATCAGAGCATCAGAGCATGAGAGAATCCCATCATTCTATGAGACCATCATCATAAGCAATTTATCCGTGGGCATCCTTCCCCACTTATCTGAGCAAATTATCCGGGTATATCTATGATTGCCCCTTGATCCTTTGAGCCTCCATACTCAAACTCTTTCCTTTGTGACCTTGATCCTTATCACCAACCAATAGCCTTGCTGGTTGAAGAAGAATTCCTGTCTGCCTGAATTCTTGAGTGTGTTATACCACTCTGATCCCTTTTTCCAACCATACTGGTCTTGATCTCTCCTTGATCATCTTTCTGGAGCCAATCACGTTTGATTGAAGAGGTTTTATTAAGCTTAAAACCTGGAGTGTTATACCTCCCTTCTTCTTTGAGGTTTAATTTCGCCACGCTATTCTTGAGTTCCTTGAGAAGTGTTGGGATATTCTTGCTCAAATTTGTTATTGATTTGCTTCTAGAGCTTCATAAAAAAATTGCTTTTGTTTTTTTCAGCCTCCCACAGTTATCTGGTACCCTTCAAGCGCTTGATTGCGGAGAGTTGGGCAGGTTCATTGAGAACCTGGAGGTTGGTTGGGATTGAGTTGATCTTTCCTAATCAGCTGCTGACAACCAGAGTTATTAGCTTGTGGGTGTTGTTACTTACAACTGCCTTGTTCTATTGAACTCTGAACAAACCTTGACTTATTTGTTCAAGTCTTTCCCTGCACCATCTTGCCTCAGATAGTGTTGTTTCCATCGCTACCAACAACTCTTATCCTCTTCCCTTAGTTTGATTTCTCATCCATAAGGTTCTGGACCTTGATTCCGGTTACATTTAAATATTATTGTAACTCCTAGGAGGGCAGCCTAAACAGCACCTTTCCCCTCCACAGAACTGCCACGGCCTAGCACCATTTGGAGTCTTACAGCGCGTCGACCGGGGACGATCGAACACCTGTTCCCGTTCGAGGCGCAGAACTTGCATGGGAGCATATTGGCAATGATGCTGAAGGAGGACGGGGAAGGTGGTAGTGGGAGTGGTGGGGGTGGTAGTGGATGTGGTGGGGGTGGTAGTATGGTGAAGCAATGGGAAACTTCTGGGGACAGAACTCAAGTTGGGGGGGGACGTGGTGTCAATTTATAGACACGGATTGGGAACTGCGTCGCGGCTGCACGCTCAGCATTGGGGGAAAGCGGGCTCAGCATTAGGGTATGCGGAGTGCTCAACAGCGGCAGCTGCTGGATCAGCAGCAGCCGCTGTTTGGCTCCACACCTGGTGGACGAGTCAGGCTCAGCATCAAATGTGGCCTGGGCGGCAATCCGCCCCGGGGATTGGATTTGGAATGTAGTGCGCTTGACTAGGTTTGCGGGCGCGCCGTTTTGGATACGTAGGGGCGGAGCAATCCGCGGGATATAAAGGAACGGACAGAGGGCGCTTGCAAGTGCGCGGATCATGCTGGATATTACCAAACACCCATGACAGGCTCGGACAAACGGATACGGACAGGCGCGGGGGGCTCCAAGTAGGGCGCGGTGCGAGGACTGCGTCATGAGAAGGACAAACCGGATGGACGGAACGGCGTACGGACAACGGGGGGAGTTTGGTATGGAGGAGGTGGGGAGAGGAGGCTAGGGTTTCTGTTTTGGGATTTTTTTCTGTTTCTTTGTCATAATGTCATTTGCGCGTTGTAGAGACTCCTGTTGGATTATATAAATAAAGTAGCAAATAGCTTGCTGGCAGTCCTTGAAGGGGAATTTATTATTGCTTCTACTCCTTTGGAGTAATAGTATATACTAAGAGTGGTTTTGAATGGCCTGCCCTTCTAGTACTATAGTAAGTCTGCAAAATAATTTATTTAAATTAATGGCTGGTTTCTTTGAGACTTAAAATAGGTCTCAGATCAGACCTAGGTTAGTTATTAATTGTTATTGGTAGGGTTTGTTGAAGAATAGACCAGATGTATTGGATTATTGGTTAATTATTGATCAGATATATGTGATCTTAACCAGTATCCCAATATCAAAGGGTTCAAGGGTTTTATCAAAGGGATGGTTCAGGAGAGGACCCAAGGATGGGTTTACCCACAGGGGGCTGGGTAGAGGAAAGGTTGGTAGTTTCTTTTTGTTGTGCTCTCTTTCTTTGTAAGGGTTATTTATTAATTAATGGGTGGGTTTTCTTTAATCTGGTGCTGAATATTTAGGTCACAGAAGAACCCTTATTCAAGCACCTGTTGGGTGGTTTAACTGGTTAAATATGGTTAATAAATTGGTTTCTGATTTCCTGTTTCTTTATAATTGGTTCACTACTAATATGTTTCTGGGTAGGTACCACAGATGGATGGGTTGATGGGGTGGATGGATAGATGATGAGATGGGTCGTAATGATTAGGTGAGTAGGTATACAACTTGGATAGGGCAGAGAGGCCCTCCTTAAATAGACAAATCCTGCCCCCAGGGGTTCTCAAGGCTGCCCCTGAGGGTTCTCCCTGTTCTGGTGAGGACAGTGAGATACAGTTACATGAGGCATTTCTGCTGGTTGGGAAAAGCTTGTACAGGGGTTTCATGCATGCACAGCCTTGCATAGATTGCTGTGTAGTTCAGATAAGGTATATTGCTGTGCTGTACTGGTAGTTTATTCAGTGATTCTTGCTTCTACCTACATGTATTGCTGTGCAATACTGTTGGTTTTTTTGGTTCTGGTTAAGGCTGGTTCCACTTTCTCCTGCATATATTGCTCCTGTATACTTCTGCACAGCCTCTTGTATGTGTATTTGCTGCATGTTTGTTGGGTTCAGGTGACCAGATCTGACATGCTGCACTGCCTCCTGTATCTGTATTGCTGTATTCTGGCTGTGGTGACTGGATCTGGACTGGTTGCACTGCCTCCTGGATCTGTATACTGTATGCTGGATGAGGTGACTGGATCTGGCATGCTGCACTGCCTCCTGTATCTGTATGCTGTATTCTAGATGAGGTGACTGGATCTGGCATGCTGCACTGCCTCCTGTATCTGTATGCTGTATTCTGGATGAGGTGACTGGATCTGGCATGCTGCACTGCCTCCTGTATCTGTATGCTGTATTCTGGATGGACTGGTTGTTGTGTGGTCCTGGTCTTGAGGATAAGCTGCCACTGGTATGTACTTGAGGGTTTACTAGGTATGCCTTATGTCTTCCACAGAGATGTGACACCTGGGTGGGTATGAGTTTGCCACAGTTGAAGGTTTCTTGGGCTGTATCTTCTAATCCATGAGAGATAGAGGGGTATGTTGGCTGAGTGACTATGGGTTATTTTCAATGTAGAATCCATTTCTGAGGTTAATTTGAGGGTTTGAGCTGTTGTTACACTAGAAAAGTGAGTCTGATGGCTATAGGACAGGTGTGGACTACCACATCCCCCCCAGACTTAATGCTGTCCACAGCATTCCTGTCCATAGACATCAGACTCCACATCCTATCTTTCTTCTTCTTCTTCTTTTTTTTTTCTTTTTCTTCTTCTATTTCTTCTTTTTATTCTTCTTCTTGGTATTGATCTTGAGAGACATAAATAAAAAAACTAATAATCACATATAGAATAAAACAAAGGTCCAGAGAATCCTAGTGATCCAGTTTGTCCTGTTGAAATCTTGATTTTTTTATCTCTAAATCTTCTCCTCTTAATTATTTCTTGATTGTATCCATGTAGCAAGTAAAGGTATAATTAAATCCTTTCCATTCTTCTTGGTTGTTGAATTATAGTAGGGTTCTTCTGGATCAAGACAGGTTTTGGCATTTTCCTCTGTTCCTATGATTTGACTTTGAATCTTCTTTCCCCTTCTCCATATCCTATGGTACCTCATGGCCAAAGACAGATTTTCCTCATTTTATTCCCCCTTTTTCCTTTCTTTCTGAATCTTTTCTCTAGTTTCAGGCCTTGACACCCTGTTTGCATCTATTCAAACCTGATAGATAACTTTTTCCTTTGAAACCTGCTGTAATTCCTTCAATCAGACAGTTCTAGCCAAAGATTAAATGATCCCTTTTTCCTTGATACCTTGACACATCTTAAAGTCCTTAGTTGGATCCAATCTTGAGTTAAAGCCAATCTTGATGTCTTCAGGCCCTTCCTTCTTCCTAGTATTCCATGTTCTCTTTGGTTTGAATCCTTTTTACATTAATAATCTTCTTGAAAAAAGTATGTTTTCACTATTTCATTCCTTTATTTTCATTCCTTCATTCATTTTTTTTATATTTTTTTAATTTTTAATTTTTTATTTATTTCTTATTTCTTAATTTATTTATTTCTTTTTTATTTTTTAATTTCTTCAGCAGTTTAAACTCTTGCTTAGGAGCCTTTTTCTTTTATTTTATACAGCCTCTTTTTTCATTTTGTTTATTTGTTTATTTATTTTATTTATTCTTTTTATTATTCACTCTTTTTTTTAATATTTTTTTTGTATCAGCAGTTTAAACTCTTGCTTAGGAGTTTTGTTATTTTATATATTTTTAATGATATATTTAGCAGTTTAGGCTCTTGCTTAGGAGCTCTGTTTGTCTGATTGATCTTTGTAATGATAGATTTAGCAGTTTAGGCTCTTGCTTAGGAGCCTTGTTCTTCTCCCTCTCCTCCTTCCTCTGCTGGCTCTTCTTCTTCTTCATCTTGTTTTGATCCTTCCTCTCCTTTGTCTTGTTCTGGTCCTTCCTCTTCTTCATCTATTGGGGCTCCTCTGTTGTAAAACTTCTTGATCTGGCTTGCTGCGAATCTTCTGCTAAGTACTGTTCCATCCAATTCTTCTAGGACATAGGGCCCCTTGTTTAGTTGTTTGACCACTTTATAAGGTCCATTCCATCTATTCTTGAAGAGTAGCCCCCATTGAGATTCCAGGGTTCTATTGTAGACTAATACCAGGTCCCCCTTCTTGAGTGGTTTCCTTATCCTATGGGCCAATCTCCTTTCCCAATACTTGATTGAAAGTTCTCTTGCTTCCTTCATTTTCTGTGCTGCCTTCTGAATGTGTTCTTCCTTCTGAGCCAATTGTGCTGCTCTTGCTTTCAGGAGGTCTGAAGTGGTAGTCACCTGCTCCCAGTCAACTCCTAGGTATGTCTCCATTTCTAGGTCAATTGGTAGGACTGCTGGTTGTCCAAACTGTAGTTCAAATGGGGAGAGTCCTGTTGTTCTTTACGTAGAGATCCTATCTGCAAAGGTGACTAGAGAGAGGTATTCCTTCCATTTGCTGCCATTCTCCCCACATAGCTTTATTAGTGCATCTTTTATTTCCTTGTGGCCCCTTTCAATCATTCCTTGAGCCTCTGGGTAGTAAGGGGTGACCATTCTGAGTTTTGTTCCAACCTTCTTCATGGCTGCCTGGAGCTCCTTTTTAAACTCCCCTCCTCCATCCACTGTTACTTCCTTGGGGATCCCATACCTATAGATCCATTCAGATAGGAACCAAGTGGCTATGTTTCTTGAGGTGAGACTAGTCAGGCCCACTGTCTCTGCCCACCCTGAGAAGTCATCCCTAGCTACCACTAGGTACTTCCATCTTCCTGCTTTGACATGTACTGCATCCATTGCTACCTTCTGAAACAGGGTCTATGTAATAGTTGCCTTTCCTTCTTCTTTCTGCTGGAGCTTGCTTCTCTTCTGACATGGTTCACAGGTTTGGACCCATTTCCTAGTCATCTTCTTCATTCCTTCCCACCAGAACCTAAGCTTGATCCTTCTGTATGTCTCACCTTTCCCTCTGTGCCCCAATTCCTCATGCAGGCTCTTCATGACCCTTTCCATATCTTCTTTAGATGTCAGCACCAGCTGAGGGCCCCATATTCCCCTCCTTTTTAGTTTTCCTTCTTCCACATAGAAGTTAGGTGACCTCCTCTTGATCTTCTGGAGTTCCTTCTCAGAGCACCCTATGGGCTTCTTCATGGTCAATAAATATTCCTTCATTCTCCCCCAGAACCCAGCTGGAGGTGTGGATGGTTGTTGGTCTTCAATAGAGTTAATTTTTAATCCAAGGCCAGGGTGTGGACTGATCCATTGTTCTTCTTCATCAAAATCCTGATTGGTGTCTTCTGGGTCTTCTGGGTCCTCTGGCCTTCTTGATAGGCTGTCAGGCATTGTGAATGTCTTCCCTGGCTTTTGGACCAAGTCAAAGGAAAATAGTTGAATGAATGCCACCCATCTAGTCATAGGAGCACTAGGTAGGCTGGGGGTGTTGATCATTTCAATGAGGGCTTTTGCATCTACTTGTAACTCAAAGTGCTGTCCCCACAGGGTTGTCTGGAGTTTCTTGAGTATCTTGGCTACTCCACAGAGTTCCAATTTTGACTGGGAATACTTCTTTTCTGTTTTTGAAAAACCCACTGACTCATAGTAGACTGGCCTTGGTCTTCCTTCTTTGTCTTCTTGCATCAGGACAGCACCAGCTGCTAGGTAACTTGAATCCACAGCTAAAATGATCCTTCCTGCATCCTTGTCATATTCTATGCTTTTGAGGGTTATATCTTCTCCTACTATCTTCTTGAGTAACAGAAAGGCTTCTTCACTTTGACTGTCCCACTTAAACTCTACATCTTTCCAAGTAAGCCTTCTGATTGGTGCTGAGAGTGCTGAGTAGTTGTTGATGAACATCCTGACATAGGAGCAAAGCCCCAAGAATCCTCTAGCTTCCTTTTTGTTTCTCGGCTGGGGCCAGCTTTGAACCTTGTTCAGCTTCTGTTCTGCTACTTTCCTCCCCTCTTGAGATACCACATGCCCCACTATGTTAAGGGCAGGGACACAGCAAGCAAATTTTTCTCCTGAGATAGTCAAACCAGCTTCTTCTATCCTAAATAAAATCCTTTCTAAGGTCATGGCATACTCCCAGACAAATCTTCTTATTTGTGGGTTATCTTCAAGTGTTTCTTCATTGTACCTGCTTCTGGGTCCTTTAATACCTCCATCATCAATAAATATTCCCACATGTTCCGGTATTTCCTCCTGAAGTATCCAGGTCATTTTGGCTTGGTAGACTGCTACTGAGTTTGTGCCACCCTGGGGTAACCTTGTAAGCTGGAGCCTCCCCAGGGTAGTTTCAAAGGTGGTCAGTGGTCTTGAGGTCCTATCCAATTCTCTCTCATCATATCCTCCCATGATGTCTCCTAGTCCATAGCAGGCCCTCCCAGCAAAGGACTCTACAAATTCTTCAATTTTTGGGGGTAGTCCTGCATCCTTGATAGTGACTTTGTTGAGGGGTTGGAGGTCATGGACTATTCTGAGCTTCCCATTGGCCTTAGTCACAGGGAATACAGGGCTGGAATAGCTGGAGGTTGATTGTTCATAAAGACCTGTTCTGATCCTCTTCCTTATTAGTTCTGTAAACTATGGCCTTATAGCTTGGGGAATGGGTATAGGTTTCTTCTGCCATGGTTCATGGGGTACTGTGGGTATTTTTTAAGGGAGCCCATAGGAGTGCTTGAGGAGTCCTCTTTCTTCTTCTGTGAAAGCAATTGCCTTTTCTCTGAGGACCATCACATGCTGGAGTAGATTTATTTCTTCATTTCCAAGCCAGTTGTCAGGCCCAAAGTTAACCAGCTTCAATCTTTCTGGTGTGATCCTGGAGGTTGGTGAGAACTGGGGTGGATGAGGTGTTAAGGGTGTGACGTAAGGGTCTCTAGAGAGGGGTGGCCTTTGGAGGGGTGGATTGAGGCCTTGGGGAATAGGCTGGTTTATGGGTTTTATCTTCTTATCCACGGTTTTGTATTTGGCTGCTGTGATTGTTGGGCACTCCATCCTCCTTCCTTTATTATTTTTTTATTATTTTATGTTTTTTTTTTTTTTTTTTTTTTTTTGTTTTTATCTATTGTTATTTTATATTTATATTTATTCTTATTTTTTTTATTTTTATTTATTTATTTTTATTATTTTTTTATTTTTTATTTTTTATTTTTTTTATTTTTTTTTTTTTTTTTGGTTCAGCTGATAATCTCCACCTTTCTGCAGTTTTAGGTCTTACAGGGGACCCCAGTTTTGATGTCTGCAGGTTTTTTTTTTTTTTTTTTTTTTTTTTTTTTTTTGCAGGGGACCCGTGACCACGCCGTTCCTCCCCCCGTTGCTTTGCTTGCAGGTAGCGCTCATCGACCCGCGGAGATTCGTGCTGGTGGTGCCCTAGGTTCGCTTCGCGCGCTCCGAGCGCCAAGGCTGCCCCAGTGCGGCGGTGCGTGCAGCAACCCCCGAGGCGCTCCGCAAGGCCGGCTCGAGGTAGTTGCGCTGGACCGGTGTCCTCCCCCAATCTCATTTCCTCCTCGCCACTTCGTCGTACAGGCATACACGCATACAGCTCGAGGGATCGACGTTATTAGGCGTACAGGTAAGCCTTCTTCTTTCTTCTCTATCTTCTATTGTACACCCGATCTCTGGATCTCCTTCCATATGTCTTGTCGCGCTCACACCCCACTTTTTTTTACTCCTGGGTCTTCCAGGTATACCGTAGGGTGGACCCCCCCCCTCATCTATCTCGATCAGTCCTTTCCCTTATCGCATCAAGAAAATCCAGTACGTCCGCCGATCCTTTCTGTACACGGGTACGTGAGTCCACCTGTCACGTTAGATTTAATTTATCTAGATTGCTGACGCCTCCCCCTGTCCGCTTCCTTATCGCTCTTCTCTCGTACTGTTGGCCGATCTTTTACTTGGCTAGGTCCCTTCTTAGGTGGAAATTGAGGTACCAATGCGTAGTTCCAGCCGCTCGATGTAAGTTTTACGTCCCCTTCCCGTATTGGGTCAATCGCTTGCATCAGATCCATTCATTCCTCCTTCTCTTTTCCTCTTCTTTTTTCTTTTTTCTTATTCTTATTTTTTAATCTATCTTACTTAAGGTTTCTCTTATCTCTGGGGTCCCGTCCCCCCTTTTTTTTTTTTTTTTTTAGGTTCCCGGCGATCCTGGTGGCGATGCCCTCTTCGTGTTCTCCGGTCGGCCCCTTCCGATTGATCGTTCATGGGCTTGGGTCATGGTATACTGGGGACCACGTAGGTCTCCCCCCTTTTTGAACTCCACTTGCACTCCCTCTCTCATTCGTTATGGGTGGGCTCCTTGGCTATTTAAGGAGGCCCGTCCTGACGAGTCTCTCATGTTTCCTCATCCGCTGGTCCTCCCCTTACTCGTTCCAAGGTTCGTCGTTGTTTCATTTTCCGTTTTACCCCAGGTGGCTAATTGGGTCTTTCACGCGTTTTGCCCTTTTAGATGCCTCAGGAATCCGCCGATTTTGATGATGCCAGCTCCGAGGTCTCGGTCGTCGTCGTCCGTCCCGGTCGTCAAGCTAAGCGCAAAGCCAAGAGTCCCCTTCAAGCTAGGCCGAGGGGCGCCCCTTCGTCTTTGATGGAGGACCCCGTTGGTGCGGGCCTTGATACTCCTGCGACCAGTAATCCCCCAGGCAACCTCCCCGCCATCAATCCGCGCCTGGCTTCCTTGGACGTTTCGGGCGTTCGCGATGCAGCCGAGTCGCTACCCACTACTGATCTCGATGCCGCCCCGTCCCTCGCCTTGGTCGATATCCCCGTCCCAACAACCTCTTCTGCCGACGCGTGCGCCACCGCTCGCTCCCTTTCCGACTCACTCTCCGGTCACGGCTTCAGCTCTGGGTCCTCCAACGACTCTTCCTCCGGTTTTTTGTCACCTTCGTCCCCTCCTTGGCTCCCTAACGCGGTTGCCAAAAACTTCGATTCGGTCCATTTCGCTGTGTGGTGTCTGATGATCAGCCTCCCCCAAGGAACCCACCTGCGTAGGACCGTTGAAGGGATTAAGGCCCGGTTGGATCAGATCCGAGTGTGGCTTAACACCCTTCGCTACTACTAGCAAGTCCCTTCCTCTCCATTTCCCCCTTCCTTCTCCTTCCTTCTTCTTTTAATACATATCTAACTGACGCTCCTTCCCGTTCAAACCGGATCTCCCTCCCCATTCTTCCCGTAGGGCCACCTGGGCCGTTCCGGTTCCGTCCTACCCCCCTACTGCCTGGATATGATAGTCGCTGGGGCTTCTCGTCGTTTGTTTTTTTTTTTTTTTTTTTTTTTTTTTTTGTTTCGTTAACGGGAAGTTGGCTATTTGATGCGTTGTCGGTGAGTTTCTTTTTTTTTTTTTTTTGTTTTTTTTTTTTTTTTTTTTTTTTTCTTTTTTCTTTTTTTTTTTTTTTTTTTTTTTTTTTTTTTTTTTGGTTTGTGTATACTAACTCCCCCCCCCTTTTCCTTCCTTTTTTTTTTTTTTTTTTTTTTTTTTTTTTTTTTTTTTTTTTTTTTTACAGTGACAGAGAGAAAAAAAGGCAAGAACGCAAAAAAGGTGAAGCAATACCAAGTAAAACTAAAGATAAAAAATAAAAATAAACAGAACTATGCCCGCCCATACCCTTGGCTCTTCAAAGGAAGACTGAAGGCCTACTGCTACATCAATAAAGAAATCATACACCAAAAAAACTTGTATCTTGCTGAGAATCCGCTTTTCTTTTTTGGTGTTATAACAATTTTTTTTTTTTTTTTTTTTTTTAATCATGTATTATTACAAATTTTTTTTATTATTTATTTTATAGCCAGAATTGGAGACTTCCTTTAAAAAAGAGAAATGCCCACCCGTTCCCTCAGCTCCTCAAATAAAACTGAAGGCCTACTACTGCATCAGTAAGGTAAAATGAGATATTATTCTTCCAAGTATCCTGACCACCTAACATGGTCTGGTATCACTTGGTCCATCATTATCATATGGCTAATCCAAGATTTAGCCCATTCTTCCCCATAATATAAGCAATACCTTACAATCCATGGGACTCTCCCATGATGAGATGGCCATTGTCCATGAATTAAAAGAGTATTTCCAGTGTAAGTGTTGAGTAAGTCCATAAACTCTGAGTTGTCCAATCCTGCTCCAGGTAATTCTTCCCAATTGGTCCCTTCCATGTCTTCAAGGTTGGTCCAGAATCCCCCAAATACTTGTTGGAATACCTCCAAGGTCTCTTCAGCTTCTTGTCTCTTCAGTATTTCCTCCCATCCTCTTTCTGCTGGTGCTTCAGGGGTGATGATGTTATTTTCCCAGGGGTCTGGAAAGTCTTCAAGGTGTATTTCTGGTATGTTCTGTCCACTGTGCCAGGCTTCTTCTTCCTCTAAGTTTGCTGTAATACTGTTCATACCCATGGGTCTTCTAGGTGGTGTGACCTGCCATCCTGCTTGATCTGGTGAACAAATTGGGATGCATAACCTTTCCCCTCCTGCTATCTCATAGCTTAAGACTTCCCCTTTATGCTTTGATAATTCTAGCCTGACTTTATGATCCACTAAGAAAGGTCTTCCAAGTACTGTATGCATTGATCCTTTGGCTATGAAGAAGTGGGCAGACTTTGGTTCCCCAGGTGTTATTTCAAATACTGTTCTTTCAGCCAATCCAATTAGTGGGGTAGAGTGGCCTCCAATTCCTGTAACCTTCATTAATAGTTCTCTGGACACCAAGCCTGTCTGAATGGCCAAATGTTCTGGTATGACATTTAACTCAGCACCAGTATCCACAAGAGCCTTGATCTTCTTTCCTTTGATCCAAATATCAATGAACCCCAATGGACAGGCATAGGTGAGGTTGTTGCCTATTAAGCATGGGTATTCATCATCAGAATAGTCTTCAAGGTGGTGTTGACATCCATTGATCCTTCTATTGTTTTTGCTGGCTGGTGATTTAGAGGCTTTATTCAAGTCCAAGGTTCCTTCAGGGGTCATATCTTTTAACTTCTGGAAAAGATTTGGTGCAACTGAAAGGAGCTCCTCCAAGGTAAGTTTGAAGTTTTGTTTTAATATTTTCTTCTTCAAACTTTCTTCCATCTTGGTTCCTTCCTGAGTGTCCAATGATTCTGACTTTCCTTGGTTCTTCTTCACAGGTTCAGTCACAGGTTCCTTGACAGATTCTTTGGGGGGCTCTTCTTCATCCTCAGACTCTTGATCCACTTCCACCCATGCTCCTGGGTAACTTGCTTTCCTCTTCCTTGGTCCTGGGGCTGATTCTTTAGTTGGTGCTGAGGTTCCTTGGTCTGTTACTGGTGTCTCCTGGGTGTTATCCTTTTCTGGTGGATTTCCAGCCAACCTTTGTGATCTTCTCATTCCCCATTGAACTTGATATTCCTTCATGTTTACCTCTGGTGGTGTCAAAGCTTCCCAATCTCCAGTCTTCAAGAATGCTGCAACATTAGTTGGTTCTTCCTGCTTCTTGGGTTCCTCCAATTTTGGGACTTGTTGAGCCTCTGAGAATTTCTTGACCTGATCTCTGAAGCTTTCCTGCTGGCTAAAAGGTATGGGTTCTCTGTTTGGGAAGTAATAGTTGGGTCCTTGTTTAAACACCCTTTTGGCCTTTATATCTTCTGCCAAGTCTGGACAGTTGACTTGGGTATGGAGTTCATCCTTGCAATAGTAGCATCTGATTGGCCATCTGGGTCCTGCACTGGGAGATGAGGGTCTGAAGTTTTGTTTCATTCCTTGGTTGATCCTATCAAAGTGGGGAGGTGCCTGCTTCTGATTTAAAGCCACAGTGAGTTTTGCAACATCTTCCTTCATTTTCAAGAGCTCATCAATTCCCAGTTGCTGAAACTTGACTTCCTTCTTGGTTTCCACTAAGTTCTTGATGGTAGGTCTAGGAGTTTCTTCTTCATCTACATCCCATAAGGCCAAGGTCATTTCCACAAATTCCTTCAAGGTCTCCAAATCTGGTGGGAGGTATCTGCCATCTCTTGCAATCTTGATTCTCCCTGCATGGGCCAATTCCCTGTTCACTTCCCTCCTAAGATCAGTGGACAAGGCTTTCCAGAGGTTTTCCCCACTTTCCCAGTTGGTGTTGTCATAACCCATCCTGATGAAGTAAAGAACCATTTCTTCATAACTCCCAATGAAATTCTTGAAGTCATGCTTGGTCTTGATGCCTCCCTCTTCTTGAGTATGTCTGAGAAGCCTTGGTATGGACTCCTCATTGAACCTTCTAAGGGGGGTAACTGTGCCCCATTTCCTTTTTAGTTCCTTCTTCAAAAGGTCCCAGTCTGCATATTCATGTCCCTCCATATCTTCGATAGACTCCCTGATCTTCTTGTCTTGTACTAGAAAAGGTAATTGTAGGGCTATATCTATTCCCCCTGCCTTCTGAATCCTGGCCAGTTTCTCCACTCTTTTAATAAACTGTTCCACCTCTGTTCCATCAAATTCAAGGTTCACTTTCTTTCCATCTAATAACACTCCATTTTGTTCATTATTATTGATTATTGGGTTATCCTGGACTGGTCTTCTGGCTGGGGTTCCTTCAGTATATTGGCTCCTATGAGCTCTTCTTCCTTCTTCTCTAGTTTGGGGATATATATTTATTCCTGGGCTTATGGAGGGGTTTGTTGATTCTTCCATGGTTTCTGCTGGGATTCTTCCATATGCTGATCTTGGGGTTGGGGTCTGAAATCTGGTTCTTGGTTGGGTGTATGGGGTATCTGGAATTCCCTGTGGTGTTCTTTCTTCAAGTATTTGGTTTATGACTTTGGTAATGTTGGCAAGTTTCCCCATTGCTTCTTCTGCAGGTCCTGGCTGATTCTGACTTCTTTCCTGGTCTTCCTCTGGCTTTTCTTGGGATCCACTGGGTATTTTGGTTTTTTCTTGCAGTTCTTTCTCCATCCTGATTATTGAAGATAGTACTTCTTGGTTATTATCTTCAATCCCTCTGAGTTGGTCCTTGAGGTCTCCAATTATCTGGTATGGGTTTCTTTCTGCCTGCTGAATGTTGAGTTAATTCTTGAGGCTAATAATCCACCAATATTTTTTATGGTTTTTAATAACTAATCAAATCTGAAGGAAACATGCCACTGTTGGGACACCAATTGTAGAGACTCCTGTGGGATTATATAAATAAAGTAGCAAATAGCTTGCTGGCAGTCCTTGAAGGGGAATTTAGTATTGCTTCTACTCCTTTGGAGTAATAGTATATACTAAGAGTGGTTTTGAATTGCCTGCCCTTCTAGTACTATAGTAAGTCTGCAAAATAATTTATTTAAATTAATGGCTGGTTTCTTTGAGACTTAAAATAGGTCTCAGATCAGACCTAGGTTAGTTATTAATTGTTATTGGTAGGGTTTGTTGAAGAATAGACCAGATGTATTGGATTATTGGTTAATTATTGATCAGATATATGTGATCTTAACCAGTATCCCAATATCAAAGGGTTCAAGGGTTTTATCAAAGGGATGGTTCAGGAGAGGACCCAAGGATGGGTTTACCCACAGGGGGCTGGGTAGAGGAAAGGTTGGTAGTTTCTTTTTGTTGTGCTCTCTTTCTTTGTAAGGGTTATTTATTAATTAATGGGTGGGTTTTCTTTAATCTGGTGCTGAATATTTAGGTCACAGAAGAACCCTTATTCAAGCACCTGTTGGGTGGTTTAACTGGTTAAATATGGTTAATAAATTGGTTTCTGATTTCCTGTTTCTTTATAATTGGTTCACTACTAATATGTTTCTGGGTAGGTACCACAGATGGATGGGTTGATGGGGTGGATGGATAGATGATGAGATGGGTCGTAATGATTAGGTGAGTAGGTATACAACTTGGATAGGGCAGAGAGGCCCTCCTTAAATAGACAAATCCTGCCCCCAGGGGTTCTCAAGGCTGCCCCTGAGGGTTCTCCCTGTTCTGGTGAGGACAGTGAGATACAGTTACATGAGGCATTTCTGCTGGTTGGGAAAAGTTTGTACAGTTACATGAGGCATTTCTGCTGGTTGGGAAAAGCTTGTACAGGGGTTTCATGCATGCACAGCCTTGCATAGATTGCTGTGTAGTTCAGATAAGGTATATTGCTGTGCTGTACTGGTAGTTTATTCAGTGATTCTTGCTTCTACCTACATGTATTGCTGTGCAATACTGTTGGTTTGTTTGGTTCTGGTTAAGGCTGGTTCCACTTTCTCCTGCATATATTGCTCCTGTATACTTCTGCACAGCCTCTTGTATGTGTATTTGCTGCATGTTTGTTGGGTTCAGGTGACCAGATCTGACATGCTGCACTGCCTCCTGTATCTGTATTGCTGTATTCTGGCTGTGGTGACTGGATCTGGACTGGTTGCACTGCCTCCTGGATCTGTATACTGTATGCTGGATGAGGTGACTGGATCTGGCATGCTGCACTGCCTCCTGTATCTGTATGCTGTATTCTAGATGAGGTGACTGGATCTGGCATGCTGCACTGCCTCCTGTATCTGTATGCTGTATTCTGGATGAGGTGACTGGATCTGGCATGCTGCACTGCCTCCTGTATCTGTATGTTGTATTCTGGATGGACTGGTTGTTGTGTGGTCCTGGTCTTGAGGATAAGCTGCCACTGGTATGTACTTGAGGGTTTACTAGGTATGCCTTATGTCTTCCACAGAGATGTGACACCTGGGTGGGTATGAGTTTGCCACAGTTGAAGGTTTCTTGGGCTGTATCTTCTAATCCATGAGAGATAGAGGGGTATGTTGGCTGAGTGACTATGGGTTATTTTCAATGTAGAATCCATTTCTGAGGTTAATTTGAGGGTTTGAGCTGTTGTTACACTAGAAAAGTGAGTCTGATGGCTATAGGACAGGTTTGGACTACCACAGCGTGTACTTACGTTAGGTTTGAGGGGGAGGACTTATCCTCACTCCCAACTTGGGGTTAGAGGAGGAGCAGGGAGGGGAGGAAGAATCACAACACATCATGGGATTGGATCACTCATCTCACCAGGAGATTAAAGGAACTCATACAAGATACACATCCAGGTGGAAAGTCCTTAGGATTGGAGGATTGGAGATTTCTCTCTCTCTCCACTTTTCTTTATCTATTTATCCCCTTATTTCTATTTCTCATTTAAGTGCAACTTTGGACATCCTCATCTCCTTTCAAACGCAGGGAACCGTTAACTTCCAAACCTTGGGACAATTATAGGGGGATAACCTTCTATTCTTTCCACACTGGATTAAATCAAAAGCCCAAGATGTCAGAAGGAAGTCTTGCATTTCTGGAAGTATCTGGCGGGAATGCTGGAACACTTGCTGAATCTTCATCCATATGCGTACAGCAACGGTCTCAAGGTGTTCTCAGATGCAAAGTGTGATGATGATCCAGACACCAGAAGATCACAATTGGAGTTTGTTATCAAATGGATGTTGTGTCGGGTTGCGTGGAAAAGTTGCAAACAAGCAAACATCACTCTATCTATGGCAGAAGCCAAACTGAATGTGTTGACTGATCAGGCTCAAGAGTCCATATGGCTGAAATCAATCACAGAAGAGCTATGGAAGAGGAAAATCCCTCCAAATTCCTTTCTGATTGATAACAAGGGGTTGTGGGATAAGATAAGTCACTTTTTTTTGAACTCAAAGACAAAACACATTGAAATGAAGGTCAAATGGCTCCAAGAGAAATATGAACAAAATGACCTGCGCGTCCGCCTCATCCAATCTGAGGAAATGTTTCTGGATCTGCTGTCAAAATCCTTCAGCAGGAAGATTTCTGACATTTTTGTGGAATATGTCTTTGATCCGCACAAAATTATGAGGGATGTTGAATATATGTTGAATATAGTTGAATACTTTACTTATTTTTTCTCATTTCTTCTTCCTCTTCAATATCTTATCATTCTTATCCTTTTTATCATTAATTTTGTTATGGATGTGAAACACATGTCTCTTGGCTGCCACCTGACCTCTTAAACCACCAATACGCGCGTCAACTCACCCGTAACAACCAGTCCTCTATTCATTATCACATTCAACTTGTTTCCATCCTCATCTGGATACTAAACCATGGAGGATCTTGAAACCAAGGGAAGAAACTTTTTGACTTTCTTTTATCACATTCTGAAGGGCCTGTTCAATCATAAAACACGGCAAAACTTGACAAACAACCACTTCAAAGAAAGAAGACCATATTGTCTGGAGGACATGGATAATTTTGTGCAAAACCTTTTCTTGGGTGAACCCAAGCTATTATACTAAATCACATTATGGTTTTCTTCAACAGAGCTAGATAGAGAGATCCGGGTGTCATCAATTTTATCATCACTTATTATTGCTGATTAATTAGAGGTTTATGAGATTGGCGTTATGAATCATTTCCTGTTTGACCCTATCATTTTAATCTTTCATTTATTTGATTTCATTTATCTGATGATGTTCTGATAAGAATGTGTGTTAGTCTCTGGTTTTTTCTTTCATAAGAAATTCAGATCATTAAAAAACATTTTGAACTCTCCTCCTGGTGACTCTTTGGGTATTTTCTGGTGACAAATAGTGCTTTCTTTTGGATCCAGATTTGAGGCTGCTGACTTGACCAATTGTTACACTTCTTGGGCCAGTGTTTTCCCTTCTTTCCAAATTTTAAATACTTTTGCCAGCAGTGATTATTCCAAGGTAGGTGATGCTGTAATCCCGTAGGATTCCAAAGATAAAGGTATTCATTGGATCAATTTTTCTCATTTTTTTTGGTTCCCAGTACAGTAGATTTTGGAAAGTTGTGTAACAGGCACCATGTAGCTTGAGAATGTTGGCTTTCTCATTTAATGATTGAGCATTATTCCAATTCTCTGTCCATTTGATGTGATCTTGATTATTTCTTACTGGCCAAGTCTCCTTTTTGGTGTTCTGGATATCATTCAGCTATAGGTTACAGTGGTTACCAAAGATTGTGGCTGAGTGGGATGCAAATCCACGCATTTTAAGTAAGGCAGGTGTATCACCAATCAGTGGTAATATGACAGCAGGTATTACTCTTCTGTATGGATATTTGTTGGTTTTTGTGAAGAATACTCCTTTCCAAAGATCCAGTAGGTCATAGAAAAGAGGCATGAGTAGATTATTCAGTTGGAATGAGGTTCATTTCTTGGGTGTTGGTGTGAAGCCATACACAAAAATATTGTGTGACTTTTAATTCACACTAAGTGTAATATTGAAAAATATTAAGAATATTACTCTGAGAGAGATGCTTTTTCCACTGGTCTTTATTCCATGGGGATTCATCAAATCAACGTAATTCCAAAGACCAAGTTACCTGCTTCAGCTTTATAAATATGATTTTTTTCATCCTTGAATTCTTTCCACATAACTCCATCCCAAATATCAGAAAGTTAAGTAGGATTACTGCCTTGATGGTGTTGCGGTTCCAGGAGTAATTCTTCAAACCAAGGGAGCATTAATTGCCTAGAAATTCACTTCTTGAGCAATTGGTGTCCAAACTGCTTCAGAGGATAAAATGTGTATTTGTTCTTGTCTTGATTCCAGAGTTTGGATCCACATGCAACAGGCTCTCCAGCTATTGAATTAACAATATTATTGCATGTTGGATAATTCCTGTGTTGTTGAATTTCTTCACAATTTTGGGTTTCTGAAGAAGAAAGTAATTCATTCAAAGGAAAAATTTGGTAACAATTTTCACAACAGACAATTTCAACAAGATCCTTTGTAATTGAAAATCTTTTTTTCAATGTTGCAAGACTTTTGGGTAATTCTGCTGAATAGTTGGGCTGGCCACTGAGAATTGAGCTCATGCAGATTTTCTCATGCTCCATCTTGATATATTTCTGGCATGGATGGTCAACAATTTTTTCCTCAATACTTTGGTGAAGAATTTGGAGTGATGCAATCAAGGGCGCTTGAAGTGTGATAGAGAAATTGAAGATGTTTCATCCCAGATGTATTGTAAATTTCCATATTTGCTGGTGAGGAGTATTGTTTTATTTCACCATATAAAGCATCTCTTTCAGGGTTTGGCTGTGCATTGGAATATTCAATGGATGGCTTGAATGTGAAGAACGATGAAATAAATACAAAAATGCACCCCAATTGAAGTATGAATCTAGAAATTTACTTTTGTTCAAGATGTTCACTTACAGCCCTGATGTTTTCTTGTAGTGGTTCCCTGGTGGGGTTTCTTCTGGTAGTGGATTGGAAAATGGTTGGTGTCTTTGGGGTTATGTTTTGCAACAATATATATTCATCAGTGACCTTTTAACTATTGATAAAATTCAGGAAACATTCAGTCAAATACATTTGTAGAATCATTTGATTGCATTATATGGATATGGTGTGCTTGTTTGGACATTCCAACACCATTGTATAGATTCCTTCCATATTCAAAATTCCTTTGAGAACATTTAGGACATTGGCATATCCAAATGATTTCAACTCTGGTAGTGCTCTCCATATTTTTGATTGATTTGTATGTTGTGGTAATTCAGGTTTTTGGAGGTTTTCTGAGATTTATTATTTCAAAGGGAAATATGAATGAATCTGAACAGAATTTTTGATTTGATCTTATACCTCCTGGTGATCTTAAGTATCCAAAAAAATGCTTCTATTTTGAATATTCATATTATGTTCAATGGGAAAGGAATTTAAAATTAGATTTTGTATTTTGAAAAAGGTTTCAAACCAATAGATTGTATCAACTGCTCATGGTTATCCCACCTAAAATACTTATAAAATCCCAAGGTGTTTTTATTCAAATGCAAGTTCAATTGCCTTGATGGAACATTACAGATTTTGTCTTAAAACTAATTATCTTATTACAAAACCATGATTTGAAATCACATTTTGGTAATACGAAATGTTAATGATGCACCATTTGACAAGGAAAGTCCAAATGCCTAGAGTTAGTAGGTTTTTCTCAAATGACACAGTTCACCTCTAGGAATTTATATTTTATATCTACGTCTTTCATAAAAAGGTATTTGGGAATGTTTAACAAGTGGGTGATCTCAACATGACAGCTTCAAAGTGAAAAAAGGCATTTAGAATATTGTGATTGAAAAAAGAATTTCATTTAGCTTTCCAAAAGGTTGTGCATCAAATATAATTTACTCAAATTTTTCAAGGAGATTGTGTATTCTGTGCACATGTGGATGTTGGTTTTTTCCACTCTTACTTCAATTTCTGTTTGGATGTAACAACTTTTTAGAAATTTATTTATTTGAAAATTTCAAGAGTTTTACAGTGTAACCTGCATTGTTAACCTCTTCAAGTGAGGGTGACCCCACATCATTGGATTTATTACATTCAGTTAATCTAGCTTTAAATATAATTACAAATTTCTGGTTGACAAAACAAGAATGGGATGATAATAAAAATACATGTAGTACTCAAGAAAACTACCACCAAAGCCAATGCTGCATCCAAACATACTCCTCCATATTTGTTTAAAGTACTGATATAAAAATTAAACTATTTGGAATATTTTCACAATGTTTATGTGGTTTCCATTAAGCTAGAGGGCCTGGAAACTTGGGTTCTGGGGTATGAAACTTCCTCTGTGGAATCAACTTCTGGAATTAAACCCAAGGCTTTTTTTTTAACTGGAGTTATATCCTACAGGGCTTCCTCACTTAATCAGTTTTGAGGGATTCAATTAGGAAGTGTTGGTGGGTGATCACCTCTTGGTGAATTATTTGGTTTAGCAAGTTGACTTTATTTCAATTGTCTACCCCTCTTGATGCGCAGGTTTTTGGCCAGTTGAATGTATGATTCATCCAGGTAGTGATATATTTGGGAGACATGTTGAGCCCTCCAAACATCTGCATGATTGAATAATTCCTCATCTTCACCCTCAACATCAGATATGAATCCACTTTCCAAGAACAGAGCTGAAGTTTCTGTGATCATGTCCATCATCTCCAGCTCAACTGCCATGGCCTTTTGAATTTCCTTCTTGTTATTCTGTATTTCAGAACATCATAAGCAGTTAGCCATCATCATGAAGAGAAAATTACAAAAGATTTATTTGACACACCTTCTTCTTTTTGAGACTTTGAGATGCAGAAACATTTGATTTTCTTCTGCTTTAGCTTCCTTCTGCCTTGTGCTCCTTCTTCCAAAATATCCTTCTTTGAGACAAGCCAACAATTGATTATGGAAACCCTGTTGGTTGGGGTGTTGTCATTCTCATACATTGAATAGGAAGCAGTCCCCCTGCCTTTGTGGCACATCTCCCATGTTCTGATGATTATTGCAGTGAGAAAAAAATTCCAGAAAGATGTTTGCTTCTGTTCCTGGTGATAGGTGCATCTGGGAATACCAGAATTTTGGATCAAGGCCCGGGCATGGACTATCCATGATTCATCATGAGACTGAATTTGGACCAAAGCAGTCATTTTGAGGGATCAATATCTTGAAGTAATATTTTGTTGTAATTGTTAGAGTCTGAGGATATGCAAATGGTGAGAGCAGACAGAAGGATGGGTTTTGGTTTAGAGTGACAGGAAAACATACAAAAGAAGAGTATGAACAGACATGCAGATCATAAAAGGAAATAAGACAGGACATTACTTACCTGAGGATACGCAGATGGTTTTAGCAGACAGAAGGATGAGGAAAAAATCCTTCAGCCTGGCTCAACCTCTGTCCTCAGGTAGAGTACAACTAGTTGAGTGTTTTTGACATGTATGTGTGGGAGTGTGACTTGGATGGTTGAGATGAGTGGGAGTGCGCACATGACAGGTGGTTGAGAGTAGTGATAACAAAAAGACAGAAAAGAAAGAAAAGCACATGGAGTAGGATGGAGAAGAGATGGAATGATGGGGAAAAAATAGGATAAATAAATAAAGGGAGAAATAAAGGCATGAGAAAGAAATGGAAAGAAGTGGAAAGAAACTTTGTTCCAGTAATCCAACACACCACCTTGGTAACCAAAGCCAGAGAGCCCAAACATGCGCTGATGAACTTCAAGAAGAACCCGGGATAGAGGCTTGGTTAGCATATTTGCTAGCATGTCTTTAGTGGAAAAGTGGCCCATGGCAAATACTCCCTGGTCAACACACTTGTGGATGAAGTGGTGACGGGTGTCTATGGGTTTTTTCTGGGAGTGATGCTCAGGGTTCTTTGAAGGAGCCTCCACGCCTTCATTTTTCTTAATTAGTGGGACCAGGGAGTTGTCTTGGAGGCGCAGCTTTCACAGTATATTGCGGAGCCAGATTCCTTCCTTGCACAAGTCAGATAGCGCCTTGTACTTGGCTTTGGTGCTGGAGAGTGACATGGTGGATTTTTTCTTGGATTTCCACAAGATGGCCCCTTGTCCCAGACAAAAGGTGTATCCGGAAGTTGACCAATGGTCTTCCTTTTCTTTGGAACAGTCCAAGTCACAGTATCCTGACAGGTTGATGGAGGAACCACTAAGGGTGAGACAATGGTTGCAGGTGCTGTGTAGGTAGCAAAGAATACGGAGGGCAGCATTCCAGTGCTGAAGGGAGAGATTCTGAAGGAATTGGGAGAGTTTGTTGACTGAAAAGGCCACATTGGGGCGGGTGCACTGAGATATCCACAGAAGTGACCCTATGAGCTGGTCGTACTGGAGGGGAGCTGGAGGTGATTGCTTTGCGCTCTGAAGGAGGTTGTTGAATCGGGAATCTGTGGGGGTTCAAACAGCGACAGAGTCACCAGGGAGGAAGGATTCCATGAAAGAGGAGATTTAGTGGCTCTGAGAGACCAAAACAACCTTACTACCTAGGTCACGGACAATGGAGATGGAAAGAAAGACAGAGAGTTCCTCATCAGAGCCAACCTTGAAGCATTTCCTGATGGCACTGATGAAGGAGGAGACAAAGGAATTAGCCCCGACAATGGCGAGGTCATCCACCTGAGGGGTAATGGCCCCCATTAGCTCGCCTTGGAAAGCTTATAATAGACAAAGGGGTCATACAAAAAACAGGAGAGACAAAGAGACAGGAGGGCAGAGTTCAGCTCAATTTTCCATTGTTGAGGGGACTGCTTGAGTCCGTATATTGCTCTGGTGACCTTGGAGACCCAATCAGGGTGGCGGGGATCCTTGAAGCTGGGAGGTTGGGCCATTAAGACTGTCTTGTCAAGGTGGCCATTCAAGAAGGCTTTTTTGAAATCCAACTGACAACCAATCCATCCTTTGTAGCCCAGAAGGCTCAGAAGAAGTCCCAGTGTCTTGAGTCAGAGGGTGGGGGCAAAGACCTTGGAGAAATCCAGACCACAGATTTGAGAAAATGCCATGGCGACAAGCCTGGCCTTCAGTTTGTTGATTGAGCCATCCGGACATCTCTTCACCTTGAAAACCCACTTGCTGCGGATGATCCTACGGCCCTTTGTTGGCGGGACAAGTTTCCACGTATTCATTCCCTGGAGAGAAGACATTTCTTCTTGAGCCAAGACAATCCAGTAAAGGCAATGAGGGGAGCAAGGGAGCTGTTTCCAGGTATTAGGGGAAGTCAGGTTGTCTTTACCTGAGTCATGCCTGGAAAAATTTCCATAGCGGGCTGGTGGGAAAGATGTATGAGAAGACTGGCACGGGGAAGACAGCCAGGGGTGAGAGTGGAGAGAAGGCAGGGATGATTTGGGTCTTGGTGACAGGGATATTGCAGGGCCAGGGGAGGAATTTTCTGGAGAAGGTGGAGTATTGTGGGGAGGAGTAAGGGTAAGAGGGGGGAGAATAACCAAATTGTTGGACAGTGTGGAACTGGAGGATTGAAAGGGTTGAGTTATGGGTGCTGCTGGGGAAAGTGGTAAGGGGGGGATGAGGAGGGAGAGAGTTCATAGGATTGAAAGGGTTGAGTGATGGGTGCCGCTGGTGAAAGTGGTAAGGGGGGGTGAGGAGGGAGAGAGTTCATTAGGAGGAGTGGAGGGATCAAGTTGAGGGGGAAAGACGGCGTGAGAAGAGGAGAGACAAGTTGAGGAAGGGGACTGAGTTACAGGAAGGGGGTTTGGCAAGGTTTCAAGCCATGGAATCTCTACAGCAACGGGATTCTGGGATGGTTTGTTGATGGAGTGTCAACCCTAAGGGAAGGAGAATTTGTCAAAAATACAGTCCTCGGATTTGATGGCCTTCTTGGTGGTCAGGTCAAGGATGAGGAAACCTGCATGGTCTTTAAGATAGGAGAGGAGGATGGCAGGCTGGCTTTTCTGGTCTAGTTTTTTTCTGTTTGCTTTGGGGACCTTGTACCATACAAGGCACTCAAATGGGTTTAGGTATTGGGGTTTGATGTTGGCCGCTTTGAGGATGGAGTTTGGTGAGACAAAGCCTTGGGAGGTCTTGCATAGATAGGAGTTGAAGGAGAAGAGGCAGTTCCAGAGGGCATCAGCCCAGAAGGACTTTGATATGTTTGAGGAAAGCATTGAGCAATGGATCATGTTTTAGATTGTTTGATTGGACCTCTTGGCAAAACTATTTAGCTGTGTAGAGTGGGGAGGGCCAGGCTTGTGATAGATTCCTTTCTTGGCAAGATATTCTTTCATGGGTTGATTCAGGTACTTGCCTCCATTATCAGATCTTATTGAGACAATTTGAGAGTTTTATTTATTTTCAAAGAGGGAGATAAAAAGTTTGGTGGATTGGAGGACATTGGATTCAAGAGGGATGGGGTAAGCAAAGATGGCTTTCAAGCAGTCATCAATGAAGGTGACAAAATACCTATACCCTTTTCTGGAGTTGGTCTCAAAGCTGCACACATTTGTGTGGATGAGTTCTCCCAGTTTGGATGATTGGTAGCTCAAGTGGGAATGGAAGGGCCAACTTTTCATTTTTGACTGGATGCACATATTGCATTGCTGGACGTCTTTTTTCTTCCTTGGGTGTGGTATTATGCTCTGTGATTTGGGATACTTTTTGAGGGATTTGAGATTCAAGTGAGATAATCTACAATGATAACCAAAGAGACTATTTTCAGAGTTTTGGATGATGCTTGAGTGGTTTTATTCTTTGCTGCTTATGTTTGCTCATGACAGATAGTAAAGGTTTCCTTTTCCATAGCCAGTTTGCAGCGTTTGTTGATTTATGTTTGAAATAGATTTGTCAAAAATTTTGCAGCTGTCTTTGTGGAAGACCACCATCCATCCAGCATTGCAGATACTTGAGATGTAAAGCAGTGGGTCATGGAGGTCCGGGGCAACCAAGGCCTTCAGATTTCCAAAAGGCAAAGGAATTGTTCCTTTTTTGAGTTACAAGATTGTTCATCCATTTGCTAGGCCAATGATGGTCTTATTGGGACTTATGTTTTTGACTTGGTAACGGTATGGGTTCATTCAGATAGAACACCCGGAATCAAGATTTAAGTCCTTTTGTGCGTCATAAGAAGCATTTTTTGTACTGCATGCAGCTAATCCAGCGTGGAATATGATTGATGGGGTTTTGAGTACTTGATGGGATGAATTTATTTCTTCCATGATCTCAATGTTGATGGAACTAGTAGTGATGGGTCCTTCTGAGGTAACAGGTGCGCTTATATTTTCCAAGAATTTATTTTGTCCAATCAAGTAAGGACTTGGAACTACCACTTGAAGAAGCAGGGATGCCAAGATTGGGTGCATGATGAGAGATAGAATATTGTTCTTGGGCCAAATGGTTTTGCTTCTTTTGGTTTTGGTGGGAGTGAGAGAGTTATTTTGAAATCATTAAGTAGGATGGGGCAGCAGAGTTGTCAAAATCTTTATCTTCCTCAACAACAGTAATATTGAATTGGCAATCTGGAAGGGGGACTCTTGATGGCTCAGGGTTTGGTGATTTTGGGTTAGCTGGGGCTTTGGCATTCCAGTAACATAAAATAAACACCATGATTTAGCAATGGGTTTTTATTATTTTCATTGAGATCTTATACTGGGGTGATCAGTTCTTACCAGGTTCCATGTCAAATTTTCCAACTTAGTAACCATATGACAATGTTCCTGCTTTTTTGATTTTGTATCAATTTTTCACAAACTTATAAATAGGAAGTCAGATTTGTTAAAATGCAGATGCACTCAGGTAATGTGCATAGGAGTGTGTAATCCAAATTGGATGCAAAAATGGGCCTCCACGGCCCATTGTACATCACGTGGGCCACGTGGGCCTATGTGGGTGTTATTGGTTTTGGGCATTTGGGCGCCAAAACACATTTTTATGGTCTTTTGGGACACTGGCCCTAACGGGCCCGCCAGGGTGGATGGGCCACCCAAGCCAGATGGGCTTATTTGGGCACAAAAGGGCCCAAGCTTTATTATGGACATACTTGGCCAGACGGGCTGGCCCGCCAAAGTATGTAATTCTCACAATTTGGGCTTGGGGCGGCCCATTGGGGGCGGCGCCCGTGTTGCGGCCCGCTCGGGGCCGCTGCCCGCATTGCGGCCCGTTTGGGGCCGCCTGTGTTCCTTGGTGCGGCCCACGCGGGGCTGTCGCGAGGCCGAGGGATCCCACGCAGGCCCGGCTGGTTGCGCTAGGCGACCAGCGCCACGGAGCCCCCCTCCCCTTGCTCGCCATTGCAAAGGGGATGGGGGAAGGCTGGCTGGGTTGAACCAGCCAGCGACCAACCGCGACAGCGCAGTTGTTCAGGCCAGGGGGGACCTGACCACCCCCTTGCCCAAGGAGGTGGCGGCACCGGCTGAAAGAGTAGCAACCAGCAGGTGGGGGGGATTTCATCACCCCCCCGCCATTGATTGGTTAATGCGACCGAACAGGATAGGGGCACTCTCCCCCCCCCCTTTACCAAGGGGGAGGAGCGATGGGCCTGGGGGGACCTGATCACCTCCCAGGCCAATTTACATGACGAAGCCCTGGGGGTATTGACCCCCAGGGCCCCTGGTGAGGGGATTTGACCGCCCCCACCAGGGATTTGAGAGAAAGAGGGGGGGGGACAGCATGTCCGCTGGTCACACCCCCCCCCCCCATGTGAGTCTGAGACCAGACCCAGGTGTGCCCTGGGTCCCACCTGGCCCATTTGAGGGGCCAGGGGCTGGCTGCATGAGGCAACCAGCCCGTAAACAAGGCAATAAAGGTCATCATGGCTGGTTGTAAAGGACAACCATCCAAGGGGATTGAACAGTTAAGGGGTTGGTTCAGCCCCATTGAGGTGGAAACACCAGAAATAACCAGAATTGGCTGGTTGTAAGGGTACAGGGACTGATGCCATGTGGGCTGATGTAGTCCAAACCAAGTAACAAGTTCAGTAGAGCCTGTAGAGCTCTTTTGGGGCGGAAAATTTTCCTTTTGGCTTGTTGTATCATGGGCTCACAAGAGGCCAATCTTATGTACTTAGGAGACCTTCTCCCTGCTTTTTTTCATCTATTCATTCATCATTCCAATCAAATTCATCCAAGATATTGCCCCATTGTGAGAGCCCCATTAGACAATATTGACACCCAGTGTCCAGCATTTCTTTTGCTTTAAATACTGTTCGTTTTCCTAAGCTAATTGCTGGTCATAATTCTAACAAGATTTCCATTTACTGACCTTCTGAGAATTTTCAGAAATGAAGAGATTATATATTATGATTCCCCTTTTTTCTCAAATTTTTCCTCCAAGTTGGCAAAGGGTATGCACATAAGTAGACTTGGAGATTTTAATAGAGTCTTCATCAACAAGGGAATAGCTCAATGAGAAATCAATTCACAACTGACATAGAAAACAGACTCTGGGGCTACCATCTGCCCCAAAAAGCGTGATGATTTTTTTTGTGGAACTTATGCATGATTCATAACAATAAACAGGGATCATACATTCAAAAATGAGTTGTTTATTCTGGGGATTCCTTCAGATAATAGATATGAAGAGCTTCCTATTCATCTCAAGATTTTAATTATCACAAAACATTTCCACGGAAAGCATTCTTGACCATTATGTGTTTCCAAAAAATTCCTCATTCTCATATTTATTGCATTGAAAAATAATTATTGAATGAGAAAATAAGCTCAAGGATTCCAGCCACCATGAGGAAGAGCTGGAGTGGAGATATATCAAGATCCAATTTTCCATAATACAGACTTCAGACTACTCCTTACCAACCTTATTGATTTGGTTGAAGTGATAATTGAATAATATATCAAGTACATTTGTATAAAAATGGCACAGGTCCAAGAGCTTGTTGCATTGCTGTTTTTTTGTTATAAGATGGTTGAAATCTCTAATTACTCAAAGTGAAATGCTGGTTACCACACAGATGCAGGTTTACTGCATGGGTGAATATTCAGTGGTAATTGATTGTTGAGAGTTCAATTTTGGAAACTGAATAATAGATAAATATGATGAATCAGGTGTCAGATTTTGCAGGTTCTAATTCTTGGAAATGAGTATTATAATTTTCCCCTTTCCTGAATTGATTTTGACCAAATCTCCTTAGATCATATTAGATAAATAATAAAGGGCAAGAAGAACAATGCATGGTTTTCAATTTCATTCTTTTGGAAATGGTGTGATATGAATTATTGCTAATTCTTGTAAATAAGGTGAATTTCTTTCTAATTACTGGCTGTTCATACACCAGAAATAAGGATAAATGATATAACTAAAAATTCTAAATCATGATTTCAAAAGAATATATGAGAATTCAATATTCCTGGAGCACTTAGCTCAAAAAAATAAAGAAAGATGTAACAGGGGTGCATAATATCATGGAGAGATGAAATTAGACAGGATTCACCTGGTTTATTTGTTGGAATAGGCAGGTGTGTATCACCAAGTGTCTGCTTTACCACAAAAAAAAATATGAGTCATGTGCAGGGAGCTGGAAAACGTAAGATAAGTCATCCACCACTCCAGGGCCATGGGTATGCAGGGATGAGATTTCAAGGGAGAATCATATGGGAAAGCTGGGGAGGTGGACAACTTGTGCTGATTTTTCCATCTCCCTGCAACCACATGGGAGCATGAATTTGAATATTCCAAATCATCAATTATTTCTGGGAAAGTGGACAACTTAGCATAAGTTATCCACCTCCCCAGCCTCTTCACAAGGAATTCCCATGTCATGTTATTCCTGTATGCATACAAGTCCAGGGAGGTGGATGACTTATCATAAGTTGTCCACCTCCCTTGAAATTACATTTACATGTACAAGGAAGCAAAGCCACAAATTATTTGATGGGAAGGTGGAGGACTTAGCATAAGTCAACCATCAATCCAAAAACATCCCATCCTACATTCCAGCTAATACAAATGTTTCACAACTCATGCACACTTTGACATTTCTTCATGAAACAAATGGTAAGCATTTCAACACAAAAAGGTGATGTTTGAATTATATAAATTGAAGGAAATCTTTAACCATATCTGGCTTTTTTCCATTAACTCAAGTTACAATTTCACAAGGAGGACAATTTTGGAGTTTGAGAGAGGCATTGGCTTTCATTTTTTTGGGGGGAACAAGCAAATAAAATTATTAGGTTTTTCTGTTGTTTGAAGAGCCACTGTAGAGAAATTAGTTTGATTTGGAAAACAAGATCACCCTTATTGAAAACTTTGGGGTCCCAAGTGCTGTTAGATCTGCAATTGCGGGGTGGTTACTCCTGGTAAGGTGGTGCACTTAGATCAAGTGGACCACCTTAACAGGAAAAACTGAAGAAAATTGTTGGTTAATTGCTTTAAATGATGAATGCATTTTCAAGTACTGGTCATTGAATTTCTGGAGATCTGTCTTGGAAATTTGTGCATTTAAATGGTTTCACCCTGTTCCCTCCCTGCCTCTATCAAAATATCAGAATTGGTGGTATGGTAAGGCACTTAGTCTTACTTTGCCATTCTCGGAAAATAGTTAGAAATCATTTTCAAACTACAAGATAAGATTTCTTTTCCATTCATGCTTGAGGAACAATTAAATTTTAAATATTTGAACTTGCAAGAAATTTATATTTAGTAGCATTGAAACTGAATTTCTTGTGCAAGAAATACAGAATATTTTCTTGATTGTTTTCAGAACATGAGAATTTTTTTGGAAAAAATCTAATGATTTCTAATCCTAATGCCACTTTCCAAAATAATAATTTTTTATCCAGTCTCTAATTATATGTAAAACCTCTCAACATGGTATCTTTTTGCAATTGGTCATGCTCCAGAACATATGTGGTTCTCTAAAATAAAAAGGGCCTTACAAAGGATTTATTGTACTGTAATTTGACAAAGACTCAAAAACAAGGGTTGGAAACCCAAAGCTTTCAATGAATCATTACTCATAATCAATCATTCCATCTCAATTGAATTATCCAAAGATCATTTTAATTCAATCCCATTCCGTTGGGGTCTCCATTGTTGTCCAAGAACACATCTGTGGTAATGAGGCCACTCTCTGTTTCCCAAATGATTTCTGCCAGTGATACTTATAGATTTTTTATAATATTCTTTATTTTCTTCTGCGTCACTTGTTGGCTGGTTCCAAACATTGGGTTGTAGAACTGCAAGTGATTATTCTGGAAGCTAAACTTGACTCAACTCTACAAAGCCTTGCGGAATATCATATCTTGAGTTAGCAAACTAAATGGATTTAAATGTGTGTTCAAATGACATATTAATATAAATTTCAAATTTAATTGAATATCATCATTGTTCCATCTTCAATAAAATTTCTGTTTTGGGAAAAGAATTTCCCTGAAACAAGAAAATTAATACGGAAAGTGGGAAAAACTATCTCCACTCCTGATAACATTTGAATCACCTTTTGGTCTGCCAAAAATCTTTGTTTGGCTTTTTCAAGAAGTTTTTCAGATATTCTAGGCTCTTTTTATTTTATTTAACTTTCACAGAAGCCATCAAGGGGAAATTTGGACTGCTCAAAACCCTCCAAATAAATATAAATCAGCATGGCATATTCAAATGGTTCCAAAAAACAATGGATTAGCATCTTTTTGTGGTTTTAAAATCTTTTTAGTGGGCATGAGGGGTTCCAATGAAATGAAATTATGATGAATGAATGCACTTTCTGAAAGAAAAAAATAACACAGGTTTTGTATGACATATGAATAAGTTTTGCACCCAAAATTGTCAGTCACACTCCAATCAAGAGCTCAGAACATCCAAAAAGTGTTTGATTCATGGCATACAGAACTATTGAACCTCTCAAATGGTGCAAGAGCAGTGGCTTACTTCAACTTTTTTTGAGAATCTGCAAGTGCCTGCAAAGTATTATCTCCTTCTGAAGTTGTTGATTTTTCAAAGTGGTTATTACTCACTTGGTTTGAAAGTATAAATAGGTTAACTTGATCTGGCTTGGAGTGATTTTTTTTTAATCTAATATCAACTAATATGCATGAGAATATCTTTTGTGTTTTGGTGAGAGACAGTCCAGTTTTTCATTCTCATCAGATTCCAGCAAAGTAATATTACTATAATCCAGTTCTCTAGAAAATCCAGAGAATTCCAACCAGGGGTGAAGCTGAATGATGAGGGTGATTATAAAGTCAATGTGTTTGTGGAGTTGTTGCAGATTCAGTAGTTTGAACAATAACCTAAGAAAATCATTGGTTTTCAAAATACAGATTCCCACATATAATTGTTTCCTCAGAGACCCAGATGGAATGCACCAAAAGATAATTGATATCCATATAATAGGTGGATGGTGGCCAAGGGAGGTGGGAAACTTAGCCTCAGTTGTCCACCTTGCAATTAAAATTTCCTAATTTCCCCCATTAGCTGGGTCTTAGTCCATAGTGTGGGGAAGTGGAAAACTTGGCATAAACAGTCCACCATGTTTGTTTCAGGAAAAACCATGCTGGTACTGAAATGCCCATGCTGGAAAATATCTTTTGTCCAAGAAGATGAATCACAACATGGCCATATGGAAAACAAATTTGGTAGAGGAACAGGTTTTTTGGATCCTTGCATGTCCCTGAAAATATTTTCTTCACCTTGCTCAATCATTGAACCCAGCCTCAAAAAAATTATGGTAGGATCAAGGCTCCAAGAATTAATTGTGGTGAAAAATATTTTTCAGTGGGAAGACAGTGAAATATTTCTGGCTCAGGCCAATATCTTTGGAATGATTGGTAATGCTGGCTTATAAATTGTACGTTGTGAGAGCTCATTTTGAAATACATGTGAAAAAACTTTACATTCATGAATGGTAAATATTTCCTGACAAAAAATTTATTTTATTTCAGTGGCAGTTTTGGTTGATTCAAGAAGAAATCAATACATTGGAAAGTGACACAGCAAAATTGATAGTTTTCAGCCTGCAGAATCACAGGTAAGCCTATTTTGTGCAACACTCAGACATAATGTAAAAATATAACATCAATTTTTCAATGATAAAGGGTGAGTTGGCGCAGGGAGGTGGAAAACTTAGCCTAATTGGTTCACCCCCTTCAAAATTTTCCAATTGGCCAAAAATAGTTGGCTCTTAATCATTGGTATGGGGAGGTGGGAAACTTAGCATAACTTGCCAACCATGTTTCTTTCACAGAATATTTGTTACTGAAATGCCCATGTTGGCAAATACCTTTCATCCAAAAAAATAAATAAAATGGAAATATATCAACAAAATTTGGTAGAGGTAAATGATTTGGTGATTCTTGGATTTCCCTGAAAATATTTAATTCATCTTGCTCATTGGTTGAAGAAACTTCCCATAATTCAAAATATTCCATATTTCCCATGTCCCAAAGTTCCAAGATATTTTGGTAATTGTTGATGAATTACATCCACCAGGTCACATTGGGAAGTGACCATTTCAATACTTAAGAACAAAGTTTTCCAGCATGAGGGCAAGGAGGCTCAAGACTGGCCACTGTGTCATGTAGGTTTGTGGTAACCCACAACCACCACCAACTGGTTGTCTGAAGGGACATGGTGCACATAGCCTAAGTTCACCATGTCCCTTCAGGTTTATGGGCATAAATCACTAGCATTCAATAGCAGAGTTTCTCCAGTTATTTCAATAAATATAAACCATAACATGTATTTTGAATACCAAAATTTTTATCCTCAAGAGCAATTGAATGAATTCTAAAGTAACTTGACATTGTTGTTCCATACATTACAACCCAACCTTGATCAATAGACCTATTGCCCAAATTTAATGTTAAATTGAGCAATGCCATTAATATTTATGAATCCTGTAATCAGGCAGATGCAAAGCCACCCAAAAATATGAAAGATTTCATGTATTTTTTATTCTGAACATTTAGAGTAAAAAAATATAAGGATACAGGTTTTATTGACATGTTCAAATTATCAAATTTTGGAAACTAGTTCCAGTTGTTCATTTGGATTTTAAAAACAGTGAAAGAACCATTGGAAAACATTTTCTCTGTAAAAAATTATTTCAAAAACACCTTTTCTGTAGTGAAACAAAAATTATTATTATAAATCAATTTTCACAGGAATGCACCTAAATGAAAAACTTTATGCTTACTGTCACCATTATTTTGGGACAAACAGGAAATATTGGTTTCATCAGATATCTTCTTCAAAGTTGGATGTATCATTTTAAACCTTTTCAGAAGTGGAATTGACAAGGGATAATATATAGAAACCTTCACTTATCAAACATGAAAGCCATTTCTTGAGTCCTTGTCTATATTTGGGACTTCTACAAAAATAGTATCAAATTATCACAAAGAAATTCTCAAAATATCTTATTCAAATTCAAAAATATCCTCTGTATCTTTTCATCTCACATTGGGCAGATGAATACCTCTTAAATTCACGCATACTTCTCATTGTGAAATTCATGCTCACTTCTCATGCATGACCTATCCCCCCTTGAGGCTTCAATAATAGCCACATTGAAAAGAAAACACATGGCATGGTATATCCATGCCATGTGTTTTTATTCTCGAGGACCCACCTCCCTCTCATGGGTTTTGGCCTTTCCGTATGGCCAAAACCCATGGGCACTTTCCCTGGGCTCTCCATGGAAATGGCCCTAATGGGCTTGAGGAGCTCCAGGCCCTGGAGCTCCAATGCCCCAGTTGCTCGCTTTCCTCCTGGGAAACGCAAGGACCCAAAATGGCGTCAATTTGCGACAGCGTCGCTGAACGCAACCCTCTGGCGCTCTGCCAGGTTTCCAGGGCCCTGGCAGACGTCTGTGCGCGTCAATTGGCCCTGGCAACCCGACCCGTTGCTCGCGTTTGCCAGCAACGGTCAGCCCGTTCGCGTTCGCTAAGCAAGCGAACCCAAGCGAGGCCGCGTCATTTCAGCGAGGCTTGCTTGTCAATTTGCAAGCAAATGGGCGGCAAGTGCTTGCAAATTGACGGGTTCTTTCTTTGCCCCTGCAAACAAGCATCCAGGCGCGACCGTTTCAGCATCCCCAAACTGTCCCAGAAGGTCCATCCAGGTAATTTTCCATTCAATTTTCAATGGTTTGAACACCTAAACACATTTACTGATTCCTTTTGTTCTCTAATGGAATCTCAAACCTTTCAATCATCTCTCACTATTCTCATCATCAAACTGTCCTCCAATCAACCTGATCATAAAAAAGAAACACTCCATTCAAATCCTGCCATTAACCATTGACTGCAAGGCATCTCTTCCACCACTGACTCATCATCACTGCATTTCAAGGGTAAGAACTCATGCACCTATTTCATTCTCTTCAATCCTTTATCTTCATCAATTGAACACTGACTTCACTCTTTCTCTTCCTCACCATTCTTTTTTCTTCTTCTTCCAATCATAGCTTCTGTTGTCACCAAATCAACTCAACCTTGTTCATCTGATATCACCATAGACAACATCCATTTGTGTATTCATCTTTACAGTAAGAAGAAATGAAGACATCAAGCTATCACCCACTGATGCTTGATTCATTCCTGCTTGTCCTTGAACCCCTTTTTGAACCATGAATCACATCATCATCATTATTTTTAAAAGTAAACCCCATGGATCAAGTCAACTCCAATGAATCCACAACACCTCCAGCCCACCTGTTGCCATTGAAAACCAATAATGAGGATTTGTATTTTCAATTGGTTAAATTTAGCAACTTGTATGTATTTCAATCATCTTAAAGGGTTTCATATTATTTACTTTAACATTTTGCTTGTATCTCAATCCTTGTCACTTATATTCCTGTTGGTGCTTTTGAAACAACTTTTGTAGTGAGGATGAGCCCTTGAATGAAAAGCATAATCAGGAATCAAGCCAAGATTGTTCTGTTCTTAGGCAACCACCACAACCCTTAATGATTTCCATCCCATCCTTATCCAGAGCACACAAAAAGCATTGGAAAGCTGAGTGTGATTATTGCAAGAAGGAGTGCATATCTGATTCAATCTACTTCATCACCCCAAAGAAGGGTCTAAGTCCATGACAAGTGGTAGTACCACATGTAGGACCCCCAATAAATGTGCAAGTTGTTTGCAACAGAAAGTACCAACCCTATGTGGTGGTCAATTATCATTCATTGCAGCAACAACCATACACATTGCTGTCAACTCAATTTTTTGAGATAGTACAAGATCTCTATGTGATGGCAAACAACTGACAGAACCTGAACAAAACCAATAGAAACACTAAGACTGGATCTATGTTTGGAATAGGCTTTTGGCAGGGAACTGATCAAGGATATTCTGCAGGTAATTGGGAATCAATACAAACTTGCTAATCATGTCGTTGTTCACTGATTGCCATCATAATATATTTCAAAATATGAATATATGCAAGGAGAAAGGATATGAACCCAGAACAAATAGAAAATGATGATCTGTTGTGGTCTAAGTTTCCAGTCCATAACCAAATTATTTTCAATAGAATCCAAGTTTTATCCAACACTGCTCATGTGAAGAACAAGGAAGTATCAGAAGAGTTCAAAATTCCAAACTGGACATCTCCAGAGGGGAATGAAGAATGGGATTCTTTTCTTCATGCTTATAATGTCATTGTCACTTGTGATGACTTTTCAAACATTCCTCATACAGATCAGGATGACTTGAATGGTAATACTTATGGTTTGTTCTCTTATATTGAAAAACCTCCTGGAACTCCAATCCCTCCTCCCTCCAAAGAAAAAGGCCATGGTCTCTCCTTCCCAACTCTTGGTTTCATAATTGATTATGCAAAAGCTGGGGGAATTATAGAAATTTTATGGCAGACTTCTGTTTTTCCTCATCAAACTACTTTTCCTCCACCCAGCCTTCAAACAACTGAACATCATACTAATTTTGGGTGCTCCTTCCAAATTAAAAAAAAACTAGCAGAGGCTTCTCTTAAACTTCAAAATTGTCCTCCTTCTACAATTTTAACTAGAGTTAATGGGAAGAAAGCCAGGTATGGTTAAACATGTGTTCAATGTAAATAATTCAAACATCAACTCTTTGTGACAAAATGCTTACCAGTTATTTAATGAAATTATTTCAAAGTGTGCATGGTTTGTAAGACATTTTTACTAGTTGGAATGTAAGATGGGATGAATTTAGATTGATGGATAACTTAGGCTAAGTTTTCCACCTTCCCATTGGATCAGATGTAGCTTTACTGCATAGTACATGTATAGGTAGTGTCAAGGGAGATGGACAACTTATGATTTATAAGTTGTCTACCTCCCTGGAATAGTTTGCATGCGGGAAACACATGACATGGGAAATCCTTTTGGGGAGGCTGGGGAGGTGGAAAACTTATGCTATGTTTTCCACTGTCCCGGAAATCATTGATCATTTGGCATATTCACAATCAATCTACCGCGTGGTTGAAGGCAAGTGGACAACTTAGCACAACTTTTCCACCTCCCCAGCCAATTCACAAAGTTTTCCCGTGTCACATGCTACATGTCCAGGGAGGTGGACGACTTATAATAATTTGTCCACCTCCCTTCAAATGAAATACATAAATATGTAATATGCAGGGAAGTGGAAACTTTGGTGATACTGCAGGCTATTTACACAAATGAAATATGTAGATTGCAATCAATGAGAAACTGTCATTCATCTTACACACACATGTACTGTGTGACTAGGGTTTCAGGGTATATAAGCCGCGGCTTATTCAACCAGAGGTCTCGGTTCATTCTGATTGTAACCGCATTGTACCCCTCAGATTTCAACAGAATCATATCAAGCCTCTTCACCTTGACAACTACCTTGATTGTACCATGGCTTATTTCCCTGGAATGTTTTTTATTGCCTATTTCCTGCCTGTTATAACACTTATTTGAGCTGGCATGATCAATTTTTAGAGCTTTGTGCTCTTAATCAATTTAATGCACTCCTTCTTGAGGAATATGTGGAAAGATCCCATAAAAAAGTATTGCAGTCAATGCTTGATTTTTATCAGAAAAAGTACAATGCAAAGGTGGAACAGCTGAGTTTGCAAACCTCCATAGATCTTGGTTTTCTTGAGGTTTCAACTGAAGAACAACAAAAGCCAACAATAGCTGATAGTTACAATGAAAAATCCACTCACAAGGAACCATCAGTGGATAATGAAACAGCAACTGCTCATGATTGGCCTTCCCCCCAGCTTACATTTGTTCCAGGAGAGCACCTGGCAAACCAACCCAGTGAGTTGAAAGAATCATTTGATGCAACAAAGTGTTGATCAAAAATTATCAAAATCTTCAAAGCTGATACATTTCCATATTTCCAGGTGAACCTTAAATATCTACTGCATCTGTTCCTTTGGAGGATCCAGTTCAGGAATACATGGTTGTTGCCCTTGATTGTGCCACTGTCCAGGCCTCTGAAAATACCCCAGTGCTGAAACCTGAAACCCCAGCTGAAGATCCCCGGATGGCTGCAGGAAATAGGGAATCAGCCCAGCTGGCTGCCCAAGCTCATTGGCAAGCCAATAGACAATCAACATCAAGGGTTCCATCTAGCCCTCAAGCATCATCTGACTGATCTGATTCCAAAACAGAATTCACTTGCTCAAGTGATGCACAACCAAAGCTACCAGAAATCTTGATTATTGAACCATCACCAAGGATTCCCACACCTGCACCCACCCTAGTCCTAACATCCCTGAGATGGTCTGTTTACTATTTTGAATGCTATTCTGGATAATCAACCCGAAATTGACTTCTGAATTAACCTTTAATTTCTGAATCAGAGTGCCCCATTCTTAATACCCCAAAAGCAGAATGCATCTAATGCCGGACTCATTACTAGCGATTTGTCACAAAGAACTTCAAGGCCAACAATTGATGACCCTTCATTGACCAAGTCATCTCAGCCTGAAGGCCATGCTAGTTGCCACACTGAAACCCAGGCCCAAACCATTGGGCCAACATCAAATCTTGGCTCAAATTGGCCAGGTCAGTGGAATCATTTTGTGATGGAATGAAAATCATGGCAGCTAATTCTATTGCATTGCCTAGAAATTTTTGTTGTCTTGACTAAGGAATACCTGTGGAGGTTGTCATACTGGGAAGATTTAAAGGGAAATGCAACCCCTTCAACTTATACCAAAATTATCAGCACTACCCAGTTCTTAATTAGCAACACCCTTAACCTTCTATTCCAAAGGATCCTGTCAAACCCCCCCCCCAATAATCAACAATCTTAAAATTGTTGGACATCTGTTTGAAATGGTTCAAAGATGGTAAATTTTCATGATTTTGTCTTCCACTCCTATGAAAATAAACTGATTCTTATTTTTTGAATTATCAGAAAAAATCTTTCTTGGAAAAGATGATGATTTTTTTGTTGGAAGCACCTTCATCATCACAAACTCCCCCTCTTGCTTCAGGAAGGCAGTACAGCTCAATATGCATCCCCTCTCTGAGATCCTAACTTATACCAGGGGGCCAATAGGTGGGGCATACATGAAACTGAAGCACACCTTGAATGAAATCATAGGTGTAGTCTCACACAAACTCTCCAGAAATTCGCTTCTCCGAATGGATGGTATTAACCAGACTTCAGATGAGGCTTTACTCAAAGCAAAAAGCTAATTTTCCAACCTTAAAGCAGCTGTAATTGATTATTCCACCTTTTCTCAACACAAGAGGTTTAGTGTTGACCAGGATGCTGAGATTAATGCTGGAAGAGGTTTCCTTAATACTGTTTTCAAATATGTGTTCTCTCTAGTCAATGGGCTTATCAACTTAGGGCTTGATGAAAAAGAAGATCATTGGCAGCCTTTTATGTCAAAGGACTCTGTAGAAGAGAAGAACCAATGGGGGACCAATTCTCTAGCATGTGTTTCACACATGTTAGTCTTTGGTCCTGCTTCTATATGGGTATTTCCAGGAAATCAACAAGTGATACTAAAGTGGAAGTCTGGCATGCTCCTTGAATTTGGAAGTCTTTTTCTTGAGTCAAAGTTGAAAGCTGGGTTACCTGCTGAGCCACTCTTTGGCCAAATTGGTAACACAAGGGCATATATTCTCACTTCCTTTAGTGATATGGGTTTTAGTAAGAACCAAAAAATCAACTGGAGAGATGTAATTAGCATTTTTACTGAAAGAATTTCTTATGAAAAATTTTCTGAGGCCCTTCTGGAGGATATTTGACTGGTTACTGACTATGATCTGGGTAGTCACTTCAATACTGTCTGGGCTGTTGAAAAACTACCTCTTCTAACTTAGTTGAAGTTACCTCAGAACCCCAAGCTTCCCATAGTTAATCCTTGTGACTTTTTAGGAAATTAGACTATTAGTTTTTCTGGATGGATATTTCTTGATTTCAATTTTTTTTCTGATCTTGGGATAATCAAATTTTTGACTTGAAAACATGGTTATTTTGGATGATTGAATGCTCCATGATCATACTTCCCATGAAATTTATTGACCAAGTTGCTGATTTGGAATTGAACAAAGATTTAGTGTAGCCTTTAACTTTAAACCAAACCCTACAATTATGAGATTCTTTGCTCATTTCATAATTTTATATATCATGTGCTGCAAAGCATAACAATTATGAAGAAATCTTGAAAAAAGAAACTTAAATTAAGAATAGCTGAGTTTTTGTTAAGAAATTAATTTGATATTGTTATTTCAGGGGAGTCAAGGATCACTAAAAGAAGAATTACAATTATGTTGCATATTAAAAAAACTTCAAATGGAAAATTGAAATGATCCAACTTTTTGGGCCTTCCCTATGAAAATATCATGCTTGTTTTGCCTCAACAGCATGGATGCAGTGTGTTTCTGAACCACTTATACAAAGTTCATGGGATGAAACTCAAAGCAAGTAGGCATGGCACCCTGCTTAAAAATTACTGGATATCTCCAAAAACTGCTGTTCAAGATTATGATTAGTTTTTCAGAGGAATTAAAACAAAGCAAGAGATCATATCATGGCTGTTTTTAGTGTACATAATATTAATCAAATAAATAAATAAAATCCAAATCAATGCAAATTTATCTCTTTCCTAAATTTTAGTTAAGCTGTGATTTTTTTTTGGTTATTGACATCAGTGATTCACAATACCTTCATTCATCAACAAATCATTAATTTCTTAAGAAATGAATCAACCAAGGCAACTTCATTCCAATTTTTGTATCATCTCCAAACCCATTGATCCAATAATATTCAACATTTCTGCTTCAAAATGCCACAGGAATTTCTCAAAATCTGTAAAATAATTCCCAAAGTAATACAGTATGTAATACTCTTCAATTACTTTTTTTAATGCATATAATGCTAAGCACCCATGAAAACCTCCATAAAATTTATGCATAGGTTTTTTATATATGCAATATTAAATTTGAATTCATTCAATAGTATACTTCCTTTTCATTTCCCATTAATATCAACCCAAAATTGATTTGCACCAAACTTATCAAACAAAATCATACCTCACAGAAAACACATATCCAATGCACCAATTGCTCTGCATAACCCTCAAATATCAAACAAAGAAAATGGTTCTATTATCCCATGAAAAAAAAGAATGGTTGGAAGGAACACACCAACATATTGATCATGAGCTCAAGGAAAAAATTGAGCCATGTCCTGAAATTTGGGCAGGGGCCTTAGAATGGCATATTCCAGAACAATTAATACCAAATTTCTGGGACCTTTGGATGGAGAGGCGTGAATACCTTGGACGTTGTAAGTACTTACGCTTCAAATATCATATCAGATTCATCATTAATTTCTATTTCTTTTACAGCTGTTCCATTGGTGGTCAATAGAAGCTCAATTCCAATGGACTTTTATATGTTTCTCATCAATAATTACCAGTAATTTTCACAATTATTGGTTTCTCTACTTTATCTTTCATGAAAATTCCACCTCTTTTAAATAATAGCACAAGGGTTGACAAGAAAAGATATTAATAAGTGCCTTATCTCAAATTAAATCCTAGAAAAAGCCTTTTTATGCAATGAGGAAAGAAAACCTCATCTTTTTTTCATGAAAAATCAGTAATACATTGAAGTTTGTCAACTATGGAGTGTCTGACCTTTTCATAATCTTTAAATTTTCAAGTCCAATAGATTTTTTGATAGGTGGCAAAATCAAATCAGATTTATTGTCCATTGGTTTTCTTATAAAATGAATTATTTCATCATAAGAAAATCCATTGATTTTTTCAATGAATGGGGTTTGTTACCTCAAAGGTATCAAATCAAAGTATTTTCTGATGAGATCACCTGATTTTAATCTCAAAAAAAGCATAAAAAATCCAATATGACTTCAAATGAAAGAACTAATTTCTCATAAGCAGCTCTCTTTGTGAAGAAATTCAATCATTTTTGGCTTAAAACAAAAATAAATCTTAAAAATAAATCTTGATGAATTTTTCCAGTAACTTTAACTCTTTTTCTAAAATATTGTCCTCTCATGAACACCAACCAACCCATGAAGGTAAACACAAGTGGAAGGGTGGTAGGATTGGCTTTTATTTATGCAGTCAGTTTTATATATGTCTCAAGAGATCTCAGTTGAATATTCCAAATTTATGATTCACCAAAGAAAATGAAATTGTTTCAATACATGAAAGGAATTAAGAAAATGATTTTAATCAAAAAATTACATTCTATCTAATTTCAAATGAAAAAACTTTATCTAAAATGTGGAAAATAACCCAGAAATGACTTTTTCATACCATTTTTTTAAGAATATTAACTTGGCCCTCTTTTCAATTAGGAAGAATTTAAGCACTCAAAATTTCAGAAAAATCCTTGTAAGTTTCCCTTCAACACCAGAAATATTCAGTTACTAAGAAAAAATTCAATATTTCGTTTACCAGGAGCAGATATCAAAACAGATTCATAATCAGATTTTACTGCAAGTTGGATCAAAATTGCACCTCTTGATTGCATTAGAGGAATCATTTTTTGAAGCGTTTTCATTCCAATTCACAATTGAAATTTGACTTTCCATTCAAAAAATTATAGAAGCATTTCTTTGATTTCAATACTAAACCTCAGGAAAATTGATCATCTGGATCATACTGTGGATTTAAAAACTGGAGGTGAAATTTGAATCAATTTAAATGCTCATCCCAGTAATTTGAGAACAATTCTATGTTTAATGATAGGTTTATTCTTGATTTTAAATAAATCTACCAAGGGAATACTTGGTTTGCAACAGAAAGCTTTTAAATTTCATTGTAAAATCTCTAAAATTGCTACAACTGTGAAATTTAACAATTTTTTTCAATATATTTTCTTTATTAATTCTTTTTCCCTGTCAAGAGAACAGAATGATTATTATTCTCTACATCATTGAAAATGATAAAAAATCATCATCTGAATCAAGATCCATGGTAAAGCCAAACATGGATAAAAAATGTGGTCATTTTTATCAGAATCCAACTGGTAGTTTGCAAACATTTCTTCCTTCTGACAACATTTTTTTCTTCATTGTACAATGTAGAATTTGGCTCACATATTTAAAATCAATTATGGAGTAGATGCATAACCAATTTCAGATATTCAATTTGTAAATTAACCCTTTATAATCTCTCAAAATTCAACATATTCAATGGCTGATAATGTCAGATTCAATTGTCTGCAAATTCCTTCTCTCCACAAAATCTACACTTCAAACAACCCAACAAATGTTTCAACCACTAATTGAATACTTCTCTATATAATAATCACCAGGGCCAAATTGGAGTCTCTGGCTGGCCAGTGACTTCATGCCACAATCCAGTCCCATTTTCTGTCCAATTGAATCCCTTTATGGGAAACTATCTTCAACAATGAGTATTCTTTAGTTCACCTCAATTTACATCAAAAAGAAAACATGATTCATGTTGTATTCACCATGGTGGAAAATGAATGCCACTTGTAATTCCCCAAGGAAAAAGCCTGAATACACTTGGACGTTCACATTGATTCAACCAGGAATCACTTTAAATTCCCTATGAAATAATAATTTCCAATTAAAGATTGTATATTTTATTATTTTACAGTTTATTTCATCACTTTTATGTAAAGCTACCATGTCTATATTACAAATTTCATTGGTTTTTTTCCAGTCATTCATCTGTGTTTCACATCTGGTTGCATTACTGAAAAATCAGCTCCAAATCACTTCCAGCGCATCCTGACAGTACCCATATGAGTCGCATATGCAAAGGTAGAATCAGAAGCCAGTTTCAGTGGTATTTCCTGTTCAAGCGGAGCAAACAAAACAAACAGATCACGGTGGCCACTAACATGGTGATTAGTGCTGGTGTCAACAATACCTTCCGCCTCCATTTGAGGGACTGCAAGACATATTTCTGGTGCATTGGCAACTTCAGGGTTCTTCTTCCCACTGGGTCCACCACCAGCAAGCCCCTTCTTTAACGGCCAGTTACCCTTGTAGTCACCCCGTTGCTTGCAATAGTTGCAAATTTCATTTGGTTCAACACCACCAATTGGAATATAAAGAAGTCCCCATGGCACATTCAACAAGTACCAACCATTTCTAGGAGCAGGGTTGGACAGAGTGCCACCTTGTGGACACCGTTTGGATGTACCAGAGATGTTCAAGAATCCCCGCCAAGGAGCCCCAACAATTTGATTAAGCTGGAGTGGATTTGACGCTGTTCCTTCACCTTCAACATCATTGGTACTCAGACTGTTAATAATTGAATGAACATCCCTGGGCCCAAAGGTATCAGATTTTTTGGACTCAGCAAGGATTAGGTTGTTTATTGCGGATCTGGTCATCCCACTGGGCGGCGGAGTGATGGATTGGAGCTTGATAGATTGAAACAATAAGGGTTTTTATATCCCCAGACCTTTAAGTTCCAATATTGTCCAAAAAAAACAGATTGAAGTGGGAGGTGTAACTGCTTGCAGGTTTCCATTTTATCAACATGTCAGTCAGGTTGAGTTTCTGTGATAGAGTTGCCCGCTCAAATTTCCTTTGGATAATTTGCAGAAACTCAACCAACGTGTCTACATCTTCAACCAGGGGCCTGAGATCATTGTTGATGGTGTTGATTAGCAAGTTCCAAAAAGCTCAATCAAAGGTTGGTGGTAATGCGCAAAGGTTTTCATCATTATCCAAGAAGCGCGGGATGGCCAGAGCCACATGGAGAGTTTGGTTAAGCAATGAAATCCACAAGTTGATGTTAGTAACATCAGATTTTAGTTTTGGATTGATTTATTGGGCGTAAGACTGGGGAATAGTGATAAACTTTGGAGGGATCACTCCCTCATCAATCCCAGGTCTAGAGTTGTCCACAGAGTCAGATTTCTTTTTTGGAGGCATTGTTTTGACAAGAGTACTTGTATCAAATGTATTGGTTGATTCAGAAGAAGCAATTATTGGTCAATCAGTAGAGTTACCAGAAGAAGACAGAGATGCTTTTTCAGAGTTGGACATTAGATGTCCATCCCTGCACAGGCGGGATTGACAAGCTAGCTCAATATATTTAGAGTTCCTTTAACTCTTAATCTGTTAGAAGGAAAAAGCCAGAAATTCCCTTGCTTCATTTCATAGTGTAAATCACTCCTCTATATATATGTTGTTAGTTATTGTGTTTTTAATAAAGCTTGGACTGGGCAACTTTTTTTTTTATTTTTATTTTTAATCAGTTATTGCCCAAGTTTTAGCTTTGAATTTTGAACAAGTTTTTTTTCAATCTTCCCTCCTAGATTTTTGCCCCTATCCCCTGTTTGAATTTTTTCTTCCGTCCTCCAATTGGATCCCATTTTTTTCACCCTCCAATCCAAACTCACATTCCCCAGCTCACCATCCATCAATCCAGTAATTTTTCAATCCAGCATCCCAAACATCACCATACCAACATTTCCTCTATTGGTAATTCATTAATTCATCAAGTTTCTAACCAAGGTGCTCCTAACATCACTAATTTTTTTTATATAATTTTTTTATACTTTTTTCCTTTGTCCTATTTTTTTGGGAGGCAGGGGGGGTAATTAAAACTCAAGAGGTTCAGATAAGCAAGGGAGAAGATTGTTCAAAGTTTTTTATCTTCTCAATTTCATCTTGAAAATTCCATTGATACCATTGTAGCAGAGGCAATTCATTTTACAGGATTAAATTGATAAAGTTGTAGAATAATGAACTTTCTATCCCCAACATCTTTTAAATGCAATAAAAAAATCAAAAAGATTCCAAGCTAGTTAGAAGTAGACACCTTGATTGAAAAAGTGATATGATCTAAGAATTCCCAAGAGCAGGATGGATGCAGGAAAAAAAATCTAAAAGTAGAGGGTAAAAAAAATTAAGGCTAACCAAGTCTTTTCAGTCAACATGAGGCTTGAAATGGAACTTTGGAGGAAAGTCCAAGAGGATGAGGAGCAAAGGTGACCAGGTTTTGATTTGGTCAAAATTCCTGGATTGGATGAAAATTTCATGATAATCTCATGCTCAATGAACACAATGGATGATGATCTGAGCATATTTGGGATCAAAATGAATCAAGGCTGGATCCCTACAAGGACTGACACTTGGGGTACTTCCGGGATTGGCTGTGGAGGTTGAGGGAAGATGATGGCAGAAGATAGCTTGATACTCAGACATGACTGTTTTAGATTTTGATCATATGAATGATCCATTCATTGCAAATCTGCTGGCATTCAATTGTATTTAATTTTGGTTTTAAAAAGGAAAGGTAAATACAAGAAAACAAAAGCATTGCCCATCAAATCGTTAGTAGAATACAAAATGTTGTTTGGGGTTTTCCCTGTAGTTTGTTCAAGAGATTAGTCTAAAAATAAAATGAAGCCAATTATAGTAAACTTTTCAACTCAAAAGAAGCTTCATATATCAACGGTTGAACCCCCTTGAGTTACATTGCCCCCCTCCCAAAAAAATGAAACAAAGGGAAAAAAAAATCAGTGATGTTAAGAGCATGTTAGTTAGAAACTTGATGAATTAATGACTGACCAATAGAGGGAAATGGTGGTGTGGTGATGTTTGGGATACTGGATTGAAAAATTGATTGATAGATTGATGGTGAGCTGGGGAATGGATTTTTGGATTGGAGGGTGAAAAAAATGGGATCTGATTGGAGGACGGAAGAAAAAATTCAAACGGGGGATTGGGGGAAAAATCTGGGAGGGAAGATTGAAAAAAAAACTTGTTCAAAATTCAAAGCTAAAACTTGGGCAAAAACTGATTAAAAATAAAAATCAAAAAAAAGTTTCCTGGTCCAAGCTTTATTACAAACACAATATGTATTTACATGATTCATGTGTAATAATATAGAATGTTCTCATGCAAGGTTTGCACTACCTAAATCCATAATCAATATTTATTGAAATTTCTAATACATTGCACCAAAATCCTCCTGTTTGGAATCCAAACACTAAAATTTTTGTGCAACTTCCGTGCTTTGATCCAAGTGGCACTGAAATCCTCCTGTTTGCATGCATGCATCCAAACACTAAAATTTTCATGCAAATACCATGCTTTAATCCATGTTGCACCAAAATCCTCCTGTTTGGATGCATGCGTCTGAACAATAACATTTTCATGCAACTACCATGCTTTAATCCATGTTGCACAAAAATCCTCCTGTTTGTATGCATGCATACAAACAGGAGGATTTTGGTGCAACATGGGTGTTTTGATCCAAGTGGCACTGAGATCCTCCTGTTTGGATGCATGCATCCAAACACTAAAATTTTCATGCAACTACCATGCTTTAATCCATGTTGCAGCAAAATCCTCCTGTTTGGATGCATGAATCCAAACACTAAAATTTTTGTGAAAATTCAGTGCTGTGATCCAAGTGGCACTGAGATCCTCCTGTTTGGATGCATGCATCCAAACACTAACATTTTCATGCAAATACCATGCTTTAATCCATGTTGCACCAAAAACCTCCTGTTTGGATGCATGCATCCAAACACTAACATTTTTGTGCAACTTCTGTGCTTTGATCCAAGTTGCACTAAAATCCTCCTTTTTTGATGTATGCATCCCAGCACTAAAGTTTTTGTGCAACTTCCTTGCTTTAATCCACATTGCACCAAAATCCTCCTGTTTGGATGCATGCATCTAAACACTAAAATTTTTGTGCAACTTCCATGCTTTAATCCAAGCTGGACCAAAATTCTCCTGTTTGGATGCATGCATCCAAACACTAAAATTTTTGTGCAACTGCCATGCTTTAATCCATGCTGAACCAAAATTCTCCTGTTTGGATGCATGCATCCAAATACTAAAATTTTTGTGCAACTGCCGTGCTTTAATCCAAGTTGCACCAAAGTCCTCCTGTTTTTATGGAAGGCTCTGGTTTTCTCAAAATGAGTGAGGTGTGTTGAAATCAACTTTTGTTAGATTTTAGCAGGTGAGGAGTGTTCAAAATTTCTGGGAAGTGTAGAAATCTAATTTAGTAAGAGTGTACCAGGCTAAGGTGTGTTCAAAATTGGGTAAGGTGTGTTGAAATCCTTCTTGGGGAGAGTGTATCAGGGTGAGGCGTTTTGAACTCCACTTCAGTGAGAGTGTAGCAGGGTGAGGTCTGTTTTAAATTAGGTCAGGAGTGTTGAAATCCACTCTGATGAGAATTTAGCAGGGTGAGGATTGTTGAAAATTGGGTAACAATTCTTCAAATTCACTTTTTCCAGGGCTGGAAGGGTGAATAGTGTTAAAAATTGGGTAACAATTGTTCAAATTCACTCTGGTGATGGTGTGCAGGGTGAGGAGTGTTGAAGTCCACTTGATTAAGGGTGTGGCAGGTTGAGGTGTTTTCCAAATCAAGTGAGAAATGTTCAAAAGTTGGTGAGGTGTGTTCAATATTGAGTGTGGTTTCAAAACATTGATTGAAGTGTGTTTTAAGTGGTTTACACTTACTGGTTTTGTGTAATTTAAACTTGTTTCTGGGTCTCAAGTCACCTGGACCACACTTGGGTTCTGTCAGCCCAAATTTTCATGCATGCCTAACTATATGGGAGTGCATATCACTGCACTGGCAATGGTGAAACTATAACCACATAAGAGTGTAGTCCCTCCTCTGCCCACCCTCTCATGTGGATTAAATACACACTATGATGATTCTGTAAAGCACCTTCACTCTTTTTATAATAAACAATTTTCTCGTATAAAAGAATGTTTCTTTTTAATTCTAAAATATTGACAAAAAAATATAGTTGGGGAGTTGCTCTGGTCAATATTAGTTGGCCTTTGCATTCTGGAGACATTGGTTCACGTGCAAAAATGAGTCCATTAAGGAAACCGTGCAATGTGTGGGCTTTTGTGTTAATAGTGTTTTTTTTTGGGCTGTGGCCATGCCATGCTCAATGGGCATTCCTTCCTACATCTGATTTGTAGTTAGATAGGCTTAAATCAAAAACTTATGCAGGCAGTAAATGGCATAAGTATGTTTCAGGTGGGCATTTTGAGTTGTACAAATGGTCATTTAAGGCTTTGACTGAAAATCCAAGCATTTAGCCTTTGAACATAGGCTCATATTGGAGTCGTTGTACTTTTCTGAGATGATGAGAAAAGAGAATTTTCGGAAAGTACAATCCCACAAGGATGATAGAAATTTGAGCACAGAAAGCCAACAAACAAAATCATGTGGATCAAAGAATGCATGTAAAATAAATGCAACTAAGGCAGCTCCTCAGGTGATTATTGAGAAAGAGTACCATAAACCCTGAAAGGAAAAGGCTATTTAAAATAGATGATTGTTGTGGGTTAAACATGTTAGCACCCTTCATGCAGAAAATTGATTGATATGAAGTTAATGGAACAAAAAAGACCCATGTGGATAGGAGAATGAGGAAGAATAAAATTTATCTTAGAAAGGAAAATTTACCACCACATGCCTTGACAGTTGTTGAAGATTTTGTTGAAATGGTAGTTGGTGCTCCAAACTGCATTGGATCCTGGCCTTCATTTCCTGATGGAAGTCTAAAACTGGCTATCTTTTTTTATCCTAGTATGATTCTTCTTCCCATTATTGGTAGTGAGTGCCACCTTGGGTTTGTGTCAATCCTCTGTGTGAAAAATTTAGGTAGTTATCTATTTTTATTCTGCACTTTCTGGCAGAAATATCCATGTTTTTCACATAAATAAATTTTTTGAGAATGAAAAAAGCCTTTTCTGTAAAACCCCATCCATAAAACATTTTAAAATGTTTGAGTGACCTATGAGTTGATCTGAAACAATTCCCTTGTGAAATTATATCAGAGGGATCTGGGAATTGAAAAGCACTGCTGGACCATTCAAACTCCTGGAGTTGGTAGAGAATAAGCCAAGGGATGGAAGTCTATGACATTCATGCACTTAGTTAAGGTTTTTCTTCCAGGTAGGAAACCCATGTTTCCAGCCCTGAGATGGCTTGAATAACTCTAAGGAATAGCTTGAATAGGTAACCCTTGGATCATGTGTGATGGCCCATTTTTTACCTACAATAAAAGTGGGGCTTATGCCCCAGGTGTGTAACCAAAAAAACAAGCAAAATGTGAGTTAATTTGAAGTGGTTCCATTGTGAACTTGTAGTGAAACCTGGGGAAAATCTATAAAAGCATTGTTAATTTTATTATGATAGAAATGCTAGGCAGTGTAACACCCATCTCAGAACAGAAAATCATTTGGGATTCTGCTATAAACTGCTTTATTTTTTTTCTCTGTTTATTTATATATTTTTTTGTTGGGATAAATTTTGCAAAACTTTAATTTGTCACAGGGAGGGTTTTTATTTTTTCATGTATGAATACTCACATTTTTATAGACTCTTTGTGGCCTGAAATCTTGGCCTGGGAAAAAAATGCCAAAGGTTTGTAGAGGATATGGCGCTTTGTGAAATTATGATTTTCAATCTGTGAAAAGTGAGAATGGCAAAAACTGAAAAAAAATTACAATAATTTTAAGTTTTCCAACCAAAAATCTTCCTTCACAAATCAATTTCCCTGTAAAAAAATGAACATGTTTCACAAAATTTTTTTTTCCAGAAATAATTCTTTTTTTATCTTGGTGGAAATGCCAGAATCAAAAGGTTATCATTTGGGAAATACAGGTGACGTTCAATTTCCAAAAAGGTGAAATCAAAGTGATTCTCATTTTCAGCAGAAGTGAAATTTTCCAGACTTTCATTTTCCATAAAGGTGAAACCCACAAGAACTATTGTGTACATCATTGTGAAAAATTGAATAGATCATTGTGATTTCATGGTGAACTTTTTGATACTTAATGGGGACAACAGTGGCCACAAAAGTGACTCCATGTCACTGGTCAGCCAGAGACCCCAATTTGGCCCTGGTGAATATAGATTCTAGACCTCCTCATAGTACAAAATCCATCAAAACTTGCACATTAAACAAGGAACCAGCAGAACATTTGCCAAATTCAAATGACCCCATAATTCTATGCTTACGTGACTATTTCAAGACTATTTTAAACATGAAATCTTGAGGAGACAGGGTTCCTCCCCTGCCCACTGAAGATCAAGTACAAGTTTTAAACTTCAAAAGCATCAATACAATTGACCCAAACAGCAACTTTTTCAACATGGAAACAACCAATGAAAACTTCTATGGAGGGAAGAAGAGCATTCCTGGAAAGTTCAAAGAGCAATGCCAGAAATAATCAGAAAGCTATTGCATACATGTTCCGAATTTCCAATGGGACAAACATAATTCAACAAATTGGGACCAAATATTTTCAGAAGTGATAATAAAACATTGGTTAAATGCTAAGGACAATGATGCATTTTTAAATTATCCACTTGATATTGATTTTTTCAAGAAGGACATACTCTTTGGCCTACTGGAACATTGGCTACGTTAACAGAAGGAAATTACATGAAGCCTAGGACATGTAACAAGAAGCCTAGGACACCTAAAAAGAAGCCTAGGACACCTAACAAGAAGCCTAGGACACCTAACAAGAAGCCTAGGACACCTAACAAGAAGCCTAGGTCTAGAGTTAAACACCAAGTAAGCTTAAGATTGCTCTTCATTTTCTAAATCCTGTTAGTGGTCTTCAATCTTCAAGATATACAGAAACTGCTGGGCCACTGCAGAGCACCATATGGGAAAGGATTTGGCAAAATTACTTCTCCCTAGTGTGGAATGCTGCTTAGATACAGAATAGTACAATGAGGGGAAATATCACTCTGTCCAAGTCTATTGGAGAAGCAATTTTTATTGAAAATTTCTTCATAATCTTGATACAAACACTCTCAACTATTTATCTGAGATGAAATTTGAACTTCAAGCTAAAAAAAACAAGTAGAATATGGAAGAACTTATGATGAAATAGTCCCAAATTACCAGATGAAAGCTTGTGAAGCCCTCCCTTCTAATTTTTACTGCCCTCTATTTCTTGCTACATTAAATTGGACAGAGAAATTGGTTTTGGAGATGAAGCAAGTAGAGGATAAATTAGAATGATTAGCAAAATCCCCTGAAACCCCATGTTGTTTTGAGTAAACTTATTTCCAAGTAGTTCTAAATTTCATCTTTTGTCACCCAGAAAAGAAATTAAAAAGCTCTAAATTTTAGAACATTTGTATTTATTAACTAATTCCTGCTAAACAAAACAGTTCAATATGACTAGATTTCTTCTTTTGATCTTCCAATATTATATGAAATGTTAAAAACAAAGTTTCTGCCAAAAGATATTACAGAAATAAACTCATTCAAGGAAATGGTTTGCTTTTTGTAAATTCATTCATTTTGTAAAACAAAATGTCAACCTCCCCAATTATTTCAATGTCAAATTGATTTATTTGAAATATATCATTGAACTCAATTTCTATGTGGTACAATATTTCCAACAGGTCTGAGCAGATTTTTGAATCTTCAGTTAAAATTTAGATCAAATTTTATATTTCCTGCATCAAATTAAGATTTATTACATTTCACAAGAAGAAAAAGAATATATTAAAGACGGAATTTAATCCTTTCAAAAAATACAATTTTTTTCAACCACAAAGTAAAAAAAAGGGACCCTCAAACCTCTTGTAATGATCTAATAGGAAATAGAAAGAAAAAAAAGCATCAAAATCTTGACTTATAAAATCCAGGGAGTGACTTGTATATGTTAGGTGCAAAACCCCACTGCTTCACTCCTCTATGTCACCTTAAATAAAATTAAATTTCCCCATAATTCCAAATCTTCTGTATTCCATGCATGCACTAGAATTACTTGGAATCCTCAAGAACGGATACAAAAAACTTTTCTCAGGTTCCAACTCAAGTTAGAAAAATAGTTTTCTCAGAGTTCAAAAAAAAACAAAACAAGATTCAGGTGCTACACCTGCTGGCTGGTGGCACCATTTTTTTCATGGTGATAGTATTTTACTTCCTTGGTCATACCAGGCCAGTAGAATTCTTTTGCATTCAATTAGTAGGTTTGATCCTGCCCATGATGACCAGCAAGCGGAGAATCACGCCTTGACTCAAAGATATCTAACTTAATGCAAGGATTATCTGGTACTACTAAACGGTCCTTATAAAATAAATAACCATTTTTTTCAATACTGTAACAACTATCTAACAGATTTGAACTCTTGAAAAGTTGGGTAAACTTGGGATAATTGAGTTGAGCTTGTTGTAGTTTGGAAGCTGTATCTCAAATGTGAGTGATGATAAAACTGAGTTGAGAAGATTGGGTTGAGAAAAGTGTCCTAACGTTTTCAGGTTTGTTGTCAGCAAACGTGCTCCCCCCCCCCTGGGTAAACGTTGTCCCAACGTGATAAAGCATCAGGGACTACTGCTTTTTTTCCAGGACGGTACGTGATTTTCATGTTGAACTCAGAGAGTTATTTTGCCCATTGTGCCTGTCTGCGTGTAAGGACTTTTGATCTCATGAAATATTTTAAAGAATTGTGATCAATGAGGACCTCAAAGGGTTCCATAAGACTCAAAAGTTATGAATGCCATTTTTTCAAGCAAAAAAAATTGTGAGAAGTTCCTTGTCATGGATCTCCTAATTTAGCTCTGCATAAAGCAATTTTCAAGACTTCAAAGCTACAGGATGAAAAAGGGAATAAGAGGAAGAAAACTTCAAGATTACTCCTGCAACCACATAGTTGCTTGCATCTGTTTCTACAATAGTGGAAGCTAGCTTGTTGAAGTGAGCAAGTATTTGAGCAGTAGTGAATGCTTTCTTCAGAGCTTTGAACTCTAAAGCAGCTTGTTTGGTAAAAACAAAATGAGTGTCTTTTTGGAGAAGGTTAGTAAGGTTTATGGTCTTCTTTGAATAATGCTCAATAAACCTCCTGTACAAATTACTGAAACCAAGGAAAACTTGAAGGGATTTGAGAGAAGAAGGTGTGGGACAATCCAATATGTGCTGGCTCTTGGCTGGATCCACTGGTGGTCCTTGCTGCAAGACTATCACACCTAGAAACTCAAGAGAAGGAGTATGGAATTTGCACTTAGAGGCTTTTGCAAACAGGTCATTCTTGCAAAGTCTCTGTAGCACATCTTGCAAATGTGCAATTTGATCCTCAAGAGTTTTTGAGTAGACTAGTATATTTTCAAGATACACCACAAGGTATTCCTCCACAAGTTCATAAAAAATGTTGTTGACAAAGTGTTGGAAAGTGGAAGGAGCATTGCAGAGGCAAAAGGGAATGACTTTATACTCATAACTGCCAAACCGTCTTCTAATTGGGCTCAAATATTCATGACCTTTTGCAATGCAAACTAGGTTATAGGCGCCTTGAAGGTCTAACTTTGAGAAATAACCAGCTCCATGGAAGAGAGTGAGGGGGTGCAACACAGGTGGCATTGGTTAGGCATTATTCCAGGTTAACTGGCTCAGTTTCCTGTAGTCATAAAACAGGCAAATTCCACAGTCTCTGTTTGGAACAAATAGGACAGGTGAACCAATATTCAAATTGCTTGGTAAAATAAATCCTTTTGATACATTTTCCCCAATGTATTCTTGAAGCGCGGTTTATTCTTGCTTCAACAGAGATTAGACTGGTCCAGGTGCTGGAGGTGGGCAGTAAGTTTGATCCTGTGATCATAAGAATGGGATGGGGGAATTTTGTCTTCCTTTTCAGCTGAAAAGACTTCAGCAAAGTCATGATAAACCAAAGGTAAAAACTCTTGAGTGATTTATACATCTTCAACCTTGTCATCTTTGAGCACGGTGTTTGAAGTGCTTGAATGATGCAAGAGGATTAAGGAGCTCAAAATACACCATTTGGTTGGTGCCTGTTTCTCTTCAAAAAAAAAATCAAAGGCTAAGTTGGAAAAATAAGCAACAAATACTAAATCTGAAGAGGGAACTTGGGAATGTAGGTCAGGATATTGCAAATCTCCTGGAAGAAAAGTGTCCTCCAACTCAATGACAGTGCCAGGTAGGTTGTTTAATTCCTGTTTGACAGAATATTTAGCGTCCTAGGGGTTCAAGGTTCAAAGGTTAATTACTCCTTCTTGCTAATTCACATCTGGATTCCAGTAAACTAGGAAGTTGTGGCCTAGAATGGTATCATTCCTTCCTGGAATATCCAAGAAAAATAAGTCCCATTCAAAGCTGGGTAAATTGGAGAATGCAAAGGTCCATTTTGCCTTTTTGGAAACCAAATGAGATGGCTTGGTTGCACTACTTACTAAATAGATGGGAAATTTATCTATCTTGGAACGCGTAAAATTTTTGTAAATGGCAAAAGATTCACTTATAAAAGAAACATTAGCGCCAGAATCAAGCAAAACTTGATAAGGGGAGTTGTTGGAATGGAAAAGGACAAATCTCAAACTTGGAGCACCTAGTGACTTGCAAGTGCAAAGATTTAATTGCTGTAATTTAGATATCTTTAGTTCTCCTTGCAAGTATTAGAAAAACTACAAGATAATTTTTTGACTGTCTAGCTGCTTCACGCACTAGCCGCTTTGCACAACTATCAAAATCATATTTTCCTCCATAATACATACATAACCCATTCTTTTCCCTCCTTAGCCGTTCCTTTTTCTGGAGAATCCCAGTTTCTTTGTCCAGGAACTTTGGTTGGCTTTCCCTTTAAGGTTGGAGTGCAAGGTTGGATTTGGTTTTCATTGTTTTGGATTCTTCAAATACTTTTTTGAGGAGTTGTCCGCCTTTGGAGCCAAGGCTCACGGTCCATGGTTGTTTTGTCAAGAGCGGTTCTTGTTGTGATAGCCATACTCCACCTCAATCACCCGGTCAATGAACTTCTGAAGGAACGTTGTCTGATGTCCTCCAACTGTAAGCTGCTCAATTAGGCGTGCTGGAAGATCTTTTCAAAAATGAAATAGAAGGGCTTCCTTGTTCCATTGGATGAAAGACTGCAAAATTTGGAAATTGGAGATATAAACAGAAACTTTTCTATTCTCTTTCATGACTAAGTTATTCAGTTTGTATTCTGTGTTTGGGACTTCATTAGGGTTTCCAAACAGGGTGAAAACTTGCTGCTTAAACTTGTCCCAGTTGTGAGGATAAAAGTTGGGGTAGTGTTATCTAATAGTTTAAGGTAAGGTTTGAACCACTGCAAGGCTTGTCCACCAAGGAAGGAAGATGTATACATAACTCTATGTATATTGGTAGGAAAATTATGAGGATTATTTGAGAAGATTATTTTACAGGACTGTAAGTAGGCTCTAAGTTTATGGGGATTTTTCCCAGGAAAACAATTGGGCTGCTTCATGCCCGGAGTAAAAAAGCTAGGGCCACTTGGACCAGATTGCAAGGCAGTTTGGTTAAGAGTCTGGATCATGGTTGAGAGCAAGGTCAAAGTGTTGGGTTTGGGAGCATCAGTGCAAGCCCTTGATCTACCACAAGAAAAGGTTTAATTGGAAGAGTGGTTGGAGTCTTTGATTTCTTTGAGGGGATCCACCAATCCCAAGGAGGAGCAAGGGGATCATCAAGAGGTTCAACCAAAGGGGATTTAGAAGAAGGAACAGGGTGTAAAGGTTTTTTTACCCAAGAAATGCTGGATCTCCTTCTCCAATGGATATCATCATTGTAAGGGGTAAGGGAAGTGTTCCTGGTTCACCAAGTATGTGACATTGTAAAAGAAATCTATATAGGTTGGCAGAGTATGATAGATGAGTGGATTTAGTTAATTTACTGTCACACAACCACCCCACGTATTATAGGGAAATCTTAGATGATTGTGAGCGCAAAGGAGACTAAGTGCAAGGGCAATTGTGAGGTAGCAAAGCTAACTGCAAAGTATGAACTTATGGTTGGGTAACTCAAAACACAGTTAGAGGGATGAGTTGTTCCAATGATAAGGAAACTAAATCCAAGCCCAATGTGATGACTGGATTTAGCAAGATGCAAGAACATATGAAATTAACTAACTGAGGAGACTGAAAAGAGGATTCTAAATTTCTGTATGATTTAAAACCATCATAGGCTATGGAAGAAATAGGAGAGCATGAGAAACACACAAACAAAGATAGATAGAACAATTAGAGAAAGGAAGCAAGATGGAAAGATGTACTACAGTTTGAGCCTTGTGATTATTGAGAAAGGAGGTGTCAACAGAATAGAAAAGAAAATAGACAGCAGAGGTTGGGTGAAGAGAACACAAGCAATGATCTTGGAGTAGAGGACTGAGTGGATGAGAAGATTAGATCAGAGACAATCCTATTGAAACCTTGAAGGATCTGAGCCTTACCAGTCAGAGACTTGTTGATGGGACAATAGCTGAAGAGAGAGTGAATTGGTGGTCGTGCCAGGGTAGATTGAGGAGTTGGTAGTTGGTTAGTTGAGGATAGAGACAAGACGGAAAAAGAGAAGGGAGAAAAAGGAGATAGAGAGGTAAGAGTCAAAATTAAAAGAGAAAGGAGTTCAAGGAAGGAAAAAGAATAGGTTGGAGAGGAAGTCAAGAGGAAAGAGAAGAGTCTCCCAGAATGGGTCTGGGGATACCCGGGATAGGGAAGGAGGGGCACAGAAGGCGGGAGCGCGCAGGCGCAGAGAGTGAGGTAGTTGTGGGGCAAGTCTTAACAGAGACAATCTTTGGGCAAGTGGCATAGCGTTTATAAGGTAATCCAAAGTGACTAGATACAACCTGATGAACGGCCAACTACAGGTAAGAGCCAATGAGGCAATGAATGACATGAAACGGATTGGGGAATGAAATCACAGTATAGAAGTTTCTGAGGTCATAATGTAGATGCAGGGCCATAGAATCTGAGCGTACAAGGGCGTAATGGATGAGATAGGAAGGAGTGACATGAGAGAAAATTCATACATGAGGATGTAGCTTATGGAGAGTAAGGGACTAGTCCAATTGCAAACTATACATTTGGTGTGGGTAACCAGCATGGGTGCAAGCTAGTGAGAGTGAATGACCAGGAATGGGAACCCAAGGGCTATTGATTCCCAGGGTGGAAGAGCAGAGCTCAAATGGATGGTTGACTGGAGTAGTGTTAACTGCAAGGTTTTCAAGTAGGTGCTGAGTCAGTTGCCCAGAATGGAAGGTTGTTATGCAAGCCAGAGTTGATAAGCAGAAGGCACCATTGATGTTGTGCTTCTATTTGTGTCATGCGTATGGACCAAGGTAGATGGTACTGAGGAAAGGATATGTTGAAGTGAGAGAGAAAATAATCCTTAATCTTGAAGCATGAAACTTACACGCAGAGAGGCATGTTGGGCCAAATACCTCTCCAAGTTCAACTTTACGTTCACATTCCACCCCTGGAAACAAGTGGTAGTCCCTGATGCTTTATCACTTTGGGACAACATTTACCCAGGGGGGGAGCACCTTTGCCAATAATAACCCTGAAAACATTAGGACACTCTTCTCTAATCAGACTGCCCAACTCAGTTCAATAGTCACTCACCTTTGAGACAAGGCTTCCAAAATTTGACAAGCTCAAATCAAGAACCCCAAGTGTAACAAACTTTGCAAGAGTGAAAAATTATTAGATAGTGACTATAGTATTGATTAAAATGACTATTTAGTTCATAAATATCAAATAATAGTACCTGGTAATCCTTGCATTAAGTTAGATATCTTCAAATCTTGGAATTACTCTCCACTTGCTGGTCATCATGGACAGGATAGAACCTACCAATTGTTTGCACAAGACTTTGATTGGCCTGGTATGACCAAGGAAGTAAAATACTATGTTGGCAGGTGCTATGACTGCAATTGTAACAAGTCCTGCAAAAACCAGAAGTATGGGCTGGTCCAGCCACTTCCAATGTGACCTATTCCTTGGCACTTGTTGTCAATGGATTTCATTTTTAAATTACCCATTTCTATTGGTTATGATTCTATTTTAGTAGCGGTAGATTCCTTCTACAAGATTGCTTTATTTCATTGCAGTACTGTGACCGCCTCTTTGGATGAACTAGCTAATTTATTTGTAGAATATGTATTTCTCAAAAATTTCTTTCCTGATAATATAGTTAGTGATCATGGATCTTTGTTTTTCTCCAGCTTTTGGACCTTGCTATTCCAAATTTTGAAGATAAATTGAAGCTTATCAATAGCTTACCACCCAGAAATGGATGGGCAAACCAAGAAAGTTAATCAGATTCTCAAACAGTATCTTCAAATGTAGGCTGCCTTTCAACAGGACAATTGGTTTCAATAGCTCCCATTATCCAATTTTGCTTACAACAAATCCACTCATTCCTCCACCAAACAGTTGCCCTTCCAGACTCTTTATGGTAGAAACCAAACTTTTGCTTCTATTCACGTAGCAACTTCTCAAACGGCTACCAGCTACCTTACTTGAATTTGATCCCTTCAATTGCAGCTCCAATCCAACCTCAAAGAAGCACACCAGCACTACAAGGAGAAAGTAGACCAACTTTGCACTAAAGCACCAACCTTTGCAGTAGGTGATCAGGTATGGCTTGACGCTTTCAATATTTTCAGTACTTGCCAAACCCAAAAACTCTCCAAAAGAAAACTTGGCCCCTTCAAACTCAGATAATTCATCTCTCCCAATGCTTTTAAACTTACCTTACCTGAAAAATGGAAAGGTATCCACCTGGTCTTTCATGTGTCTCTCCTAGATCCAGCTTGAGTGCTATACCCAGGCAAGACTCATCCCCCTCCTGAATGGTTCAATTTCCAAGATCATCTAGAATGAGAAGTAAGCTTTATACTGGATTTCAGGTTATGCAGAGGAAAAATTCAATACCTTGTTCAATGGACTGGCTTCCAGCCCAACAAAGATTGCACATTTTGGGAACCATCCCATAAACTTTGTAATTCCCCTGATTTGGTTTGAGATTTCCATGCAAACTACCCTTGAAAACCTTTCCAATCTTAATTCCATCCCTTCAAATAACATTCCATACTTCCATCCTATTCCATCTTCTCCAATCCCATCACACTTTTCATTACATTTCCCCCTTCATTTCCTATTCTTAAATTTGTTTCTTTTCTCTAATTGTGATTATTTTATTTTATGTTTCCAAATAATAACCAAAATTCTTATCTCACAAAAAAGATTTTTTTTACTAATACTAAACAATAAATAATATTCATAGAAACTATAAAACACATAAAATCTTTTCACAAAGTTTCCATTATTTATTTTTCTGCCTCCTCCCAATTTTTGGCTAAATCAATTACCAACAATTTAAATTCATCCAAATCTTTTTTTTTTATCATCCCTGACATCCTTCTCATAACCAGGACCTCCGTAACTAAATCTTCCTTGAAGATCTCCTTGCACTTTGCAGTCTGGGCCCTCTTTGATTGGGCCTTCCATTCATCCTCTTCCAAGAGCTCTTCATAGGTCTTTTCCTTTGAACTTGCAACAAACCTTCTCCCACATTCCCAGCTAGCCACCTTGAATTATTCTCAACCAGCACCCCAACTTGCACTAGGTTCCCCTTGCTTTGGCCTTCCATCCCTTTCCACCTTGCCTTTAATCCCTGCCCCTTGTGTTGCCTTGTTTCCTTCTCCCTCCCCATTCCTTCCATTTCCTTCAGGTCCTCCCTCTTTTCCTGTTTCATTTCCTCCTTCCATTTCATTTTTCTCTTCCCTTGTCTTGTTGGCTGATGCCACAGCTTATTTTTCACCTTCCACTTCAGGATTCATTTGGATTTCTTGAAGCTTGTTGATGGCCCAAAATATGGTGGTGGTGGTGGTGGTGGTTTATTAGTGGTGTATCTTTGAAACGTTGGCAATACTAAGCAGGACAACAATTATATTATATTAGTTTTTATTTATGTTCATTCAGTTGGTCTCTAGCCTTACTCACCTCAATTCCTCTTTCCAAAGAATTCAATATCTGGTACTGGTGGGATGCAATAGTTCACACATGGGGCATAACTTCAACTTTGGGCTTCACTAGTGGATTCCCTGGGAGTATTGACCAACAGCTTGCTATTTAAAGGAAATGTATATGTGGCTTTTCAAAGCCAGAATTGCTCACACTTTCCTTGGGGACCCCAGGCAGTGGTACTAGGGACACATCTTTAGTTTTCACAAATGCAGTTTCTGTAATTATAAGAAGAAGATGACAACATGGTTAATCTAAAGCTTTATTCAAGCAATGAAGTAAAATATTATTTTAAGGGTATACAGTAGTAAGGTAACAACTTTTGGAATCAATGGGAAAATATCTAAATGCTTGCAGGAGCTTGCGGTTTTATACCCTGGCAACTTTCATGTTCCAAAGTTAAGCTTTATTGTATTCTTAGCGTTGACATATCCTCTTCCTCAGTAACATCAACCTCAGTCCACAAAGCGTGACAAAAATTAAGCACAACATCAATGGTGCCTTCCACTTACTACCTCTGGCTTGTGTAACAACCTTCAAATCTTGGCAACTGACTCAGTATATACTTTAAAATCTTTCAGTTAACTCTAATATCAGTTGACCATCCATTCAAGCTTCAATCTTCTACCCTGGTTATCATAAACCCTTGGACTTCCATTCTTGGTCACACACTCACACTACTTTGTACTCATGCCTAGATAGCCTCATCAACTGTATATTTTTCAAATAGACTAGCTCCTTACCCTGCATAAGCTACCTCTTCACATTTTCATTTTTCTCAAATTTCATTTCTTCCTTTCTCATCCATTACATCCCTGTACACTCATATTCTATTTTATTGCAATTACGCTAAGACCTTGGAAATGACTGTAATGTTATTTCTTTTTTCCATTCCATTCCTGTCATTTATTTCCTCATTTCTCTCCAGCTATAGTTGGCCATCCATTGGGATGTATCTAGTCACCTTTGGGTTTCCTTATTAAGGCTGTGTTGCCTGCCTGAAGGTTTTCTACTCAGTTAGTTAATTTCATACATTCTAAAATTTTGATAAATCCAGACACCAAATTGGGCTTGGCTTTAGTTCCTTTCCATTGGAACACTTCCTTCCTCTTGCTTTCTGTTGAGCCACCAAATCATAACTTTGCACATTGTAGTTAGCCTTGCTACCTTGCATTTCCCCTTGCACTCAGCCTCTCTATTTGCGCTCACAATCATCTAAGATTGCCCTATACTATGTGGGTTGTTTGTGCAAAACGCCTGTGCTACCATCCTGGACAAGATAGAGGAACCTAAACCAGGACTCAAAACCCCAATGAAATTGGAAAAATCTGTTCAATCATCACCCAAGGCCCTCCTGGCAAGGATCAAGGACCTCTATGGAGATGAGGAAACTTCTTAACACATTTTAAACAATAATTCATTCATATCTTTCCACATTTACGGAAAGAAAAGGACCAGACTTCCTCCAATGTGTACGATTGAGATGCACAACACAGCCATCACCTACCACACCAAAGATCAATGCTGGGCCATCCACCCAGAACTTTGACCAATTTGAAACAGAAGATCACAGGGCAACTACCACTTCCCTTCATCAAAGAATTAGAAATCCAAAAACACATCAGAAAAAGACCACAATCCCAGTGAGGATTCCTCAAACACTCCAGCATTTGCCGCCTTCACAGCTTCCACAAACTTGTCACCCTCAATCATCTTGGAAAGTGGTGCCAGTCACCATGTGTTCAACAATAAATCCTTCTTCTCCAGCTTCTCACCATTTTCTGTATGCATTGGCACTGGAAAGGGGGATGACAAACTCCTAGCAAGAGGATGAGGCACCGTCAAACTACAAACCCTGGGCAACCAAAGGATACACCTAATTGATGCCTTCTTTGTACCAGTGCTTACCTGCAATCCTTTTTTGCTTGGAAGTATTCTAACTAACCACTCCATCATATGGGGGAAAGGCAACCAGTTTTCTCTGAACCTCTCTGATGGAAACACCATTCATTTTGCTATAGGAAAGGGAATCTTTGAGCTTGGTCCAAGCTACTCTGTTGTTCAAAAAACAAACACTTTCCTTTACCACTCCAATCTCTCAATTACATGGCACAACAGGCTTGGGCATGTTGGCTGAAGACAAATAGAAAATTCCCTGCAACAGGAAATTCAAACAATTCACTCATGCAAGGCCTGCATGAAAGTAAAACTCACTAGTGTCCCATTCCTTAGTCATTTTGACAAGGGGCTCTCAATCCTTGAAGTTATACATGCTGAAATTTGTGGTCCTCTATCCTCAGAAATCAACAGAGGATCCAGGTATGTCCTTACACTGGTCAACCAAGCCTCTGGATGCATCCACATATCCCTCTTGAAACAAAAAAGTGACACCTTTGAAGCCTTCAAGTCTTTCAAATTCCTCTTCAAGAACCAAAAAAACAAAACAATCAAAAAGCTTGTAAGAAACGGTGGTGGGGAGTTCACTGGAAACATCATGAAGCAGTTCCTTGACAACTTTGGAATTCAACAAAATATTTTGCCACCCTACACTCTGCAAAACAATTGCATTGAAGAGCAAGCAAACAAAACAATTATTAACATGATTCAATGCTTTATCATCAAGTCCAATACTTCCAGAAAATGTTGGGGAGAATCTACAATAACAGCAATGCAGACAACCAACTCCTTGCAATTCCTTGCTAAGTCCAGCAAATCACTTTATGAGCTTATGTTTAAAAGAAAGCCAAACTTAAACTATTTTTGAACCCTTGGGTATATTGCTTGGGCTTTAGTTCACAATCCTCTTTTACTCTGCAAGTTTGATCCCATTGCCTGGGAAGGATTACTCCTTGGGTATTCTAACAAATTCAGCAGCTACTGGCTACTTCAAAGTTGAGACAATCCAGTATTTGAAAGCAGGAATGTCCAATTCAACAAATCCCTCTTTTCTCTTGGAAAGCCACTTCAACCCAGCCTTGATCATGATTCAAATGATACCCCAGTCCTTCTCAATAATCCTCTTTTTCCCTTCTTTGTTGACCAAGTGAATGAAAACATTGCCAATCCCCTCAAACCAAATCCACATTTCACCCACAAATGTGTCAGCTTTTATGAAGAGATGGAATCAGAAACACCTCTTGAAGGAACCTTGAAAACCTCTGCTCCTCCACAATGGCTAATTATCAAGGGCCCTTGGCACCCCACTCTCATCAACCTTTAAAATACTGAGGATGCAATCTTTGGCTATCCTTGCTGCTCTATGTGCAACCATGTCTTGCTGATGAATGCTTTTGACCGCAAAAATCACAAGAAGGTTCTCTCCTCTGAGCTCCAATCTAAATGGTTGGAGGCTAAAAGGAAAGAAATGAAAAACATGAAATCTCACAAAGTCTGGACTGAGCACATGCGCACCACCAACAATTATCCTATTCCTTCAACAAGGTCTTACAAATAAAAGATAGGACCTAAAAGCAAGGGAATTGAACAAAAGGGTTGCATCTGTGCCCATGGGATCTGCCAAACCCATCAACTCAACTTTAAAGAAAGCTAGGCTCCCACAGAGAAACCTTCTTTTCTTTGCTTTCTCATTTCCCATGCCATTAAAAAAAACCTTTCCATCTACCAGCTCAACATGCGCAGTGCTTTCCTCACCTGCAACCTTCCTAAAAAAGTTTTTCTCTTTTCACCTCCAGGTTACCTCTTAGACAAAAAAATAGTGCTGGACCTTCAGAAGGCTATTTATGGACTGGAGAAGTCCTCCTTGGTCTGGTCTGATACAACAAAATGGGTTGTTTTCTCAAGGTTTCTGGATTCTCCTTGGCAATTTTAGATCCATGTATTTCTTTTGTTTTGGTTATAATGCCATGTGTCTATTTTTCCATTTTGACAAATTGGTCATTTTCAGCAGAAACCCCTCTCACTTTAAACAGAAAATATCCGCAGAGTTTGACATCAAGTACCTCTGAAAGGCTTTTGGAATCAAAATTTTGCAAGTTATTGACTCTGTAAACATCACTCAATCCAACTACATTGACAAAAAGGTAATTTAATTTGGTATTGAGGATGCTGCTCCAGCTTTGTGCCCAATGTAACCAAGGATTCAGCTTTCCTCTACTACAAGCAAAGAGCACTGAGTGTTCCTTGCATCAAAACTAAACTACAGGGCTCTTTTTGGATCACTTAAATACCTGAGCATCCTTACCAGGCCAGACATCTCCCTATTGGTGAGCATTCTCTCTCAGCACCTTGAGAAAAACAGGGAGCAGGCATTACTTGTCTGGGCTTCAGCTTCTCCAATACCTTCTTTGCACTAGGACTGCTGGCTTAAAATTCAAAAGGCAGCCAATCTTCAATATCAGCATCTATGTGGAATCTGATTGGGGAAACCACCTTGAAACCAGGAATTTGCAGATGGGAATCATCTCACTAATAGGTGCTCATGTCATATCCTGGAATCCTGCTTGGCAATAAACTTTCTTCATATTCTCCACCAAGGCCAAGTACAAGGCTCTGAGTGATGCCTCTAGGGAGGCCATCTGTTTGAGGATGCTTGAGCAAGAAGTTCTTGGGAGTCCCTGCCTCTGGCACATGGTTGTGCACATTGACAACAAGGGGGAAGTTTACCTGGCTATGTCCCAAGCCATCCAGAAAAGTTTTTGCAGCAAGAAAATTGAAATTTGCTTGCACTACGTTTCAGAACTCCTCTCCAACAACTCCATCACTCTCAAATTGATTGTGACAAACCAAAATGCTGCCAACTTCTTGACTTAGCCCTTAGGGAAATCCCGTATTTCAAGAGCTCTTACACTCATCTCATCTTCCTTTTCTGCTGAGCCGTGCTCTCTGCTCAGAAAGGGGGCATTTCAGGATGAACTTCACAATGACCTGACCATGGACCCTGGTAAGCCTACACACAATCACCAGGCAATGCCAGCACCCAAGAGGATCAAATCCAACCCTTACATCTGGTGCAGAAAAATATATCTTGGTAAGAAGCACCCTTAATCTGACACTCTTGATCTATTCTAAACTGAATCAGTCCATTGCCTAGAGATACCATCTCTGCCACTGGCACCAGAGACAACAAAGCAGATACACTCAAAATTGAGGCATTCTCATAACCACACCACGCTGGAACTCAAACCACATAAATAGCAGGATTGTGAGATTGATCTGAATCCCAATCCTCATCAATGCAAAAACAGAACTCTACAACCACCAGAGCACATTCTCATTCAAGAAGCCATAAAATCTGAACCCAATAACACTTATCTGATTCTCTCTAGCACCTTTTATCTCACCTGTTGCTCCTCCCTCATCTGCAATGCTGACAGCGCGCTCTGTTGGCAAGCTTCCCTCTAGTTTGAGCCCCATCTCAGGGATACACCTTATTGAGTGCTTCCCAATTTCATCCTCCCTTTTTTCACACATTTCTTCTTCTTTTTTTCTTCCTTCTCTCCCTATTTTTCATTCTTCTTTCTTAAAAGAAAAAACTTGTCAAAAACTTTGTTTTCTTTGTATTGTTTCATCTTCACTTTTTCATCTTTCATCCTTCCTTGATTCTCTATCAAAACTTTTCTTTGTATCCTCCTTTTCTGTTTGCTACAAACTCAAAAATGTAACATTATTTTCCTCTGGAATTTCTTCATCCAGATTGGAGAAATGAATTAGGTGGAGAAGGCCACACATTTTAAATAAATTTTCCATTTTATTCTTCCAAAATGAGTAGTTATTCTTTGTGAGTAGGGGGGTGTATTCTATTAACAACTTGAGGGCTAGCATGTTGAAATTGCTTTTACCCCATTTTCCAGGTGATACCTTTGGTCATTCCATACCTTTTGAGATTGAAGGTTTATTTTAGCTTTCAAGCATGTGAAAAATTTGATGGCATAAAAAAACTAGACCCAACTGACATTACAGAATGACAAAATAAATAAGAAAACTAAAGAGATCAAGAAAATAAAAGAATAATCAAACAGGAATAATTTAAAATACCAACAGGTAAAAAGAGTTTTACAGGTTGGATGATGTTTTCTAAACAGGCTAAGCAGAACTAAATGAGCAAAAAATTCATAGTGAAGAAATTGATAATCAAGATGTGACCAATACCTTGATGGAGAAAGAAAGAAAGAAAAGTAAGAAAAAAGTATTTAAAGATAATAAGCTGGAGAATATCCTTGAATAATATTTTTATCAATCCACTCAAGACATCTGATGTTCTGATTTAAGAAGTAAGGAAAGCTCAATCTTGAAAATGAGTTGAAAACTTGATTAAAACTGAAACTTAATTGAATGAGTTTGTGATTGATTCCTAATGGGAAATCTTGAGAGTTTGATTTTTTGAAGACAGGGATTTGAGAGTTGCATTGAGGTTGATGAAAAATGAGGAGCTCAGAGAGTTGATCCAGGACCAAGACCAGAGGAGGCAGCATAAGGAAGGAGACGCAGCCTGTGACATGCAAGCAAAACAGATTTGGAGTGTACAACACACTCTTGGAGCAGCCAGATCTTAGAGGAAAGAATAATTAATAGAAAAATCACAAGTTTTGAAAAAAAAAACTAATAAAAATGATAAGAAAAATACATTTAAAATAGAATACATCATAAAAACCAACAGTGTATAGCTTAGGATTAATTTTGTTGAATAGGTTTGGGTAAAAATTCTTGCTGCACAGCTACCATAACTGGTTTTTATGTCCAAGGGCTGCATACAGTATTATACCTGCTTACATACAGCTTGCTGGTATTTTGCAGTTAAAGAATCAATTCAATGTCTACTATCTGCTGCTTCCTTCTCAGAAAATCACCAAGTTTGGTAGTTATCCACATAGTTTGAAATGACTCCTAAATTATACACTACAACAAACCCTTCTAAGATGTACATTTATGGAATAAAGTTGAAATGGGTTGAAGATTGCTCAAGTTACCTTGAGATAACAAGAAGTAGCTGAAGGAGTGAGAAAGTTGGAGTAGTCCCCATGGGTGGCAATACCCAAAGTGGCACCAAAAATCCATCCCTTCAATGGCTGCAAAAAAGAAAATTCTGACTCATTACAGAATTTTGAATCACTCATTTATTATTTATTTTTACACTTAAATTATGACTATTTTCTGGTACCTCTGCTATAGTAGGCAGTTGATAATCTTTGTGACTCGCTTGACAGTTGGTCACATGTTTCAAGAGCTTTGATTTCCAGGCGTCAAGCCTCTCTGTGCCTCTGGGACCCAATCGGTTCTTGCGACTGGTCTATAACCACCTGGGATTTCTGTGCCCTTAGTAGTAAACTGGCGGTCTCGGTCTTGATTCAGGCAGACGATTTCCATCTCGATTATTTTTCGATTTGAATTTCCTGGTCAGGGGTGTTATCAGCCATTTTATCAGCATGATGTTCGAAAGTCAAATCAAGTAAACTCAGCGAGGAGGATATTGTTTGGTTGTGGTTTGCGTCCATCGGGGAGTTCGGGGACAAGCCATTGTGACGCGGTTCGTTCGCATTTCTACTACTCTTGGAATGTCGGAGGGGGAGGAGAGGGTGGAATGGGGCCCTTCGGGTCAGTCTAAAAGGGGGAATATTCAATGTGGTGAAGCGATCTAGAAAGGTTGATTGGACTGTTTGGAGGCTAAAGCCGGGTGTTTTGGTGGTGAAGGAGTGAGACTGTTGTGAGTGGTACGGATGATCGCCTGCCGTTATATCGACCTGTTTGGCGTGGATGCCTTTTAGATACAATCGACGTGGATGGCGTCATCCGCGGCGAATCAGGTTTGGACTATTGAATCGATCCCTCATCGCTTGATGATCAAATCGATCGGGGGCGTAGAAGTTGATTGAAGGATGAGGATGAAGATCCGAGTCGAGCGTGATCGAGTTAGAGGTTGTTTGTCTCGATTGGCAATGAGGGCATCGATCGCAGTACCCCCGTTCGAACGGAGAGAGCGGAGAGGCCTGATGATGGCCCACATCTAACCTCGGTGTTGGCTCGAATCTAGGATGTCATTCAAGGATAGCTCACCTAGCCGATCGTTGAGATATCGATCACCCTAGTTGTATGATAAATTTTTATGTGAGGTTGTTGGATTGGGCTGCTAGTTGATTGAATGGCTCTAGAGATATTCGAGATCAGGTGAGTCGCTTCCACCCACTGCAGTCATCTCGATTTCGATCATCGAAACCTCTTCGGCTGATAATCGATCGATAAGAAATTGGCTTCACGACTCTTGTGACTTCTCGATCTTGATAGGAGGATAGCCCATAACTCTCAAGCCTCAGCCCCTCAGCCCCCATCCTAGCGCATCATCTCCCCTTCGCCGGTCTCCTCGATGTCTCCCTCGGAGCAAGATGATCCAGCAGCCGGGATTGGGACGATGATCGTGACCGATCGGCATCCCCCATCGCCATTCTTGAAAGGCTGGAATTCAGTCGACCCAAGAGACTATCCATATCCCATGCCCATCACCCACCGATACGATCTACCAGCTACTCAGGATCGTCAGACTAGATTATCCCAACAACAACCCCCACCACGACCCACGACGACGGCCACATCATCATCATCATCATCTCACTCGAAGCACATCATGATCGGCCGCTCAGACTCGAAGGACGAAACGAACTGCTCCATCGATTCGGGCCTCGAACCTGCGACCACGAGATCAACGGGTATCGCTCGATCAGCAGATCAAACTGCACCATCATCAACCTCAGAGAAGCAAGTCCAGCTGCCTTCGCCCACGCTCGGTAGTGCAGATGACGACGAACCCCCCCAGCTGGTCGCTTCGGCGCCCCCCAATCTCAAACTCACCGAGACCTCGATCGACCCCACCCCGAGTGTCGGATTGCCCCGACCAGCCCCCGAACAAGGACCGGCGGGGAGCGGGCCGAACCCCGAGACACGGGAGCGTCCGAGGGAGTTCGGGGTGACCGGGAAACCCAAGTCGCAATGCAAGTTGTTCATGCCAAAAAGGAAGAAAGCTCAGCCAACAAGGACAAGCACTGCTTACAACCAACCATCAACTTATGCTCGATCTCATCATGCTCAAGGAAATAAACTACAACCCGCTCAGGTCTCCGCCCCGGATTGCTCAGACTCTCGAAAGGAGGAACCAGATCCGTCAGTCGAATTCCTCATTCTCTCTCTCTCTCTCTCTCTCTCTACCCTAGGCCCCAACCATGTCCGTCAACCAACGCACCAGAGGAATCGTGTCAAACTCACACTTATCCCCTCCCACCCCATCAAAAACGCTTGGAATATGGTCCCATCCTCTCAATCGCGTCTCAAACGCACATTGAAACAACGTCAGATCTCTCGATTGGGGAACTACTCGGGAAGAAATCGATCAACAACCGCTGGGTCGTTCGAACCAAGACCTGACCGTGGATCCGAGTCGTGCTGATGAGGATGAGCTTCCCCACCAGGATCAAGCGGGCGTAGAGGGGACGAGATTGGAAGAACTGACGAGATTCCCGAGGTTGGATCGAAACTTGTTGGAGGTCATCATCCGGACGGTGATCGTCCAGATCAAGTTGATCGAATCGAGGAGGAACCATGAGGAGACGGTCGAGATCCTCAATAACTTCAAATCTCACGTCGTCGGCTTACATCCCAAACATCTCACGATCTTCAAGGATAAACTGACCGATGCCGTCGATCGAATCAAGACGATCGAGTTCGAAATCCAACGGATCACGGGCACGATCGAAGATGACCTCCGATCCAAGATCCAAGCATCCGTCCAGAATCATCGTCATATCCTCAGTTCCCCCACCATCCATCCCGACGGTCTCTTCCTCGATCAATGGAAACCCAAGCCAGTCGAATACCTTGATCATCCATCTGGTTCGACTGCTCCCCTCAGCAATCCTGCCGGTCTCAATCCTCATATCAACCCCGATCGATTGACGATCATGCTCGATTCAAATCCAAATTCGAACTCCATTCCTCCATCTCCACCTATAGAGCCATTCATCGCCAAGGATGTCTCAACAACCCTCGAGTGTCCTTGGGGCTCGGAGGAAGCGATCGACCAGGCAAGCAGTACCTCTAACGTTCAATCGACTGACCAGGCGGTCGTCGAATGCCCTTGGGGTAATCACGACTCGACCAGCGCCCCGTCAAGTCAACCGGAATCGACCACGACCGCCGACGCTAATGCCTTTGGCTGGAACGACAACACTAGTAGCTCGAAGAACGTGGAAGGGCAGTATCCTAGTCAACACCAGAAAGCTTGGACGATGACCGGGGGTGCCGGTCCGGATGATCATCAAGCCCCGAGCGCGTGGTCTAGCTTTGATAACCAGAACGATCGATCCAATTTCACGGCATTGCACCACCAGCAGCCTCGTGGCCGCGGTCAAGGTTGGGCTGGGAGGGGGAACCGCCCAGGTCGTGGTGGTGGTGGTTTTAATAACTATCCAAGCTGGTCGGATCATCAGCAGACCGATGGGTTCTCGGATCTGAGTAGCACTAATCCGTTCGAGTTTGGAAGCGGAGCTCGAGGTGGTGGATGGGGTGGCTTCCGTGGTCGAAGACGTGGATTCGGTGTTGGTGATGGGGATCGACCGAGGGGAGGATTTGGGGAAAGAGGACGTGGGTACGGTGGTGGGGATCGAGCCCGTGGGGGTTCCTTTGGCGGTCGAGGTCGTGGGTTTGGTGGTGGCGGTTATGGTTTTAATAGTCACGATGAGAATGGATTTAACAATTATGATTCGAGTAATGGTCGTAGCTTCCAAGCGAATGGGAATCCAACCGGAGCAGGAGGCTGGGATCAAGGAGCAGCAGCAGGCTGGGATCAAGTAGCAGCAGGCTGGGGTGGAGCGCCTACAACGACTGGATCGTCCAAAGATGGCTGCAAGGCAGGCCCTCCGACCGGAGGCGGAGGCTGGGAATCCCTTACCGAAGGCTCGCCGGCATCGAAGCGAACGGTGATCAATTACGATTCGATCGCGTCCGAAGTCCAACCCAACCAAGGCCAAGCTTGGGGCGGTTGGAACTCCAGTGGAAGTGATGCTCAGACTGTGGGCCAAGTCCAATCGACTGCGACGATGACGACGACTACTGATGCCGATCAAATCATGAATCCTCCTACCAAGATTCGACCGGACGATGGGGATGGGAAATCGAGACAGATCTTTTTCGGGGTGGAAGGTGCTAGTGGTGAGCCAGACCCATCGTTGAAATTTGATGATGATCAGGAGGCTCGGCCCAAGTTTCACGATTGGGACCGAGCCGGTGATGGCGGATCATCGACCGCGGAGGATCCTTCGATCCAAGTCTTAGACTACGAAGGCCATCGTGGCGGCGGTGATAGTCGTGACCAGGGAAGCTCGATGGCGGTCGACGAACGGCCAAAGGATCATTCGATCGAGTGCTCCAAGCCGTCCGACCCATTAAACACCGGATCGGGAGCGTCGAAGGATCTGGACCCGTCGGATGCTGACCGCCGATCGCAGCCGAGCCAGTCGGTTGATGCTTGGGCTGGTTGTCCATGGTAGATCGAAAGAAAAGCAAAGCCACTCGCGCCTTGTGAATCGTGAACTATTCGCTTGAATCCGAGCGGGAGTAGCGTCAGCCAGATGGAGTGGCGCAGACCGCCGGGCGCCATCTCTCCTCTGACGGATTCCGGCGGATCACCTGCTTTGAAGGATGTCTCGAAAATGTTAAAGCTTGACCGCTCCCCACCCCCCCCCCCCTTCAAAAAAAAAATAAAATAATAATAAGGATTCGTCTGTTTTGTATGGTCTGTAAAGCCCGGTTGGGCGCCGACCAAAGTTTTTCGAAAATTTGCTAAAGCGCGCGTGGCGCCTAGCAAAGCTTTCTTGGGCGCCCGGCCAAGGATGACTTGACGCCCGGGCAAATGAGTCTGGCGCCAGGCCAAGATTATCTTGGCGCCGATCAAAGCTGGACGCTTTGACCCGCCAAATACATTTTTTTTTTAACAAAATTGACGATTGAAAGTTGTTAGTAGGGTGTCTGGTCATTTTGGTGCAACCAGCTTTGATTGGTGTCAAGCGGAGCTTGGTTGGGTGCCCAGTTTTTACCCCCACAAGCCCAACCCAATCAAGCCCTCTGGGAGCCTATCCAAGTCCGGGTGGGTGCATGCCAAGTGAAACTTGGACAGGCACCCAGACATGCTTTATAAACTATATGGTGAATCCAGTGAGTCTGGTTGGGTGCTCAACTCCTGCTGGTAATGTGACAAGGTGTGGTTGATGGTCAGACCAAATCACTTGATGAGGCAATAGCCCAGGGGGTCCCATCTTGTTGGGTGATCAACCAATTTGGTCTGGCCATCAACTCAGAACAACAAGAAGAGATTTTGCTGCTGTTGTGGTTCTCATAACCATGACAACCAACAGGATGGCCTCCAATCAATGCTGAATGCATGACGGGTTCAGTTGATGTACACCCCCATTGGTTGACCACCTGACAAGCAGTGGTTGACTAACTGCCATGTGGCTTTGAGCACCTCCCCACCATGGTTTAACAAAGGAACCACTGAGTTGACAACCTGACCAAGCTCAGTGGATTCACCATATCTTGATTGTGCTGGTGCCTACTCAAGATGATTGATATTCCTTCTAATATCTACTCCACAACAACCCTTGGTTGTCTTTTTCTTCTTTTATGAAAGGGGCAGAGGTGCAAGCAGATTGAGTTTGGATGGAATATTTTATGGTTCACTAGGGAATATTGCCCCCAAAATTGGGAGAGGAAAGCATTTTTCCTGGGTGCAAAAGCTTGTGCAAAGTAGATGAACAACCTGCATCCAGTTTGTGGCTAAGCTTGTGGAGAATGAGGCCAGCTACTCAATCATGGTTCTTTGAAGGAGGTTGATGTTGGTATGTTCCAAGCCTCAACCCCCCCTAATGTTTTTATAGAGGTAGATTTAGGGTCTTTTGTGACTGTTTGCATTGCAGGCCAATTTTCTACTTTTTTTTTTTTTTTTTTTTTTTTTTTTTTTTTAAAAAAAAAAAGAAAGCATGCATGGCACTCAAGAAGGTGATCTTAGTGCCTAGAAAAGTGGTTTGAGGGCCTAAAAAGTGTAAATTGGCACATAGACAAATTTAACAATTGCTTGATAGAGTGCACCTGGGTGTCACAAATGCTTCTGGTGTGCAAGATCCAGATGGCACAGGCACTACTACTCGTAGAACTCAAGCATGGTTGATTGGGATTGCAATGAAGAAGATGAGGGGAGGATTGCAAGTGATGACAAATGGAAGGATGGGAAGAGTGTTTCAGGAGAAGGTTGCTGAAGAAAGAGTTGTTGAATCCTATCAGAGTAACACCATGAAGGGGCAAGGTGATGTGATTCTAGCAGACTTAGTGATGGTTCTCTTGTTCTGAGAAGACACCTACTGGCTGCGGGAATAAACAGTTTTCACACAAACACCCCTTATACTATAGGTAAATCTTAGCTGGATGTGAGCACAAATGGGAGAAGACTGATGGCAAGGGAAGTTTGAGTATAGCAAGGCAAACTGCAAAGTGAAAATGGTTGGTTCAAATTATCAAAAGACTGCAAGTAAAATAAATTGTTGAAATGGGAAGGGAACCAAGGCTAATCACAATGTGATAACTTTGGTCTTGTCAAGGGATGAATAAGATGTATGAAATTAACTAACTGAGTAAAAAATCTTTGGGAAGACTGCATGGTCCTCAAAAGGTAACCAGAGGTGACCAGGTACAAACTGATGGAAATTTGTCTACATCTAGATAGCAATGACAAAGTGAATGACAGTAACAGAAAGGGTGAATGAAATTTATAGTGTAGCTTTTCAAAGGTTGTAGTGTAAGTGCAAGAAAATAGAAAATGCAAGTACAGGAACATATCTGAAGGAATTAATGTTGTGCAAGGAGTTGTAAAGGGAAAAACAAATGGTGCAAATGATAAGATATAGCTATGCAGGGAATGGGTATAGTCCTTAAGCAGTAATTTAAAATGATATTGGCTTTCCATACAAAATGCAAGCTAATGTAGCTTGCTTGACTGAAAATGGAATAGGTTAGCCCAAGGATTGAATCAGCCAAAGGTTGAAGAAGCAAGGGTGATTGGATGGAACTGAAAGAATTGCAGGTATGGATTGAGTTTACAAGGTTTGAATTTCACTTGTGTATAAGCCTGAGGTATTGAGCCAAGTGCACTAACAAAAATTTGCTTGTTTGTGTCACACTTAATATAGACTGAGGAAGATGATACTGAGGAATATGATATGTTAAAAAAATTATTTAGAAAATAACCCTTGAAATTGCGGCATGAAAGTTGCCAAGGTATAGAACCTGCAAGTTCCTGCAGGCATTCCTTGAATTTCCCATTGCTTATCAAGTTTTTAAATTTATTTTATACACTAAAGTATTACCATTTTGATGAAAAATTTAAATCAAGATGTCATTGCCTTCTTGTTGATGCAATAATTTTATCTGTTGAAATTATTAATTTATATCCAGTACCACTGCTTGAGGCATTCAAAATAAATGCAAGCCCTGTTGAATTTCTGAGGTGGCTTGCTTGTTTTCACTTAGTGATTTTCCAACCAATAATCTGATAGCCTCTACCAGGAAAGGTGGCAGTTTTTGTTTGGGGCCAAGGGTTAATTAACAGATACCACCATTACCAGAGATCAAATTTATTGTAGAGTGATAATTAGGTGAGAAAGGATTTCAAGAAAAATGAAATAAAAAGATAGGAGTTACAATTAATAAGAGAAATTCTTCTTTCTAGTACTGCCAAGTTGATGGAGATACACTACTGCTACACCGCAACCACCAGCCAAACCAGAAATGGTGCAAGGGAATTTTATCATTGTTGAAGAAGCAATAGAAGGAGGAAATAAAGTGGAAGGATGAATTGGAAAGGGAAAAAAGGAAACCAAAAGGGAGATTGGAAGAGAATGAGGAAAGGATGAGATTGGATTGGAGAGTTGGAGGGAAGAAGCCAAGTCCAAGGTTTGAGGACCAATCAAAACTGATGCATGAACAATAAACAGAGACATAGGCAAAGTATTTTTGAGGATATAATCCCTTTTGAGGGAAATAAATTTAAAAATATTGGCTTTATCAGTTCAACTCCATTACCAAAGGAAAGAGGAGAGAATTTGTATCATGATGAAAAAAAATGGTGTAAATATGTTTAAAAATGTGGAAGTTTTTAAAGATTCAATTCCTGTGAAACACAACACCAGAATGTCACAGAGACTCATTCTCAGTCTGGTGAATTAAGCAGAGGAGCCAGGAAATGGCTGCAATGAAGAAAATAAAAGGAAAAGAATAGATGAAAATAATCTATCAATTAATAATGAAATGGATAAAGTAAATGCTGAAAATAAAGCAGATAAACCATACAAAGAGAAGAAAAGCCAAATTGAAAGAGAAATTCCTGAGGCATTCAGGTTCAATGCTATTCCAGCTATAAAATCAAGTAAGAGGAAAGTGAATTCCAAGTGGATTTGGAATAATAAGAACTGCTCAATAAATTCTATTGAAAATTTAAATTTCATTGCAGTTCCATGTGTCTCTCCAAGGAATAGATTCATAAATAGTTCTATTAAAGTTAAAAGGAAGAAAGCAAGATTTAATTCATCCTCATTTTTTAAATAGGTTTATCTTGTGTTAATCTTGTGGTTCCAGTTTCTCCATGAGAGGTATCTTCACTATAAAAGAAACTCTGATCCCCACCACCATTTTCTTATTCCCATTCCATTCAATTTCAATCATCACTTATCCACTATATTGCATCAATTAGTATTACTAATCAAACCATTCAAATTAAACTCTACCTTCTGAATTGTTAGTCGTCTGAAGTATCTTCTTCTCAAGTTCAATGGAGCATAATGTAGAAAGAATTGATGAAGGAAAATAGATGAGATTTGAGCACAAAGAGGGCTCAAATGGCAGAGTGAAAGGTAATCTTTGAGGAGGTGTTTTTTGCACAATTTCATGTAATGCAAAAGATGTCTTCATTAATAAATGAAGAATATAGGGAAGTTTTTTTATTGATAATTATAGATTGGAACATGAGTTGGAAAAAGAAGGAGGAAAAATTAATGAATATTTAATTTTTAGTTACAAGGATTTTTGTTATATATATATATATATATATATATATATATATTTATGGCTGTTTTCTTGAAATGAATAAAGAACTGAAGAAGATAAAGAAAAAAAAAGATTTTAAAAAGAAGGAAGAAGGAAGAGGATACAGTGTGAAGATTAGATTGAAGGAATTGGAGATGGATTGGATGGGATGCAATTACAAAAGTTCAAATGGGATGAGAAGAGTGTAGGATTGGATGGGACTGGATTAAGGTTGGAAAGGCTTTCAAGGGTAGCTTTCATGAAACTCTCACACAAATTTGGGGGAGTTGCAAAGGTGGTGGTCTTGTTCCCAAGAGCTGCAATCTTCATTGGACTGGAAGCAGGTTCATTCAAAAAGGTCTTGAATTTTTCCTTTGTGTAACCTGGAATCCAAGATGTGACTTAAATCCCACTCTAAGTGAACTTGAAAATTTACAGGCTCTGGAGGGGGATGAGTCCTCACTGGGTATAAAAATCAATCTGGATCTATGAGAGACAAATGAAAGATTGGATGGATACCTTTCCATTTTCCATGTAATGAAAGTTTAAACATGTGAGGGAATATAACTGATTTGGCTTTCAAGTGAAAAAGTCTATTCTCAGCAATTTCCTTGGTTGAAAGAATGCTGAAAATGTTGTGAGCATCAAGCCAAACCTGGTCTCCTACTGCAAAGGTGGGGGAAAAAATGAAAAGCAAATCTTCTTTCTCCTTTTAGCTTTCATTTTCTGCTTTGAGATTGGTTCAAAGTTGCAATTGAAGGGATTGAATGAGGGTGAGATAGTCAGTAGGCAGTGTGGAATTAAGAAGATGAATTCTCCTTTAAAGGTTCCCAAGTTCAGAAGTTATTGATCCCTTGCGTCTGTAAACCCTGAGTGCAACTGTTCACCCTTCAACTGAGGGATAGATAATTGAGAGTAAAAAGATCCTTCCAAAACCTACAAGGATCCACCTTCTGAAACCTCTGTTGTGCAATGTCTGATCCTCCCCCTCCATCCAGGTTGAGGGTGCAGTTTAAGTAACCGCCCCCCCTCAACCCTAACCTAAGTAAAACCAGAAACAAGCAAGAATAATGAAATAAAACCCCCAAGCACAGAACCCTAGCCCCAACCCTATCCTTCACATCCCATACCCCATATCCATCTGTATTGCCTGCCTGCCATTACGTCCACCTGTTTTTTCCTCCTCATGAAGCAGCCCTTGCGCCACGCCCAACTCAGAGCCCAACACGCCTTTCAAGATCTTCAAGATATATCTGTGTGTCTTGCAAAACGCAATCCGTCCAATCCAATCCAATCCATCCCGCATCTCCAGATGCTGATCCAAGTTTGAATGCTGCTGAGCCCGCAGCGCAGCTTTCTGCAGCAAAGCCTCACCCATTGCTGAGTGCACTACCCCTGCTGAGCCCGCCGCTACTGCTGAGCCCGCAGCGCGCAGCCAATCCCAACTTGCGTCTATAAAAGAACACCACAGTGGTTGTGAAGGCCATAGGTGAATTTATTAAAAAGTTGGGTTCCTTCCATAAGGAGTATTAAAGGGGGAATTTTGGGTTGAGGAATGAGTGTAATTGTTATAAGGACATTTGGCTAGTGGGAGCCATCTTGAACAGTCATCCTGTTGATAGTATCTGTACATTGAAATATAGTTTTTGATAATCTGATTAAATTGCTTGGTTTTCCCATCCATTTCTGGGTTGTAGGTCATTGATAAGTTGAACATGATCTTTAAATTCTGGCAAAGTGAGATCCAGAAGCTAGATACAGAAAAATATTTACAATCAACAACTATATTACCAGGGAGACCATGCTTGGAGAAGAGATTTTCTATGAATACATTAGCTAGATCTTCTGAAGAGTCTGAGACAGAAATTGAAAGAAAAAACCAATCTTTGAGAAGCAATCTACTACTACTAGAATATAATCATAACCAATAAAAATAGATAACTGAGAAATGAAATCCATAGAGTGCAAGTTCCAAGAAATGAGAACAATTGGAAGCACCTGAAGCAGACCATACTTCCATTCATTTTAGGACTTGTTTCAATTGTAATAATAGCACACACTAATGCAGTATTTCACTTCTTTGGTCTTCCCAGGCCAATAGAAGTATTATTCCATAAAGTGGTAGGTTTTATCCTAACCATTATGACCATCAAGCAGAGAGCAATGCCAAGATTGAAAGATATCTGACTTGATGCAAGGATTTTCAGGTACTGCTATAAAATTCTTATAAAACAAATAACCACTTTTGTAAATAAAATAACTATTTTTGGCAAGGTCCCATTCTTTTAAAGTTTTTTACAGTTGGGGTTGTTGAGTTTGGCTAGTCCAATTTTTCATGATTTTTCTTGAAGGTCAAAGATAATTGAACTTAGTTGGGAAGACTGATTTGAGAAAAGTGTCTTAAAATTTTTGGGGTTGTTATTGTCAAAGGTGCCCCCCCCTGGTTAGAAGTTGTCCCAACATGATAAAGCGTCAGGGACTATTTCATGTTTTTCAGGGTGGTATGTGATTGTAAATTTGAACTCATGAGTGATAACCTGAGACAAAATTCTGACTGTATTTCAAAATAAGACCAATGGTCTGATAGGATCACAAGAGTTATTTTGAGGTTTGAAGAAAACAAAAGAGCAAATCAAGAGAACTTTACCCGGGATCCCTTTGACTTAAGACTACGGACTAAGGAGTGACAAGTAAAAATGAAAGGAGCAGCAGAGACAAGAGTAGAGGCTGTGATAGTAGAATAGAGAATGATTAGAATAAGGAAATAGTCGCAATGGTAGGTGTGAGCCTCACATCTGATCAAATTTGGGCTTTTAGTGAATCTTGTGATCTTGACAATAGAACAGGGAGGTGATCAAGTCAAGTTGAGGATTGAGCGTGGGAGAAGTTGAGGAGGAAAAGCGGGAGAAGATCCAGCAATTTGAGGAAGCTGATTTATCAATAGGGAGATGAAAAAACAATGGTGATAGGCAATACAAGAGGAAGGGACTGTTGAGTGAGGGATGTTGGAAAGTTGGAGAGGAATGAGGGAAGAGGAATGGAAGAATGGATAGGAGGAAGGATGGTAGGAGCAACAGTGTTGATTGGAATAGGTGAGCGGGGAGAGTAATTGAGAATGAAGAGGGAATACAGAAGCAATGGGGATGAGGATGAGGATGAGAAGATGGTGAAGACCAGGAGGAGATCAGGATGAGGGAAGGATGAGGATGAACCGGAGGAGTGTGGATCAGGCAAGAGGCAAGTTGTGAAAATGGCAAGGCTTCATATTTGGAGATTTTGCACCAGTGGTGCGGCCAGGCTGAGAGAAGGGCTGAGAGAAGGGTGGAGCATGACACACCACCTTGATCAGATGTGAGGTGAAATGGTGAAGGAAGTAAGATTGGCAACGGACAAACAAAGGGCAGCCTTTTTTAGTGAATCGGCTAGCATTTGATTGGAGGGGATGAGATGAGTGATGAGGGAGTGACTGTTGCGTTTCTCTCACAACCATTTGATCTGAGTGTAGACGTGTTTGAGAGCTCCGTGGTGAGATTCTTGGTTTACTAGGTAATTCAAGGCTTTGTTGTCTACAAAAGAGCAGTGGGTGAACTTCAAACTTGCATTGATTTTGGTGATTAATTGTGACAGCTACAACTTCTCTTGCGTGGCCAGGACAAGAGCTTTGAGTTCCCCTTCTGTGGATGAAAGGGAAATGGTTGGTTGGAGTTTACTGTGCCATGAGACGGGACAGCCGTAAAGGAGAATTAGATAGCCAGTATGACTTCTACAAGATTTGGGATTGTTGCCACCGTCTGAATCGCTGAAGGCTTCAATGTCATATTTGAATGAGGAGTTCTGAAGGCAGAGAGCTAGATGTTTTGAAGTGCTTAGGTACCGCCAAGCATGTTTGGATTCAGTCCAATGAGGCATTCCGGGTTTGTTATTGAACCAAGAGAGGTTTGAGAAAGCGTAGGCTAGATTGGGTTGTGTTTGGCTGGCAATAAAGTTTAAATAACCGGTGGAAAATTGATAATTGATGTTAAGATTGAGAAAGTCTTGATGTTCTTCATTGGTGGCGGAGAGAAGTTTGATGTTGGGAGTGAAGGGTGTGCTGATTGGCTTGCAATTGATCAGGCCTAGCTCACTGAGTGCGGTGTCAATGTGATTAGACTGCAGAAGCCCGAGTCCATCTTTGGTATTGACAAGTTGATTTCCTAGTATCTTACTTAGAGGACCGTCTTGGGAGATCTTGAACTGAGCTTTTAGGCAATTTCTGAATTCAAAAGAGTTACCAACTATCAATAGATCATTGACGTATACAAACACGTGAACATTGGTAGCTGTATTGATGTAAAGACAAGGGTTGGCACTTGATGTTATGAAATTTTCCTTGAGGAGCCAGCTTTTGAGGGTGTCATACCAGCTTTTAGGTGCTTGCTTCAGACCATAAAGAGCTTTGTTGAGCTTGAAGTAAGGGAAAAGAGTATTTTATCCTAAGGGGGCTTTGATTAAGAGTTCCTTGTCCAGTGGCGCGTGAAGGAAGGCAGACTTGATGTCCATCTTCCAGAGAGTGAGCTTGTGATGTAGAGAATATACTAATAGGACTCAAAGTGTGGTGATGGAGCCCATCGGAGCATAGGTTTGACCATAGTCAAAGAATTCCACTTTTTTGAATCCCTGAACGCAGAGTCAAGATTTTAATGAGAATCCCGTTTTGTCAGGATGATCTTTAATTTGGTAGACCCATACCGTTGACAGGGCAATTTTACCATTGGGGAGAGAGTGACAGCCCTCCCAGACTTTCATGAGATCTATTCTGTTAAGTTTGGACTCCATCAAGGCTATCCATCTTTCTTTATTGTCACAGTGGGTGGATTCATAGTAGCTTTTGGGAACGGTCCTTGCTAGGAAGCCGTAACGTTGAGGCTTCTGTAGGGTGGAGCAATCCCAAAGATTAAGAGATGATTCAACTTTGAGTTGAGCAGCCACGTTGGAGTTGTCATCATCAGAACCAGAGTTGGAAGGATTAGATTGGATATCATTGGGCTGAGAGAGGTTAGGAGGGTTTGTAGGAAGAGATTCAGGAGTGTGGAATTGCAGATATGGAGAAATGGGATTTTGATCATTGAGAGGATTGTTGGAGGGTAAGACGGTGGGGAGATTGGAGTTGAGAGTATCAATGAGTAAAGAATCATCAGTTAGAAGGGGATCAAAGAAGTTATTGGAGATAGAGGAATCATCGGAGAGAGTAAAGGAAAGAGGGGAGTTTTTGAAAATTTTGACATGTTTTGAACAAACAATATTTTTGGAATCGGGATAGTAGATTTGATAGGAACTTAGGTCAAAATCAAACCCGACCAAAACGCCCTCCATTCCTTTCTCATCAAACTTGCCAGGGGACGAGGCTTGATTGAGAACAATGGTCTGAGAGCCAAGGATTCTAATGAGATGTGTCTTAGGAGGGTGGCCGGTCCATGATTGATGAGCGGATGTTTCCAATTTGGAGGATGGATGGAAGTTGAGAATGGAGAAAACGCTGATGAGAATTTCATCCCACAGAAACTTTGGTATGCTCATATTGATCATTGTGGTTCTTGCGGCTTCTAAGAGAGTGCAATTTCCCCTTTCAGAAACGGGATTGTGCTGAGGGGTGTATGGTTCCAAATTTGAGTGCTTGATTCCATTTTTGGCAAAGAAGGTACTAAGGCAATGGTTGAAAAACTCTCTGCCATTATCAGAGTGGAATTCTTTTAGCATTCTTCCTTTCTGATTTGCATGGAGCTTGATAAATTTGATCACTTTGTCGGTCACGTCCAACTTCAATTGAATAGGCACGCATGTTTTGAATTTGGACCAGTCATTGGTGAGGATCAGAAAGTATCTGCACCCAATTAAGGAAGGAGGATTGATGGGACCGCACACATTGGCGTGAATGAGATCAAAGGAGTTCGTGTATGAGGGCAGATGTTTGAGAAAAGGTTTTCAATTTATTTTGGCCTTTGCGCAAGAGACACACTTGATTTGATCCCATTTCAGGTTGGGGAAATCCTTGGATAAACAAAGGGTTTGTTCTTGATGGGGATGACAAAACCGTTTGTGAATTGTAGAAAGAGATACAAAAGTATAGGAGATGGAGCTAGGGTGGTTCAGTTTGTTATCAATAAAAAAGAGATTTTCCTCTATTTCTCCAGAAAGTATTTGATGATTTTTGTAGACAACGGCAAACCAGTTTGAGGACAGGAGAGTCAATGAAGAGCCCTTTTGAATGAGCTGACCAAGGGCAACAAGGTTGACGGCTAGATTAGGAACAAAGAGAGAGTTCTGGAGATTGAGTGTTGCTAGTTGAGTGGTCAGACTTGCAACACCAACTCCCAAGGAGGAGACAGGGGCGTTGGGATTGCCAGTTTGTATCTTGGTGTTGTCAGGAAGGAGACTTGAGAAGAAGTTCACATTGTTGAACATACAATTTGACGCTCCGGAGTCGAGCAGTATTTGTTCACGGTAAAGAGCTGGCGACGTTACCATGGCAAAGTTGTAGGCTAGATGCGCAGAGGGAGTTTTTAGAGGTGGAGATGCCGGGGAGTTGGTTGTTGCTCCAGCATTCTGAGAGCCGCCTGAATTTGGTCGCAAGTGTGGGTACAGCCACCAGCATTTGCTACAATTGTGGTTGGCTTGAGGGTTATGCCATGTTGCTCAACACTTGATGACCTTGGTCCTAGTTACCAGTGCGGAGGCGTGCAATCCAGCTACCACTTCATTCTTGACCTTATTGAGGTGTTGGAGGACCAAGTCAGCGTCAATTTTGGCGTCACCCAGCGAATACATAATGGTTTTTTTGAGGTGTTCCAGCTGAGGAGGGAATTTTTAGAGCAGAAGGTAAGCTACAATTTTGTTTTCCATTTGGATCCCAATTTTGGCAATTTGGAGAAGGGAGGCTCTGGCGTCAGTGATGAATTTCTCTACTGGTTTGGGGTCAAATTGGAGATTGAGGAAGTTAAAGAAGACCCTGGATTGGTTGGCTGTTTGGGACAAGGAGTAGTATTCATTTATGGACTTCAAAAGTTCAATTCCATTTGAGAGATGATGATCTTTCACACAGTTGATGTAGGTACAATTATCCAGCTTGGCAAGAATGTATCCAACAATTTCAAGATTGACTTTGGGGGGACATTTGTTGGGTTCCAATGAGTTCAACCAGTGTGAGATACCCTTGAGAGAAAGGATTGTTTGGATCTTGGACCTCCATAAAAAGAAGTTGGAATTGGATAGACTGGGGATGGATTCTGTCAATGTCTTGAGCAGGGATTGCAAGGTGTCCATTGGTCCTTGGATTGGTCAGCAAGCAAGTCAATTGATTTTTTGGCTTTTAACCGTGATAACCTGAGACAAAATTCTGACTTTATTTCAAAATAAGACCAATGGTCTGATAGGATCACAAGAGTTATTTTGAGGTTTGAAGAAAAAAAAAGAGCAAATCAAGTGAACCTTACCCGGGATCCCTTTGACTTAAGACTACGGACTAAGGAGTGACAAGTAAAAATGAAAGTAGCAGCGGAGACAAGAGTAGAGGCTGTGATAGTAGAATAGAGAATGATTAGAATAAGGAAATAGTCAAGATGGTAGGTGTGAGCCTCACATCTGATCAACTTTGGGCTTTTAGTGAATCTTGTGATCTTGAAACTAGAACAGGGAGGTGATTGAGTTGAGTTGATGATTGAGCTTGGGAGAACTTGAGGAGGAAAAGTGGGAGAAGATCCAGCGATTTGAGGAAGCTGATTTATCAATAGGGAGATGACCAAACAATGGTGATAGGCAATACAAGAGGAAGGGACTGTTGAGTGAGGGATGTTGGAAAGTTTGAGAGGAATGAGGGAAGAGGAATGGAAGAATTGATAGGAGGAAGGATGGTAGGAGCAACAGCGTCAATTGGAATAGGTGAGCGGGGAGAGTAATTGAGAATGAAGAGGGAATACGGAAGCAATGGGGATGAGGATGAGGATGCAGATGAGGATGAGGAGATGGTTAGGATGAGGAGGAGATAAGGATGAGGGAAGGATGAGGATGAACCAGAGGAGTGTGGATCAGGAAAGAGGCAAGTTGTGAAAATGGCAAGGCTTCATATTTGGAGATTTTGCACTGGTGGCGCAGCCGGGCTGAGAGAAGGGCTGAGAGAAGGGTGGAGAATGACAATGAGGTATTTGACCCATTCTTCCTGTGTACGTGTAAGGAAATTTGTGCTCATGAAATCATTAATTTCATTCTCCAATTTCAAGGGTTATTTTCTACACCATCCTTACAACGTATCCTATTTCTCAGTACCCTCTACCTCAGTCCATAAGTGTGAAACAAGAAATAAACTCATTATTATCACATCTGCTTACTACCTCCTGCTTATAAAAAAGTGACCTCAAAGCTTTTTAGACTCCTGAAATCCTTGAAATTGCACCCAACAATCAGTTGACCATGCAATAAAACTTTCCTCTTCTATATTTGGACCTATCTATTCCATTCTTGGTCATGCTATCCATATTTGCTTTCATGTTGTATAGAAATCTATATCAGCTGAAACATCCACTTAAGCACTAGTGCCACAACCTGCATGAATATATTGTTCCATTTGCATTAAATTGAAAGTTCCCCCCACATGATTTTTTCATCCTGTTACTTCTATGTAATTGTATTTTCTATTGTATGCACTTACCCTAAAAACTGGGAAAAAATGTAATATTTATTTCTTTTACCCATTCTGTTCCTTTCATTCATTGAATCATTGCTTGCTAGATGTGGAAAAATTTCCATCAGGTTGTATGTATTCATCTTGGGCTATCTTATAAGGGCCATGCAGCCCACCTGAATATTGTTTCCTCAGTTGGTCACATTCATAAATTCTTGTATATTTGATGAAGTTAAGTTATTACATTGTGGTTTGCCTTAGTTACTTCCATTGGAACAAATGAATCCCTCTTGAAGTTTTTTGAGACTCCAAACCAAACATTTGAACTTTGCAGTTAGCCTTTCTAAAATCATGCTTCTCTGGAAACCAGAATTATCCCATTTGTGCTCAAAGTCATCTATGATCTCCCAATGGTACATGAGGTGGTTGTGTGAAACTAATTTAACTAAATAATTTCATTGTATTTTAGTTTCTACCAATAGTAGATTCCTTTTTTTTATTTAAAATACTTTCTCAATGGTGAATACCTCCCTCACCCCTTATAATGATGATATCAATAGGGTAGGGAGATCCACCACTCCACAGGCTCAAAAACACTTACATCCTTTTCCTTCTTCTATATATCCTTTGATTGAAACTTTTGAACATCCCCTTGCTCACCAAAGCCCCTCTCACCATGAATGAAATGGCTGCAACTGCTGGTATGTGTAGCACCTGGGATGGTCAGTGAAACCTGTTTTGAATTTGTTGAGGTTTTGCTTTCAAACATCAAATTTATTCCTGGATGGTCTCAGAATATTGCTGCACAATATTTATTTAATGCATGACTTGAATTTAAAAATTTTACATAACAGGAATAATTGGGAATTTATATATTTATTCTCAGTGTCATATTTTGTTTTGAAAATTTTGAGAAATGAGGTTAAAAACTGTGATGCATGAGAATTTTATTGGATTTTTATCAAGATTCATAAAAAAATGTTTTTGATTATATTGAAAAAAAAGGAAATCCAATTCTTATTCATAGACTAAATTTTTTGTTTTTGATTTCTCCTTCAAGAATAAATTTCATTTCAGTGGCCATACTAATCTGATTTTTGAAAAAGAAAAATTCTGGAAATTATCTTTAGAAAATTGTAAAAAACATGGGCTTGATGACCTCAGATCCATAACCCAAATTTTTAAACAAATCAGCCCTTTGAAGAATAATTAAACTTGAATCAAAGTCACTTTTACTCTTTTTTTTTTGTAGCAAATGTTAAATCCAAAACCTTGGGGTTTCAAATGGTCTTAGATTGCCATTTACAAACCAGATGGGTTGCAAACAGCAATTCATGGCTTGACAAGGAGCAAGCAAAGTTTCTCAAGACGTGCAAATCCCCCAGGGGGTTGCAAATTCCCAATGAAAAACCTTTTCAAGTTGCAATCCCTGTGCCAGAAATGCTTGAACATCATCCTCCTGTGAGAGCCTTTGCTAGTAGGAAAGAACCCGAGATTTATATTCAAAAATGGGCCGCCATGAATGGCTGCACATTGACAACATTCAAGTCAAAGAAGGATAAATATTTTTATCTAGCATGTGACAGATTGGAAGTATATGAAGGGAAATTCCTCGCCAAAAGGCAAAGGCAAGCTCACAAAAGGAAGGTTGGGTGTCAATTAATGATCCCTGGAAGTAAGACAGTAGCAGATACCACATGGCATCTCTCCATTAGAAATGGCCTAAAAAATCATCAACCATCTGAAAGGGTAATGTTAAATTCATGACTCTTTGAGTTTTGTACACAACTAAAATGGGCCGTGTGGCATGCTAAATAACTCAAATGGGCCGTGTGGCATGCTAAAATACTCAAATGGGCCATGTGGCATGCTACAAGACTCAATTGGGCCATGGGGCATCCTGCACAACTCAAATGGGCTGTGTGGAATGCTATATGGCTCAAATCAAGTTGTGTAGGGTTGTAAATAACTCAAATCTAGTTGTGTTTGGTGCCACAGAAATAAAAGAATTGCAGGCTTAAAAAAAACTAAAATAAACTCAATAAAAAAAACAGAAATCAACCAAAAAAGCAAAAAATGTTGATTTTTTGGTTTAAAAAAAACAAAAATATAAAATAAAATAAAAAGAACTAAATTCTTAAACAACCCCAAGGAGTTTTATACCCCCGTAAACTGGTCTAAAAGGTTGTGTACAGGGGTAAAAAAATCAAAAATGCCCATTATGGGGGGTATATGCCCCCCCAGGGTTTGCGCGTGTTTTTAACAACCATTTGGAGTAGTTTATGGGACCCAACGCATTCAGTGGAGCAAAACAGCTCCCACAGGCTGTGTGGGTCCCTAGAAAAGTCCCAAAGGCCATATGGGGCCCTACAAAACTCCCAAAAAGTGGGAGTTGTGAATTTATCATCACCCCATCTGAAAACCCCTGATTGCACCATCAACTGAGGAGAATCTCTGGTAAAGCCTTGGAAAAAATTATAGAAGGCATGAAAGATGGACTCAATACAATTAAACCAACAGGAAATTGAGAAATATTGATTCTGGAGAATAAATTGACAATTGAACAATCTATAACACTAAGCAGAAGGTAAAGATTGAAGAACTGGATGGGAAATGTGTTATGGACGTTCTACTGGAAATGCTCAAGGAATCCCAGTGGGTTTTCAGGTCAAACTTGGCTGCTGGAGAGGGTCATTTAGAGGCCCTTTTCTTGGCTCAGCCTGGGTCCATAAAAATATGAAAAAGATACCATCATATCTCTTTGTTGGATTATAATTATAAAACAAAGAGGTACAACATCCCTCAATTTCATGTTGTAGGAGTGACAGCCAACAGGAAAAATTTTACAAATATTTTTTTTTTTCATAACAAAAGAAATCTATGAGTTCTAAAGTGCGGCATTGAATACATTAAAGGAGTTGGCTTATGATCCCAAGAGGCTTCCAAAAGTATCTGTGGCAGACTGTGGAAAAGCTCTGATTTGTTCTATAGAACATATTTTCCCTGAGTCATCCAGACGGTTGTGCCTCTGGCACTTGTCTAAAAATATTTAAGAAAATTGTTTAATTTGGCTTCGGTAATGACAATGAATGATGGAAATGTTTTATGAATCTGTGGGCAAATTATGGGGCCTCTAAAACCAAGGGGGAGGCAGAGGTCAATGATGGGGAGCTCAGAGTATGCCAATTTATTGCTTCTTCTCTTCATCTCTGCTGGGAATGCTGATTTTGAAACTTGTATACAGTGTTTCTTGGAACTTGTATACAGTTTCTCTTGAAATGCTGTGAGGATTTATTTGAGTATATGGAAAAGAACATTTTAACTATCAAACAGAACTTTTTAAAGCCATGGAATTGTGTCAAGCCAGAATTGGGAAATAAAACAACATCTTGGGTAGAAGGGGCCCATGCTACTTTCAAACAATTACTTGTGGAATATTTGGGTAAAATATTGGATGTGTGGAAAAACCTTTGAGGAACAATTTAAAGCCAAATACAATCAGTGCATGGGTCACTCATGAAATCTTGAATAAAGTTAGGAAATGTTCTTCCAAAACAACTTTTCCCTTTGGGTTACAAATTTTTAATTGAGGAAATAAAACTAATTGACAAATTTGAGGAGTTAAATCACAACTACATGGCAAGGTGTGCTGAAAGTCTTATTAAAAAAAATGGGCTTGATGTGTTTTCACATTCTAGGTGAAATAATGGCATCAAGAAAATATGTTGTTCCCAAGGATTTTCCTCCTAAGTGGAAGTTAGACTATGAACCTTCCAATGAAGTAAGTAGGGTTTTTGGGTTTTTTGAAGGGTAAAAATTATAGGATTGACCAATTAATTATTTTCTTTCTCTTTTGAAGATTGACACAGATCCAGTGCCTGGCAAATCCCCATTGTTCAAAAAGTTGAATTCCATGATTATGGGAAAACCTCAACATGTTTGATTGAAGATTTTAAAGTACATGGTTGATTATACAGAAGCTTTGATTTACAAGCCAAGGCTTGATCCAAAGGTCTTAAGGTCCAGCTGCGGTTGACCCAAATTGAAATATATTTTTTGTGAACTTTCAAAATTTGAAAAAATTCAAAGAAAAATTAAGAGGGAAAAAGAGTTAAAAGTGAACCAAAAAGACCAAAGATAGGAAGTCTTTTATTTTGAGAAATGTTCATTTTTATGGTTTAATAAACTGATGGGAAGATGATTTCTGTAGTGCAAGGAAGACTCTTCATCTGAATTTCATAGTTCAGAGGAAGAGAATGAATGTGAATTAGGCTCCCTTCATTTGGAATCAGAATCCTTTTCTGAAGGAGAAGAAGAAATGGAAAAGTCAAACAGAAGCTCATCTTTGGTGAGTTTTTTTCCTTTAATGAAATTACAATTTTTGCTAAGTAATTTTTGATTATAGGAAACAAAATTAAATTACCTCAATCAAATACCCAAGAACTTACATAGGTTCTTTGGGGAGTTTGAGGATCCAGTTGGTGATGGGAACTGTGGAGTTAGATTCATTGCAAAATAACTTGGTTATGAAAAGCATGGATGGCTTAAAGTACAGAAGAAAATGATTGAAACATTGAGGAAAAATAAGAAGTGCTATTCTAACAGGTGGCATTAAAGATTTTGAAAAGATAGAAGAAAGACTTGATGTTCATGAAATCAATAAAAAAATTCCCTGTTCAAAATGGCTTTCAAATCTGGATATGGGTAAAATAATAGCTGATACTAATAGACAAAGAATATGTTCCATTTCATTTAATTCATGTTGTACTTATACTCCTATTGAAAGAGGTATAAAAGAACAATCAGATCCTATCTTCATTTTAAATTTTAAAAAGAATCACTGAGTTAATCTTCTACTTGAGGAAGAGATGCTTTTAATCCTGCCCATTTTTTCAAGAACTGCTTCTTTGAACTCTGAAAAAGATTCCGTTTGGGTTGACCTTTAAAAGATCAACTTAAGATGTATTCTAATTTATAAAAATAATTTTAATTTCATCATTTGGGTCTGGGTTCTGATGCTGATCTTGGGCTTCTATTAATCTAAATTTTTATAAAATTTTCAAAATCATTATTTTGATTCTGAGTTAACATCATTATGTTGAGTGTTTTGAATGAGATTTTATTGGTAAGTCAGTTCAACTTGTTTTGCGCTGAGCCCATCATAAGGAGTAATTTTACTTCTTGTGATGGGATCAGCTTAACACAAGTTGAACTTGTTTTTTTTGGTGTTTTTACATTAGGGCTAGTCAGGTTGAACTTGAATTTTTTGGAATTTCACTCAAGGGCTGTTCCATATACTTTTTCATTGTTTATTTAATTTTTGGTGTTTTTACTTTAGGGATAGTCAATGTTTTTGTTCAATTATTCATTTATTTTTATTTAGGGAAATTTTTAATTTGAAACCCTGTGGTTGAAAACGGGAAAAAATGCTGTTTGCAACACATCTGAGTTGAAAATGGCCATTGGCTACCAATCTGATTTGTGATTGGTTGTTTGAAACGTTTTTCATATTATATATATATATAATTTTTTTAAACTTTTATTTATCTATTATTAATCTATTATTTGTTTCTTTCATTTTCATAAAAAATATAATAATAAAAGAAAAAAATTAATCAATTCAATAAAAAATAAAAATATAAAAATAAATAAAATGAAATAAATAAATAAATAAAAAATCAATATTTATCTTTTTTATTTTGTTTTAAATAGGGCGTATAAAAGTTAACCAAACCCACCATTTTTCAATGGCGGGTTTCAACCCAAATCAGCCATTAAAAATAAAAAAACCCACTTATTTCACATCAGACGTGTCAAAGTTAACATGAAATAAGTGTGTTTTTTCAAATAAAGTCTTTAAAGGCTTCTGCCACCTTTCCACGTCATCAACCCCTGGCTTCCCATCTCCTTCTACCTCCAACCTCATCGCAATCTTTTTTACCTCCAGCCTTATCATAAAAAGATTCACCACTCTCATCACTTTATAAATCTCATCATCACTCTCATCAATTTATCACCCTCATCACTTGATCACTCACCACTTTATAGCTCTCATTGCTTCATCTCTCTCATTGCTTCATTGCTCTAATTTCTTCATTGCTCTCATCACTCTACCTCCAACAAGAACTTGTACCCCAACCTCATCCAAAGAATCCAATCATTGTTTTATTGCTCTTGTCAATTTATTGCTCTCATCACTTCATATCTCTCATCACTTTATCTTGCTTGTCACTTTATCCCTCTCATCACATTATTGCCCTTAATCTTTCCAAATGGCCCCTCAGCAAACCTCCCCCGCAAGTCCACACAAAATTCCAACACCCCAAAGAAAAAATTGCCAAGGAATCCACAACAAACAATCCTCCCCAATCAGCTTCCAAGGGCTCAAGTCAGCTCAAGAGAGCTGATCACATCATCCTGCTTAACTGGCTCAAAATTCAATCCAACTATGATTCCTGCTTTGGATTGGAAAATGAAACACGTTTTGGCCAACCTCCAACCTCTAAGGTCAATGGGATGTCCTGATTGCCAATGAACTCAAGAACAAAACAAAAGGTAGGCTGGATCTTTCATCCAAACAGATGAGGGAGAAATTCAAGAATTATTGAGCCAAGTACAAAAAGGCCCACTCCATGTCAATCTCCACTGGCTTTGGTATCACCAACTCTGACAAAGCCAAGGGAATGAACTTGGTGGTTGATAAGTTGGACTCCATTTGTCCTTTTTATATTCAGATGGATGAAATCTTTGTAAAGGAGGCCAAAATCACCCCTTTAGCCGCTTTTGATGCCCAAAAATCCAATTCAGTTGACGCTGAGGATGTGGCTGGGGATGCTCAGCCTGGCAATGGTGATCCTGAAGAGAATTTTGCCTTGGAGTGGCCCCATCCAATGCCAAGGAGGATATTCAAACGCAATCAGCTCCAATCACGTCTACTTCCCCATTGATTGATGTGTCAAACCATACCTTGGACTCCTACCCTCCTTCTTTGGGTTGCTCTCTTCCTGGGTTAGCAGATCTCATCAACGTTTCTGATGCAGAAAAACACACTCCTCAGTCTCCATTACCCTCAACATTGGTTCAAGTAAGGAACCAAGCTCTTTCCTCTTCTTTCTGGTTAATCTTGACTGATTTAGATTGTAAAAAAACAGGCTCATCCATTCCTTAATGGCCAAAAAGTCAAGCCAATGGGGCCTCCAACATTGCCTTCAAAAACTAGTCACATTTTGCAGACTCAAACCTCCTCTGCCAAGGGTAAGAATAAGGCCTCAAATTACATCAATATCAACCCCAAAAGTCATCAATAAAGGAGTAACACTTCCGGTTTTTTGGGCTTTGAAGAAATCATGGAGAAGCAAGATTCATGTAAGTCCATTGGTTGAATATCCTTTCTTTCAAAATCATGCTCATTGCTTTCCCCTGAAAAAAACAGTCAAATCACAAATTGAATCCAAAAAACTTGAGTTTGAAAAGAAAAAGTGGGATTTTCAACTGGCCATGGATGTTCAAAAGCAGAAAGCCAAGGTTTTGGCTCATCAACAAAAATGGGATGCTGAGTGGAAGTTGAAAAAAGCTGAGCTAGAGTTTCAAAAAAAGGAAAAGGAGAAGGATCAAAAGCAGGCAAAAATGGAAAAGGAGAGGGAACAACTTGCAACCAAAAAAAAGGATAAGGTATCAGTAGCCTTGGCTTGAATTGGTAGCAGTAGAAAAGTAGATGAAATACAGCATATAACTCAAATGCTGGGATTGTAAATATATTTGCATGGGTAAAAGAAAAAAAAAATTTTTGATTACAAAATTTGAGAGTATACTTAACCCCACCAACATACAGATCTTTTTTTGTTTATATATATATATTTTTTCTAGAGTAAATTTGGCCATTATTAAAGTCCCTAAAAGATTTTCTAGTTGTTTGATTAATTTGAAATGACATGGCCATTCTGGTATGGGTTTCTGTGTCCACATCAAGAAAGGTACAGTGCTTGTACTTATTAGCTTCCCAAACAATTTTGACTATAACTTTTTGCTTGAAATCAATTCCAAAGCCAAGGCCAGGAAAAACAAATTTGCCATCCAATACTTAATATTTGTTTGTATTTTCAATAAGTCAACCATTTGATTTTTGGTTGGAACCACAAGTAAAAAGGAGTAGCCAGAGATGTTGCCTTTGTCAATATGAGGAGAGTTGTAAAAAGAATCCAAGGTGAAAGTGATGTGTGGGGAGCAATCAAACGTGTTAGAGTTTTTGCCTGATCTTTGTGTTGCCTAGATCTTAAGTGAAACTTAACTGTCATCATTGTCTATCAATGTTCTTTATATTGTGATATCCTATGTGTCACACTTATGCTTATTAAACCTATTTCTTACATTGACCTTGCAAACCACTTGTCAGCCATCCTGTAATTAGTCCACATATAGTGATGCCTGATCAAGTTAATTAAAATCATCTGTTCTTCCCTACACTGAACCGGAGTGCCCCCTTGACTCCCAAGATCTTCTCCTCTTGGCGTCACAAGATCTTTCCTCACCTCCTCTTAAGTGTTTCAACCGGAGCCTTGAACTCAAAATCTCACAAAAAGGTGTGGGCTTGGAACCAAATTCCAACAAAAAGAAAGAGGGGATGTTGTTTTCTTTCATGGTATCATGGTTTGATTCAAAGGAAAGTTTGGCCAAATTTAAAAACATTTGTCCTAGAATTTGGGATTATTGTTTGGCCTTAAGGTTGATCAAAGCATACTCTTGAGGAGAAGATCTAATAGATGATTTCTTCACATAACGTCCAAATAACTCCAAAGGGTGCATCAAATTTTGCCATCCAACTGCCCACATTTTCCCACCCCAAGATCTTGAAGGCTAAACTGGGTTGAAAATTTTTTTTGAACCATGAAGGAAAGTGGTGAAAAAGTTGATGTCCTTCTTATCTTGTTCTGAGAGTTTACCCAAGGGCACAAATTCAATTATTGCAAACAGGGCTTGGTGATCAGATCAATTGAGGACAATTACTATTCCACAGTGGAAGAAATGGAACCATTTGATTGTTTGTTTTGCTTGCTCAAACTCTTCCTGGGTGGGTTTTTGACTATTCTTTTTCTTTTTGGAAACAAGTGAAGGGTACAGATCCAAAGGACGTGGTTTCCGACCAGACCAGAACACCTTTTCATTAATAAATTCCTCAGTAACTTCCAAAGAAATTTCTGAATTCCAAGATTGAAGCCTCTTTTGGCAAGCAGCCCTACTCTTCCCACCTCTCTGTGTGTTTTTCAAGCCATATCCTTGCATCTTTCTCCCTCCCAATCCTATACCTGGATTGAAATGAGGAAAAACACGGGATTCAATTTTTTGTGTAACATTTTGAGGGGGGTGGGAGAAGAATTGGATTTTCCCCAAAAGTGGTCAAATGTTTTCCAAAAAAAAAAAAAGTCAGTCCAACAGACATCATTGGTGAAACATGATTAAAAAAAAAAAGAAAACAAATCTGGACTTGAAACCAGGGACACTGAAAGCTGAACCCCCCCAAAAAGAATAGCATGAGTGACCCATGCAACACACCAAAAAGTAAAGTTATCAAAAAAATTAAAATTAAAAAAAACCTACCTTCCATGGCAAAGAACACCTTAAAAAAACAAAAAACACCCTTTTGGCTTTGTGTGCAGTCCAGAGACACCTAAAAAGAAAAAAAGATCAAAAAGAAAAGAAAAGAACTGGAGGTCAGCTCCAAAGAAATCTCAAAAAACAGGTGCAGGAGGAATTGGCAATCAATCAATCAAAACAAAATTGATCAATCAATCAATTGATTCCTAATCAATTTTTGGGGGTTGGTTGAGCAAGGCAGGAGGAGGAGTAGGAGGAGGAAGGGGGGAGAACAAGAAGGGAGGGGCTTACCAGATGAGGAGGGGGATGCAAGTGAGATGAGGTGGAGCTGAGAGAGAAGACCTGGGCGAAGTTCAAAGGAGAGGTAAGCAAGGGTGGTTTAGTGAGTGGAAAAAATGAGGGAAGGGGACTCACTGAGTATATTTGTGAATTGGATGGTTGATGTTTTGTGGAGCTTGGTGAGGTTGATGAGGCTGGTGAGGTTGGTTAGGTTGCTGAGGTGAAGGAGGTGGTTTGATGAGGAGGAGGAAGGAAGGTGACCGGTGTGTGAGTGGGGTGAGGTGGAAGTGTTGGAGTGGTGAGGTGGAGGGGAGAGGTGGGTGGGCTGGAAAGTGGTGGGGTATGAGGTGGAGGTTTTTTTTGATTTTGTCTAAGTCCACTAAGAAAAAAAACAGAACAACTTAGAAAAAATGAAAAAAAATGTAGGCTAAGTCCACTAAAAAAAATAGAGACCGACTTAGCCTGGAAACTTGGGTGAACAACCAAAAAAAAAACTTACTGTGAATTTAGTTTTCACCTATTTAAAAATCAAAAATTACTCATCAAAGCAAGCAAGGGTGAGAGGAAGAATCCTCTGTCTCATAGAAGAAGATGATGGAAAAGATGAGACAGGAATGACTTGAGGTGGGTCAGGAATATCATCTTCAAATATTTTTTCCCATTCATCTTTGATGACGGCCAAAAGATTGTAAAGGATTACACAAGTGATAATCCAGTTGATGGGGAGCTTCATGTCTTTGGGGTTTTGAATCTGGTTTCACATTTCCCTTAAAATGGCCCATCTTCCTTTCAGGACTCCTATGGCATGCTCAATCTGAACTCCTGATTGGGCAAGATGATAGTTGAAATTGGTTTTTCCTTGATTGTTAGATGAAACATTCAGGAATTCTGGAACCACATATTTTCCACAAGCATAAGCTGAATTGGCCAGAGTGTATTGAAATTGTTCAAAGTAGTTCCCTGGTTTTTGTGAAATTTGCATCAAATTGAACACGTATGAATCATGGCAAGAACCTGGAAGGCCAGCATGGAGGGATATGAAATTCTTGTTGTTATCAAAAACAAGTTGTAGGGCCACAGAGTATCTGAACAAAAAGATGAAACATATTTGGTCAGTGGTGTGATCAAAGGTGTTACCAAAGTCATTGGAAAAGAAATGATTCAGTTGCCCTTTTTTTGCAATCAAATTAGTGGTTGCCATCTAGCTTGGGTTTTGACTCAAGGGGATGATGGTTCCATCAACAGACCAAATGCAACCAGGAAAGCCTTTGGTATCCATTAATTGAGATATCTCCTTTCTTTCTTCTTTGGTTGGCCAAGAAAGGACTGAGCAACAGAAAGATTGGATAGCAATCAAGAATCTTTTGGTGTATAAGTCAATGCTTCCATAACTGACTGAGAATAGATTTTCCCATCAATGGATTGCTGCGCCATTTCCATTTGATCCCAATATACAAAGAGCAACAGCAAGTTGGATGGCTGGATTGCGTTGAGGATTCTGAGAATTTTTCTGCAAGATGTGGTGGTCTTCAATCATCTCCAAAGGTTTCATGAATGAAGGCAACAAAGTTTGGAATAGTTGCTAAAAGCATAAGTCAGGGATGAGATGAAGCTTTTGCATTTCTTACATAGAGTTCTGGAGGGTGTGTATTTTTGGAACAATGTATTGCTTTTACAACAGAAAATTCAAAGCTAACCAAGTTTATTCAAAATTGGAATCTGAATTAGAGTCTGAATGGGAGTCAAACAGTAGCAAAAGTTCAGTCAGATTTTTTGCGTTTTCAACTTGCTGGCGGGAAGTTTGATTGGACATGTTGAGAAAGATGGTAATGTGATGTGGGGTGATGAGATGATGATGGGATTTGTGTGAAGATGGAGATGTGAAAATCAATAGAGATGTGGAGCAATGGAGATGAGATGTGTGTGATGCAATCAAGATGCAACTGGTATGGATTTAATGATATGGATGGTTGTTTTAGATGTGATGGATGGTGGATGGATGATGATGCATAAATGGCAGGTTTAATTGAGGGTTTGATTTTTGAAATCTTCCATTTTCATGAAACCCTCCATCTTGAAATATACCAGTTAGGGGGTATGTGTATTTCAGAAACCCGCCATTAAAAAGGGCGGGTTTGGTCAAAGAAATGGCGGGTTTCTAATGTCAGATTTGCTAACTTTAATACGCCCCAATGTCTTTTTTTTGCTCATGGCTAACATAAGTTGTGAGCGGCTGTTGATGACTGAGATGGGTTGTGAGCCACTGTTAATGACTGAAATGGGTCATGAGCGGCCATTCACAACTGAAATGGGTCAGGAGTGGCCATTAACAATCAAAATTGGTTGTAAAATGCGACAGAGAACCTCATTTGAGTTGTGAACAAGCCATATAGGGTTGGGAATTTAAAATTTCCCCCTTTTTGTTTGAATTGAGCTTTTCATCAAAACATTAAAATGAAATTTTTTCAATTCTGTTTTCATTTTAATTTTACATTTGAATTTTTATATTTTTGATTCATCCCTTTTTTCCTTTTCCTTTTCTTTTTCCTTTTCTTTTTCCTTTTATTTTTCCTTTTCCTTTTCTTTTTCTTTTTCTTTTTCTTTTTCTTTTCTTTTTCTTTTTCTTTTTCTTTTTCTTTTTCTTTTTCTTTTTCTTTTTCTTTTTCTTTTTCTTTTTCTTTTTCTTTTTCTTTTTCTTTTTCTTTTTCTTTTTCTTTTTCTTTTTCTTTTTCTTTTTCTTTTTCTTTTTCTTTTTCTTTTTCTTTTTCTTTTTCTTTTTCTTTTTCTTTTTCTTTTTCTTTTCTTTTTCTTTTTCTTTTTCTTTTTCTTTTTCTTTTTCTTTTTCTTTTTCTTTTTCTTTTTCTTTTTCTTTTTATTTTTATTTTTCTTTTTCTTTTTCTTTTTCTTTTTCTTTTTCTTTTTCTTTTTCTTTTTCTTTTTCTTTTTCTTTTTCTTTTCTTTTTCTTTTTCTTTTTCTTTTTCTTTTTCTTTTTCTTTTTCTTTTTCTTTTTCTTTTTCTTTTTCTTTTTCTTTTTCTTTTTCTTTTTCTTTTTCTTTTTCTTTTTCTTTTTCTTTTTCTTTTTCTTTTTCTTTTTCTTTTTCTTTTTCTTTTTCTTTTTCTTTTTCTTTTTCTTTTTCTTTTTCTTTTTCTTTTTCTTTTTCTTTTTCTTTTTCTTTTTCTTTTTCTTTTTCTTTTTCTTTTTCTTTTTCTTTTTCTTTTTCTTTTTCTTTTTCTTTTTCTTTTTCTTTTCTTTTTCTTTTTCTTTTTCTTTTTTCTTTTTCTTTTTCTTTTTCTTTTTCTTTTTCTTTTTCTTTTTCTTTTTCTTTTTCTTTTTCTTTTTCTTTTTCTTTTCTTTTTCTTTTTCTTTTTCTTTTTCTTTTTCTTTTTCTTTTTCTTTTTATTTTTATTTTTATTTTTATTTTTCTTTTTCTTTTTCTTTTTCTTTTTCTTTTTCTTTTCTTTTTCTTTTTCTTTTTCTTTTTCTTTTTCTTTTTCTTTTTCTTTTTCTTTTTCTTTTTCTTTTTCTTTTTCTTTTTCTTTTTCTTTTTCTTTTTCTTTTTCTTTTTCTTTTTCTTTTTCTTTTCTTTTTCTTTTTCTTTTTCTTTTTCTTTTTCTTTTTCTTTTTCTTTTTCTTTTTCTTTTTCTTTTTCTTTTTCTTTTTCTTTTTCTTTTTTCTTTTTCTTTTTCTTTTTCTTTTTCTTTTTCTTTTTCTTTTTCTTTTTCTTTTTCTTTTTCTTTTTCTTTTTCTTTTTCTTTTTCTTTTTTCTTTTTCTTTTTCTTTTTCTTTTCTTTTTCTTTTTCTTTTTCTTTTTCTTTTTCTTTTTCTTTTTCTTTTTCTTTTTCTTTTTCTTTTTCTTTTTATTTTTATTTTTATTTTTATTTTTATTTTTATTTTTATTTTTATTTTATTTTTATTTTTATTTTTATTTTTATTTTTATTTTTATTTTTCTTTTTATTTTTATTTTTATTTTTATTTTTATTTTTATTTTTCTTTTTCTTTTTCTTTTTCTTTTTCTTTTTCTTTTTCTTTTTCTTTTTCTTTTTCTTTTTCTTTTTCTTTTTCTTTTTCTTTTTCTTTTTCTTTTTCTTTTTCTTTTTCTTTTTCTTTTTCTTTTTCTTTTTCTTTTTCTTTTTCTTTTTCTTTTTCTTTTTCTTTTTCTTTTTCTTTTTCTTTTTCTTTTTCTTTTTCTTTTTCTTTTTCTTTTTCTTTTTCTTTTTCTTTTTCTTTTTCTTTTTTCTTTTTCTTTTTCTTTTTCTTTTTCTTTTTCTTTTTCTTTTTCTTTTTCTTTTTCTTTTTCTTTTTCTTTTTCTTTTTCTTTTTCTTTTTCTTTTTCTTTTTCTTTTTCTTTTTCTTTTTCTTTTTCTTTTTCTTTTTCTTTTTCTTCTTTTTCTTTTCCTTTTCCTTTTTCCTTTTCTTTCCCTTTCCCTTTTTCTTTTTCTTTTGATCATTTTGGATTTTTTTGAATGATTTTGATTTTATTTATTTTTCAATCTGGCCATTATTTTTCATCACAAAAAATTAAACTTAAATACACAGATATTTTAAATGCACTTTATAGTCTGCACCTAGATATTTCCTAGGGACCACAGGAATTTCAAGGAATTTTTTCTGGTAAATTTATAACCCTGTAGTCTTGTACATTAGTCTTCAAAGCCCCTATAAAAAATCCTTCAGAATTTTCAAAATTTTGTGGGAACTCCATAAATATGTTCCAAAACCAGAAAATAAAAAAAAGAGGCTCAATGCATTTTTGGAATTTTACCTTTCCTTTCTCACTCATCGTTTTGGTGCTTCAAAAACTTGGAATGTTTGAAAATCAATTCAAAATGTTTAAAATATCTTTTTGGGATCTATTTGATGTATTATAGGCTTCTTAAAATTGGATCCAATTTAAAAATGATGTGGAAAATCAAATCCTTTTTATTATTTTCTTTAAAAATCAGGAATCAAACTTTATTTCTTCTCAAGGATGTAGAATATTGTTAAAAGATTGAAAAAAAATGATTTTTCATTTTGATCAAAGCTGTTACCCCATAAAATATTGATCAACATGAAAATAAGTGAAATAAAAGGGGTGGTCTACATTTTCGGGTCTTGTTTTTTTTACAACACTAAAAACTGTTTTTGTGAAGCATCATCAAACAGTCAATTTGAGGATACTCACCAAACTGGTGTACAAAAATATACAGTATGCCAGGACCAACAATTTCAGGTGGAACAACCCAATGCTCTACAGTTGCATTGCCCCTCCACCTTAGTTAAATTCAGGACACCAGTATATGTAACCAACCCAGAACAATAAAATTCCTGTATGTGCCAAGTTTCATGGGGCATAAAGAAATCATGAATCTAATAGCAAGGTTGTACATGGCTCAAATGTATTCGTGTGGCATTCCACACAGCAGCGGACCGCGGTGAGAAAAAAAAAGGAAAAAGGAAAAGGAATGAAAGGGGACTTATGTTGAAGAACTGAATTGATTGAACTTAAAACTGAGAAATCAGGCATTGAGGGTACAACATGAGTTGACTGAGGTGGTGGCTGATGGATGAGGAGTACGGACAAAATTGAAGAGAGGCAATATGTCAAAGAGAGGCAAGTTGATGGAGATGAAGGCAAGGTTGAGGGACGCTGGTGAAGCAATGAGAATGTTGGAGGACTGAACATCTGAAAGTAAATAAAGGAAGACAAAGAAATATGAGAAAAGAAGAAGAGTATTATCTCACTGGGCACAGAGGCAAGGTTGGTGTATCTTGTTCAAGGGATTGGATGAGTCAATAGGTGTAGGTTTAAAGGAAGGATAAAGATAGAGTGGTTGACGAATGGATATGGGTAAAGATGAAGATGAGAGTTGAGTTGAGTGGTTGAAGTTGAGAGAACTATTGTGAAATAAAGCTCCCCCTCTCCTACTCTAGAATGTGAAGACTGAGAGCTGAGAATGGAGTATCTCCACTGGCAAGGTTTGCGCAAGTTTGCGTTGCATCACTGACAACTTAAAAACTTACACAACCCATAAAATAAATAAACATTCCAAAAAAACAGAAATGAACCAAAAAATCAAAGAATGTTCATTTTTTGGTTAAAAAAAACAAAAAAATAAATAAATAAATAAAAAAACAAAAAAAACTGGTAGTATCTAATGGAATAGTCTTACAGTAAAAAGACCCAAAAAAACACAAGTAACTGGACTAGCCCTAAAGTAAAAACACCAAAAAAAAGACAATTAACTTGACAAGCCCGAAAGTAAAAACACCAAAAAAAATACAACTAACTTTATAAGCCCTAAAGTCATTTCAACTTGATTACCCTAATGTAAAAGGGCCCAAAAATTAAAGAAGTCTTTTGAAAATCCCTAAAGTAAAAGTACCCCAAAAAATAAGAGGTCTTTCAACAAGCCCTAAAGTAAAAACACCAAAGAAAACAATTTCAACTTGTGTTAAGCTGATCCCATCCCAAGCTTAACATAAGTTAAGCTTGTGATGAAATCAGCCCAACACAAGTTGAACTGAATTACCATTGAAATCTAATTCAAAACACTCAATATAATGACGTTAATTCAAAACACTCAACATAATGGTGTTCAAAATTTGATAAACCTTTATATTAATAGAGCTTGTTAGCTGTATTAGAACTACAACTTATATGAAACCCAATGATGAAATGAAGTCAAAGTCCATTACAATCTAGAATAAATTTTCAGTTGATCTTTGAGATTATCAACCCAACCACAGGCTTTTTTAAAAATCAAGGAATGTGGTTTTTCTACAATGGGAGGGATTGGAATCATTTCTCCCCCAAGTACTAATAGAACCCAGTGGTTATTGTTTAAAAAGGAAAGGAAAATTGGGTCTGATTGATCAGTAACACCATTTTTCATTGGATTATAAGTATCACAGGACTCCAATGAAATGAAACATATAGGTTTGGAATATGTGTCTGCTATGATTTCACCCATGTCCAATTTAGCCAGCCATTTTGAGGAGGGAATCTTTCCATTGATGTTTTCAAAATCAAGTCTTTGTTTGATCTTTTCAACCTACTTTGCACCACAAAGCATCTTATTGTAGTGTGCTTTATTTTTCTCTAATGTTTCAATCATTTCCTTCCTAACTTCAAACCAACCATGTTCTTCATAACCAACAGATTTAGCAATGACTCTTAATCCACAATTCCCATCTTCAATTGGATCCCAAAACTCACCCAAGAAATTATGAAATTTCCAGGGTATTTGATTCAGATATTTCACATTTGGTTCCTATCATTAAAACCAACTTAGTATTCATTTCTTTAATTGGATCAATGAAATGAAAATTCACCAAAGATGAGCTTCTGGTTGAGCTTTGCTGCATGTTATCTTCCTCTGAAGCCAATTCTGATTCCAAATTAAGTTATCCCAATTCAATTTCAGTCACTTCCTCTGAACTATGAAATTCACATTCAAATTCTGCTGAATTTGACTAACAATTCATCATTAGTTAGTAACTAAGTTCATTTAAACAAAAAAATGAACATATCTCAAAAGAAAAGACTTACAATCTTTTGTATTTTCTTATTTTGAGTCCTTCTAGTTCTTTTTTCGCCCTTGAGTTGTTTTTCAACAAGCTCAAACCAAGATGGTTCTTACCGCATATCTGTCAATTCTGGCCTGCCCCTACTTGATTGTAAGACTTTAGGCTCATTTCTTGGCTTGGGTCAATATTTTGTAATCCTCTGAATTGTATACTTCAGAAGGCCACTTTGTTCATGATCTGGAGACTGCAAAATCATTGCATTGACTTTTTCACGTAACTGAGTAATGCTTGGCATTTCATCAACATTGCACTGGAATAATTAAAAAGGATCAAACATTAATAAATGAGTTAATCAAAAAGCATTAATCACATAGTTATTTCAACAATCAAACTTGAACAATCCAACTTAAGCCAACTTACAGAATTAGAACTGCAAGGGTCATAGTCCAACCTCCACTGAGGATGAACATCTTCAGGTACCACAAATCCTCTGAATGCTAGACGGTCACCTATTTGGTGGGAACAGGGAAAACCCATAGTCTTGAATTATGACTTGGGGAAGAATTTGCCATCATGATCAAGTTTGAACTTCTCCAACTGTTCCCTAACAAGATGGATTGCCTTTAAAGAAAATTTGTAACCCAATGGTAACATTTCAGGGGGAAGAACTGTCCCTAACTTAATTCAAGAGTTATAAAGTGATTCATTAACTGATTTAATTTGATTCAAAACTGTCCCGTCTAGGATTTTGCAAACATCCAACAGGTTTCCCAAAGATTTTGCAAGGATTTTTTGAGAGTTGCATGGGCCTGTTCAACCCAAGAAGTTTTTTTTTTTCAAAAATCTGGGTTGATACAAGTCCACGCTGTTACAAACCTCTCTTTGATAGGTAAAATGTTATTTTCCATATACTTAAGTAGATCCTCATAGTCTTTCAAGAATGTTAGAATTATGGCCAGAAATTAGCTTAGGAAAATGAGCAGTATTTAAAGCAAAAGAAATGCTGGAAACTGGGTGTCAATATTGTCTAATGGGGCTCTCACAATGGGGCAATATCTTGGATGAATTTGATTTGAATGATGAATGAATGGATGGAAAACAGCAGGGAGAAGGGCTCCTTAAGTACAAAAGATTGGCCTCTTGTGAGCCCATGATACAACAAGCCAAAAGGAAAATTTTCCGCCCCAAAAGAGCTCTACAGGCTCTACTGGCCTTGTGACTTGGTTTGGACTACATCAGCCCACATGGCATCAGTCCCTGTACCCTTAAAACTAGCCTATTCCGGTTATTTATGGTGTTTCCACCTCAATGGGGCTGAACCAGCCCCTTAACTGTTCAATCCCCATGGCTGGTTATGCTTTAAAACCAGCCATGATGACCTTTATTGCCTTGTTTACAGGCTGGTTGCCTCATGCAGCCAGCCCCTGGCCCCTCAAATGGGCCAGGTGGGACCCAGGGCACACCTGGGTCCGGTCTCAGACTCACATGGGGGGGCGTGACCAGCGGACATGCTGTCCCCCCCTCTTTCTCTCAAATCCCTGGTGGGGGCGGTCAAATCCCCTCACCAGGGGCCCTGGGGGTTGATACCCCCAGGGTGTTGTCATGTAAATTGACCTGGGAGGTGATCAGGTCCCCCCAGGCCCATTTCTCCTCCCCCTTGGTAAAGGGGGGGGGGGGGGAGAGCGCCCCTATCCTGTTTGGTTGCATTAACCAATTGATGGTGGGGGGGTGATGAAATCCCCCCCCACCTGCCAGTTGCTACTCTTGCGGCCGGCGCCGCCACCTCCTTGGGCAAGGGGGTGGTCAGGTCCCCCCTTCCCTGACCAACTGCGCTGTTGCGGTTGGTCGCTGGCTGGTTCAACCCTGCCAGCCTGCCCCCATCCCCTTTGCAACAGCGAGCAAGGGGAGGGGGAGCAAGCCAGGTCCGCGAGCCCCGGCTCCGTGGCGCTGGTTGCCTAGCGCGACCAGCCGGGCCTGCGCAGGATCCCTCAGCCGCGCGACAGCCCCATGACAGGCCGTCGGGACCCACGTGGGCCGCACCAAGGAACACAGGCGGCCCCAAACGGGCCGCAACGCGGGAAGCAGCCCCAAGCGGGCAGCGACACGGGCGGCGGCCCCAATGGGCCGCCCCAAGCCCAAATCGTGAGAATTACATACTTTGGCGGGCCAGCCCATCTGGCCAAGAATGTCCATAATAAAGCTTGGGCCCTCTTATTCCCAAATAAGCCCCTCTGGCTTGGGTGGACCATCCACCCTGGAGGGCCTGTGAGGGCCCGTGTCCCAAAAGACCATAAAAACGTGTTTTGGCCCCCAAATGGCCAAAACCAATAACACCCAGATAGGCCCACATGGCCCACGTGATGTACAATGGGCCGGGGAGACCCATTTTTGCATCCCATTTGGATTACACCCTCCTATGCAAATTACCTGAGTGCATCCGCATTTTAACAAAGAAAAACTATAAAATTCAAAAGGTCAGAACCAAAAACTAGGAAGAATACAAAGCAGTGATTTGGACCTACTCTGAGTTCCACATCATTAACCTCCACCTCCTCCTTGGTATTTGAGGCCCCGTAATTTTCCCACAGATTCATAAAGCTTTTCCATCCTTCAACGTCATTAACAATGTGCACTTTACAGTTTTCTTGTATGTTTTTAGACAAGTTCCAAGTGAAACATTGTCTTGATGACTCTGGGAAACTAGTTTCAATTGCACAAATCAGAGCTTTTTCAAAGTCCGTCACAAAGACTTTTGGAAGTCTCTAAGGATCATACGCCAACTCCTTTAATGCATTTAGAGACCAACTGTAGAACTGAAATATTTCTTTTTTATAAAAAAAGAGATTCTGTGAAATTTTTCCAATTGAATGTCATTCCTACAACATGCAATAGTGGGGTTTTGTACTTATCTTTTTTTATAAGTACAATCCAACATAGCAATATGATGGAATTTTTTTGAAAGCTTTAATTCCTCTGGATGTTCTAAGTACAGGGCCTCCAAGTGACCCTCTCCACTGAACTTTGACCAGTGAATCCAACTTGTTTCTTCAAGCTGTTCATAGAGTACCTTCATAACACTTTTCCCCTTTACTTCTGCAAGTGTTACCTTCCCCTTAGTGTTATAGATTGTTTGGTCATCAAAATAATTCTGCCCATCAATCTTGCTCAATTTTCTCTTCAGTTGTAACATATTGAGACCATAATTACTTCCTTCTACTAGATTGTCTAAGGCCACCCCCAAGATTCTCCTCAGTTGAGGATGCACAGAGTGATGTTCAAATGTTGATGGTTATGTTTGGTTTCTTTGTAGGAGAGGCGCCACAAGGGTGTTGGGCTGAGGAATAACAGAGATAGAAGGTAAAGTAGAAGGATGTGGATTTCATAAGTAGAAAGAGACACACAACGAGAATGAGAGATGAAAAGAAAACAAGACTTACCTGAGGAATAACAGAGATAGAAGGTAAAGTAGAAGGATGAGGAGAGAATCCTTCTACTTTGCTCGAGCTCTGTCCTCAGGTAGAGATACTAACAATCAGATGTCACGTATAGTGTGACATGATAGAAGTAAAATGAATATTCAAATAAAAAGAAAGAAGTTGGGCAAGTCTAGAGATTGAGTGGGGAGTACACTGACATGTTCAGTGTGTGACACATAGAAAAAAAGAAAATGGAAATTAAAAAATAGAATCATAAAGAAAAACATGAGAAACATATAGAATGAAGATATGAAGATAGAGATATGAAAACATGGAGATATGTAAATACTCCAACACCCCCCCTTGCTAACCATCACCACTGAGACCAATTAGTTTTTGATGAACTTGTAGAAGAATTCTGTTCAGCGGTTTGGTTAGCATATCCGCAACCATGCCTTTGGTACCTACATGGTGAACCTTAAAGGCACCCCTAGCAACACATTCCCTGATGAAATGGTGGCGCGCGTAAATATTTTTTGTCTGGGAATGGTGTTTGGGGTTTTTTGCTAATGATTTGGCACCCTTGCTATCAACATAGATTGGAACTGGAGAGGTTTTGCGCAATTGTAATTCACATAGGATATTACAGAACCATAGGCCTTCCTTGCAAGAGTCTGAGAGGGATTTGTATTCGGCCTCAGAGCTTGAAAGAGATACTGTGGGTTGCTTCTTCAATCTCCATGAAACAGCGCCAACGCCCAGGCGGAAAGCGTAGCCAGAAATAGAGCGACGGTCTTCCCTGTCTTCAGCCCAGTCCGAGTTGGAATATCCAGAGAGAACCAGGGAGGGGCCTCCAAGAGTAAGCCAAAAATCGTTTGTTGAATTCAAGAAACAGAGCACGCGGAGGGCGCTATCTCAGTGATTGGTGGACGGATCTTGAAGGAACTGAGAGAGTTTATTCACTGCAAATGATACGTCGGGCCTTGTGCATTGGGAGATCCAGAGGAGAGACCCAATCAGCTGGTTGTAGCGCGGAGGAGATGGTGGGTCAGATGGCGCTCTCTTTTGCAGAGTCTTGAACAACACCAACATTGGAGAATTTGCGGAGGAAGAGCCTGGGGGTGGGAAAGAGGAGGCAACTGAGGAGATATAGTGGGCCTGGTCCAGGGAAACGGTACTGCGTTGTAGATCGCGATGAATGGAGATTGACAGGAAAAGATTCAAATCATTTTTGGAGCCAATTTTGAAACGCTGGCCAATGGCCAAGATGAAAGAGGAAACAAAATCAGGTGTGCCAACAATCTCCAGATCATCAACATGAGCAGTTAGTGCACCTACCAGAGCACCATCTGTTATCTTAAAGTAAAGAGATGGATCGTAAGAGGAACAAGAAAGACCCATGGACAGAAGAGCCGCGTTCAGCTTGATGTTCCACTGGCGAGGGGATTGCTTTAGCCCGTAGATAGCTCTGGAGACCTTGCAGACCCAGTCGGGGTGGAGAGGATCTTCAAAGCCTGGCTGTTGAGACATATACACCGGTTCATCCAGGCAGCCGTTGAGAAAAGCTGTTTTGAAATTGACTTGCCTGCCAACCCAATTTCTTGAGCCCAGAAGGCTAAGTAGGAGACGGAGAGTTTTCAGACGTAGAGTGGGAGCAAAGACTTCCAAGAAATCAAAACCATGAACTTGCGTGAATCCCATGGCAACCAGGTGCGCTTTGAGCTTGATAATGGAGCCGTCAGGACGGCGTTTAGCTTTGAAAACCCATTTGGATTGGATGATTTTCTGTCCTTTGGGGCGAGGGAACGAGCTTCCAGGTCTTCATACCTTGTAGAGAAGAGATTTCTTTGTGAGCCAAAGCAATCAACCGACGCCAGTGAGGTGACTTGAGTAACTGATTCCACGTCTTGGGCGCCAGGATGTTGTCCTTGACCAAAGCGGAGCGTGAGTAGGTCCAAAAGCGTGAAGGCGGGCATCTCGGCCTGGTTGAACTTTTTGGCGCAGGAGGGGGAGAGGGGGAAAGGGGTGGGGAACTAGCGGGAGCGCCGGGTGGGGGAGAAGGAGAAAGGGGAGGGGGGGGAAGGGGTAAGGGAAGGGAAGAGAGTGGGAGAGTCAAGGACAGGGGAAGGCGGGGAGGGAATTGATGATAGGGAGACAGGGGGAAGGAGATCTGAGTCATTGGACATGGGGGAACTTGTGGAACAGATCTGATAACGCAAGTTTGTGGACGGGAGGCAAGATAGAGATGTTGGGGGAGCAACTGTTTCTGTGCAGTACGTGCAAGTAGGTTTTGAAAGAGGAATGGGGGTGGAAGAGTGATAAGCAGAAGGGGAGGTGGGGTTAGGAGGATCGGATGAGCAGGTTGGGGAGGTATGGGGCCAGGTAAGGTCAACAGGAATGGTAGAGGTTTTTTCATCAGCTTTACAAAGAAGTTGACAGTACGGGAAAGACATGTCGTTGAAGATGCAGTCTCTGGACTTGATTACCTTTTTGCTGGCCAGATCAAGGAGACGATATCCGTTGCCATGTGAAAGATAGGAGAGGAGAACCAACGCGCAACCCTTTGGGGAGAGTTTGGTCCGGTTGGCTTCAGGGATTTTGTACCATGTTAGGCATCCAAAAGGATGAAGATAAGAGATAGGATTAACTTCCGCCCCAAGGATCAAATTTGGCAAAGTGAATCCATGGGGTGTTTTAGAGGGATAGGAATTGAAGCTGAAGAGAGCGTTCTTGAGTGCGTCAGCCCAGAAGGACTTGGGGAGATTAGAAGAAGAGAGGGAGCAGCAAATTGGATTTAGAATCTTCCTGTTGGAATGTTCTGCAACCCCATTGAGCTGGGGAGAATGAGGAGGTCCAGGTTTGTGTTGTATACCCTTTTTGTCAAGGAAGGAGGACATTTGATCAATCAGGTATTCCCCGCCGTTGTCTGTTCTGAGGCATTTTATAGAGAGGTGAAATTGATTTTTGAAGAAAGAGAAGAAAAGTTTGATCAATTCAAAGGCGTCCAATTTGCGAAGAAGTGGATATGCAAATAGGGCTTTGGAACAGTCGTTGATGAAGGTGATGATGTAATTGTATCCTTCTCTTGAAGTTGTGTCAAAACTACACAGGTCCAAATCTATAATTTCTCCTGGTTGCTTGGACCTCTAGCTTAACCAAGAGTGAAAAGGTGTTTGCGTCATTTTTGATTCAATGCATGTTGTACATTTATGAATTTTGGATTCATTGTTGGAGTCAGGATGAATGTTGTTTAACTTGAGTAGCTTTTGCAAGGACTTCAGGTTTAGATGAGAGAGTCTGCAATGTTAGCCAAAAAGACTTATCAGATATTTGTGAGATGGCAGAGAGGACTGATTCCTTTTGGCTTATGTTATCTTCAGAGAGGTAGTACAGATTTCCTTTTTGGTACCCGCTGGCGACTGGTGAGGTGTTTATGTTTGAGACAGAGCTATCAAAGATTTTGCAGGTGTTGGAAGTGAAGGTGACAAGAAAACCAGCGTCTCAGAGACCCAAAACAGAGAGCAGGGGTTCATGGAGATCTGGTGCCACTAAGGACCAAATGCAAGCAAATGGAAGTGAGAGATAACCTTCTTTGTTAGAGGATATGTTTGTTCCGTTGGCAAGTCAAATTGAAGTTGAATTTGGTTTCTTCTTGTTCACTTGCCAGTCTTACGGAGTCATTGATAAGGAGCATCCAGAATCCAGATTTAAGTCATTACTGTGGGTCTGAAGCAAATTTGTGAGACTGCATGATGCGTATCCGGAATGAATAATGATTTCAGAGTCGGTGAAGTTGTTGTCGTCATCTTCATTGGCAGCCATCTCTTTTGCCTTTTTCAAATTTGCTTTGGCTTGTCTGGAACAGGACAATCTATTTTTCTGAGTTCCTCTGTTTCTTTTGGAGTATTCCAGCGTTTCAAGAACTTCAGGGCGCCTTGAGAATGAGTGTCCCTCTATCTTGCAGTTAGTACAGTAGTAGTTTTTTGTTGAGCCTTGGTTTTCCCAGTCGCATCAATTTTGGAATTTGATGTTGGTTGTTTGGGCTTTAGCAGAGTTTATCAAGTAGGTGTCTTCATTTCTTGTCTGTCTTCTAAGCTGTTCCTGTTTCAGCGCGTTGATCAGCTTTGATGAAGGCACTGATTCTTCATTCATCATCCCGGAGACACATCCAAGCCAATTGTCAGGCAATGATAGGAGAATAGCTGTTGATTGCAAGTCGTCTGCTGTGAGTGGGTCCTTGGGGGTGATAAGCAATGACAAATTTTCTCCATAGGAGACTATTTTGGAGATGTGAGTTGTCATATCTTTGTCCTTCTGCTTGGTCAGAAGAAGTTTGCAAAGCCAGTACATCCTTCCTCCAGAAGAGTTGTCTTGATGGGCTTCTTTCAGCGCTTTCCACATTTAAATTGCGCTTTCTTCATGTTTTTTAATGAACTGAAAGTTAGAAGGTCCAATAGACCTGGATATGACTGAACATATGGCTGAGTTGTCTTTTGACCAAGATTTACCTTTTTGCGAGTCATTTGTGAGGAGATAACCAACGCCAGAAGCTTAGAAATGGATCCTCAAGATCATAGCCCAATCAAGGTAACTCAATTCTTAACCGGGTGAGTTTAGAGGGATAATTGATGGTGACTTGAGCACCGGATGAGAGTTTTGGCTTTTTTCCATGATTGTCCTTTTTTTAACGGTATCAACAGTTTACCTGATCCTTCTGTTTTGTTTTAATGGTGCGGTTCTGAGCTCATAACCTGTTTGGCTGAGGAATAACAGAGATAGAAGGTAAAGTAGAAGGATGTGGATTTCATAAGTAGAAAGAGACACACAATGAGAATTCGAGATGAAAAGAAAACAAGACTTACCTGAGGAATAACAGAGATAGAAGGTAAAGTAGAAGGATGAGGAAAGAAATCCTTCTAATTTTCTTGAGCTCTGTCCTCAGGTAGAGATACTAACAATCAGATGTCACGTATAGTGTGACATGATAGAAGTACAATGAATATTCAAAGAAAAAGAAAGAATTTGCGCTAGTCTAGAGATTGAGTGGGGAGTACACTGAAATGTTCAGTGTGTGACACATAGAAAAAAAGAAAATGGAAATTAAAAAGTAGAATCATAAAGAAAAACATGAGAAACATATAGAATAAAGAAATGAAGATAGAGATATGAAAACATGGAGATATTTAAATACTCCAAAAAGGGGTCTGCCTTTGTTAAACTTGCATGGATTAAAAACTTGCACCCAACCTTCCTTGTGTGATTTTGTCTAGACTTTTTGGTAAGAAGACTTCCTGAATAGGAACCATGTCAATCACAGGCTAAATTGACATATTGGTCACGCTTTGAGTTGAAAACTGGTAAAGCGTAACCATGCTTCATTGCCCCTGTTTGACAATATTTTTGTGCCTCTTCCCTAGTAGGAAAAGCACTCAAGGGAGGTGGATCAAGTGGATCTAGTAAAAATTCATTGGTTAAGTTGTAGTTTCACAGTTACATTAACCCATCAGTCATGAACCCATCAGTTTCATTCAAATTAATTATATCAAAGACCAGTAAAATCAAATGTTACTCACCACCAGAGGTCATGTCCATTTGTGAATCATTTTGTTCCTCAATTTTCACCCTTGATGAGGATGTAATTGGGGCTTCCAGTGTTTCATTACACACATAATTTTTTATTTTTAGAAATCTTTGTTGATTGCACTATCAATGTACACCTTCCATGCAGCCATTTCAGAAGAAGGAGGGCTTGCCACTGTTCCCATGCAAAAAAAATGAAATGGTTTGCTTCAGTGTTCAATCAAACTTTCAATTGATCAAACAAAGTTTGATCAATTTCAAGTTGAGAAAGAATTGTTTGCAGATTTTTATATGATTTACAATTATTCACTTTCAATTCACTTGGGTTTTGCTTTAATGTCTCTTTGGGATCACTAGGTGTGAAACAAAAGTCCCACAAATTATGCGTTAATCCCAAATTTGGATTGAAAGAACCCAAGTGTGGTCCAGGGGTTTCCCAAAATTCTGGCACAGCTTCCAGGGGGTTGTGCACCCCCAAAAAGGGCTAATTTGAGCCGTTTACGGGGGTTACACGGCTCCTACACAACCCCCCGGGGGTTGCGCATGTTTGAAACAGTCCTTTGTAGTCGTTTTTCGGCCCCCACGGCTCATTTGAGCCGTTTAGGGCCCTACAAAACTACCACATGGTTGGAGCCGTGAATTGAACATCACCCATATTGAAATTAAAAAACAAAATTTTTCAAAAAAAAACAAAAAAAAAAAATAAAAAAAATGAAAAGAAGAAAAAATCAATACCGTCTGATGTGTTGGACAACTGACACTAATTTTTCCACCATGCCAAACCAAAAAAAAAATTGAAATAACAGAAAATTCAAATAAAATAAAATGAAATGAAAGATGAAAAAAAATTCTGGACCACATTGGGGTTCTGCCAGCTGAATGTTTTGGTCATGCCCTAATATGTGGGAGTTTGAAACAGTGCACTTAGTATCAACAAATTGAATGATTGATTGTTTTTCACTAACATAGTTGGTAGTGAGGATGAGCAAGTGTTTGAGAAGCAACATCAAAAATCTGAGAATAATTTCTTAAGTCATCCACAAATATCAAAAAAAAAATTTTTTAAAAAAATCTCAATACCACCTGGCATGGTGAAACTCAGCCTAAGTTTTCTCCCATGCCCAAGAAAAAAAAAAATCAAATCTTCCAAAAATTGAAAAAAGCAAAAATCAATAAAATTAAAAAAAATAAAACCAAAAAATATCCTGGACCACATTTGGGTTCTGCCAGCTGAAGTGCTTGGTGTTGCCCTACTATATAGGAGTGCACACCAGTTCACTAAAAATTTAAAAAAACTTGAAAGTTTGATGGTGTTTCACAAACACGTTTTGTAGTGAGGATGAGCTAGTGTTTGAGAAAAAAAATATAAACTCTAAAGAAGAGTTCACTTTTCACCAGAAGAAGCATTCAATATAAAAAAGACTTTCATTTTTTTTTAGCAAAAATTGACAATTATAAGAAAAATATAAAAATTATTGAAAGAAATTTTGAGGACTACAACAAAAAATCAAAGAAAAATAAGTTAAACATAAATCAAGACAAAGAAAAAATTATAAATGAATGGAATTAATTTTTGAAGGAACCCTTGCCAGTTTAAAAACATTATTTAGGTACTGGGGCTACATGCCCATTCTTTTTATCTTTTTTTATGATATTTTCAAGAAAGAAGAAGACAGAAAAAACTTCAAAACATTTTTTTAACCATCTATTTGTATGATAGAGCCCTTTATGAATTTTTTCTGAAAAAATTATTATGTTTTCCTTAAATTTTTATTTTCTTTTCTTTGAATGTAATGTTGTCTTTTTCTGTTCTTATTCTGTAACTAACAAATTTAGTTACCTTTACTTCTAACTTACTGTTTTCATTATCGCATTAACCCTGCCTCAGGCCCCCTCTGGGGCTCTCTAGTTGTCCTTAACTTGCTACCCTAGGCCCCCTTTGGGGTTCTCTAGTTGTGCTTAAATACTGGTCCTCCCCTTGGACCAGGAATGAAACTCATCTGATTACCAGTCAACAATAACGGAGTGCCCCTTCCTCCTCATCAGATCAGTTCCTCTTGACTATACAAGACATATCCTCCTCTCTATTGGCTCTTTTTAGCCTCATTATTACTCCTCATTAGAATCCTCAATAGCCTACAACCATCCATTCATCTCTCCATGGAATCATAGTCGTTCTTCAACTTTTCAAGGTTAAAAGCCAAAACTCATCCTGCTAAAGCTATCTGATTGACTTCATTGTTCCCACTGGTTTCCTTACTAAAGCCATCCCATTCCATCCCTCTTGTCCACTTTGACAAACATCATCATTCATCATCATCAAACTCTCAATCCACCCAGATCCTTCCAACCTCATCTTCTCAACCCTTGTCATTGGCCCGGCCTCATCTCTCACCTCAACTCTCCATCGAATCCTTGCTTGTCCACTCCAATCATCCATCCCTTGATCTAGCTTCTCCTGGTTGGCCATCAAAGCTTACACCCTCATTGTACTGGACCCTTCTACCACCTTGGTTGTTCCCAAAAAAAGCAAGATCGCTCACATTCAACCATCTCCTGCCATCAGTTTGATTGATCAATTTAGCGCTCTCAGCATTTCTTTAATCTAGCACCAACGCCATCTCAGCTCCATCTTGGCCGATTCCCTTGTCCATCTCTCATTCGCATCAATGCCCCCTCAGACAATTTGCGCTTATTCAATCCTTTGCCAATTTGCGCCCAATTTGGTCTATTGCTTCTCTACATGTCTTCCTTTGTCCCAAACTTGGCCGTCATTGCTCTTCCTCAAACCCATCGTCACCGTACAGACTCTCATCCCAATGGCAAGCCCAACGACCTCGATTTGAGAAATGATGTTTTAAAGGTGTCCGGGATCATTGGCGGAGAGCTTCCTGGGAAATGCTTTTAGACAAGCAATATCAATCCAATCTCTCTCAATCATCCTTGAAGAAAATCCCTGTCAAACAACTCCACCGCCAATACCGCATCCTTCCCCGCTGTAAGACTCCAAAAGGTGCTAAGCCGTGGCAGTTCTGTAGAGGGGAAAGGTGCTGTTTAGGCTGCCCTCCTAGGAGTTACAATAATATTTAAATGTAACCGGAATCAAGGTCCAGATCCTTATGGATGAGAAATCAAAGTAACGGAAGAGGATAAGAGTTGTTGGTAGCGATGGAAACAACACTATCTGAGGCAAGATGGTGCAGGTAAAGACTTGAACAAATAAGTCAAGGTTTGTTCAGAGTTCAATAGAACAAGGCAGTTGTAAGTAACAACGCCCACAAGCTAATAACTCTGGTCTTCAGCAGCTGATCAGGAAAGATCAACTCAATCCCAACCAACCTCCAGGTTCTCAATGAACCTGCCCAACTCTCCGCAATCAAGCACTTGAAGGGTACCAGATAACTGTGGGAGGCTGAACAAAACAAAAGCAATTTGTTTATGAAGCTCTAGAAGCAAATCAATAACGAATTTGAGCAAGAATATCCCAACACTTCTCAAGGGACTCAAGAATAGCGTGGCGAAATTCAACCTTAAAGAAGAAGGGAGGTATAACAATCCAGGTTTTTAAGCTTAATAAAACCTCTTCAATCAAACGTGACTGTCTCCAGAAAGATGATCAAGGAGAGATCAAGACCAGTATGGTCGGAAAAAGGGATCAGAGTGGTATAACACACCCAAGAATTCAGACAGACAGGAATTCTTCTTCAACCAGCAAGGCTATTGGTTGGTGATAAGGATCAAGGTTACAAGGGACAGAGTTTGAGTACGGAGGCTCAAAGGATCAAGGGGTAATCATGGATATACCCGGATAAGTTGCTTAGATAAGTGGGGAAGGATGCCCACGGATAAGTTGATTATGATGATGGGGGAAACAGATGAGATGAGATGATGATGGTCTGATGGGATGCTGGGCAAAAAGGCAGGGGAGAGCCCCTCCTTTTATAGACATGAGTCCCTGTATACTATGTACAAGAGATACTACAAATAGGTGCGGGAAAATGAAAACATAAAAAAAGATGACATGAGAGGAAAAAAAAAAAAAAAAGAAATGTCGCCCACGTCAAGAATGACCGCGGGCAACCAGATGGACACCCGCGACAGCGGTCGCGGGTGTAGACAACGGCTGTCGTCGCCCGATTGGCGGCAACAGCGGGGTGAAGGTTCCGACGGCCGCGAGCGGTTGCTCGTGGTTGTCGGTCGGATCAGATGATGGACGAGGAGGGCTTGAGTGAGTTTGAGTTGATGGTTGTTGTCTTGGCTGTCATCGTTGTTGTTGTTGTCGGATTGGAGGGATGAGTGGATGGTAGGAGTGATAGGTTGGATGAGTCGGTGGGTGGTGATGATGCTCTGGTAGGTTGAGATGGTGGGTATGATGAGATTGATCAAATGATAGTTGACAACCGTCGCGACAAGCGACGGCATCGGTTGGATGAGAGGATTGGGAAGAATCAAAGGGATTGTCAAAGGTGGTTCGATGATTGCTTGCGTTGCCAAAAGTCAGGGCCGCGAGCGCGACAAGTAGGAGTTGAAAATAGGAGAGGGGGATTGAAGCGGAGAGACAGGCAAGAGGCCTGTCCTAGACCGCTAGGACAGGGAGAAGTTAGGAGATGGGGGGAAATGAAGGTACCCATAGAGGTACAACCAATTTTTTTTTTTTTTTTGATTTATTGATGGATAAAGAGTGTAAAAAAATTAAAAAAAAATTTCTTTTTTTTTTTTTTTTTTTTTTTCCCGTGGTGTCCTGGATTGGTCACCACATCTCTCCCCAACTTACAGACTGTCCCTAGTCTGCATCTAAAATTTGAAGGGATTAAAAAAAAAAAAAGGCAGGGAACAAAGAAATTGAAGCAAAGATTGGCCATTTCTTGATCTTGAGAGCAATTGAAGAGTTGAGGGAAATATCTTGATTCTTCCAAATTAGCCCTAGAAGCGGCAGGAATAGAAAAAGGAGGGCTTCCCAGGTGCTCACATATGTGGCATACAGTAGAGTTTTACAACAAAAACGCAGCAAATGACCCTGGTGGTGCACAATTGGGAGGACTTACTTCTGAGATAAGTTTCCCCCACGACAATGAAACTTCTTGACTTGATCATCAGAGAACCTTCTGGCCAACCAAGTACCATCCAGCTCCTTCAAAACATAAGATCCACCTCTAACTTGATGAACCACTCAATAAGGGCCATTCCAACAATTAGAGAAAAGCTTGCCCCACTGGGTCTCCAAAGATTGATCATAAGCTAAAACTAGGTCACCAGGGTTCAAGGGCTCCCTGATTCAATTAGAGTGCTTGTCCTCCCAATACTGGACGGATTTTGCTCTGGACTCCATCATCTTTTGATAAGCTTCATCACAAACGTCTTCACTTTGCTCCAGTTGCTTGGATCTAGCAACTAACAGATCAGTAGTTGAGGACACCTCTTCCCAAGAGACACCCAAGTAATATTCCATTTCCAGATCCAAAGGAAGTACTGCTCTTTGACCAAAGATGATTTCATAAGGTGAGTAGCCAGTAGTCCTTTTGGTTGAGATTCGATCAGAGAAGAGAACAAGAGGAAGGAATTTGCAACAATTCTTGCCACTTTCACCAGCCAGTTTAACAAGTGCAGCCTTCAAAGGGGCATGGCCTCTTTCCACCATGCCTTGGCCTTCAGGATAATAAGGAGTAGTAACCCTATGTTGTCCAGGAACGGATTGGATCATTTCAGCAAGCTTGCCCCCAAATTCAGAGCCACCATCAGTAGAGTAAGATTGAGCCAGGCCATAACGCATTGTCCAGGTCTCGTAGAGGAAAGCGGCCACTGATTCAGAGCTAAGGTTCTTAAGAAATTTTGCTTCAACCCATCCGGAAAAATCATCTCTAGCCACAATGAGGTACTTAGCACCACCTGCCTTAATATGAACCACATCCATAGCAATCCTTCCAAAGACAGTGGACTCACCAGTAGGATAACAAATTTCAGCTGGGCGCCTAAGATCACGTTTTTGACAGACTTCACAACTCTTGCACCATTGGGAGACGGATTTCTTCAAAGATGGCCACCAGAATCGTTTGGATAGTTGTCAATAAGTTTTGGTTTCCCTACGATGACCAAGGCCTTCATGGAGACTTTCAAGGATAGAATCTTGTTTAGAGGGAATAGTAACAACAATAAGAGCACAAGGATTGCCTCTCTTCATAAGTCTAGAGCCTTGAACAAAAAAATTAGAAGACTTTTGTTTAAGAGATCAAAATTCCTTAGCAGAGAGATAAGGAGGTTTTTGAAGAGTTGAAAGGTACTGCTCTAATTTAAGCCAGAAGCCTTGTTGAAGGCCAGAATAATTTTGAGAAGAAAAAGAGAAAATAGGTTGGATTAAAGGTTCCTCTTCATTGAAATCAGTTGCAACATCAGATTTGTTGTCCCCAAGAGGTTGTCAAGATAAACCGTCAGGCATGGTGAAAGATTTCCCCGGCCTGTATACAATATCAAAAGAGAAAAGCTGGATAAAGGCCACCCAACGAGTCATAGGAGCATTGGGAAGACTGGGAGCGTTGATCATTTCAATGATGGATTGAGCATCAACTTGCAATTCAAAATGTTGGCCCCAGAGAACGGTTTGAAGTTTCTTCATCATTTGAGCCACACCACAGAGCTCCAGTTTGGGCTGGGAGTATCTAGATTCTACATCTGAAAACAACAAAGATTCATAAAGAGCAGGACGGTCCCAACCATTTTCATCTTCCTGAGTAAGGACGGCCCCAACAGATCAATAACTAGAATCGACAGCCAGCTTGATCTTGCCAGCTCCAGGTCCATAAGAGATCTTTTTCAAAACTATGTCTTTACCAACTATCCTTTTGAGTAGCTGGAAAGCACATTCACAATCTTGGGTCCAAATCCATTCAGCATCTTTTCTGGTTAGACAACGCAAGGGTGCACAGATTTTGGATAAAGATGGGATAAAGATTCTAACATAAGTGACAACACCTAGAAAGCCCCTAACTTCAGTTGGATTGTTTGGGGTAGGCCAAGAGATGATCTTGTTGACTTTGGCTGGTGCCATCCTTCTTCCTTCCTTGCAGACCACATGACCAATAATTTCCAGAGCAGGGAAACAAGCCGCCAGTTTGGATCCAGAGACAGTAAGGCCAGATTCCTCGATTCGAAACAGAATCCTCTCCAAGGTAGTAGCATATTCCCAGATAAAACGACAAATTCCTGAATGCCAAGGTAAGAGCTCATTATCATAGTCAGATACTGGACCTTTAATTCCTCCATCGTCAATAAAGATACCAGCATGATCAGGGATTTCATCCTGGAGGATCCACATCATCTGAGCCTGATAGACTGCAACCGAGTTGGTGGCTCCTTGAGGCAATCGAGTCAGTTGAAATCGACCAAGAGGAGTATTGAAAGTAGTGAGAGGACGAGAAATAGGATGTAAGGATTGTTCGTCATAGCCACCCATAATATCCCCTAGACCATAGCAAGCTCTCCCCGCGAAGGATTCAACAAATTCTTCAGTAGCAGGAGGGATACCAGAGTCTTTAATAGTAACTTTATTAAGAGGTTGAAGATCATGAACTATTCTAAGTTTACCATTACTCTTGAGGACACAGAAGACGGGGCTGGAGTAACTAGAAGTTGACTGTTCATACAGGCCAGTTCAAACTCGTTCCCGGACCAACTTGATGAATTTGTCAACTTTAGCAGCAGGGATAGGGATCTTTTTCTTTTGCCAAGGATCATGTTCAACTACAGGGATGATATAAGGGAGGCCATAGGATTCCCGCAAGAGACCTCTCTCTTCTTCACAGAAAGAAATAGATTTTTCCCTTAGAGATAAAACATTTTTGATTAAATTTAACTCATCAGGAAGAAGCCATCCATCTGGACCAAAGTTGACCACCTTCAGACGTTCTTCAGTGACCCGTCCATTAGGCACAAAGGGACCAGTAAGAGATTGAGGAAGACCACAGTAAGGATTGCGAGATAGAGGAGGACGCATAAGGGGAGGATTGAGGTTGAGAGGCAAAGGCTGGTTGACTGGTTGGATCTTCTTAGCAACTGGTTTATACTTAGTGGCAAAAGAGAGAAGTTCTTGTTTCCTCCAAGAGTTGACCAGAGAGACTTGATTACAAAAGCTGATTCCAAGTTCCAACATCTTCCAAGTCCAATGTTCTGCAATATCCTTGAAGGGTGCCTTTTCCATAAAAGGAGAACCAGGAGATAATACATTGCTCACATGTGTGGCACAAGGTAGGGTTTCAAAAATGATGGTAGAAGATTGCCCTGGCAGTGCACAATTGGGAGGACTTACTTGTACCCCAAATTGCCTCCACTGAAGCCCATATTCCTTCATACCAAAATCACCAAAAACGGAATTGCAATTAGGATCTAGTTTAGAATCATTGCGGAGATTCGAACCAGACCTGAGAGAAGATTGATCAGACTCAAAAGCAGAAGGAAAAGAAGACACAACAGATCCAGAGAGAGAAGGAGATGGAGAAGAAATATTTTTGGATTTTTCTATTTTGATATGTTTTTGTTTTTTAATATTCTTGATCTCAGAAGAGAATGATGAAAGGAATGAAAAATAAGCCTGAGGGATGGGAGTTGACCCTTGAGTTGCAGTCTGAGGCTGAAAAGAACTACAACTATTAGTAGGATCAACTATTCCCCTAAAAAATGAGAGGAACTAGAGTTATCCATCTGCTTCCCCTTAAAAGATGATTTGGGAGAATGACCAGGAAAATCTCTTTCCCAATGACCAGAATCCAAAGAGCAAAGAGGAACTTCAATTTTCCTGCCATCAGCATCAGGGAGAAGAATTCTCTCCCCAACTTGATCAGAAAACATCAGGGTTGCACCAAAGTCCATTAAGAAGGGTCGTCCCAAGATCATAGGACTGTCCAAACGAGTGATCCAAAAGTGGCAGGTTCCAACAATATTTTGACCAATCCTGACCGGTACATCCTCAGCAATACCAACCAGTTCACAAGCTTGATTTCCTATCCCATACACTTCAGAGTTGAAGCTGACCCTAGGACTAAGTTTGAGCTTGCAGGCCATAGCATCCGAGATTAAGTTAAGCTGAGATCCAGAATCCACAAGAGGAGAAACAGTTTTAGCTGAGTCACCAAGATAACAAGGAAGGAAGCCAAGGGGACAGGAATAAAGGTTGGAGTCTAAAGAAGGACTGGTTCCACCAGAGTCCTCCATTAAAGTGCCAGAGGAGACTTTGAGTTCTTCAGGGCCAATTTCCACACGTCGACAAGAGACCCATTTCTTCATTCCTTCAGCAACAGATGGAGAGATCAATAGGAGTTCAGCCACAGATAGATCAGGAATTTTGAGATCAGAAATTTTCTTTAATACTCCCTCCACAGCATTGGGGTGATCCTTGGAGATGCCCCTTTCAAATCAAACTTTGGGCTGGGTGGAGGGAGGAAGTTCAGGTGACGCAGAATCTAAGTTAGGATTAGAACGTTGAGGTGAGGGAGAAGGATCAGGGTGATCTGGGAACCTTTCCATGAGTGGTTCCTTTTCCACCTCCATGTCTTCTACATCAAAGGAAGGAGGCTCAAGTGATGATTGACGTTTAACAGCTTTTTGAAGGATTGAAGTTGGCAAGGAAGGAGCCTTATGAGGTTTAGGTTCCTCATGTTGTTTCCTGGCTGGACCAGATTGATAAGTAGTCCCAGCAATACTAGAAGAAGAAATAGCTGGAGGATACCAAGGTTGGAGGGTACCACAGGATGATCAAAATTCAAAGGAAGCAAGAGATGCTTTCATAGGAGGTGATGGCTGGTAAGAGGCCACCACATGTCGGATAGGACGAGACAAGTCAAAAGGGATTAGAGCACCATTAGGGAGGAAGTAATTTTTCCCCCTCTGCTCTACCAACTTTTCCTTTAGGTCCTTCTGAAGTTCTTGGCATCGTCCGGTTCCATGGCCTTCCCTATGACAGTAGTAACAGACAAGAGTTGATTTGGGGACAGAAGAAGGAGTTTTAGGAGTAGCTAGCGAAGAAATATTTTGATCTATTTTGTTCTCAAAGGCTCTAAGTAACTTGGTGATTTTATCTATAGTAGTAGGTTCTTGATTGGAATTAGGATCTGCTTTAGGCCTACGCTCTGCCTCCATTTTAATCATAATATTGTTTGACTCTTTAAAAGAAGGAGCATGGACCGGTTCAGTAGTTCTAGGCTTTTCAAAGGTAAGAGCAGTTTGACCTTTCATGACTTTATCCACAGTAATCCTAAGGGTAAGAAAAACAGGGAGCTTGAATCAATTATCGCTGGTGGTAATCATGGATCCAGATTTGACCAGTTCTTATTTAATCCTTTCCTGCACAGCCAACAAAAAAGATTGGAAGAACTTTGCTTGAATTTTGTCCACTGTGTCAATGTGATTGTTTCGGATAAGATAGTTTTGTATGGGATCTCAAGACTTCCTAAAAATCTGATAGTCAGAGGCTGAAGAAATACCACCATTGGAGATCCACTGAGAAACCAGAGCATCCAAATCCTGCAGAGTAAACCTAGCCACATCTATTTTACCCCAGTATGCCAACATAGCCTTCCTGAGAAGCGTCCAGTTATGGGATTCAAATCCCTCAAAAGACTCAATTACCTCCATAACTTCATCAGAGGAGATAAAAAATCGCAACTGATAAGCCATATCAAATTCACTAGCTCCATCCACTTCAGCAGCCATTTTGTAGGAGTCCAAGAATTGCTCGACATTCGTACCGTTGAAGCCTAAGTTCTTGTTCTGAGGTTTGATCTTTACCATCTTAGGTTGGACAGAGGTGGTTGGAGTAGCGGAAGATGCCATATCGAATAACAGAGTTCCTAGGGGATCCAAAGAGCAGATTTCCAAAGTGGCTCACAAGTGTGGCAAGAGTAGGGTTTTGCCAAAAACAACAAGTATCTTGCCCAAGCGGTGCACAAATTGGGAGGACTTACTTCTAGGATAAGTTGCCTCCACGGATCAGATTTGAGAAGAGAAAAAAAATAGGAGAAAGAAAAAAAGATTGGATTTTGAGGTTGATTTTAAATGTCTTGGGACTGTAAATCCCAAGGTTGCTGGTTCAATCCCGGCCCGGGGGACCAAATGTAAGACTCCAAACGGTGCTAAGCTGTGGCAGTTCTGTGGAGGGGAAAGGTGCTGTTTAGGCTGCCCTCCTAGGAGTTACAATAATATTTTAATGTAACCGGAATCAAGGTCCAGAACCTTATGGATGAGAAATCAAAGTAACAGAAGAGGATAAGAGTTGTTGGTAGCGATGGAAACAACACTATCTGAGGCAAGATGGTGCAGGTAAAGACTTGAACAAATAAGTCAAGGTTTGTTCAGAGTTCAATAGAACAAGGCAGTTGTAAGTAACAACGCCCACAAGCTAATAACTCTGGTCGTCAGCAGCTGATTAGGAAAGATCAACTCAATCCCAACCAACCTCCAGGTTCTCAATGAACCTGCCCAACTCTCCGCAATCAAGCGCTTGAAGGGTACCAGATAACTGTGGGAGGCTGAACAAAACAAAAGAAATTTGTTGATGAAGCTCTAGAAGCAAATCAATAACAAATTTGAGCAAGAATATCCCAACAATTCTCAAGGGACTCAAGAATAGCGTGGCGAAATTCAACCTTAAAGAAGAAGGGAGGTATAACACTCCAGGTTTTTAAGCTTAATAAAACCTCTTCAATCAAACGTCATTGGCTCCAGAAAGATGATCAAGGAGAGATCAAGACGAGTATGGTCGGAAAAAGGGATCAGAGTGGTATAACACACCCAAGAATTCAGACAGACAGGAATTCTTCTTCAACCAGCAAGGCTATTGGTTGGTGATAAGGATCAAGGTTACAAGGGACAGAGTTTGAGTACGGAGACTCAAAGGATCAAGGGGCAATCATGGATATACCCGGATAAGTTGCTTAGATAAGTGGGGAAGGATGCCCACGGATAAGTTGATTATGATGATGGGGGAAACAGATGAGATGAGATGATGATGGTCTTATGGGATGCTGGGCCAAAAGGCAGGGAGAGCCCCTCCTTTTATAGAAATGAGGCCCTGTATACTATGTACAAGAGATACTACAAATAGGTGCGGGAAAATGAAAACATAAAAAAAAGATGACATGAGAGGAAAAAAAAAAAAAAAAGAAACGTCGCCCGAGTCAAGAATGACCGCGGGCAACCAGATGGACACCCGCGACAGCGGTTGCGGGTGTCAACAACGGCTGCCGTTGCCCAATTGGCAGCGACAGCGGGGTGAAGGTTCCAACGGCTGCGAGCGGTTGCTTGCGGTTGTCGGTCAGATCAGATGATGGGCAAGGAGGGTGTGAGTGAGTTTGAGTTGATGGTTGTTGTCTTGGCCGTCATCGTTGTCGTCGTTGTCGGATTGGAGGGATGAGTGGATGGTAGGAGTGATAGGTTGGATGAGTCGGTGGGTGGTGATGATTCTCTGGTAGGTTGAGATGGTGGGTATCATGAGATTGATCAAATGATAGTTGACAACCGTCGCGACAAGCGACGGCGTCAGTTGGATGAGAGTATCGGGAAGGATCGAAGGGATCGTCAAAGGTGGTTCAATGATTGCTCGCGTCGCCAAAAGTAAGGGCCGCGAGCGCAACAAGTAGGAGTTGAACATAGGAGGGGGGGATCGAAGCGGAGAGACAGGCAAGAGGCCTGTCCTAGACCGCTAGGACAGGGAGAAGTTAGGAGATGGGGGGAAATGAAGGTACCCATAGGGGTACAACCAATTTTTTTTTTTTTTTTTTTTTTGATTTATTGATGGATAAAGAGTGTAAAAAAATTAAAAAAAAAATTTCTTTTTTTTTTTTTTTTTCCCATGGTGTCCCGGATTGGTCACCACACCGCCCCAATTAACCCTGCCTTGGTCCTTCAAGAAACCAATCGGATCGAGAAATGGTCGGATATGTTAACCTTGGATCCTCATCTTCTTCCGACCCAGTTTACTTGGTCTCCATTATCATCCCGCTTCCTCTCATCTTCTTGCTCCCGCTTCCCCTCCACTGCTTGCTCAAATTCCCTCCATCACCACTCCAGCTTCTCCTCATCCAACCCCATCATTCTCCGCTATCGCTCTCCAACCTTACAACCTGGCTGTCCGGCCTTCAATCCTGCTCCCATCCCCAACCTTGCTCACAACTCCATCAGATTCTCCCCGGCTCACATCCTCCTCAATCTCAATCACGATTCCTTTTTTTCTCTTCGCTTCCTCCTCCATCCGCAACATTGTTCACACTCTCTTCCCTTGCTACTTCCTTCTTGTTCTTGCTGCCTTGATGGCGACTTTGATCACCTCTCAGCTCAAACCTAGTCGCCCTCGCTTTCCTATTGGCTTCTTGGCCACAACCTCGTTTGCCTCTCTTCATCATCCAAGCCAATTCACATTTACAGTTAGACAAGTTTGAGAAACGCTCCTCGACTATCAATCCCGATTGACTCTTCCAAATCAATTGTCATTAGTCTACCTGCTCATTCACCTTGCTTGCTCTCTTTTCCTCATACCCTCTCCAACATCATCCTACTCACCTCCGACGTCTCGCGCGCTCTTTCCTCTCTCCTCTCCTCCACAATTGCAACTTTGCTCGCTCACTTCCCCTTGCCTTTCCACTGCTTCTCTCACTACCTCGATGGCGACCTTGATTGCCGCTCACCTCCGCCTTTGCTCGCTCACTCACTTAACCGTGCTTGCGAATTTGATCACCTCCCTTTTGCTACTCACCTCCAACATCTCACCCGATCTTGCATCCATCAACATCTGCGACCTTGGTCGCGCTTCATGTGCAACTTCTCCCACTGCTTCACTTGCCATCCCCGCTTATCATCAACATTCCCCCTCTCTTGCCCATTCCCCTCTCTCGCCCATTCCCCTCTCTCCAATTTGACCTTGTGCTCGCTCCCTTCATCCATTTCCGCCGCTTCCTCTCCAACATTCACCACTTGCTTGCTCCGCTCCATCTCCTCCGCTTCACACGCTACATCACCACTTTCTTGCTCCGCTCCATCTCATCCGCTCCACACGCTAAATCACCACTTGCTTGCTCTGCTCCATCTCAGCTGCTCGCTTGCTCCCATCCATCTCCTCCGCTCCACCTGCTACATCATCAATACCTCCATCATCCTTTGCCATTCAATCTCCATCAACAATATCAACAATCAACTCTCAACACCATCAACAGCATTCAATTCAACTCCAAAAACACATTAACATTCCTCCCATCTAGTATTGAACAGGCTTGTGTGTTGGAATATTCCCATTATTATGTTCAATACTATCTGCTTTGTGCTCTCCACCCTCTTTCATTATCACCATCACATTCATTACTATTATATTCTATCATCACCCACCATTATCCTACAACTGCTACCAATCCATTTCAAAACCATCACCATTACCATTCCCATCACCATCATCATCCCATCCATCATCCATCACCATCATCATCACCATCACCACCACTATCATATTAGCTTTACCATTACCATTACCCTCATCATCACCATTATCATTATCATCATATCATCCTCTCCATCATGCTAGGCAGCTATGCCTGAATCCTTGTTGCTCCTCTTAAAATAGTAATATCACTCCTCCCATATCATTCTAGGCAACTATGCCTGAGGTCCTTGTTGCTCCTCTTAAAATAGGCTTTCATCATGCTAGGCAACTATGCCTGAGGTCCTAGTTGCTCCTCTTAAAATAGGCTTTCATTCCCCATCTCATATGCTGACAAGGTGGTGTCTTGTCATCCTTCCTCAAATCTCATATCTCTCATTCTCATATTCTCTTCCCAATTCTCATGAATCTCTGAAATGTTGATTGGTCTCAAATTGGTTCCTAAATTTGTCAGTTAAGGTGGTGTGTTGCCTTTTTTCTTTTCTTATTCTGTAACTAACAAATTTAGTTACCTTTAATTCTAACTTACTGTTTTCATTATCTCATTAACCCTGCCTCAGGCCCCCTCTGGGGCTCTCTAGTTGTCCTTAACTTGCTACCCTAGGCCCCCTTTGGGGTTCTCTAGTTGTGCTTAAATACTGGTCCTCCCCTTGGACCAGGAATGAAACTCATCTGATTACCAGTCAACAATACCGGAGTGCCCCTTCCTCCTCATCAGATCAGTTCCTCTTGACTATACAAGACATATCCTACTCTCTATTGTCTCTTTGTAGCCTCATTATTACTCCTCATTAGACTCCTCAATAGCCTACAACCATCCGTTCATCTCTCCATGGCATCATAGTCGTTCTTCAACTTTTCATGTAACAGAAAAAATATTTAAACATGTAGACCACCCCTTCAATTGCAGTTATTTTCAAGGTGACCATTATTTTATTGTGTAACACATTTCATTAAATGTAAATTTTTTTTCTCTCAATCTTTCAATGATATTCTTAAAAACTGAAAAAAAAGAAACTTTGATTCTTTATATTAAAAAAATGTTGGAAAGCATGTTTTAGTTTGAATTTCTTTCATTTTGGATTCAATTTTTTGCAGTCAAGAATACATCTAAAAAATCCCAAAAACCAAATGATGAATATCTTGAATTGGTGTTGTACTTTCTGAAAATTGAATTCCAAGAAATGATTCATGAAAATGAAAGGGACTGGTTACAAAAATGCATTGAGTTTTTTTTTTGTTTTTTTTTTTGCATCAATTTTTGAATTTCTTGAAATACTTCAACTTTTTGGTAATTTTTTTGAATCTAATTAACAAGAATGTGGGGTCAGAAATTTTTTAAAAAAAAACTTTTTGAAATAGCTGTTTCTTAAAGCAATTGCAGTATGTAAAGAAGATAACAGGTATGTAAAATACTTGCATATTATTTTAATAAATACATAAGCTTTAACAAAAAAAATGGAAAAATTCAAACCTCAAAAATGAAAAATAATAAAATAATAATAAAATAAAAAAACATAACTGAATTCAAAATAAAGTCATACCATGTAAAATTAAATCAATCAATGCACAATATGATTATTAACAGAAAAAAATATGAATAAAAAAAAAGAAAAGCATGAGATCCAGAATTGAATTATTTGACTGAAAAATTTACCAAAGCATTGAGATTTCAAAAAAAAAGGGAAATCTTCAATTCACGGCTGATTGAGCCCTGTACACAACTCTGTACATGGCTTAATGGGCCGTGTGGCACCCTAAACGACTCAAATGAGCCGTGTGGCATGCTACATGGCTCAAATGGGCCGTGTGGCATGCTACACGACTCAAATAGGCTGTGTGGAATGCTACACGTCCCATTTGATTTGTATGGCACACTAAACAACTAAAATCAAGTTTTGTAGCCTCCACTAAATAATAAATAATGAATAATAACTAATAAATTATAAATTATAAATAATAAATAACAAATTATATATACTAAATAATAAATAATAAATAATTAACAATAAATAATAAATAATAAAACATAAATGATTAACAATAAATAATAAACAATAAATAATAAATAATAAATAATTAATAATTAATAATTAATAATAATAAATAATAAGAAATTATAAATTATATATAATAAATAATAAACAATAAATAATAAACAATAAATAAAAAATAATAAATAAAAAAATAAATAATAAATAATAAATAATAAATAATAGATAATAATACATAATAAATAATTAAATATAAAATATATGGAGTAGTGTATGGGCCCCCACGCGTTGAGGGGACCTACACAACTCCCACAGGTTAGGTGGGGCCCTACACGATTCCAACAGGCCATGGGGGGCCCTACATGGCTCCCACACGACTGGAGCCATGAATTTAACATCACCCAAAAAACATATGTATCCCAAAGAAGAAATAAAAGAAGTTTTTTTAAGAAGATTTTTCTTCTGTTTTGAAAATTAAAGTGATGAGACCCTTGATTATTTGTAAAATCTGACTGCAAAAACTTACTTTTTATTGAATATAATAAAAAATTAAAATAAATATGGTTTTCTTCATGGTATACAGAAATTTCTTCATTAATTAAAATTTAAATTCCCCACAATTCCAAATCTTCTGTATCCCATGAATGCACTAGAATAACTTTCAATACTCAAGAAATGATTAAACCAACTTTTCCCAGGTTCCTTATCAAGTTCAAAACAGATTTTTCTCAGGTTCAAAAAAAATCCAAAAGGAGTTTCAGGTGCTACATCTGCCAAAAGGTGAAGCCATTTTTTTCATGGTGTCTGAAGCCTTTGAAGACCCTCTCAAAATAATTTAGGATTCTGAAGACTTTTTGAATGAAACCTCAACTCCTGGCAGGTCAAAGATTTGAATTAATGCTCCAAAGTAAGAGGCTTAAACCCTCCTCTCTGCTCTAATCCAGGTTCATAACCATAATGCCTTGAAAAATAGCACAAGAGGGCCCAGCCTTTTCACTCCAGGAATGAAGCAGTCTGACCAATTTATGGGAAAGCATGCCCATAAGCGTAGGTCCTATTTGAAGTCTTGTAAGATCACCTTCTCAAAAAATCCAAACAAATTCCCCTCAGATAAACATAAGGTCATGAGAAATCTTCATTTCTAGGAGGTAAAGGCTTGAAGTGGTTCATACCCTATCTTGAAATAATATCCAATACTATTGCCACCTTTATTCTCAACAACTGGAATAAGTTTGAGGAAAAACCTTTCACCCCGTTCAGTGACCCCAATGAAGTGAAAAAAGCCAAGTACAAACTAAAAGTGGTTTTTAAGACTTGTCCATGTTTGCTTTGAACATCTTCCCTGTTCTAATTAACGGGATTGCTTTCAGTGCTTACACACATGTCCATTTTTCTTCTTCTGGGGAAGTGATTGCTATCAATGTTCTCAGCTAGATACCTATCTATGTGGTGGACCAATTTCTTGTACAGTATATTCTGGAGCATTTTGAACAATGAATAATCAGGTGCCGCTAGATTTAGAACTGAATCAGGTGGACTGGGTCATTGTAAGACAAATTTTGGGCCTGAGGGCCAACAGGCCCATTTTTCTTATTTTTTGTAATTCATCAGGCAAAGCATCCTTGAATTTTTACAATTAAGAATTTATGGGGTGGAAGATTGAAATAAATCTGAATTTAATCTAGCTTGAAATCATGGTGGGATGAGTCCATCTCCAGGAAAAAAAAAATAAAACCAATCCTAGAATAATGGATTTGAAAGCCCAAATGAAACCCTACTCTGGGAACCGCACTCTATATTTCTGAAACTCAAGAAAATAGGGATCAATTTAGGGAAGCTCAAACCTCCATGGAGGAGGATCAATCTAGTGGCGTTAGAATTAGGATTTATTCAATCAATCATTGGGTTGTACAATGATCTAGATCCATGTTGTTTAGATCAATTTTCACTTTATTTTGATGGTGAGATAAATTTCAGTTTTTTTGAAGAGTTGATAATATTTGCTTTTCCACGGCATGGGTATCTTCTCTTGACAATAAATAAACTAACAAATTTGATCCTAAAACAAGTTAAGTATTCTTAAATTGTGCCAGTTAAAAATGATAGTAATTTGCATCAGATTGGTGGGAGGGTGTGTTGACTGTTGACTGTGAGGTCCCAATTCTAACTAACCATACTTTGGACTAAAAGCAGTTTTCACAGGTTGATCAAGAACCTAGGAAGAAGTGGTTTTGGTAGCTTTGAAAAAGAATCTAAAAATTCAATTGGTAAAGAAATATAAAAAAGGTGGGAGAAAAACCTTAACAAAAATAAGATCAAAATCTTTATCAATCCAAGGAAATATAGATTAAAGTTTCACTGCCCTCCTATTCCTCCTCCTACTTTAGATAATTTCAATCATCATTATCATTGAAGTGGGAATTGGGTCAAGATTGAGTAGGTGAAGTTAAAGAAAAATTGAGATCAAATTAAGTTGATGATCAATTGAAAGGGAAAAAAGAAGAGGAAGAAAATCAAATGGACACCCTATATCTACACAAACTCTCAAATCCACCTTATCCTCATCCTACAATAAATAAACTCTACATACCCAGAATGAATGATTTTCTATCTTCTAAATTTTAAAATTAATCTATTCAATGACAATATATATACATCTATGTATCTATGGATTTATATAGTCATTCCTATCGTTACAGCAAAAAAAGTTTTTAAAATTCTCCAAACTTATTATTGTACCTGTAAGCACCATACTTTGTTGTCCAAATATTTTCAAAAATTAAAAAAATTAAGCCAAAAAAGATAATAGCCCAATGTCTCTTATTGAATTTCTTCAATAACCTGATCCACAGACCTTCCTCCCTTTATCATTTTATCCCAGGTTAGAATAAATTAATTTGTCTCAAAGAACCTTGGATCCTTGGTGGATTTTTGAAGATTTTAATGCAGTTTTTGGATCCAAAGAAGGCCAAGAAGATCTTATAGGTATCATTTGTGTATTTATGTACCTATAAGCACTTGAATCAAAGTTGAAAATCACGTGGGTATCTGAGCCATCTTATTCAAGGTTTGATCCTGTCATGAGCAATTATTTCCCCAGGGAAAATTTTTTAAAAGATGTTGTTGGTGGTGATCTCAATTATTAATACGTAGATTTGCATGTTCTGATTTCAGATGATAAATTGTATTGACAGGTATTTGAATTGGCTTATCAAACATTTTTGATGGTCAATGGGGGGAAAATTTCAATTTGGAGGAGTCCTATTTCCAACTCCTGGCTGAATTTACAGCTCATCAGGGACCAAGGATGTTGGCCAGATATTGAAGGATTGTGCATGGAATAATAGACACGCCAAAGTTTGAATTAAATTGTGTTTATCAAAATATCAAGGGTGGTCAACCCAGAGATCAAAAACTTGGTTCTTTTTCCACCAACACAAATTCCACCATGATCTTTTGATTTAAAAAAAATGGATCCTTCATCTCAACCATAATCTCAACAGTAAACCCATCCATCCAGTTCAGAAAATACTTCTCAGCAGTCCAATCAAAAAAATTCCCCCCTCAAACTCCTTCAAATCTCCATCATCTACATCCAGAAAGTCTTACAAATCAAAAAATCAGGATCTAGTTGTGGACCATCCATCACGATTTTATGATGAACTTGATGAGACTCAGAATATGCAGACTTTGATAAACTTGACCAAACTTGATGAAGGCTTAACTGAACCAGTCAAAAATTCCAAGTTCCAATCAACTCAAGGAGCCTCCATGAAGATTGCACCTTATGCTTCAAGGCCACTCTGTTACAATTCATAGTTATCATTAAAAATCTTAATCAGAATAAAACTCATTTTGTTTTAAAACAGATTAAGGTAAATAAATTATCAATGATTTCATAAGAATAAAATGTCACCATTTTTCATAATGAAATCATAGTAGATGATTAATAAAATTCAGAAAATATTTAAAGGAGATAAAGGTTTTCAGTAGTAGTTTGCCCATAGCTTCTATCATACATGTTGGGGAACCTGCCCCTGTAACTCATTTAATCAAAAATTATGGTCAACAAATTAAAAGATATAATTTTTTAGAAATAATTATCATTTTTAATAGTCAACAGGTGTCTAACTAAATGATTCAATCTGATCTTACCAGAAAAATAAGATTTTGATCACTATTTTGATCATAAGTTTTTTAGTTGTTTCATCAAATCAAAAAAAAAATATTTTCAATTAACATAGCTTCTATCATAGATTTTGGGGAACCTGCCACTTCAACAGGTATCTAACTATAGGAGTTGATCTGATATATACATACAACTAAGATTGTTATTATTATTTAAATCATCAGGTGACAACTTCAAGACACACATCAAATCAAATATTGAAATGGTAGCAAGTTAAATGATCCAAAATGTCTCCATTTAACACATCACCAGTTGAAAGTCCAGTACCAAGCACTGCTTTACCTACAGAAAAAACTCCGACATATAAACCAGTATTCATCACAGAGCCTTTCCATCAAGAACAGAACCCAGAATCCTTTTATCAAGATCCTGGAGTCATGAGACAAAAATTTCAAATAAATGAAGAAATATTAAATATATTATCAAAAATAACTATCACCAATAAATTAAACAATAGCAATAATTAATCATGGTCAAAAGCAGTCATCATATACCTTCAATAAATTGAACTTGATAAATATTTATTCCCTGCCTCTCAAATGTCACTACATCTTAACATAGCGCCATCAAAATAATTCTCTGTTCCTGGCTTCTCAGCCAGGTAGATTCTTTCAATGAAACACAAATCAATGCTGAGTATCAGAAATCAACAACTCCAGTTAATTATAATAATACATGTCTTATATGGAATTCTGTCAAAGAGCTTCATGTTAAAAACCTAAGCAGAAAAAAATACAATCTTCAAAAATAATTGACAAAATTTAAACAGGGGCTTAAAACTTCAATTAGAGAACATATTGATAAATTTGAATCAATTAAATCACAAATTTTACAAGATGGAGAGGATCTGGATAGTTATTCAGGATGAGTTTATACTCTACTTGAATAAATTCATCCCAGGTTCAATTATAATAAGCAATAAATTAAAATATTTTTTCAACCTTTAACTTATGAATTAATTGTTTAAGAAATACGTGAGACTCATAGATTCTCACCATTTATAAATGTTACATGCTTCAAATATGGAATCAAAAGAAGAAACCAATCTGACTGGACCTACAGGGAAACATAATCAATACACTCAAGATAAATTTTTTGGACCTCACCTGAAATATTTCTGTCATGCAAGAAATGAGACTACAAGTTGAGCATGGATAGAAAAGAAGATTCTTCAAGTTGAATGGAGAGGAGATATCCCTGACTATTTTAAAGACAATAATAAAACACAAGCTAGCCAAGCTACAATACTCAACTGTCCAAAACCATTTAATTTAACCTAATTTTATGGTCAACTGGGAGAAAAGGAAGATATGATTATCTTTGAAAATGGAGCCCCACAACATATGTCTAATAGCATTAATCATTTTGATCCAAACACAATCAGAAATGATACCACAGGCCTTCAACTTGAATTATCTAGGAGGCAAATACCCTTCCAATTCAAGCAATAGGCAGCACTTGTATCTTAGGGTATAATAATTACTATATCAAATTTGATAATGCACTTTATGTCCCCCAATTATCCAAGAACCTCATTGCCATCTGTATATTATTACAAGAAAACATTAACAGATTCAAAAACAGATTAATATTTGAGTTAAAAGACAAGTATAATATACTACTTAGAGGAAAATTTAGAAATAATCTTATGGTGTTCAAAATCTTAGCAAATGTGAGAAACTGTTACTCACTACTTGAAAACACAAATGTTGAAACAATTCAAAATTGATTTTGAAACATCAATATAGCATTCCAGAACAAAATGAAAAACTCAAAACAACTAAAAAAAATAAAATTAACCCTTTTGCATGTGAAACTTGGAATATTTCCAAGAATCACAGATCAAATCACAATCTCAAAAGAGGAAAAAGCTCCAAACCACTCAAATATTTTCATTTAAATTTAAGTAGTAGAATTTGAAAAGAATCCATATATTCATATTATTCTCTTTTTACTGATTAATACACATGCTATAGGAGTGGTTACCCTTTATTTTCTAAGTCAAAGTTTGATGTATGAGATATTATTCAACAGTACACATCAAAATCTGAGAGAAAAATTAATCATAAAACAATCAATTTCACAATTGATGGAAGAAGAAAATTTATTAATCAAGAAGTAATGGGGTACCAAAATAAACTAGGAGTGTCAACTTATACACCTGAAAAAAAGGGAGTAGCAGAAAGAAGCAATCAAAATATAGTACAAAGAGCCATTGCTTTAATAATTCCTAGTGGATTTCTGTGTAAATTTTGGTGGAATGCTGTGCAAAGAGCAATTTAACTTACCAAAAAAGTATTAAGTGATGCAACTCCTACCAAAAATATAAATACTTTTAAATTATGATACAGATCTGAACCCAATTTAGATCATATTTCTACATTTGGATGTAAGGTGTTTTTACTAATTTGAAAACAACTCAGAGATAAAAAATTTAGCAGTGTATCACAAAAAGGAATACTCTTAGCGTTTAACAAAGAAAATAGAAATTATCATATTTGTATACCAGAAGGAGATAAAATTAGAATTTCTTGTGACACAACTGTTGAAGAAGATGAATTTACCTTCAAAATGGACACTGAAGTTCAATGATCAAATGATTTTTTACCTATTTTTCCTTCAGATCTCATAGAATCAATAAAGAAATCTTCAAGTGATTGATCAAACAATAAAAAAACCTCATACTTACTTTAGGATCACAGCAAGTTCCTTACAATAAACCCAATAACAACTCACCTGAACCCATTAACTGGCCAATATTTAATGACACTGTTAACTATCAAAAAAACATGAATGACTTCAAAAAATTCCTTGAATTAATTAGTCAAACCTTATTACTTTATCTGAAAAACGTTTAGTATTATCTAACGTAGTAAATTACATCAATTAGAATGAAGAAAAAAAATAATTTTATGATGCAGCTAACCATAGTGATGCTCCAGATTGGCTAAAATCATGTATAAAATAACTTGATTCAATGATAATTAGAAAATTTATTTAAACTAGTTGATTGAACAACCCATAGAAAAATTGTGAAATGCAAATGTCTTTGTAAACCACATGAGACACTCATGGAAATTTCATAAAGAAAAAATCTTGATAAGCAGCAAAAGGATTTTCTCAAATTGAAGGCGTTGACTTTCAGCAAAAATTTTCACCAACAGGAAAACCAACTTCTCTTCAAATAATCATAGCTCTAGCTGATTTAAAATGTTGGAAGTTACATCAAATTGATGCTGTGACTGCTTTCTTCAATGCATCTGTAGATGAAGAAATATATCTCAAACAGCCAGATGGCTTTTTTGAAGGAGAAAACAAGGTGTGGTTTATTAAGAACACAATTTATTGAATTTGAAAATCACCCAAAATGTGGAATGAAGACTTGAATAATTTTATAAAATGAATAGTTTTTCAACAATCCCCTTGGGATTCCTGTCCCTACATTTGGAAAAAGACTCAGAAGTCTTCTATACTTTCATGTTGGCAACATGACAATTGATGGGGATAATATTGAAATAGTTAAAAAAATCAATTAAAAAAAATAGGAAATGGAAGAATTAAGCCTAGCCAATATGATAGTAGGAATACAATGGAAGAAAACAATCAATGGATACTAAATAAATCAAAAACAAGTGGCCCAACAAATTTTGAAAACATTCAATTAAAAAGATGTTGAAATTGCCGCCACTCCTTTACCATAAGCTTGCACCTATTTAACAGAAACAGAAAAAGACCATTCAAAGTTCAAAGAATCAGAACTGCCTTATCAAAGTGGAATTTGATCACCACTTTATTTAGCTCAATGCACAAGACCTGATCTTAGTCATGTTGTAGGCCTTTTAGAACTTTACATGGATAAACCTTCTTCTAGTCACTGGAAAGGTTTTTCCATTTTCAAAAATTTGTTAAAGGCAGCATTAACCTAGGAATAGAATATAAAACAGACAAAGAATGAATTCACGCATATCAAAGTTACTATATACTGCACAGTCATGCTGACACTGATTTTGCAGGAGATAAATCAGCACGCAAGTCAACTACTGGATATATTTTCATGTTCATGAACAATAAAATTAGTTGGAGATCAAAAATATTGAGATCAAAAATACAACAAAATCAAAAATACAACAAATATCTCACTCTCTCCAACTGAAGCTGAATACAAATCAACATCTGAAGCTTGACAATAAGCAATTAGGCTCATCCAATCACTCAAATTTATTCAAGTTGATTGTGATTTACCAGTCATAATTCAATGTGACAGTCTTAACGCTATTCATCTCACTTCAAAATAAATCTTTTTTGCAAGGAAAAAGAAAATTTAAATTCATCACCACTGGATCAGAGAACTCGGGAAATCTGTTAAAATTAATACCAGCAATTAGATTAGTGGCAGGGGGATCAGTAATTAAAGCAAAAAAAATACTGGACACCTGGTCTCTATAAAGGCTAATGGGATCTCACAATGAGGAAATATGTTGGATAATTTGTTAGATGAATTAAAATGGATGGGATGGAAAAAAGCAGGGAAAAGAGCTTTTTAAGAAAGAAAGATTTGCCTCTGGTGGGCCCATGATACAACAGGGGAAAAGGTGAAAATTCATCCCCAAGGGGGCTCTACAAGATCTACAAGCCTTGTTACTTGGTTTGGGCTACATCAGCCCACATGGCGTCAGTCCCTGTACCTTTAAAACCAGCCTATTCCAGTTGATTCTGATTTTCTCATCCTTAAAGGGCTGTTTCAGCCCTGTAAGAATGGAAAAATCAGAATAGAAAAGTGCTATTTCAACCCTTTTCTGTCAAAAAAATTGGCTGGTTGTCCCTTACCACCAGCCCAATTACCTCTTGTGATCTAACATTTGGGCTGGTTTTGTCCTTCAAACAGCCACTGGCCCTTCACATGGAACAGTTGGGACCCCAGAAACACCTGGGTTCATTCTCAAACTCACAAGGGGAGGTGTAACCTGCAGAAATGTGGCCCCCTCCTCTTTCTGTCAATTCCCTGGAGGAGGCGGAAAAATCCCCCTACCAGTGCCCTGGAGGTTGATTTCCCCTGGGCATTTTAAAAAATAGGTGATCTGATTCCCCTCAGCCCGTTGATCCTCCCCCTGGGTAAAAGGGGGGGGGGAGCACCCCTTGTTGGTGCAAGGGTGGTCAGGTCCCCCCAACTGCCAGTTTCCTTGTTGCAACAAGCCTGATCCCTTCCTCCACCTGGGGTGGGGGGATTATCAGGTCCGCCCCACTTCTGGTCACATTGATGCAACTGGCGTGGTGGGTCCTGGCTGGATAGTAGCAACAAGCCAGCCTTCCCCTGACTCTTGAGGCAACGGAGGTGAGTGAATGGAAGGAGGCAATCCTGCTCCCCCCAGAACTGCAGCCACCTGGCTGGTTGGAGCGGCCCCTCATACCCAGCTGCAATGAACAAACACGGTGAAGGGACTCCATTTGTAGTCCATCTTCCCCCTAAAATGGCCCCGCATGGGAGGTGGGGCCCCACAGAGCCCCAAGTGGGAAGCACCACAGGCAACAGCCCCAATGGGCTGTCCAAGCCTAAATTCAAGAAATGACAACTTTGGCGGGCCAGCCTGGCTGTATAAGTATGTAAAAAATAAACCTTGGGACCAATAATGCCCAGACAAGCCCATTTGGTTGGTGTGGCCCATCCATTGCAACAGGCTCATGATGGACTGTGTACCAAATGACTGATTTCACCTGTTTTGAGGCAAGTAATTTCCAAAAATCTGTGACATCCAAACAGGCCCCTGTGGTCCATGTGGCTGTCCAATGGCCCTTAAAGGCAAGTATGTGCATTCCATCTGGATTACACCTATAGGTGGCACACACATAACCACCTACATATTTTAACAAAATCTAAAAACTTAAATATAGATTATTTTACTATCAGTTTCCATAAAACTGTCCACAGCTTTCAGCATGCATGTAAGGCTGGAAAAGCAGATGAAAAATGCGGAAAGCCTTGGGAAAAAACCAGAAGGCCATGGCTAAAATCAAGTTTCAAAAATTTCCTGTGACAGGTTGCCTGGATAAGGCTTCCTGTATGGCTTTTTTTTGAAGCCCTTCAGGAGGCCAGGCTACTTCTTTGACTCCATCCACCAACCCCCATTGCCTTGACTCCATCAACCAACCCATCAAATCCAAGTAGGTAAGTACTCCTCAATTTCTTTCATTTGTACGTTGAATTTTGGTAAGTTAGTACTTACTCTAAAGTTATTTACTTAATCACTTACCGTTTTTTTTTTTGGTGCCAAGAAGCATGGAAAACAAAAACATTAGCACCAAAGACCATTACAATGATGAAGCAAGGAAGTATCAGGAAGAAATAGAGGAAAATTCAAATGCCATCCCAGAGGCCCATTCAAACCTCCTCTCAAATCAACACCTTTCACAAGCATTCCAAAGTCTGAAGAAAAATACAGAAAAGAAAAAACAACAAAAATCCCAAGCCAGCAAATTCCAACAACCAAATAAACTAATCAGAAGTTAGGTAAAGAATCATGTTGAGAAAAATATCTTGAATCAAAGCAAGACCCAAGTTAAAGTTGCAACAATTTTTGGCATGTCAGATTTGCATGTTCCAAGGATAATTGATCAAGCATGGAATGGAAATGAAAATCACTCAAATTCTTCAAGGGTTTCAAAGTCAAAACTGGATCAAGAAGTTAGTGAATCCACCTTGATGCATCTTGAAAAAAAAAATTCCAGTTGATTGAAGGATCTGGCCACTCACATCAAAGAAAAATTCAACATCACCATCTCAATCCCATTTTTCCAGAAGCTAATCAATAGACTTGACATAACCTGGAAGATGGTGATGCCAGTCCCTTCCTAGTGGAAAAAAGCATCCTTTCTGCAACAGCAACATGATTTGGTGCTCAATTTTTTCACATATGTAGGAAGGAATTCAATCTTCATTGATTAGTCTGGGTTCAATTCCCAGACTCAGCCAACTCATGGGTTTTCACTTCCTGTTTAGATAGTCTTTAGTACTTAAGTATTTTTTTTTCAATGAATTAATTACTTACGTTATTTGTTTTTTTAACTTAAATTTATTCTAGGCCAGGCTGCTTCCCTGGCAAAAATTCCAGAGAGAGCATGATTCATCTCATTGGAGCTCTGACCAACTCCAGAATTATCTATTACAAAATTAATTAATGAAGATGGTATGAAAAAGAAGTTACTGTTTATTTGGAAATTGAAAACTTTCTTCTCCGCCTTCATAATTTTTGTCCACCAAAATTGCTCATCATCATGAACAATTCAACCATCAATTGGGGTGACCATTTTGATGGACTCTGCCAAATCATGAAGGAATCAAAAAAAGAAAACAAAATTGAATTCCTCCCCAAATACTCACCAATGCTCAATCCAATTGAGCTTGTATTCAACATCAAGATTAATATGAAGAACCAAGGTATGCAAAGTTTCAAGGATCTTTCCCCATCAATTTGTGATGCTACTGAAGGCAAGATAATTGTTGAAGTGGGACAAATTTTTTTTATTCATTGTCGAAAATTTTATAAAGCATGTGATGAGATGCAACCAATGAAAGGAACCATCATCATAGATTGGAGTAGTTTTCTTGCATCACTCCATTTGAATTTGATTTTTTTGTTATTTTTTTTGTTTGTACATTTTTTCTTTTTTCTAAGACTACGGTAGTTTCTCAACATTTCAGTAGCATTCTCAGCTTTTCAAAAAAAAAATTAGATTTTTTTGGGGGCCTCCTTGGTGATTAAATTCTACCTCAAACAATTTTTTCTGCCAAAATTAAAACCTGGAAGAATTATGTTTAAAGATAGGAGAGGAAAAAGAAAAAGCAAGACAGCTCATTCTGAATGAATGGCCTCTTTAAATTAAATTTAGGAAAAGAAAACAAAAGAAGGAAAAAAAATGGGACAAACTTTCTGAACAACGCAAAAGAATTCATGAAAAATGTGGACAGTTTTGAGGAAACTGATAGTAAAACCCAAGAAATTATGGCCAACATCCTTACAAAATTTTGAAAGAAAAGAAAATTTAAATATCTCAGAGATAAAATTAAGTTAAACCCCATCATTGATTTAACAAAGTGAGGGGGGTGTTAAAAGTCATAGTTATAATTAAAAATATTAGTAAGAAAAACTGTAAATTTATTATAAATCAAAGTAAGGTAAATAAACTATCAATGACATCATAAGAAAAAAATTTCAACATTATTCACAATGAAATCATAGTAGATGATTTACAGAATTCAAAAACTCTTTAAATGAGATGAATGTTGTCAGTAGAAGGTTCCCCATGGCTTCTATCATACATTTTGGGGAACCTGCCACTGTAAGTCATTTAACTAAAAATAATGGCAAAAAATTAAAAGATATAATATTTTACAAATATATATTATTTTTAACAGTCAACAGGTTTATAACTATGTAATTGAATCCAATATTACCAGAAAACGAAGATTTTGATCATTATTTTGATCATCATGTGTTATTTGTTGCATCAAATCTAAAAAAGTTCATTTTAAATTAAAATTGCTTGTATCATAAATTTTTGGCATCATTCCATTTCAAGTTTTATCTAACTATAGGGGTTCATCCAATCCTACAAGATTATGATCATTATTTTGATCATCAGGTGTGTCTAACGATAGGATTTGATCCAATCTTACAAGATAACTTTGATTGTGATCATTTGTTTTTATTATCAGGTCACAATGTCAATACACACATCAAATAAAATATTTACAAACTCTTGTTCATTGATCCTATTTCATCCTCCCAACACCAATACGAAAAGGATCATCACCATCAACCAAAATCCCCACAATCCAATCAGAATGGTACATTGAAGATAATGAGATCAAGATTATCACTTTTGTTTTGAGGGGAAAGTTTATATGGATTTTTTGAGGTCCCAGGACAAAATAAGATAGAAGAGGTTTGGAAAAAGAAGGAAATTGATTTGATTAAATCAACTGATCATCATCATCAGTATTATCATAATTCATCCAAGATAATTTCTAATTAATATTCTGAAAAATATATACCTAAAGTTTTTGCTCTTCATCTTCATCATCATCCTTGTTCTCTTCAATTGATCAGAACTCAATTCAATGATAATCAAACTAAAAACGATTTTTCATTGGGTTATCCAGATCTATTCCAGACAGATGAGGCAAGTTTTGGTTGAAGGATAAATATAATCAGCTCATTATTCCCCTAGCCCCCTGCCAGCCTTCTGGATGCCAATTTCCTTGATACCTTTAAGCTACCAGAGGTCATAAAATAAAGAATAAATATATTATTCAAAAGATGCAGCAATAATCCCTAAATATATGGATAAAGCAAATTGAAGGTAGGATGGTGTGGTTATTAATGAGTAATTATTCATCAATTAATTAAAAAATAAATAGAAAGAGGGGTGGGGCAACAATGGTATATTGGGGATCTTTAACAGATTTTCTCAGGGAATTAAATTTTTAATTTTTAAACCTGGTTACTTCAGTATTTATTATTTATTATTTATTATTTATTATTTATTATTTATTATTTATTATTTATTATTTATTATTTATTATTTATTATTTATTATTTATTATTTATTATTTATTATTTATTATTTATTATTTATTATTTATTATTTATTATTTATTATTTATTATTTATTATTTATTATTTATTATTTATTATTTATTATTTATTATTTATTATTTATTATTTATTATTTATTATTTATTATTTATTATTTATTATTTATTATTTATTATTTATTATTTATTATTTATTATTTATTATTTATTATTTATTATTTATTATTTATTATTTATTATTTATTATTTATTATTTATTATTTATTATTTATTATTTATTATTTATTATTTATTATTTATTATTTATTATTTATTATTTATTATTTATTATTTATTATTTATTATTTATTATTTATTATTTATTATTTATTATTTATTATTTATTATTTATTATTTATTATTTATTATTTATTATTTATTATTTATTATTTATTATTTATTATTTATTATTTATTATTTATTATTTATTATTTATTATTTATTATTTATTATTTATTATTTATTATTTATTATTTATTATTTATTATTTATTATTTATTATTTATTATTTATTATTTATTATTTATTATTTATTATTTATTATTTATTATTTATTATTTATTATTTATTATTTATTATTTATTATTTATTATTTATTATTTATTATTTATTATTTATTATTTATTATTTATTATTTATTATTTATTATTTATTATTTATTATTTATTATTTATTATTTATTATTTATTATTTATTATTTATTATTTATTATTTATTATTTATTATTTATTATTTATTATTTATTATTTATTATTTATTATTTATTATTTATTATTTATTATTTATTATTTATTATTTATTATTTATTATTTATTATTTATTATTTATTATTTATTATTTATTATTTATTATTTATTATTTATTATTTATTATTCATTTTTTACTATTTATTATTGATTATTGATTATTGATTATTCATTTTTTATTATTTATTATGTATTATGTATTATGTATTATGTATTATTTATTATTTCTTATTTATTATGTATTATTTATTATTAATTCTTAATTCTTAATTATTTATAATATGTAATTTATAATTTATTATTCATTATTTATTATTCATTGGAGGCTACACAACTTGATTTTAGTTTTTTAGCATGCTGTAAAAC